>CM044012.1:25751730-26144230 GCA_024085815.1 Flaveria linearis | reverse complement strand
TAATAATGCTAATAATAATAATAATAATAATAATAATAGTAATAATAATAGTAATAATAATAATAGTAAAAATAGAAATAATAATAATAGAAATAAAAATAATAATAATAATAATAATAGAAATAATAATAATAATAATAATAGTAATAATAATAGTAATAATAATAATAATAATAATAATAATAGTCATACTAGTAATAATAATAGTAATAATAGAAATAATAATAATAGAAATAAAAATAAAAATAACAATAATAGAATATAATAATAATAATATAATAATAATAATAATAATAATAATAATAGTATAGTAATAATAGTAATAAAATAATAGTAATAATAGTAATAATAATAATAATAATAATAATAGTAATAATAATAATAATAATAATAGTAATAAATTAATGATAATAGTAATAATTTAACCATCAACCATTAATTATTTAAACATTATAAATAATGATAAACACGGATTTTTTCTCAGAGATGGATGTCGACAATGTGTTTATTCCCGGGATTGATGACTGCCTGTATCTGCAGTTCGACGAGGGGAGTACACCATACGAGCGGTTCAAGACTCTGAGAGGATGACCGCCAGCATCGGGACTGTCTTGTTAGAGGAGTTCTTAGAGTTCGTTGGGGAGCGCGAGCGATTTTTTGAGATCATAGGCGATGATGGCCCATGGGACCAGCTGTTCAGGATAGGCGACCCTGCCCATCGAGAGCTCACTGTGGATTTTTACTGCACGTTCACATTCCGTCCTCGTGCACAGGAGCTTCCGGAGCTAGATGAGGATGACATCACAGATGGTCTTCAGCCCCGCGGAGGTTGCTTTCAGGATGTTCGGCTCCCTCCACCGCATGTCACTTAGAAGGTTCGCTATCATTAGCGTCCTCTATACGAAGGTGGAGGTCCGGCAGCCGATGTACACCACTGCCTTGATTCGTGGGGCTGACGACTCGGATCAGGTCTGGTAGCCTGCAATCAGCGACGGACCATACGGTGGCGATTCGAGGTCCTCTCACATACAAGACCCTCTGTATCGATACATTCACCGACTGATCACCATGTCCGTCGCTGGTCGTGGGGCGGGGACCTACAGGGTCAACACCGCCAACCTTTTCTTTCTCCGGTGTGTACTCACACACCGACATTGCCACCTCGCGCATGCCCTTGCGGACTACTTTGCTAGTTAATATCACAGGCAGGCGCGAGGGGCGTTGGTGGGCGGCAACATCATCTCCCGGATCGCTCGGGGCCTGGGGTACGCACATGCCATGTCCCAGCCCACTACCTCCTATTCCTGTGCGCGTGGTAAACCGGGCCACAGCCACTGGGACGAGGATCGTCCGGAGGTTCCCCGACAGCACATGGCACCTGCTTAGTAGATACCATGAGCTAGTGGCATGGGTGCCCTAGCCGTTGGTGGACCCACCCGAGTTGGTGGGGGCTGAGGTCCACGTTCAGGTTGCCTACGAGCCGCTTGGTGGCGGGGAGGATCAGCCCATTCCTCCGCCGCACGACCAGGACCCGCCCCAGCATCCTCAGCGCGTGTACCATGTCGTGCGATTGCCTACTCACGTTATTGATATGCTTCAGGACACGCGAGCCAGGGTCACGAGGCTGGAGGATATGATGGACTGGGTCATCCAGCACATGGTCACGGACTATGCCGCCTCGGGTACGCCGTTGTTGTCACAACCACCAAGGCGGTTAGGCCATGACGGTGTTGGCCCCTCTGGCGCGGGCGGGTCATGTCAGGGCGGTGACGATGCAGATATGACATATTAGATATATATTTTGTTTGTATTTTATTTTTTTGTATGTAAAAGTTCGTTGTACACACACACACACACACACACACACACACACACACACACACACACACACACATATATATATATATATATATATATATATATATATATATATATATATAATATATATATATATATATATATATATATATATATATATATATATATATATATATATATATATATATATGCAGTTTCAGTTATGATGGCTTGTATATTTGATTGTGTTTGTTTGGTTGTGTTTCTTTGTTTGTTTGTTTTATATTTGTAATGTTGATAATGTTAATTGTATATGTATGAACCAACTTGTAATGTAAGTGTATAATAACAACCGATTTTTATGTTTAGGTTAGCTGTGTGATAAAATAACAACCTACTTGTGACAACCGTCACATGTTTAATAAAAAAATTTCTTGTAATATGATAAATTAATAATAAACACAAAACACAAACTCGTATGTTACGATTAGGTTAACCGTGTGATAAAATAAAAATAAAAACAAACTTGTATGATTAAAAAAATATAGAAAATATATACAATATGTCATGGTTTGGGCAAACCGTGACATATCTAACCTGTGCACAATCAATTCACACATTAATTGTAACACCCGGATATTTTCCTTGAAGCCGACGAAGGAAGAAAAAAAAAGAAATAAAGTCCAAAGTCGGGGGACCAAACTCGTCAACGCGAGAAAGTTGGGTAAATGGGGATATTTGAAGGGAGAGGGCAGCCCTTACCCTCTCCCCACACCCATATTTCAGCCATAGAGAGAAAGAAGAGAGAAAAGGGAGAAGAGAAGAGAAAAGACCTGGTTCGGGTGGATTCAAGTGTGCAAAATCGTCGTGTAGCTGGTCTAAACGAAGCTCTACTTCTTGGGGTAGTTTGTGTGAGTTCTAGGACCCATCTTTTACTCGTTTTCAACTGATTTGGGGCTAGAACACATAGTAAACCCATTTTTGTATGTGTGTGTTTGACCCATTTGGATGTGTTAGCGTGTGATGTATTTGGAGTTTGTTTCCAGGCTTGTGTGTGCTTGAATAATGTTGTAGTATGCATTCCTAAGGTTTAGGATGGTTGATTTGGGCTTAGAATGGGTTTGTATGAGCTTGGAGGTCGAAAATGGCAGATTGGGTTCGGGATGAACTGCATTCTGCATCAGCTAGGGCTAGGTGACCGACTGGAGGCCATACGGTAATTGAAGTGCGATTGGAGTTCATTCGCACGACTGAGGTTCAGTCGCACGACTAGAGGGCCAGTCGTATGGGGAGTCATGCGTCTGAGGGTCTATTCGCATAAGTGCTCATTCGCATAGTGTCCATCCGTATGAGGACCATTCATATAAGTGCCCATTCGCATAGTGTTCATCCGTATGAGGTCCATTCGCACGATTGGGTGCTCATCCGTATTGGTCCATTCGCATGATGTTCAGTCGTATGGAGGCCATGCGACTGAAGGGTGCCCATACGCCCAAATAGGGATGGTGTACCCGAGGGAAAGCGTAGTTTAGTCTCTGACTTTCGAGGGAATGTGCAGATGTAAGTTTTGACGTGAAAGTTCTCGTAAGTTCAAGTAAGATGATTGTCGAGGTCTTAGAGGGTATGTTGTACATGATGATGTTGCATGTTTATGCATGATGTATGTTATGTATGTATGATGATGCCCTTTATAATGATGCTACTGTGTATATTGATGTTCCCTATTATGATGAATGTTTATCTTTCCCGTGGCTTTACGTGTTATGTTAATGAATGAAACGAAAGTATTATGTAACATAAAGTGAAAGATAATGAAAGAGGAACATGATGAATGAATGCATGCAGTAATAATGAATGAAAGCAAACGTATGAGGTGAGCGACCTTGCTGTCGCAATAGACTCGAAACGAGATCCTTGTCATTCGACCCTGGGCTTTGTGCCAATTAGAATTGAGGCTTCGTGCATGGAACGGTGGTTTCGGACCACGGGCTTTATGCCAACAGGCTTTGTGCCTAGGAAGGTGGCTTCGGGCCACGGGCTTTATGCCAATTAGTAAATAAGCTTTGTGCTCGGAATGGCGGTTTCGGACCGCTATGGGGAAAAGCCTGTCAGGATCTAGAGTTAGTACGAAACGAGCGAGATGATAAAGTATGAAATGAACGAAGTGACAAAGCATAAAATGAACGCTAACGAAATATACTAATAAAGTACGAAACAGGATCCTTGTCTTTCGACTTTAGTAATCGTGGCTGTGTGCCATGAAGAGGGTAAAGCTTGACAGGATCTAGATAGAAGTGAAAGATAATAAGTGATGTACGAAAAGTGCGATAATTACGAAATGTGCGAAATGTATGAAACGAACGATGATGAAGATAATAATGATATTATCTATGTGTACGTATGATGTGTGATCACATGAAAGTAACGAACGGTTTTAGCAAAAGAAAGGTAATTTTATTATAAAACTAGAATTCACTCAGCAACGCTGACTTTTTATGTGTTTCCAGTTTGCAGGTAACGTTGCTGAGGATTACACGAGGCGGCTACTCAGCTCTTTTGGATGGCATCCATTTATATAATGCTTTTGTGATGTAATGCAACAATGTATTTTGTAACTGATTAACGATGTATTATTTTGCAAAAGCTTTTATGATGAAATGAGATGTCATTTTGATTGTTTCCGTTGCAATGTTTATATAAGATAAATAAAAATGTATGTTTTGTGCGATGATCGACCAGCTGTAAGCGTCCCGGGAATGGGGCCTTACATAATTACACACCCAATAATTGCAACTGATCCCGAGGGGTGAAAAAGGGTCACGGTTAGACCTCACCGTGACAGTTAGGTCTTACACCAGACTGAAAGGTCACGGTTAGCCCTAACCGTGACCGTTTGAATTGGTAACCCTAAAAAAATCAGCGGTATGCGGAGAATTCCCCATATATATATATATACACACACACACACATATATATATTATATACATATATACATATACATATATATATATATATATATATATTATATACATATATATACATATATATATATATATATACATACACACACACACACACACACACACACACACACACACACATATATATATATATATATATATATATATATATATATATATATATATATATATATATATATATATATATATATATATATATGTAGGGGAGGGATCCTAAGAAAACTAACATTTTTTGAGAAAACCATGAAAACCAAATTCATCCAATCAAATTTTTTCTTTAATTTTTCAGATTTTATATTCAAAGGGTATTTATGTAATTTTATACATAATATATTCTTAATTAATTTTTTAAATCCCAACTTTTTCTCCACAAATTCGATTTGATGAGCACAATTATTGGAACCGATTCCTTATATCGTATATTCTTCAGTTACAATAGGTTTATCGATGCTTGATTGTTTTTGTGTGGATTCAATTCGAGTTTCAACAGATTCATAATCGAATTCAACAAAGCTTTTAACAAAGAAGGTAGGTATCTTTTAATGGTTTAGTGTTGATGTGTTGATGTTGCTCTGTTTTTCTGTAATCTTCTGTTTTTATCATTTTAGGATGGAGAATTCCAATTCTAATGCAATGGTAACTGTATCTGGGATGGAAATTGAAGATTTTGCTGAAGCAACACATTCAATACCTATTGATTAGATTGATAAACCTTCAACCGTTAATAATCTCGAATTAGACTCATCGACCACATTTGTCCCATCAAATATGAACCGTGGAGATGGACACATATATCTTACTGGTGTTGAAAATGAAGGTAATTATTTTCCTAATATGTTTGGGTATTTTTTCAAAGTTAAACGTAATGATTACGTATATGTAAGTAACATGATGTTAATGTAACATATGGATGTTTACGTATATGTAAGCTTACATAAGTAACCATATTTCTATACTAATGAATACGTATGAATCAAGTCTATTGAAATTGTAATACTGTACTGACTTATTATATTTTTTCTCACTATCAAGGTTCTTTATCTACCAATGTTCATGAATCTCCAAATGGAACACGATAATGGACGCCTAATGTTCCAGTTGAGTACAAGCTTGTTGTAGGAACCAAATTCGATACATGGCAAGATGTGATGAATATGTACGAAGCGTATGCTGAGAAGGCTGGTTTTTCTACTCGACTAGGTGCAATGAAAAGAAAGGATGGGGTGATTACTCACAGATACATGTTATGTACCAAAGCTGGTAAGCCTAATGGTTAAGTTGTTGACACTTTGGAATCCACGTCAAAGTCCCCTCTTCGTCGGACAAATTTCAAAGTTACTAATTGCCGAGCACGTATAAAACTAAGAGCTATTTTAGGTGCCTCAGCTTTTGAGTTATATGAATTCGATGAGCACGCATCTCTTATGGAATAAATCACGATTACGGAGATTCCGATGCAGTTTAGTATCATTATTAATTGGCATACACACATATAAGATTTTACGTTAACATAGTTTCTTATAAGTTTGTCGTTTTAATTATGTTTGTAATTGAGTAATGTTTTACGCACATTTGTTGGTCCATCGTTATTTATTTGTGTATAAACAGTCCTCACCCCATGTTCAACATATTTGCAAATGCTTACATATAAGTAAGCAATATATATGTTCGCATAAACACATGTAAACATATATGTAAGCATATAATACTTTTATATTCATGTATCCGGATTATTCACCATATACATAATACAAAATATTCATGAAAGCAAAACATCATATTGCAAATTTGATATATTCTTACATATAGTAAATCTGTACACACCAATTTTTAACAAATTTTTTCAAATGTTTACATATATGTAAGCAAATTATATGTTACAAGTGTTTATATAAGCATATATGTTACCAAACATCATCATACTGCTTTTTTTATCTCAAAACAAGATGTATTAGTTCTTTATATATAGACCCATTTAATATAAGCATATACAGATACGTAAACAAGCTTTCACCCGTGTAAGATACAAATCCCATAAGCATAGAATATACAAACTTGTAATTCAAACATCAGATTTTATAACATCTGAACTGTTAATCATTCAAATTTCCCAAAAGAAGATTTCTTATAATCCTATTGGTTCAACAAAAAAATCAAAAATCATAAAGATCTAATCTAATATACGTTTTCATTCACCGTGTCTTCTGCCTCCATCATTACTTTGTCGCGATATATGTTAATATCTGACATCAGAATTTTAAAAGCATACTTCTTTCTCAAAGAAGCTATTTTGGTTTTCTTCCTCTTTTCATCACTTGGAAATCCGCAGTCCCAGTTCTTCACATGATTACCCATGTACATTTCCATATGCCGCATAACGAACACTCCACAATCCACATAGTTCTTTGATGTCGCCCATCCAATTCTGAGTTTTTCTGGGTAACATGACTCGATTTGACTCCACTTTGGGTGTCCAATTGATCGCAGATAATACACAAAGATTTCTTTTTGCAAAACAGTTTAAAGAAATATTAAACTTAGTTCATACTTAATCTAATCAAACTTAAATAGCTACATAAATGTAAAGGATTGTTCTAACAACTAACCACTTTGAGAGCTGTTGACTTTTTATTATAATCTGGATCATCGACAACATTGTTCTAACAACTAACCACTTTGAGAGCTGTAGACTTTTTATTATAATCTGGATCATCGACAACATTAGCAAAACTTTCTTTCTCGTTCATATTATCAATGATCGTGATACCTGGATATTTGAAATTAAAGCATATCAAGTAGTAATGATTTCCTTCTAGAATGGGGAACAACACAACGTCAAATAGTTTCACATCTTCCACCTTATCGCATTCTTGAAGAAACTCGTTCCAGTAGGAAGAAAAAAACCTAAACCGTTCCTCAAAGGTTTCTTTACTACTGTGCACGACCCATCCTAGCTGCACATCAATATAACAACAATTTTAATAATGCATAAAATCAATTATGATGCATTTGTACATTAGTATTTTTCACTTACAAATGTTGTGGTCCCACAAAACATATGATACAGTGAACTGGCACTTCTATATCTCTCCTCATAATTCAGCACCTTTGCCCAACAATCAATAACATCGATGTACAATTGCTGACCAGGTTGTAAAGAAGTAAGAAGGTACTGTGTTGTACCATCCCCTGATTTTGTATCAAATATGAACTTTCTGCATACACCAAGTCATATATTTTTTAATCTACAAACATATAAAAGGTTAATGTATCCATATGTGTTCACTGATGTACATAATAACAAACAAAAGGAAATGCATCTCAATCTGAGTACTAAAATGGACATAATCAAAACATTTATAACACTGTTTACATATATGTATCCACTGATTACATATATGTATCCATCTGTGTTCAAAAATTTACGTACTAATAAACGGTAACAAATGCATATCAATCTGGGTTATCAAAGGCACAAAATCATAACATTTTAAATAATGATTACATATATGTAATCATCTGTGTTCACTGATTTACATACTAACAAACAACAGTAAATGCATATCAATCTGTGTACTAAAAGTGACATAATCATAACTTTTTAAAGACTGCTTACATATATGTATCTATCTGTGTTCATATATGCACATACTAACAATCAATAATAAATGACTATCAATCAGGGTACTAAAAGGGACATAATGAAAACATTTTAAAAGAATGATTACATATATGTATGCATATGTTAACAGTGATGTACATACTAACAAACAATATGAAATGCATATCAATATTTGTACTAAAAGGGTCATAATCAATATATTTTAATGACTGTATACATATATGTAAACATCTGCCTACATATATGCACTAACTAACAAACAATAGTGGTTTTCTTAGGAACCACCCCCTTTGTACTAAAAGGGTCATAATCATTAAAACCACCATGACTGCTTACATATATGTAAACATCTGCCTACATATATGCACATACTAACAAACAATTAAAAATCACTATCAATATGGATACTAAAAGGGACATAATCAAAACATTTTAAAGACTACTAACATATATGTATCCATATGTGTTCACTGATGTACATACTAACAAACAAAAAGAGATGCATATCAATCAAACAACTCAACACTTGATTACATACACGTATCATCAAAATTTTAAATATGTGCCCTAATCAAATATTTAACAGTTTGCTTACATCTACGTATTCAAATTCTCACACTTACGATTTAACAAACTAACAAGGACAGAAATACATATGAACAATCACCTTTATTTACATTAATGTACCAAATTGTTTTTAATTCTGCTTACTTAAAAACCCATACTCAAACAACATACGCGATGCTTACATATACGTATACAGCTGTGTACACAGCAAGAAATCCCCAATTGTACAGCATAATATTTTACATTACCAATCTGAAAAAATCCCTAGCATTTTAGTGATGATACCATAACATAATGATGATTAATGCTTCGGAACCCTCTAATCGATCAATCGTTTTAATCTCATCACAACATTTTCTACTTTTCATTGGCCGACATTGATAAAAAAATACACATTATTGAAGTTTCAAATCTTCTTAAAGCACATATACTGCATTACGCAATCAAAAATCACTCATATTTACATATTACCAATCTTCCATTCGATTTCTATTAACAAAACACATACGTTTTGCCTTTGTTCTTCGCCGAAAACCTTGTTCGCAACAATCACACCCCTTCAACTATGTCGATGCGGGATTGAAAGAAAGTTTGAATCTTTTTAATTTTCTCAAGAGAATCTATCACCAATTTGGAGTGATTGAGCGAAATTCAGGGGATTTGTTATTAATCCGATGAGGATTGACGGTTACATACCAAAGTTGTATTTTGTGTTGCCTAAACTACCCTTTTGGTATTGAAATCTGAATAAAGATTTCTTAATTAATTACAAATTTGCCACTTTCAATATTAACCATTGATCTAAAGTAATCAATGGCTCACAAGTGGTTTTTTCAATTTTCTTAAAATAGTGGTTTTCTTAGGAACCACCCATTATATATGTATGTATATGAATATGTATGTATATATACATATGTATGTATATACGTATATATATGTATATATATGTGTGTGTGTGTATATATATATATATATATATATATATATATATATATATATATATATATATATATATATATATATATATATATGGTAAGGTTCAAATGAGAACCCTGTGTTATTGCGAGAACTTGTGAGAACCTGTCAACATCAATAGAAATCATAATTTGTTTTATTGCAATAACAATATTACACATATACAAGATTATGATATTATATATATATGTGTGAATTCGTAAATGTAAAAAAGTTTACATTGGTGTAAGCTTTACTTATAACTTAAAATATATGTGTTTTTTTGTAAAACTTACACCAATGTAAACTCTTTTACACTTACGAATTTACACATATACATAAAATATCATAATCTTCTACAGGTTTAATAATGTTATATAAGCAAAAAAATTTATAATATTTATTGATCTTGATAGGTTTTCGCAAGTTCTCGCAATAAAAGAGGGTTCTCACTTGAACCTTTTCCTATATATATATATGTATACATATATATACATACATACATATATATATATATATATTATAGATATACATATACATATACATATATATACATATATACATATATATAGATATATACATAAATACATATATATACATACATATATATACATACATATATATACATATATATACATATACACATATAGACATTCATAAATATACATATATATATATGAATACATATATATACATATATATACATATAGACATTCATATATATACATATATACATACATATATATACATATATACATACATATATATACATATACACATACATATATATACATATATACATACATATATATACATATATGTATACATATGTGTATATATATATACATATATATATACATGCATATATATACATATATACATACATATATACATATATGTATACATAAATATACATATATGTATACATATGTATATATATATACATGTATATATATATATATATATATATGTATATACATGTATATACATATATATGTATGTATGTATATATATGTATGTATATACGTATATGTACGTATATGTATGTATATACGTATATGTACGTATATGTATGTATATACGTATATGTACGTATATGTATGTATATACGTATATGTACGTATATGTATGTATATACGTATATGTACGTATAAGTATGTATATACGTATATGTACGTATATGTATGTATATACGTATATGTACGTATATGTATGTATATACGTATATGAACGTATATGTATGTATATACGTAGATGTACGTATATGTATGTATATACGTATATGTACGTATATGTATGTATATACGTATATGTACGTATATGTATGTATATACGTATATGTACGTATATGTATGTATATACGTATATGTACGTATATGTATGTATATACGTATATCTATGTATATACGTATATGTACGTATATGTATGTATATACGTATACGTACGTATATACGTATATGTATGTATATACGTATATGTATGTATATACGTATATGTACGTATATGTATGTATATACGTATATGTACGTATATGTATGTATATAAGTATATGTACGTATATGTATGTATATACGTATATGTACGTATATACCTACGTATATACGTACGTATATACGTGTATGTACGTATATACGTACGTATATGCGTACATATACGTATACACGTACATACACGTCGCATATACGTATATACGTACATACACGTATATACGTACATATACGTATATGTACGTATATACACATACATATACGTATACGTACGTATATACGTACGTATACGTGTTTTATATACGTACATATACGTATATGTACGTAGATACGTACATATACATATATGTACGTATATACGTACATATACGTGTATGTATGTAATACATATACGTATATGTATGTATATACATACATATACGTATATGTATGTATATATACGTACATATACGTATATGTACGTATATACGTACATATACGTACATGTACGTATATGTACGTATATACGTATATGTAGGTATATACGTACATATACGTATATGTGTGTATGTACATACGTACATATACGTATATGTATGTATATACGTACATATACGTATATGTATGTACGTATATACGTACATATACGTATATGTATGTATATACATACATATACGTATATGTGTGTATATACCTACATATACGTATATGTAGGTATATACATACATATACGTATATGTGTGTATATACATACATATACGTATATGTAGGTATATATATACATATACGTATATGTATGTATGTATATATATATGTATATATATATGTATGTATGTATGTATGTATGTATGTATGTATGTATGTATGTATGTATCTATACTGTAACGCTCCGAAATATCGAAGCAATCAACTTAGTAATAACGGGGTCAAGTCGGGAGATAAAAATATATATATGAATCAAATTGGATCCATGGAATAAGTGATAGATGGGTTTAAGAGCCCATTATCACCCTTAAACAACCTTAATCAGGCATCACAACACACACACTTGCAACCCAAGCAACAAAAATTCTAAAGAGAGAGTAGAGAGAGAAAGTGAGGAAATATCAAGGTTGGAAGTTTGGTGGATTAAGGGTTGAAGACGTGAGTATTGGGGCATCAAACAACGAAGATGTAGCAAGGATTTCATGTAAGAATCGTCCCCTAAACATCTTTTTAGAACAGATATGGAAACTAGGATTTTGGGTTGAAAAAGTACAAAAATCACATAAAGGTCACATTTTTACATATGAAATCATGTAAAATTCTTAGATATAGTTTCATGGATGAAAAACCAAGGTTTTGGACATAAAAAGTTAAGATTTTGTGTTAAAAATGGGCTGGTTCGTCATTTTTATACGTCCAACAAAACTGTGAGCCCGATCAGCAAAACTAGTAGTTCTCCTAGTGAAACTAAGAGAAGTTCTAGCGAAAATATAGTTTCACTGGTAACTTTGCTAGTGCTTAGGTTGACCAGTAGATCTTGTAAACCTAGAAAATTCCAACGAAAGCCGGGCGCAACTGGCAGCGAAACTGCAGTGCAAAACTGGCAGTGAAACTGCCGGGCGAAACTAACAGTGAAACTAATACCGAATCTGACAGCGAAACTACCAGCGAAATTGCTGGCGAAATTGTGTAAAGAATGACCTATTTGTGTGTTAACTATTATACAGACCTTGTGACCTGATCATAGGCTAGGTAACTTAGATGCAAGGTTACTTATCGACCAGGTGAGTTCTAGATCCCTTATTTACAAGTTTTTCCATGTTTTGGGGGATATTATGCATAGTAAACCTAAGATTTTCAAGGCAAAGTTTTCAAGAGGTTTTAATAAGAAAGTAAATTTTCCTATAACAAAATATGCTATATAAAGTCTTTTAAATAAAAGTTTTTCGCGCTGACCTGGTAGCACAACCCCAGCCAGGGGTGTCACACCCCCGCTGATAGCGGAAACACGGGGAATGCGAGCTAGACGGGATCGTCATAACACATGGTATATGATAGAGTAGCAATAAAAAGATGATGACAAGCGTGTCATGACGACACCCGAACACAAATGGAGTCTTGTGCGTGTATAATCAATGTTCACGACAGCATAGTCATAAGCACAACACAAATGATCACAAAAACGTTGATTACAGCTTGTAATGTAATATTCCCACAACATGGGAGTAAGTGTACAAAAGATCATATTCATGTTCAAGCTTTACAAAAGAATAAACACAAATGCATCCTAGGGTCTCCTCTACAAGGCAGCACTCCTAGATCTTCAGTTCTCATTGTTACCTGAAAAATATGCTCAAAATGGTCAACAATAATGTTGGTGAGCTCTGCAGGTTTAAATTGTAAACTTATAATTGATGCTGTATATTGTTTGTAGTGGAATACCGTGCATACAGTTATAAGTAAGCAAAATCACATACCATGAGTTTTATACAACCAAACCTAATGACGTACACAAAGAAACTTGTCAGAATATATTCACCCCAGGCCCGTTCCTGGCAGTGTGATGGTACTCACAAGTAACCATCTGTCAAGGGTGGGGGTGTCAACCCAGTAGTACTACTAATACCTATCTGTTGGTTCCAACACCGGAATTAATGGTTGTAAGACAGTCCACACAATAACATCATGTATGTATCAGATAAGTACTCACAATACAGTATCACGTTGATTCCAAGTATAAAAATTGTATGTATAGTGTACAGCATTGAAAATGTGTGAGCATACTCTTCCCCCATGTTTGTAAAAGATTGAAACAATGTATAAGCGTAAAAAGGGGCCACAAAACTCACTTGTTAAGTGGTATGTATGTCTGATGAAACTTCCCAAACTTGTATGTATGTATGAACAGTCAATCACCTATTGACAGTTATGTTAAGAATTAATCTTGTGGACTATCGTTAATAATATTGTTTAATTGAGTCGGGTCGTTTCGGTTCGGTCGTGAGTAGTACACACAAGCAGTCACACACATCTTAGACTAGATTGTTTTAAATAGTACGTGCCTGTTAATGGCGTTGATTTTAATCTTTGTGATCAAGCTATGACACTTAATTATATTTTATTATCGTCGTGAGATCTCCGAAGAGGGGATCCACACACACCTTTAAGTCATATAGTAGGACCGGACGCACGACTGACACCCCATTCACACGAGTGGACTTTCAGTCGTACGAATTAGCTACTTTCGTACAATTGATCCTCCATTCGTGTGACTAAGCCTTCAGTCGTACCATGCAATACCAGTCGCACGACCCATCAGCCAACTGCGCGACTCGAAGTCCCTCCGCGCGAATCAGCTTAATTCGCGCGAGTGGACTTCTTTTCGCGCGACAGGCATCTGACCGTGCGACTCTCGTACAATCGCACACACACACTTTCGCGTAGCCCAGTCACGCGACAACCCCTGTCGCGTGACATCTCTAGTCGCGTGACAACCCCTATTTCGCGTGACAACCCCTATTTCGCGTGACAACCTCTATTTCGCACCCACCGACAGTCGCGCGACACAACCGCGCGACTTGCCTTATTCGCTCATGTCTCAAGTCGCACACTCATGCAGTCGCACGCCCCTTTCGCGCGCGACAACCCCATTCGCGCCATCGGGAGTCGCGACGGCAGTGAGTTTCAGGTCGGCCTTTGGCTGCCCGATCGCGAGTGTTACCCAACCAGAACCTCCAGAACTCATATCCTAACCTATCTAGACAAGAAACACACTCAGAAACAAGACATGCAAGTCCACAAGACCTCTTGTGCTCGGATGAACCCGAGCACCCGAAAACCCTCGAATGCAGCTGTAAAATCGAGTTAAGAACGAGGTAGTGAGGTTATCTACCTGCTAGGAACTAGTATTCACGATGGTGCTCGAGATTTGAAGACGAAAATGCTAGAAACGGGTTGGTTTTTGGTGTAGTCTAGAGAGAGAGAGAGTAGAGAGAAAATGGTGGAGAAGAAGGTGAAGTGAGAGGAAGAAAAGGGGAGAAATGGCTGGAAGGTGGGTATTTATACCCAGCCTAGTTTTGCAAAGTTTCAAGTTTAGTCCCCGCACTTTGCCCCCGAGTTTCCAAATTTTGTTTCGGTTAAAAACGTTATAATTTTAGTCTTGTTTTATTGACGATAAAATGTTTTTAATGTTATTTATAAATTAAAAATAAAATAAATTAAATATGATTTTATTAGCGATAATTATTTTATTATAAAAAATGGCGTGTTTAGTGTTAACGGGGCAAATCTTGGAGAATGTCTTATGATAATGACAAGTCAAGCAACGATACTACACATATAAGGGCAATTAAGTAAAGCAAATATGGTATTCACGTAATTGGTTCGTCAAAATAAGGAATGACTGTTAACAATGGTTAAGCAAACACGTTAAATGACGGACCTTTGGTGACGGATGTCACAGTATCCCCCAGTTGAGGGAATTTCGTCCCGAAATTCAACTGGTGCTAGGTCCAAGAGCGTCATTCTCGAATAGGTGTGGATATTTGAGTCTCATCTGATCTTCACGTTCCCATGTAAACTCTGGCCCTCGTTTGGAATTCCATCTCACACGGACGATAGGTATCTTGCTGCGCCTTAATCTTTTGACCTTTCGGTCCATGACCTCAATAGGTTCTTTAATAAAATGAAGCTTTTCGTCGATCTTGATTTCCTCAATTGGTACGTGTAAGGACTCGTCTGCCAAACACTTTTTGAGGTTCGACACGTGAAAAGTATCATGCACACCGCTGAGTTCTTGTGGCAACCTCAATCGGTAAACCACCGGACCGATTCTTTCTGTAATCTCGAATGGTCCTACGTATCGAGGGGCTAACTTCCCTTTCTTACCAAATCATACGATCCCTTTCCAAGGAGAGACCTTAAGTAAGACATGATCCCCAACATTAAATTCTAGAGGCTTCCGACGATTGTCGGCGTAGCTCTTTTGGCGGTCTCTAGCAGCTTTGAGTCTGTCTTTGATTTGGAAGATCTTATCGGTGGTTTCTTGAATGATTTCGGGACCTGTTAGCTGGCTTTCACCAACCTCGGCCCAACATACAGGCGATCTACATTTTCGTCCATACAATGCTTCAAATGGAGCGCATCCAATGCTTGTATGGTAGCTGTTGTTGTAAGAGAACTCAATTAACGGCAAATGAGTGTCCCAGCTACCACCAAAATCGATTACGCAAGCTCTAAGCATGTCTTCCAATGTTTGTATAGTTCGTTCACTTTGGCCATCTGTTTGTGGGTGATAGGCAGTACTCATGTCTAATCGAGTACCCATCGCTTTCTGTAACGTCTGCCAAAATCGTGAAGTGAATCGACTGTCTCGGTCGGATATGATTGACACCGGCACCCCGTGCCGTGTCACGACCTCTTTGATGTACAACCTTGCCAGCTTATCCATCTTGTAGTCTTCTCGGATAGGCAAGAAGTGAGCAGATTTCGTCATTCGATCCACCACGACCCATATCGAATCGTGCCCACTTGGCGTTCTTGGGAGTTTGGTAATAAAATCCATTGTGATGTTCTCCCATTTCCACTCGGGAATTTCAGGTTGTTGCAATAGTCCCGATGGTTTCTGGTGTTCCGCCTTGACCTTTGAACAAGTCAAGCATTTGCTCACGTATACAGCAACATCTTTCTTCATACCTGGCCACCAGTATAGTTCTTTCAGATCGTGGTACATCTTGTCTGCACCAGGATGAATAGAGTATCGGGTCTTGTGTGCTTCATCCAAGACTAGTGTACGTACACCTCCCCATTTAGGGACCCATATACGATCTATGAAGTAATGAACGCCATCATCTTTGCAAGTCATCTGTTTATCCAACCCTCGGAATTCTTCTCCCGCAAGGTTCTCTTCTTTCAAAGCCTTGTTTTGTGCAATCTGAATCTGAGCCTTTAAATTGGTTTGAATAGTCAAACCTAGCGCTCGAGCACGTAATGGTTTCACACGTTCTTTGCGGCTTAATGCATCAGCCACCACGTTAGCTTTCCCCGGATGATACCGGATTTCACAATCGTAGTCGCTAAGCAGCTCTACCCAGCGTCGCTGCCGCATGTTAAGTTCTTTCTGGTTCATGATGTGTTGAAGGCTCTTATGGTCCGTGTAGATGATGCATTTGGTTCCATATAGATAATGCCTCCATATCTTGAGTGCAAATACTACGGCACCCAACTCCAAGTCGTGAGTTGTGTAGTTCTTTTCATGCACCTTGAGTTGTCGCGAAGCGTAGGCAATCACTTTATCTTTCTGCATTAGCACACAGCCCAAACCTTGATGTGAAGCATCACAGTACACCACAAAATCATCAGTTCCGTCTGGGAGAGACAATATCGGTGCGTTGCACAACTTCTCCTTCAACGTTTGGAACGCCTGTTCTTGTGCTTTCCCCCAGTCGAACTTCTTGTCTTTCTGAGTCAACAAAGTCAGTGGTTGGGCAATCTTGGAGAAATTGGCAATGAAGCGACGATAGTATCCGGCCAATCCCAAGAATTGCCGTATTTCTGAGGGTGTTTGGGGAGTATCCCACTTTTTCACAGCTTCAATCTTACCGGGGTCCACATGAATTCCATTTTCGTTGACTACATGACCCAAGAACTTCACTTCTCGAAGCCAGAATTCACACTTCGAGAACTTGGCGAAAAGTTTCTCTTCCTTCAACAGTTCTAGAATTGCTTGGAGGTGTTTTTCGTGATCCTCCTTTGAACGTGAATAATGAGTATGTCGTCTATGAACACGATCACGAACTTATCAAGATAAGGCTTACACACCCGATTCATCAAATCCATAAAGACAGCTGGTGCGTTGGTCAATCCGAATGGCATGACCAAGAACTCATAGTGCCCGTAACGAGTTCTAAATGCTGTTTTTGGAATATCGTTCTCGAATACTCTTAATTGATGATAACCAGATCGAAGGTCGATCTTAGAGAAATACGAGGCTCCTTGCAATTGATCGAACAGGTCGTCGATTCTGGGAAGAGGATACCGATTCTTCACGGTCAATTTGTTCAGCTCCCTGTAGTCGATGCACATACGGAACGACCCATCCTTCTTCTTGACAAATAACACCGGTGCTCCCCATGGTGATTGACTCGGTTGGATGAAACCCTTTTCCAGTAGTTCCTGTAGTTGGCTGGATAACTCTTGCATCTCTGAAGGTGCTAACCGATAAGGTGTCTTTGCTACCGGTGTAGCTCCAGGAACCAGCTCTATATGGAATTCCACCTGTCGTGGAGGAGGTAATCCAGACAGATCATCAGGGAACACCTCCGGATAGTCCCGTACAATAGGAATGTCTGCCAATTTTGCCTCTTCTTCTTTCTTTTCTACGATGTGAGCCAGAAAAGTGTAACACTGCTTCCGTAAACTTCGGCGGGCTTTCATGCAAGAAATGAGCTTTAGTGTTCTTCCCGGTCGTTCTCCTTGAATCTTGAGTACCTCCCCGTTTGGCATGGGGATTCGTACTACTTTCTCCCGACAAACAATCTCGGTTCCATGATTTGACAACCAATCCATGCCCACTATCACATCGAAGCTGCCTAACTCGAATGGTATTAAATCTATGCTAAAGGCCTGGTCTTCTAACGTTAGGGTGCAATTCTTAATAATCTCGTCTGCTTGTTCAACCCTACCATTGGCCATTTCTACAGAGTAACTAGTTTCTAGCCTACTAGCACTTAAATCAAGCATATGCACGAACTCAGAGGATATAAAGCTATTGTCTGCCCCAGTATCAAATAGTATGGATGCAAAATGGTGATTGAGCAGATACGTACCCGTAACAACGTTCGGGTCCTGACGGGCATCATTAGCTCCAATGACGAAGGCGCGTCCCCGTGCAGCATTTCCTGGGTTTCCTTGACCTTGAGCGCCCGCTATGGCCATCACTTGTTGTTGATCATTCCCCTGTTGACCCGGTGCCCTGTTCAGTCGGGGGCACATGTTTCTGAAGTGTCCCGGATTTCCACATTCGTAACAGACTCTGGCATTCCCGGCGGGGTTAACCGCGTTGACGGGTGCAACCAGATTCGGTGCCACTCTACAATCTCTTGCTAGGTGCCCCGGGCGCCTACAGTTTGCGCACACCCGGCACTGCGTCTCTGGGGGATGATGATAGCTGCATCTGTCACATTTGGGATATGGCCCAACATATTCCCTCTTCCCTTGAGTCATGGCCGCAAAGTTTCTGGTGACCTTGGCCCTTTTATCAGATTTACCGGCACTCGACCGGCTTGTTTCCCCAGCATCCTTTCGCTTCTCTGCTCCCTTTCCCAATACCCCTGTTCGTACCATCTCATCGGTCAGAGCACCAGCCTTCAGAATTGCGCTCTGAATCGTAGGAGGAGCAGCTGCAGTTACCATTGCCCGTATTTGAGGCGCGAGTCCCCAAATGTACCTCTCAATCCTCTTAGATTTCGGAGTGACCAGGTGTGGGACTAGTCTAGCCAACTCGTGGAATCGGTCAGTGTAAGCTGCATGCCCCGCCCCCACCATGGCATGATTCCAGAACTCATGCTCAAGCTTTTGCATCTCGTTGTGAGGGCAGTACTCCTCGGTAATCAAAGCCTTAAATTCATCCCAGGTCATCTGCATCGCAGATTCCCTTCCTCTCGCTTAAACCTGGGTGTTCCACCAGGTTAGTGCTCGGCCCTGCAGTGAGCACGTAACATATTTGATGCGTTGGCTGTCGAGGCATTCGCTGATGTCAATCACAGCCTCCATTTTCTCGAGCCATCTGATCAGGGCTATCGCCCCACCTTTGCCATCAAAATCCCGGGGCTTACAGGCCACAAACTCCTTGTAAGAACAGCCCCGTTTGGTATTAGCAACCCCAGTTTCGTTACCGGCTGTACCACCATTTCCGGTCTCCTGGTTGCTTTCATTCCCAGTCGGGTTCCCATTACCCTCGTTCTCGTTACCACCATCCCCGTGGGAGTGGTTTTGCTGTTGCAGAGCATCGCTCACTTGAGCTACAATAGTGGGGATCAAGGCAGTCAGTTGTTGAGCAATCAGGGTTGCCATATCAGGGCTTCCAGTCCCTTGAGTATTGCCAATAGGACCCTCATTTGCTCCTGAAGATCTGCCTCTGCCTCTGCCTCTGCCCCTCGGGGCTTCACTTCCGCTACTACTTCTGCGGTTAGATCTTCGAGGCGGCATGTTCTATTCATATAAGAGGTAACATATAAACTTTAGTCACCTTATGATAATCAAGTACTCCACTTATCAAGTTCCAACGTTCGATGCTCCGGTCGGTCAAGACCACCATGCAGCCCATTTCAAGCATATCCTCGGTATACCGGTGATGCTTATATATAGGGTTCCCCGCAGCGTTCCCACCACACCCACGATGTACCGAGAATGATGCCTAATCCGGTTACATGACATCCGACCTTCCTTCACATCATATCCATAATAATCCATCAAATCGACTGAGAACCAAACATGTAATCACGTATAGTCTTGCGGAGGTTGTCTATCCCGCGTCCTTAAAAGGACTCAGACATAGCCTCCTCGGGTCGGTCTCTCAGTGTACGAGGTCAGGCGCAATGTAAGATCTATGACGATCTGTTCGGGTTTCGATTCCCGAATTTGGTTATGATAACTCGGCGCACAGAGGGAACGGAAGATCCAATAGGAAGCACCTCATCAGTGACGAGCACAAGGCTCAAGCACAACGTGAAGGATCACATAATAGAAGGATAATCAATCATGTAAGGAGGAACACATACACGAGATATATAAATGCACACAAGCTTAAGCATGCAAATCTACATGAAGGTTCCTAGGTTATAGTCTAGGTCAAGTGTAATTGCCTAATTCTCTATAACCAATGGCTCTGATACCAGTCTGTCACACCCCCCGCTGATAGCGGAAACACGGGGAATGCGAGCTAGACGGGATCATCATAACACATGGTATATGATAGAGTAGCAATAAAAAGATGATGACAAGCGTGTCATGACGACACCCGAACACAAATGGAGTCTTGTGTCGTGTATAATCAATGTTCACGACAGCATAGTCATAAGCACAACACAAATGATCACAAAAACGTTGATTACAGCTTGTAATGTAATATTCCCACAACATGGGAGTAAGTGTACAAAAGATCATATTCATGTTCAAGCTTTACAAAAGAATAAACACAAATGCATCCTAGGGTCTCCTCTACAAGGCAGCACTCCTAGATCTTCAGTTCTCATTGTTACCTGAAAAATATGCTCAAAATGGTCAACAATAATGTTGGTGAGCTCTGCAGGTTTAAATTGTAAACTTGTAATTGATGCTGTATATTGTTTGTAGTGGAATACGTGCATACAGTTATAAGTAAGCAAAATCACATACCATGAGTTTTATACAACCAAACCTAATGACGTACACAAAGAAACTTGTCAGAATATATTCACCCCAGGCCGTTCCTGGCAGTGTGATGGTACTCACAAGTAACCATCTGTCAAGGGTGGGGGTGTCAACCCAGTAGTACTACTAATACCTATCTGTTGGTTCCAACACCGGAATTAATGGTTGTAAGACAGTCCACACAGTAACATCATGTATGTATCAGATAAGTACTCACAAGACAGTATCACGTTGATTCCAAGTATAAAAATTGTATGTATAGTGTACAGCATTGAAAATGTGTGAGCATACTCTTCCCCCATGTTTGTAAAAGATTGAAACAATGTATAAGCGTAAAAAGGGGCCACGAAACTCACTTGTTAAGTGGTATGTATGTCTGATGAAACTTCCCAAACTTGTATGTATGTATGAACAGTCAATCACCTATTGACAGTTATGTTAAGAATTAATCTTGTGGACTATCGTTAATAATATTGTTTAATTGAGTCGGGTCGTTTCGGTTCGGTCGTGAGTAGTACACACAAGCAGTCACACACATCTTAGACTAGATTGTTTTAAATAGTACGTGCCTATTAATGGCGTTGATTTTAATCTTTGTGATCAAGCTATGACACTTAATTATATTTTATTATCGTCGTGAGATCTCCGAAGAGGGGATCCACACACACCTTTAAGTCATATAGTAGGACCGGACGCACGACTGACACCCCATTCACACGAGTGGACTTTCAGTCGTACGAATTAGCTTCTTTCGTACAATTGATCCTCCATTCGTGTGACCAAGCCTTCAGTCGTACCATGCAATACCAGTCGCACGACCCATCAGCCAACTGCGCGACTCGAAGTCCCTCCGCGCGAATCAGCTTAATTCGCGCGAGTGGACTTCTTTTCGCGCGACAGGCATCTGGCCGTGCGACTCTCGCACAATCGCACACACACACTTTCGCGTAGCCCAGTCACGCGACAACCCCTGTCGCGTGACATCTCTAGTCGCGTGACAACCCCTATTTCGCGTGACAACCCCTATTTCGCGTGACAACCTCTATTTCGCACCCACCGATAGTCGCGCGACACAACCGCGCGACTTGCCTTATTCGCTCATGTCTCAAGTCGCACACTCATGCAGTCGCACGCCCCTTTCGCGCGCGACAACCCCATTCGCGCCATCGGGAGTCGCGACGGCAGTGAGTTTCAGGTCGGCCTTTGGCTGCCCGATCGCGAGTGTTACCCAACCAGAACCTCCAGAACTCATATCCTAACCTATCTAGACAAGAAACACACTCGAAACAAGACATGCAAGTCCACACGACCTCTTGTGCTCGGATGAACCCAAGCACCCGAAAACCCTCGAATGCAGCTGTAAAATCGAGTTAAGAACGAGGTAGTGAGGTTATCTACCTGCTAGGAAGTAGTATTCACGATGGTGCTCGAGATTTGAAGACGAAAATGCTAGAAACGGGTTGGTTTTTGGTGTAGTCTAGAGAGAGAGAGAGTAGAGAGAAAATGGTGGAGAAGAAGGTGAAGTGAGAAATGGCTGGAAGGTGGGTATTTATACTCAGCCTAGTTTCGCAAAGTTTCAAGTTTAGTCCCCGCACTTTGCCCCCGAGTTTCCAAATTTTGTTTCGGTTAAAAACGTTATAATTTTAGTCTTGTTTTATTGACGATAAAATGTTTTTAATGTTATTTATAAATTAAAAATAAAATAAATTAAATATGATTTTATTAGCGATAATTATTTTATTATAAAAAATGGCGTGTTTAGTGTTAACGGGGCAAATCTTGGAGAATGTCTTATGATAATGAAAGTCAAGCAACGATACTACACATATAAGGGCAATTAAGTAAAGCAAATATGGTATTCACGTAATTGGTTCGTCAAAATAAGGAATGACTGTTAACAATGGTTAAGCAAACACGTTAAATGACGGACCTTTGGTGACGGATGTCACAAGGGGCGTTGCCCCTTGGAGCCCACTAGGGGCTGCTGCCCCTAGAACCCCGCTGTCAGGGGCTGCCGCCCCCGAACCCCCTCTGTCCCGTGGAGGGGCGGTTATATTGTTTATTTCCCATTGTTGATGAAATGTGAATGTATAGACTAAGAGTTATTTCCTATCATGTACAAGTATATGTATAACTAAAGATGTAAGTGAAACTTAAAGAAATGTTATTGGGTCCCATAACGTGTACCTTTGTAAAGTAAAGGCTAGCAAGCAAATGAAAGAGGAGGGTTTCATTCATTGTGTCGTCATGAAAGTAAGGACAGGATTGGCATGTTAGTAAAGTAAAGGCCCGAACAGGCAGGTCAGTAAGGCCTGGATTAGCATGACAATAATGGCTTGTATGGGTACGACAGTAAGGCCTGTATTGGCATGTCGGTAAAGTCCTGTGTTTATCGTATGCACTGATAGTGACTGGGAATTGACGGGTAAAGAAGAGTAATAGTTAATAATTAAGCGAAAGTCTTAATGACAAAGCATTGATAAAGCGATAATCTGTGTATACTAATGTTCTGTTATGTGATGATTACTTTCGAAGGATAAAGTTAACATATCTTACTGAAAGTTACTTGATAAATTACACCTAGAACTCACTCAGTGAAGCTGACGTTTTATGCATATTAGTTGACAGGTGAGCTGTCGGACTTGAGTGGATGTAAACATGGATCTAGAGCTTCTTGAAAACCGAAGACTGGCATCCCTGATTCAGAAGATTGTTAAACAAACTTGTAAAGATATTTGATATTTTAAAGACAATGTTAATGTCTTATTTAAATTATGTTGTAATGGATTGAAACTTGATGTACTTTTTCGTTGTAAAATTTGCCTAAGAAGTTTAAGAAGAAATGAGGTGGTGACATGTGACAAAACTAGAAAATAGGGTTAAAGTTTATTTTAGTCTATTAACCATTTAATCTAATTCTCTTTCTCCTTTTAAAAATGTAGCATATTTCTTTTACACACTCTGTTCACCCATTAATCCTACGAAAAAATAACCTCAAAATACAACCAAAGCCTAAATGTCTCTCGTTGTCTTAAACTTCATAATTACATACAACAACTAATCGGTGATTAGAGATGTTAACTTGAGCGGTGGGTATTAATCGGTAGTGTTTTAAGACAATGATTCTGTAGTCAATGATAGTGGTAATTGGAGATAATAAATAATGATGGGGGATGATATCAATGATCAATGATACTCAAATGTCATTCGCTTTACCACACTTAGTTGTCACGTTGATTGTTTAAGCACAAAACAATATATAGATTGTTGTTCTAACGCCAAACAACATGAGACATGTGATATTAACGCAAATAGTGAACATTAAAATAGCAAAGAAAGTATTATTTCTATATTGTTTGATATTTTGACATAATACACCACAGAAACAACACATGAGACCTTGTTGTTTTGACGTAAAACAACATAGAACATGTTACGTAAAATCGCATAAAACTGTGCTATTTGACAAAACAGCACAAAACTGTGTTGTTTGATGTAAAACAACACAAAATTGTGCTACTTGACGCAAGACATCACAAAACTGTGATGTTTTTTATGAAATACAACACAATTTTATGCTGTTATAATTAAATATAGCACAAAACTATGTTATTTGATGCAAAACAATACAAACTGTGCTGTTTTTATGAAATACAACATAACTTTGTAATGTTTTATGAAATATAACACAAAATTTGTTTTATGAAATAGAATACAAAAACGTTAAATTGCAGCACAATTTCACATAATTTGATTTTTTTGTAAAAAATATAGCAATACTATACTCAATTTAAAGAGGAAAAAATACTTGATTTCATGGTTCAATTTGTTTTAAAAAATAATATAGCATGAAAAAGTTATATAAACGTTTAAAAAAATTGAGGGAAACTCAAAAAAGTCAATAAAAGTGATTATATACCCAAAATACCATTCCATCTTTTTATTTACAACATTATTATCTTACTCATTGATTAAGAAATAGAAGACGGAGATCATTTTATTAGCCTTCTTAGGAAAAATATATATATTTAGAGGAACTATACACACAAACACATATATATATATATATATATATATATATATATATATATATATATATATATATTATATGTATATAAAGGACGTTCTACTAAAAAATATCTCTTGGCTAAGAAGGCTAAGAAATGATCTTAGCCTTCCATTTTTTAATCAATGGCTAACATGATAATATTGTAAATAAAAAGGTGGAAGTGTATTTTGGGTATATAATCACTTTTGTTGACTTTTTTAAGTTTCCACCAATTTTTTAAACATTTATAACTTTTTCATCCTAGATTGTTTTTTAAAATAAATTGCATCATAAAATCAAGCATTTTCTTCTTTAAATTGAGTATAGTATTGTTATATTTTTTTACAAAAAAAACAAATTATGTGAAATTATGCTGCATTTTAATGTTTCTGTGCTGTATTTCATAAAACATCATAATTGGTGTTGTATTTCATAAAACATCATAGTTTGTGTTGTTTTGCGTCAAACGACATAATTTTGTGTTGTATTTCATCAAAACTGTCACACCTTCAAAATCCAATGGCGGGGTTCTACCGCGAGGCTTGTCATAAACCAGGATCTGAGACGCAGTCATATCAAACGACACTATATGCGTTTTAAATAAGCGTTTGACCTTAAATCAGAGTATATCGAAGTTTTCAATGTAATCAATGCGGAAGCGTAAACGTTTGAAAAACCAAAAGTAGTAAATGAGCAAAACAAAGCGCTCAATCAAAAGTAGTAAATGTAAATAAACTTGCTTTCAAATGATACAGATGATGCATGAGCCTCAGTATGCATCCCTAGCCTTAAGCGTGCCTGCAACCTAAGAAACATGCTAAAATATGTCAACATAAGGTTAATGAGTTCACAGGTTTAAATTAGTAAATATCTTTGAGGGTTTGCTTGGTAAAAGTAAACAAAGATATACCATAGGTAGCTAGCCTATATATCAAGTTACTTAGCGTTTCAAACCGAAGCCGACTGTTTATGAGTTGTTTTGCCTTCTGCCATGTCTTATCATAGAACAATGGCAAGTGTCTAGCTCAATTAAACACCCGTTCGACCTCCAATCGTGTTAGCGTGACTAACGCGGGTGGGGTTTGTCAAACCCAGTAGTATTACTTAAAATTACCTCGCTATTTCGATATTAACAGCTCGAGTGTGTAAGAACTTGCGTGATAATGTTTGCACTACATTAATAAGTGATATACCAGTAATACTAAAACTAGATAAATAGAAATAGTTTGCATGCTTCTCCCTAAAAAAGGAAAGTTAGTAAAAGCGAGGCCGTGAAAACTCACCTTAGATGTATATGAAAAACATGAAGTGTAACAGCCAAAATCTAATCGTTACCTAACAAATGTATGTCCATGAGTATATGTATATAAAGATCAAGATGAACCCCGTAGTATCCAAACTACGTAACTGTTAGCGTGTTCGAGAAATGTTTGACAAGTTTAACCAAGTTGACTTTTGTTGACCAAAGTTGACCAGACTGATCCAACGACCCGTTGGTGACTCAAATAAGTAAAATCATGTTTAGTCATTCTCAAATAGCTCAAATAATTATTCACATAAAGTTTCATGTTGGAAATCTATTTTTGGAAAGTTTCTATTTTTGGAAAGTATGACATCGTTACATATGTGTAACCCATTTTCAAAATCATCAAGCTTATCGTAACAAACATGTTAATACACACTTAACACATCCCACAATCATCCATAACATGTTAACAATACCTAGATTCTTCATCATGTCCAAAGTTTCCTAATTTAAAACATAAGAACACAAGTTTCATAAATTCACCTAAAGTCTCTTAACATGCTTCTATGATCATTCCAACATCAATTACATCACCATACATGTTTTACACATGACATAGTCATCACACAACATATCGGGACACAAAAGTTTTCATAAATAGCAAGCATGTTCATACGTAGCGTTTTTCACCATTCGATTATTCCCAATCCATTCTTAGGTTCTAAACATCATATAACAATAATCACAACTAATCAAATATGCATAAATCACCATCTATAAATCAGCCTACCCAAAAAGTTTCATTTAATGGAAAGTACTTGAAAACTGAGCCAAAATCAAAAGTTCAAAACATGCTTTTTCTTTCACTAGCATCAACTAACATCCTACAACTATCAATTCAATACAATTTCATCAAAATCATACAATTTATACAAAAGCCCCAAATTAAAGTTTCCTTAATAAGTAAGTCTTGGTTTTTGATCAAACGACACAATTTCACAAAATCAATCCGTACAAACATCATTATATTGAATACTAACATATAATCCATCATCAATTTCAATCAATTTCAAGTTTTGACTTGTTTGGATATTCTAGGGTTCATGTTCATCATGAAGATAAAAGAACATGAAACCAAACATAAAAACTTACTTGAAATGCTTAGATGATGATGTCTAGTACGCGTTTAATGCAAGAAACCATGAAAATCACCACTAATATGCAAGAATGAGATCCAAGAAGGTGTCCTTAGTGTGTGTATGTGATTTTCTACAAAAAAAATGAAGGGGAAGGGGAAGGGGATGGCCAAATTGTGATTAGGGTTTGGGGGTTGGGTTTTATACTTTTTTTTACAAGAAAGGCCCCCTATATTTATAAAAATCGTTTAACACTACGCGATTGAACGTTTTCTACACTAAAACCACCAAATGCTCAAATAACATCAAACAAACATTAATAACATGAAATAATATTTATTTTTTTAGTTCAAAGGTATTTTTAAAATAATTAGGCGTTAAATACCAAAAATGCGTGAAAACACGTAAATGCCAGAAAATTCTCAATTTTCATAACAAAGCAAAATATTCAACCATATAAACACATAACACATAATTTCACACAAATTATGGTTGTTTGAAAACTATTTTGATAAATCACAAGGGTTCGGGACAGACGAGTGTGCGATCCGATAATTTTTCGAATTATCGTTACGTGAAAGGTACGTGAATGTTTGTGCACTAAATGATGCATTTAAGTAAACAACATTAAATGCATGAATGTATGATTGGAAAACCATGTTTGTGTTAATTGGAAAGTGACCGGAAAATGCTAGGTGTCACATCATCCCCTTGTTGAAAGAAATTTCATCCCGAAGTTTAGCTAACTCCGGTAAAAAACGGACGGAAATTTCTTGGTTGTCAAATCATCCCCTTATTAAAGGAATTTCGCCCCAAAATTCTCAACTGGTAATATTAGCGCTTAACGGTGTATCTTTGAACAACTACAGATATTTGGCCTTTTGTATGATTCTCGCATTCTCAGGTAAACTTGGATCCACTCTCTGAGTTTTAACAAACTTTAACAATAGAGGTATGGTTATGCTTGAGAGTTTCTGACCACTTGATCCATGATTCAACTAGTTGTTTAATGAATAGTACCTATGCGTCCATCTTTTTCTCCTTTAACCAAAATGACGATTGTTTCATTCGACATACATTTATTCATGATTGAAACGTGTAACACATTATGTACTCCACTGAGTTCTTTAGCCAGATTGAGTTGTTACTCTACTGGACTAACCCTTTTGACAATCTCAAAGATCCTACGTAGCGTGGGTTTAACTTTCCTCGGTTTTCAAAAACAAATTGCACCTTTCCAAGGTGACACTTTTAGAAGTACCTTGTTGATTTGATATTCAATGGGTTTTTGGCTTTAGCCCATATAAATCCTTTGTCAGTCATGTGTTGTTGCCCTGTGGTTATCAATTTGTACGATCTTCTTAGTCGTCTAGTGCACAAGCTTAAGAACAGTATGTTGACTTTCCTCTAACTTCTACCCAACAGATTGGTGATCGGTACTTACTTCCACAGTGTGTCTCGAGCAGTGCAGCCCTGATCGTCGTGTGGTAACTATTATCGTAGGAAACCTTAATCGAAGGTTGGTGGGTTTCTAAACTACTACCGAAATCAGTAACACATGCTCACAACATGTCTTCTAGAGTCTGAGTCATACACTCACTCTAACCATCGGTTTGCGGATAATACATTATGCGCCTATCTAAACGCGTTACAAATGAACTTTGTAATGACCTCTATGAGTAGGAAATGAATCAAGCATCACGATTGGAGATGATGGAAGAACTGGCACCTCATGCCCAGAGACTTTTTCTCTTGGATAGGTGAGAATTAAGTTCTCAATTCAATCAGTTTTACTAATATCCAGGAAGTGTGTGGATTTTACCAAGCGATCTACTATTACCCAAATGGTATCGCATCCACTAAAAGTTAGATGTAAATACATAATGAAATCCATTAAGATATACTAACACTTCCATTCTAGAATTTATGGTTGTTGGAGTAAACCAGACGGTGCTTGATATTCCACCTTAACTTTATAACAAGTTAAACACTTGCTTACATGCATGGCACTATCACCTTTCACATTCTGCCATCGAGAGAACTTTCAAATCATGGTACGTCTTACCTTAACCTCGATTAATGGGATATCAAGTCTTATGAGTTTCATCCATTACCAGCTCTAGTAAATTCACGTACTAAAAAATCTACATTCGTTCAATGAATATCGAATTCCTTCAGATTTGTCACTAATTACTTTTCCATGTATCGTATGGACTGTGCCTTCAAATTTTCTTCCTTCAAATTCTCAATTTGAGTATTACGGATTTGATCAGGTACTCTGGTGTGAATGGTAAGCTTTAGTGTTTTCACACACTTTGGTTTAGGTGTTTACTTTTAACTTAGGGCATCAACTATCATATTAGCCTTACCCGGATGGTACTTCATCATATTGTCTAGTTGTTTAACAGGTCGACTCAATGATGTTGTCTCATGTTCAGCTCCTTCTGTTCAAGATATACTAAAGGCTCCTGTGATCGGTGTAATGATGCATTTGGTACCATACAAGTAATACATCTATATCTTATATTCAAATCAAAGACTCCCAACTTAGATTTATCTATCATGTAGTTCTTCTTATGAACTTCCAACTATCATGAAGGACATTCGATAACCTTCTCATATTTCATCAACACACAAACGAGACCTTGGATGGAAGCACCCTAATATACCACAAAATCAAGTGTTTCCCTCCGGTAGGGATAGTATCGGTACAGTCAGACTTTCTATTCCCTAATTTGAAATGCGGACTTCTATTTGTCACCATAACTCTTTGTATTGCCCTTATGAGTTATACTGGAAGAGGTTGTGCGATCTTCAAAAACCCTTTGATGACTTGTCTATAATAACCAGCCAACCCAAGAAATATTTGTACCTTAGTCTAAGTCTTAGGCATAGCCTATTTCTTGGTGGATTCTATTCTTGCTAGGTCAATAGGCATTCCTTGCTTGTTGACCACATGACCAGATTTGGACATCTCAAGAAGTCACTTCAAAAACTTAGCATACAGTTATTCTTGTTTTAGTAGTATCAAAATCATGATCCTCATGCTCCCCTTATTCTTTGTATATGTTAGAGTGCCATTAGCAATAACATTGATAAACTTATACAAATGGGTTAACACACTCGGTTCATGAGATCCATGGAAACCGTAGGTGTGTTAGTAAATCTACTTGGCATAACAAGAAACTCACGGTGACAATACCAAGTTCTGAATGCCGCCTTAGACATGTCATCCTCTCAGACAATCAAATGATAATATTCCGACCTCAGATCTATCTTGGGATATAAACTCGACCCTTGAAGCTGGTGAAGCAAACCGTTGATGCATGGATGAGAATAATGGTTCTTAATTGTTACTTTAATAAGCTCATGGTAATCAATACCCATAAAAAAGTTCTATACTTTTTCTTGACAAGCAGGACCATAGCTCCACATGGCGATGAGCTCAGTCGGATGAATCGTTTATCCGATAGCTCCTGCAGTTATGGAGATCGAAGCTAATCTGTAAAGTGCTCTCGCAATAGGTGAGACTTCATGTGTCGATTTGATTTGAGTCTTGATCTGTCTGTGCCGGAAAAACCATGTAAATCTTTTGGGAAAACCTTGGGAAGGTAAAGAACAATAGGGATCTATTCGATCCTCTTTTCCTCAGTTGTTTTCTTGGTAATCGTAGATAAAATGGCAGTATAACCCTTGCATAAGTACTTTTGGGCCTTCATACAAGATATGGTGCTTGAGACTGCAACACTCTTCTTGCCCTAAACAGATAAGACTTCATCACCACGAAGTGGTATGCGAACGACCTTTCGCGATAGTTAAATTTAGATTGATTCTTGGACAACCAATCCATGCTGACAACCACATTGAACTTTCAAGTCCAATATGCATAAGATCTATACCTTTCTTATGTCTAGACAATCCCAATGTACATCCCTTCAGAACATAAGTTGCTTCATTTAGTTTACCATCTGCTAACTGTATGGTGTAACTAGGTTCCATTCCAGTTGAAGCCACCTTCTGGTCATTTCTTACCTTACCATGTGTAATCACGAAGGCTCGACCCTTGGCACTCTATACGTCGTTCCTTTCAACTATTCCTTTCCTTATTGCCATTTCTCAGTTGAGGGTAATCTCCTTTGATTTGCCTATCTTTGTTTCATTCAGAGCAAGCATATGATGCTTCAGCTTGTCGTTGCAATTAGGGTTTTTTGCTTCTTGATCGTTGACTCTCCCTTAAAGTCTTTCTCTACATGGTTCATCTTGCCACATCATTGGCAACCATAATGATCATACTGGCCATGATGATGAATGACTTACTCTACGTGCCATCCTATTCCTTCTTGCTATAAGATGAAACGTTCAAAATGTCATGCTTTGTCAGAGTGCTCTACGCCACAACCACGTCAGTGAGCTTGTGAGATAACCTCATAGCGTGCTAAATGTTTATAGGATTAACGATAATGACCCTTACTAAATCTAAGGTGCTATCCCGCCAATTGACTTCTTAGTATGCTTGTAGATTAGAGTTATTATTACATAAAGCAATTAACTCATGGAAACGGGTCGTATATTCCTCAATGTCTGACCCTACCATCTTAATGTTCCAAGATTCCTTTTATAGATTCTAGTCTTCATTCGTAGTACAGTACTCCTCCTCCTCTAGATCTTCCTCAGATGTAGTAGTAACTACATGTAACACCCAAAGTTTTGTCATTTAAAAGAAAGAAAGAAATGAGAAAAAGAGAAAGAAAAGATATTTTGTAAGAAAAAGAAAAAGAAGTACAAGAGGAGGGTGTAAAGTGTAAATAGGACAAAATAATATTATTATTTTGTTTAAAGTAGGCATGACCACCCACATCTTCTGCATTTTCAACTGCTCGACATTTTTAGAGAGAGAAAGCAGAAAGATCGTCGGTTTAGAGGGAGAAAGCAACTAAAAACTCAGTCAAGGTAAGTAAGTTTTAGCATAATTGGGGTCGGTTTTGATGAGTTTCGACCATGTAACCGAGTTATACATGTTTTTATGTGTTTGTATGTATTCGGTTATGTGTCTTTGGACATGTATAGGTGTTAGAAGCTTTTTAAAGGTTCAACTTAGAGAGTTTGAGATTAGAAAGCAGCTAAGGTGAGTTTCTAGACCTCTTATTTTACTTGTTTTAAAGATTTTGGGACTGAAAATGCATGTAAAACATTTTTAAAACTTTTGTATGTATGACTGTATGTATATATGCTTATATGTTGGTATTTTATGGTTGTGCATGCTGAGTTAAGGCTTAGAATGGTAGTAAGAACATGTTAAGATGAGATTTAGGACTGAAAAGTATGTTAGAAACATATAAGTAGGAGGTCATGCACCAAAATAGTGCCCATGCGCCTGATATTTTTGCCTTAGAATATTTCAAGTATGGTCATGCGCCCAAATAGGGCTCATGCGCCTGAAAATTTGACTTAGAAACTCTAAGTATGTGATGAAGCGCCCAAATAGTGCCCATGAACCTAAGAGGCTCATGCGCCTAAGTGTTGAAACGCCTAAGTACAGACTCATGTACCTGAACAGTTCATGCGCCCAAAGGTTTATGAAAACAGTTAAGTATAGGGTCAAGCGCCTGCATAGTGGAGAAACGCCCAAACAGTCCTCATGCTCCCAAACACTTAGAAATAATTCTGAATCTTGGGAAAACCAAAATTTTAGGATTTGACCCTAGTTTGACCTATGGACTGTTTTGGCCTATTTTGAGCATGAATATGTGATGGTCTATAGATAGAATATGAATGATGATATGATGAATGTATGATATGCATATTTGTATGATGTGTTATCTTTTATTGGTTTTCAAAATGTATATATATATATATTATAATATAATATACGTTAAGTATTATGTTATGACTTTACGTTGTATGACGAATGTATGAATGAACGTAAAGTATAACGTAACAAAGTGAAAGATAATAAAGATGAAAAGTGAAACGCATGAAAGAAATAATGGCTTGCAAGCAAATAGAAAGGAGGTGCATGACCATGTTGTCGTTAGCTCAACTGTGTGCGGTTTAAATAACCCGAAGGATGCATACAGGGTCAATCATTAAGATTGACGGGACCCTTGTGGCATGCCCTAGATGATTGGGTCAGCTTCGTGCACAATGTTCATGGTCCAATTATAGACCTAGGGCCCAGCATCAGCTTCGTGCATAATGTGCAAATATTCGGAGTATTGGACATTGGTCCGGATGAATAGGAGAGATGACATGCCCTAGGTGACTGGGTCAGCTTCGTGCACAATGTTCGGGGTCTAATTATAGACCTCAGGCCCAACATCAGTTTCGTGCATAATGTTCAGGGTATTGTACATCTATCCATATGAAAGTAACGATGACGTAAAGTACGAAAAGAAAGTATGAAAGTAAAGATGACGCAAAGTACGAAAAGAAAGTATGAAAGTAAAGATGACGTAAAGTACGAAAAGAAAGTATGAAAGTAAAGACAATGGAAGTAAGAAAAGAAAGTAATTGAAAGAAATTAAAGATAGTGAAAAACAATGAAAGTATGCATATGAAAGCAGATGTCAATGAAAAGAATGGAAAGAAAGTATGTATACGATGATAAAAGATAATATTAAAGTATGAAAGAAAGAAATAAACAGTGGATATTGTTTGAATGTACGTATGATGTGTGCTTGTATGCGAAAGTAAAGTATTTTATGGAAAGGTATATTTCGTATATAAAACACACAAGGTATTTTAATACTTATAAAACTAGAACTCACTTAGCAACGCTAACTTTTATGCATTTTCAATTGGCAGGTAATTTGCTGAGGATGGCGCACGGGGAGGCTACTCGGCAGGACAAGACTGGCATCCATTCACGCATAATATTATTGTTGTTTTGTAATGAAATTAATGGATGTTTTCTTTTGTAACTTTACAATGTTGTATTGCCTAACAACAGTAATTATAAATAAAATGAATGGGCTTTTGTTAATGTAATTCTGCTGCAATGTTTTATGAAATGTATATTATTATGTATATTTAGTGCTATGAATGACCAACTGTGAGGTGCCCGGGAACGAGGCCTTATAAGTTAATTGGAGTTATGTGCATATGCTATTTGATTACGTGCTTATAGTAGATTTAGATACTGATGTAGTCAGGATAGGAAATGCTTGGGGTTGAAGAGTAAAGTAAGTGGTTAATCATAACTAGCCATTGTAATTAGGGACTTATTATACTTAACATAAACTGAGCTATTTCTTGAATGAACGTGTTAGTGTTTGAATCTTATAGTGATTAGAGAATGGCTGGAGGTAGATCATCTAAGGCCTCTAGGGGTGCAGTATAGGGAGGACGTGGTGCTAAACCACGTGTTACTAGGAACAAGGCTAAGACGGCTGAGAGGGCTCGTGAAGAGCCCGAGATGCATCATCAGGAAGGTGGTGATGAGAGTGCGAACTTAAGGGCCTCGGTGAAAGAGGCGGTGGTAAAGGAAGTCCATCAAGTTATACAGACGATTTTGCCGTCTGTAGTGACTGAAGTGATCAAAGCTGTAATGGAGGATGAGAAGAAAGAGAGGAGAAGGACCACCAGAAGGGAGGAAATGGAATGATCGGAGATCGAGACGATTGTCTCGAGTGGAGAGGAGGAGAAGGAGGAAGCGGTGCGGGAAACTGCACGAGGATGTAACTATGGGGCACTTCAAAGATACAAACCCTCGACTTTTGATGAAAATGACAATGTTGCTGCTGCTCACCGCTGGGTGAGAGAGATGGAGGCAGTATTTGTAACATCCGTCATTTTCCAAGTTAAAACCCAAACCCGAACCATTTAAGCTTCCATTATTAAATTATTTAATAATTTTAATGGATCAAATACATTAAATGCGTAATTTATTATTGTGAACTATTCTTTTATTAATAATCTAAATAACTTGTAATAATTTATGGATTTATAAATAATTCTTTTCATAAAGTTATAAAGATTAACAAATAATTAATTGATTTATTATGTTGGAGCACATATAGTCATATATAGTGTGTCCGTCGCTTGACGAATAGTCTAGGCTTAATGTTATACACCTTGTAAACACATGAAACTGGGTCATTCGCCGGAGCATATGCGAATGAGACTCATTCGTACGACTGAGCCATGCTAATGGACCAGTCGTGCGACTGAGAGATGCGATTGGGACATTCGTAAGACTGAACCATAAGAATGGTCCAGTCATACGATTGAACCATACGCATGGTCCAATCGCACGATTGGCCCAGTTGCATCTAATATGGGCTGAGGCCTATATATACCAGTTTCAATGTGTAGAAACCTAAGGGTTTTTGATAGGGTTCCTGGCGCCTAGGTGCTGCTGGATGAGAGGGGAGATCATGCTCGATCTCCCCTTGCCAAAAGTCTTGATTCTTAAGTTGTAACGAGCTTAAATCGCTATGTTTTATCAATAAAATCATTCGATTATTGTTCGTACTTTTGTTTATCTTTTGGTTTTTATCCTTTCGTCAAGAACGTGCTTGGATGTCTATCGATCCAGTGACTTCACAATTGGTATCAAAGCCGGTTACTGCTAGAATGATCTAACAATCACTCTAGCAACCCGAGCTCTTGAGTTCTGGATCGAATTCTTGTTCATTGACGTAAAACCCACTTCGTGTTCATCTTGTTTTGCTCAAATCTCATTGCGCGTGATGTTTATTTGTTAAAAGCGGACTCAGAATCATCTTCAGATCATAAAAACGAATCCAGTGATACAAATTTTGTGTTGTATCTCGTCCAAATCATCGGATTAGGGTTTTTTCAGCCTTGTGGCGGCTGCAGATCTGGTTTTCTGCGTTCAGACCCGTTCATGCGATTGGGCCATGCGGCTGGGCCTCATTCGCACGATTGAACCATTCGTATGGTCCATTCGTACATCTAACCCAGTCGTATGTCCATTCGTACGAATGAACATTCATTCGCACGACTGACCCATTCGGAGTATCCATTCGCACGAATCACCCATTCGTACGTATGTCTTCATTCATCTGTTCAAGTTGCACGAATGAGCTGTGTACCAGACCAAAAAAAAAGAGTCTGGAACAGCTTCTTGCACGAATTTTTCCCTAAACCATTTTTATCAGTCAGGAAGTCTTCTGAAAAGTCTGGTAAAATAAATTTTTTTTGGGAAAATTATCGGGTCATTTTCGGTTCATGTTCGGGTCAATAGTGAAGATTGTTCTGGAGAGTCTATGCAAGAGTTGAGATGAGCAAAGCACATTCACCCTGAGTTTCTTATGTCAAACAAGTTCGATGGATACCCCATTATTGTTGGACTTCCAGAATCGGTGAATGTTGTTAGAACACGAAAGAGAGAAGAGAAGATATCAGCTGTCGGTGCTGATTTTGTGGGGTAGTCAGGAGCATCTGACTATTTATGGGCCAATCAAGTTATATTTATCCGCACAGAGAGGATTCTCATTCTTAGGTGGAATCCATGTATAGAGAAATTGAAGACGCAATCAGAAAGTGATTGCAGGATCGATTATGTGGGTGGTTTTTCTCTCAACTCACTGTGAATCAACACTCAGCAAGCAGTCTTATGAAGAGTTGATCACAATATAACAAGTAACAAGCAGTAAGAAAATTAACACAACAGGTAAATTTTCAAGGTACTTCTATATATTGTTTCTCAACTCAAAGGATTACAAGACACTTGGACTCAAAACGCTTATCTAAAGAGTTACAGGGAAGATATATATAATACTACCTACAGCCGGATATACTTTGATACCAGCTGGACACCTCTAACCTTACATCTATACTACAAGACTCTAGGTGAGGTCTTTCAGACATTTTGCCTGAGAGTAGGTAGTCAGGACATGTCCCTGACTTACCTTTTGTCACCAACTAAAGTTGGTAACATGTACTATCATAAAAAGGTGAACAGTAGAATAAAGTATGGTCAACAACATGGCTCTTTAGGAAGATGCCATGCTGTATCAGAGGTCTACAGCGGACTGTCAGGGACCATACTTTTATCTGCTGGACATAGCAATGTCTTCCGAAGGATAAAGTACTTCGGAAGAATAACTTCTTCCGAAGCCACTTATACTTCGGAAGACTGCTTCTTCCGAGGCTTGGAGTCTTCTTTGTCTTCGGAAGCAGACTTTGTCTTCAGCTCTTTCATCAGACTTTGTCTTCGGAAGCTCAGACTTTGTCTTCAGCTCTTTCATCAGACTTTGTCTTCGGAAGCTCAGACTTTGTCTTCGGAAGCTCAGACTTTGTCTTCGGAAGCTCTTTCAGACTGTCTTCGGAAGCTCTTTCAGACTTTGTCTTCGGAAGCTCTTTCAGACTTTGTCTTCGGAAGCTCTTTCAGACTCTCGGAAGATCTCTTCTCAGCTTCGGAAGCCTTTGAATGTAGTACCAAAAATTGACTATGAAGTGATTTTGGTTGCACCAGCCTTATCATGATCCAACAAACTCCCCCTAGGCTGATGCTACCAAAACTTCACTTCTCTCTTCTTCTCAAAGCTCTTAGCACCAAGGAAAGCAGGTGTTTATCGGTATCTTCATTCTTTCCTGCTGTGGTGCTGAGAATCTTGTACAGATCCTTGGTGGACAGAACCTCTACTCTGTCACCTTGGATTATGTGTACCCTCTGTTGTGGCCCTGTGAAAAGAGTTAGTTGATGGGAAGTATAGTCATATTCCCATCGAACTATTGGTTCCAATTCAGGACCTTCCACCATCTATAGAAAGGTTGTGCCTTTGGTGGTTGATCTTTCCTTGTCTTCCACTCTCTTCAGCTTCAACTCTTCTTCAATCTTGGCTCTTCTACTTTGTTCAGCCAAGTGGAGACCACTGATATGGTTTCTGATGTGTGCAGCAGTCTCAGAGTTGGAGGGATTGGAGAATGGCTTCTCTGCAAGCTCAGCAAGGTCGAATCTGCTGAGATGCAATAGAGAAGTGGCATTAAGCCTGTTGGTTTCACCATTCTCCCTTTCCACAACAAAGTTGTGAGAAGGTTCATCGAACCTCCACTGGATTATAGCATTTCTAGGTCCAGGAGATTGACCAGAAATCCTGTCCTCTTTCCTGGTATCCAGCAGAGTCACCAGTCTTCTTCTTAGCCTCTTCTCCTCAGCATTGAGGGTATCGGAGTTGAGACCAAGAAGTCTTGCAGCCTGGCCCAAGGTGTCTCTAGGCAATTCAAGAAATTGGCCTAGGGTGAGGGAGCTTGAAGAGTTATCAACATAGGTGATGTTGATAACTTCTCCCTCACAGGAGATGCTGCTCAAGGTAGTGCGATTGATGAGCCTCGTCTTGAACTTCTTTATTTCCTCAAAGGAGAGATGTTGAGGAGGCTGAGGGGATGGTCTTGGTTGTTGTTGGGTAGGCTTAGGTTTAGTGGTTTTGGGTTGAGTCTTGGGTTTTAGGATGGGTAGTTTGGGTGGTTTGAGGTGATGTGGTAGGTTTGGGTAGAGTTATGGGTTGAGGGGTGAAGGTTTCATCAGTGGGTTCTGTTTTAATGGGAAAAAGGGTTGGTTCTGGTGTGGGTTGTGGCTGTGGTTGAGTGGTTGGGGTGAAGACCATTCCTTTCATCCTCCTATACATCTCCTTCCTTTTCCCTAAACGGATGTCAGCTTTAATTTCACTGACTATCCGCTGGAGTGTCCTTTCGGACATAGGTCCCACCTGCCTACCAGAGAAGCCATGAGCCCGGAGGTAGTCCTTCATCCAGGCTTTGTCAGTTGACTTCTTGGAGGCAGTGACCTCCTTCTCTTCCTCCTTCTTCCTCTTCACCTTCAACTTCTCCCTAGCAGCCTTCTTCCTTTCCTTCTCCATTTGATCCTGCTCTTTATTGTAGAGCAGCAGGATCATGTCATTGTCATGTGGAGACAGTTCAGGAAGACTGAAGCCTCTTGAGAGTAGGAACTTGATCCTAGCCTCTGTCAGCTTCAGGGCTGCCTCCCTTTGCTCTTGTTCTTCCTTCTCCAAGGCCAACCTGGCTTCTTTTTCTTGTTGTAGCCTGGTTGACCTCTCCAAAGTCACCAACTCCTCTAATGGTAGCAGGAGTATCTCCTCATTGGCAGCTCCTAGATTGATGAGCTGGTCAATGAGTGCTGTTCTTCTCTTCTGGTTGATTTCTTCCTGATTGGCTACAGCTGCCTTAGAACTAGCAGCTAGCAGCTTCTCAGTAGGAAACCTACCTTTCTTTTTGGCCTTCTCAATCTTCTCCTCCTCCTGAAGCTCTTCCGCAGTCAATTTTCTTTTGCCTTTGTCTTTGATGATGCTTGACTGTGGTGGTTCTTGGATGGAGGGTTGTGATTGAGAGAGAAGTTCAGCTGGTGCTTGGGTTTGAGGAATGTCAGAAATGTCCTCCCTGCTCACCTCAGATGCAATTTCAGCAATGACATCTGTGATGGTCAGTTCCTCGGACATCTGAAATAAGCCTTCCGCAGCTTCTATTTCGGCCTCGGAAGACTTGTCTTGTTCTTCCGAGGCTTCCATGTAAGCTTCAGAAGCTTCAGCTAGAGCTTCGGAAGATGAGACTGCTGCAGATTCTGTCCCAACTGTTTCAGTTGCTGGGCCATCAGTCCCCATTTCCCCTTCGAAGCTAATCTCAGGTTCCATGAAGACCTTAGGTTGACCAACTTCCTCCACAGTGGTAGAAGGTGCAGTCAGTCTTTGAAGCTCCTCAGCCCCAAAGTATGCAAGTGTGGTGTCGGGGCTGGGCTGTTCTAGGGATGATCTCAATACAAACTTTGTGAAAAGTCTGTAGAGATCTTGAAGCATCCTTGAGTCAATCTCCAGAAAGGATTGAGATGACTCAGGTAGTGTAATGATTTGGGAAGAAATGAGTTGGGTCTGTGGTTCCTGTGATGTTTGTCTCTGAACTTTCTCCCCCTTTTTGGTAGCATCATCTTGAGAGCTAGATGAGCTAGAGGAAGAAGTCATTGAGACCTGGATTGGTACATGCCTAACAGACCTCTCCGTCTGTTTCTCAGCTAGTTTAGCCTTGAGAGAGTTAATCTCAAGTTGCTGAGTGGCAGTCCTTGATTCTAAGATCCTCACCTGTGATTCCAGGTTGGAGACCTTAGAAAGCAAGTACTGAAGTGTTAGTTGCATACTTCCCTCATCTTCATAAGAAGAATCATGGGGAGATGAGATAACATACCTAGTATGCTCACTCTCACCACCAGATGTGGCTTCTTGGCACCCTGGTTTCCTTTGCTCAGAGTCATCTCTTTCAGAGATGTCAATGGGCAAAGTTGCCGTAGACTCAGTCCTAATCATGTTACCACTGTCCTGAGAGCTCAATGAGAGACTCTGAGTAGTGGCAGCTGAGTCTACATGAGTCCCCTCCACATCAGTGGGACTCACCTCAGTAGCTGGCTTCTGATGGGGGCTAGAGACAAGGGATCCCTCTTGGCTCTGTTGATCTTTTAGTAGGTGTTGTAGATCAACTTCATAGCCATGGAGAGATGTAATCTCTTCATCAGTTCGGAGTAAAAGGTCAGTGAAAAGAGGGTGGTTAGTCCTACTGACCCGGGACCTTGATCAATGTCTACAGGCATTGAGCCTATGGTGGGGCTGTCCCTAGAAAGCTGCACAGGGGAGTGTAGAGACTCACCCTGTGGGCTTAAGGCTTGGGGTTCGGGCTCAGGGGTTTGAAACTAAGGAGGCTCAAACCCACATTGAGGTCAATTGTGAAGGATGGTGTGACCTCGGACTGAGTGGGAGCCCATGATTCCACTCTAGTCCTTTGGGTGTGAACAGAAGGAGCTTGTTCAATCAGAGTAGATTGAACAAGGGTTCGTTTGGGGCGTCTCTGGTAAGTAGTTTTGATGGGTAAAGAAAGTTTTGGTATTGTGGTGGATGTTGCTGGTGTGGGTTCATCACCTGTGGGGACAACAGGGATGTCACCAGGAGCTATGCGCTCAGTCATCTCTGGAGGTAATGGAGTGTACCGTCCAGTGAAGTTGGTGGACATCTTCTTCAGTATCTTGAAGATGGTAGGCCTCATGTGTGGAACAGGAAGAGCAGCTGCGCAGACAAGCTTGCTTGGTTCCGTCTCACAGTTGATTATGTGTTGAAGAAATCGGGGATACATGAAGAATGTATCCCTGCTCAGATTGGCGATTAGGTTGTTCAACACAAATCGTGAGTAGTTGAATCTGAGGCCTCTCACCAACCCATAAACTAGGCATCCTAGTTCATATGGGATTTGATCCCAACCCCCTGATTTGTTGGAGAGGCAGTGTAGAACAATGTGTAGCAGAAACTTCCAATGGTAAGAGAAGTTGAACTTGTATACTGTGGACCTGCTGACATCGCCTCCATATCCCATGAGGATATAGGTGCCTTCTAAGTCTTCCTTGGGGAACTCAGTAGGAGCCCCATCATCGTGAAGCTAGAGATGCTCCCTGATGAGCTGTTCATTGATGACCAACTCTTGGCCACAAACTCGGGTTCTCAGGACTCGAACCCCATTCAGAACTGCAATTTCACCGTTGCTCCAAAATTCGGACATATGGTTGGAGTATACGGTGGGGTTAACTGTAAGTGCAGTGAGGTATGTGGATTCGGTGAGAAAGGTGATGATTTGGGTGAAGTCAGCATCCCTTGACGAATCAAGTAATGCGACTTGGTTGTGCTGAGGGTTTAGCGCCATTGAAGAAAAGGTAAGCTTGAAATTTGGGTAAATTTGAGGGTTTTATAGTGAAGGGAACAGTTAGGGCTGTAAAGTGGTAAAAGAAAATGAAATTGATCAGTCAAGATTATTTAAAAGGGGTGAATTGTGGTAGAGACGGTAATAGGGTAACTGTTTGGGGTTACTGTGGGTGGTATGGTGGTTTACGGCGGAGAAATGATGTTGGCGGCAAGGATAATTTTAAATAATCTGACCATCATGTACAAAATCTTTACTTTTTACAGAGTGGGGCCCAAAAGATATCCGTTACAGGTAAAACCTTAACTTCCGAAGGTAAAACATTTCCGAAGGTAATTTTCTTCCGAAGGCAATTCCTCTTCGAAGCAAGATATTGCTTCTGAAAGTGAAATTGTCCTTTGAAGGCACTTTATCTTCCGAAGCAAGGCATTGCTTCCGAAGGTAAATTTGTCTTTCCGAATGGAGAGTTGTATAAGTTTCGGAAGTAGATCTGATATGAAATCAATCGCTTCTTCCGAGACCAAAAACTCTTCCGAGAAGAAAATTTCCATTGAGGAATTTAGCTTCGGAAGACATTCAAGAATATCTTCCGAGAGTTAATTCCTCTTCGGAAGGAATTTACACTTGGAATAATTTAAAGATCTTTTGTAACAGGGCTTAGATTGTATTGACATAAGACATTACTCATTAAAAAGGTTTTCAAAAGAGGTAGTTATTCAATGTTTATCATCCCAATTGCTGATATGAGATACTTAAATCTTTGTTCATCAAATGCCTTTGTGAACAAATCAGCATATTGTTCATTTGAGTCAACTTTGATTAACTTTATCAGCTGTTTCTCATGAATATCTCTAATGAAATGATACCTGATATCAATGTGTTTTGTCTTGGAGTGCTTTACCGGATTCTCAGTAATAGAGATAGCACTGTTGTTGTCAATATGGATAGGAGTCGTCATGAAGTTGAACCCATAGTCTAACATCTGATTTTGAATCCATAGCAGTTGAGCACAGCAGCTTGCAGCAGCAATGTATTCAGCTTCAGCAGTTGATGTAGAGACACAGGATTGTTTCTTGCATTGCCATGAGATAATCCTTCCACCAAGAAATTGACATCCTCCTGATGTTGATTTCTTGTCAATGTTGCAGCCACCATAGTCACTGTCAGAGTATCCATAGAGATTGAAATCACTATTTCTTGGATACCAGAGACCTAGTTTAGGTGCTCCTTTGAGGTATCTGAGGATTCTCTTTGCAGCAGCTAGGTGAGACACCTTTGGTGCAGCCTGATATCTTGCACAAATGCATGTGGCAAACATGTGGCAAACACCTTTGGTGAGACACCTTTGGTGCAGCCTGATATCTTGCACAAATGCTGTATCAGAGGTCTGCAGCGGACTGTCAGGGACCATACTTTTATCTGCTGGACATAGCAATGTCTTCCGAAGGATAAAGTACTTCGGAAGAATAACTTCTTCCGAAGCCACTTATACTTCGGAAGACTGCTTCTTCCGAGGCTTGGAGTCTTCTTTGTCTTCGAAAGCAGACTTTGTCTTCAGCTCTTTCATCAGACTTTGTCTTCGGAAGCTCAGACTTTGTCTTCAGCTCTTTCATCAGACTTTGTCTTCGAAAGCTCAGACTTTGTCTTCGGAAGCTCAGACTTTGTCTTCGGAAGCTCTTTCAGACTGTCTTCAGAAGCTCTTTCAGACTTTGTCTTCGGAAGCTCTTTCAGACTTTGTCTTCGGAAGCTCTTTCAGAATCTCGGAAGATCTCTTCTCAGCTTCGGAAGCCTTTGAATGTAGTACCAAAAATTGACTATGAAGTGATTTTGGTTGCACCAGCCTTATCATGATCCAACAGTGATGATGTGAGCAGGTTTCTGATGATGAATCTTCGTGCATGCTGATTTGTTTGATATTGTCAGCTGTGGATTGGAACCTTCAACCTATTGCCCAATACATCGTATGAAGACGACAGGAGAGCACAATGTATATATTGGGATATGCTGAACGTGAGGGGGAATTTCTACAGTTAGAAATGTTAAACAGGTTCGACTGTGTGAAGATTGAAGCAATGGAAAACTGGTCATGTCATTATCTAGAAAAATCAGTCATTTGGGGAATCTTACTGCTATGATGGTGTTCTGCAAAGTAAACGAAAGCTATTGTGCCTAAATTTATTTTCAGGGATATTGTGGTAACCTGACGGATCGGCAATGCTGGCTAATATGGTTGTTCGTTTGATTCTATTGGAAACCAGAGCAAAGATTGACTGAAGATTGTAAGAGGTGTTATCTACTATTCGCAAGCAACGTCCAAGGGGGAATTTGTTGGAGCATATATAGTCATATATAGTGTGTCCGTCGCTTGACGAATAGTCTAGGCTTAATGTTACACACCTTGTAAACACATGAAACTGGGTCATTCGCAGGAGCATATGCGAATGAGACTCAGTCGTACGACTGAGCCATGCTAATGGACCAGTCGTGCGACTGAGAGATGCGATTGGTACATTCGTAAGACTGAACCATAAGAATGGTCCAGTCGTACGATTGAACCATACGCATGGTCCAATCGCACGATTGGGCCCAGTCGCATCTAATATGGGCTGAGGCCTATATATACCAGTTTCAATGTGTAGAAACCTAAGGGTTTTTGATAGGGTTCCTGGCGCCTAGGTGCTGCTGGATGAGAGGGGAGATCATGCTCGATCTCCCCTTGCCAAAAGTCTTGATTCTTAAGTTGTAACGAGCTTAAAATCGTTATGTTTTATCAATAAAATCATTCGATTATTGTTCGTACTTTTGTTTATCTTTTGGTTTTATCCTTCCGTCAAGAACGTGCTCGGATGTCTATCGATCCAGTGACTTCACAATTATTCAAATTGATTTTATAAGGTCTAGGGTTGAATTTGTAATTTTCAATACTTGAAATAAAAGCTTTATTAGATTAAATAATAAATACCTAAAACTACAGGGACCAAACTTGTAAACTTGAAAAACTTTGAAACAAAAGCCAATCCTCTTCCCGTCGCCCCTCCCTGTTCCGGCCATTACCTCCGCCCACCATCTCCGAAAACCCCTAAATCCGCCAAAATGCTTAATTAAAATGCAATTAAATCGAACCTTAACTGTTGTGCATCAGTTTCGAACTTAACCCCCTGTTTAATTGTGATTATTCGACCATTAACACATGAAATCAAAACCAAAATCATCAATTCAATTCCATAACTCGTTGATCTTAAAACTATTCAAATTACATCTATTTGAATGAGGGGAAATGTTCTAATCGATCCCTTAAACCTATATGATTCACCAATTACTCATATAATGCACACCCAAACTGATTTCAATCACCATCGATCATCATCTTCATCTAGAACCTGCAACTTAGTCGACAGCTGTCCTCGAGGCATTGTAACTCTAAATTGATTGAGGGCTTTGAATCATAAACACTCTTTGAAGCTTCATATGAAAGGAATTTGATTACCATCGTCATTTGCACCTGAATCTCTTTCTTCTCGGTCGCGACATGAGCTTCTTATTATTTTTCATCGTTTCGATCTCGAAAAGGTAAATTGATCCTACCTTCACAATCGTTTTGATGTGTTAAACAATAGCCCTAAACTTATTGCAACTATCATTAGCGAATTGGGATTCAATTTGGATCAAGATCAAACTAGGGTTCATGTGGATTTGAGGGATTTAAGCAATTAATGTTTTAAATATTTTAAAGGGAACTTTTAAACACATATGGGCTTTAGCCCGACTGGTAACCCGTAACATTACAAGGCATGAGGTCCCGGGTTCGAACCGGGCCTCTGCCAACTTTTTGTTTTAATTGTTTCTTTTACATTTTTTTAATTCAGAAAAATTATTATATTAATAATCAAAATAAAAATTATTTTATTAACTAGATCATTTCAGAAATTATTATATTAATTTCAAAGGCTTTAAAAACTTAGGATTTTAAATTTAATTACTTTAAAGAATAACTAAGGTTATAAAGGCATTATTAATTCTTTTATGTAATTTAAATGCAATAAATCTATTATGGTTCAAATTTAGGTTATTTCAAAACATTATAAACTTACATGTTAAATAATTAATTATTCAAATAGTTATTTAAATAATTATTTAAATAATTAATTATTCATCTATTCATTTAACCATGTTATATCATAAATAGTTAATAAATTTATTCCTTAAACATTTATTTAAATTCTTGAAACTTATAAAACAATATAATTTTCTATTATACTTTATTCTTATTTTTAAGGTTTTGATATTATAAGACCTTTATAAAAAAATCAATTAAAAGTTCAAAACTTTATAAAATGATTTTAAATCATTTTAAAGTCATTTAAATAAGTATTCAATTAATTAGCTTTATCAAATTTAAATAATTAATTATTAAATTAATTATTCCTTTTTGCACATTATACTTAATCTTTATTAAAAATCAATAAATTAAATTATTGAATCGATCATTATCGTTCTCAATCTTAATTGATTTATTCCATGTTTATTGAACCAAAACATAATCGATTGTATTATTTTATTTATTTGATTTAATTATTAAAACCCCCAAATTCCAATCGAAACCCTAATTCATATTTAGTCATTAATCTTATCTTTATTCTAATTCTGAGACATCAACCATTAGGTTAAATCGTGAAGTAATCATTGAAGAATCATACCTTCTTATTATTATCTTAAGTGCATCTTATACCATGTGAGTTTTTCATGCCCCGTTTTACTTTATTTCACACCTTTTCGGATGAAACATGTTGACCTTATAAACTTACACTTGTAAACATCTTTGATACTTGTAAATGCACATGCAATTCATCTTTACTTTCTGTCATGGTTATTTGTAATATTGTGAGTCTTATATGATATACATTATATATTGGCAATCATTAACTATTGCTAGACTGCCGACGTCATAGATCTATGGGCCTGACAAGCCTATTTGGTGGCCCTAGTGTTGTATTCTTGAGCACTATGGGGATCAAGTACACTTAGCTAATCGTTTAATCTTGTAATCTTGTAATCTTATAATCTGTCAAGGTTTGATTGTAGCTATATGTGTTCTATAAACTTGCATAATACATAACCATTAACATAAATTGCTGCTTGTAAATCTTTTGATATATTTATGTATACTTAACCCATGGAAACTCACCAACTTTTAAAGTTGACCCTTTATTTTTAACATGTTTCAGGATTGCTTCTTGAGGAATTCTTATTGCTCATATAGGACTTGGACTTAGTTAATTAAATATCTTATGTTGTTGTTTAAATCTTTATTATTTTGTAATGACTTAATTGTCTAGTTTTATTCAATGAAAAATCGCATTTAATATTATTTCAACATATTTAATTCCATGAGCTATGAATAATCGTTTCACATTCGTCCGCCCCGATGATTCCGTCGTCGGTTGGGGTGTGATAGATATTAACTGTAACATCCGTCATTTTCCAAGTTAAAACCCAAACCCGAACCGATTTTGAGCTTCCATTATTAAATTATTTAATAATTTTAATGGATCAAATACGCTAAATGTGCAATTTATTATTGTAAACTATTCATTTATTAATAATCTAAACAACTTGTAATAATTAATGGATTTATAAATAATTCTTTTCATAAAGTTATAAAGATTAACAAATAATTAGTTTGATTTATTATTCAAATTGGCTTTATAAGGTCTAGGGTTGAATTTGTAATTTTTAATACTTGAAATAAAAACGTTATTACATAAAATATAAATACATAAAACTACAGGGACCAAACTTATAAACTTGAAAAACTTTGAAACAAAACCCATATGAAGGGGTAGATAAAAATAATCAATCTGAACTAAAATCTAATTCTTGGTTCATAATTTAATTGAAAAAGATGATAAAATAATAACTTAAAATAGTTAATCACTTGACAAGTAGCATCTCTCTTGTGTTATTTATGTTAACTAGTTTGTTTTGTTTTTCAACCCATGCATCACGGCGGGGTTCGAACATAACGTATGTTAGGCAATCAAAAACTTTTTCCTTATCTAAAAGCTTGAAAACAACAGTTCATTGTGACTGCTATAATACCTTTGCCACACCAAAACAATGGCCATGTACTATTTCATCGTCATCGTCTATCCAACGGGTCAGAACATGTCCCAAAGCAGGCAAGGCGCAAACCTTTAAACGGGTCATAGTTCTTAGATGACGCCACCGTCATCGTCTCCGTAGACATTAAAACTCCACCGTCGGAACTCACCATCACACAAAGAAATAGCAGAGACACCAAGGGTCTTAGATGAAACCGCGCTCATCATCATCGAACATATATACCACAGGACAAATCATATATACCACCAGACAAATCATCACAGACCAAACACTCCAAAAAGTTCTCAAAATACAAAAACAAACAAATGGGTTCTCAAATAAGGAATCCTCATCATCATAGAATTGAAATAAGATCCACATCTGAAAATTTGAAAATAATTCCCCAAATAACATACATTGCAAATCTAATTGGTTCTCACATGAGATCATCCGCATCATCATCAAACAAAAATAGGCAGTCCAACCGACAAATGGCCAACAAAAGAGATATAATAACTTGTGAGGTGAAGAATGCTCATCATCATAGAAGTTAAATCCATGCTTTAGTTTTTAAACTTTCAAGTTTCAACGGAGAACCACAAATAATTGGTCTTGGCAACACAAACAATACCATAGGCAGTCGTCGAAAATAGAAATGGCAACAGATGACAAAAGCAACTCAAAACCTGTGTGGCATAATCTTAAAAAACACAAAAGCAACTGCAACTGCAGATGGCAGTTGCTTTATTCATATATTGGAGAATTAAAAAAAAGAATTTCTATACTATCATTTAATAGCTACTTTATTTTAAAAATATGCAATATTTTGTCTTAATAAGTATATTTTGCCGTTAATTTAAAGTCTTAAATTTTTTTAATCAGCACAATATAAGTGAACTATACGCAATGTTCTCAGATTCGGATCGGACGTCGAACCGGACGCCTTACTGGTTTGGTGGTCGGACCGGTCGGACCGGATGGACCGGATTTAACTATATTTTAATTATATTTATATATGTAATTAAATATAAGTAATTTATATATGATTTATACATATATTTATAGTTATATATAAAACTTAACTATATTTGTATATCCGAAGTACTAATTTATGGTTTAACACCCCGTTTTTACCCACTAAAATAAAAAAAAAGGAAAAATTGTCTATACGGACTAATATCAACATTACATAGTTTCAACTTTTGATAATTAAATAAAAGGAAAAATTAACATTAAGAACCGTTCTACTTCTCCAAGACACAGAATAAAAAATACATATAGAGTAGAAACAACAACAAAAGAATAATAAAAAATTAATAATAATAATAAACCAGTTTAATGTTGATCATTCTTTTAGGTGTCAAAGCCCATATATGAACTCTCAAGTCAAAATTGACATGAAGACCGTTGACCATCCAGTAAGTGCAAATGCTGCAACTATGTAAGTCCACATTGTTAGCACTGAACACTCCTCTTGTCCCACATTGAACAATTGTGTCATTGTACCTGCATACATACAGATTATTATTACAATATTGGTACTTTTTAGTTATACTTATTGCAGTAATTATCTAAAAAGAAAGTTTAAACCGTCAATAAAAAAATATTTGCGAGTAAACCCAACTCTTTTCATTTCAATCCTTACCAAACGTGACATCACACACGTTTGAACACAAACTACTTTTGACACGTACTCAAAACACTTGTTTCTACCTGACCTATTTTGACCCGCTACCCCAGCTCACGTACATTGACTCTATATATCATATATAATATGTGAAAAATGAACAAAATACCTATCTTATAATTTTCGATATAACAAATTTGTTTGCTGTAAGATGTCGGTGAAGCGAGGGTAGTAAAGAAGTGCTTACTGATATTCATGGCTGGGGGCACAGTGAACTGGATCAATAGCACAAAACGAAAGAGTGGATCAGAAGGAAGTAATCCTAGAGTGCTGGCTGCTTTAATAACACCGATTCCAATAGCAGGAAGAAACAGGTATCGTACTATGATGATCGCGATGATGATAACAGGCCGTATGCTTGCGTTTCGCAAACCTGTTGGTCAGATTAAAAAGTATCATGTAAGTAATATTTTTTTCTACGAACATATGACTTTCTTTCATTGCTTCTTCACCTTGTACTAGATTGCCTCCAAGTATAAGGGTGATGCAAGGTAAGGTTCCATCCCTGATGATCATGAAGAAGGTTGTTAAGAAGATATAGCAGACGCAATAAGAGGTTTAGGGATGGAAATAGAACCCGAACCAGATAAAAAAACCCAAAACATTTAAAACGGGTAATGAGACAACCATCCGGATATGGTACCAGGTATAATATTTGTTTCATAACATTTTATGGGTTTGGGATGGATATCTTATTAAGTGATATCCACCTAAATATATATATTTTATAATTCTAAAAAGTGGTCTCTCTCTGTCTCTCAAGACAGAGGAAAGACTCGTCACCACCTATCCCTCCCAGACCTGCTTTTTAGGGGGATATACTGAATATGTTTGATTGTTTGTTTGCAATTCTAAAAAGTAATGGTTGTTTGAAACTTGATAAAAGTATTGATAAGAAGTAATGTTCAAGAACAAGTAGTAATTTGAACATGTAGATCAAATGATAATCAAAGCAATTCTTATGTAGGATATCTTACAGAAATCAAAATGTTCAAATCTCTTCCTAATTCTGGTCAAGAAGATCCCCCTCATATGTTATTGCCGAATGATATTTTGAACGTATGTCTAAAAATCAAGAGAATATATACAATCAAACATGATAAGTTGTACCCGAGTAACGTGATAGAGTCTTGGATCACCCGCAATGGAGCATCATCACCAACCAGGAGGTTTTTCAACCATGGAACTGCACCGAAAATGAATCCTGTGATCTGATGATATAGTTATACATATACATGAGACTTATTTGGTCTTTAAAAACTGGATCTATATACATTCATATATATAAGATTAAGATTGATAAAAAGAAAGAACTTACAGCTCCAATGGTTGGAGGTGCTAATAACTCCTCCAATAATTTTTGTAGTGTTTCAATTAGTCCACTTGAAGAAAATCCTTCTTTTCCCCCTTTACTTGCTAATTGTTTGTAGACCAGCTACAAAAATTTGAAAATTAAGTTTGGTTCTATATGAACAATCACGTATACAACAATGGTCTTTGTTATGTTGGTTGTCTGTACAGTTCAACTAACAACTATATGTAATGCTAGTTGAACTGTAGAGACAACCAGACCTTTCTCAATCTTCAATAGGGAACACTTACGGTTGGATTTTCTGGGTCCGCTTTAGTTGGGTGTGGTTCAGGCACGACAACATCGTTATGACATTGACCATCTTGAGTCAAAAGTTGACTTTTTTCATTTGAATCCAAGTCTTTGTTTGGTTCCTTCAACAACTCCTTGGTTTCTTTCATTGCATTGTACTTTACAGCTGAGCTTCTAATCAAATGGTATGCATATGTCCATATATAGAAACACCCCAACTGCAAAACTTTTACAAATTTAAATTATACTAATGAGTAGATTATGGTCATAACTAACAGGTCAAACATGCAGAATTAGAGTCAATTAGTTAGAAAATCAACGGGTCAAATGAGTTGAACAGGTCACCATCCTGACTCAACCAATTATGATTTAAGTAACCAACTTACCGCCATGGAAAACGATGAATATGAGAGCCCGTTGACTTTACATGTATTATGATCTCCGAAAGGGCTGCCATTTTGAGTACAGATTGCAGGGATGATTAGCAGAAGAATGTTTCCCAAGTTTCCTGAAATTAAGGAACACATAGAAACAAACAAAAGAAGAAGAAACATGATTATCAATGAGATTATGTTTTGTAACATACCTGTTGAACACATTGCTATAATTAGGCCCTCCATATGTGGCTCTGGTTTGATCAGTTTTACTGCTATCCACCCCAAAGTTCCTCCGCATAAAAATGTTATCCCAATGTTTACAGGCATAAACCACCTAAAACATCAGGGATTATCATTTTCAGGCCATAAACTTTATCTAATACCTAGGCCTATAAACGAACCATACCTTCAGTGAACCATTTATAAACTGTAAGTTTGTTTATGTTCGTTTACATATTTACTTAAATTTATCTATAAGTTATTAGTAATAATAGTTGACCCATCATGCATAAGCACGACCGAATTTGAGAACCAAGCCTTGGACAATCGACTAATTTTGCATCACATGACTTCTCCGATTTTGGCTTTTTGCGTTAGTAATTGACCGATGGTATTTAGACTTTATTTGGATATTGCTTACTTGTAGTTGGCGTTCGTTCATGTTTTTGAACCATTTGTTAGAATAATAACGAGCAAGCATAAATAGACACGTCCATATTCGTTTTCTTAACAAATAGGCCCCGTTCATGTTTATTTGGCTCGTTTAGATGCCTATCAATACCTAAAGTTAACATGATAAACAAATAACATCGTTACCATGAGACGATGTCTTGAAAGGTGACACTCTCCGCAAGACACGCGAAAATGAGAGACGGCGTAAAAGCCACAAACACAATCTGAATAAAGCTCAAATCAAATCAAATCATATAAAAGGCATGATAGTAAAACTTAATAAACAGTCACACCAATGCTAATAACTTCAAATCAATGAGAGGTACAAAATACAACATGATTATTACTAGCATATACCTTGTTAATTGACCTTCGGGTATCATTGGAAAGAAGATTGAATCGATCAGTGGCCATAATTGCTCCTATAACACTCACAATAATCACCTGAACTGTGGGCATCGATGCCACACCGAACAACGTCCAAAACCCCATGTTGAATTTGCAGAAAAGAATTCCTTTGGTATGAACGAATGTGCATCAATTGCTGTAAGTTCAATCAAGTGTATCGAGTTAGCTGCTGTTACAAATTCAAATTCATAAAAATTTTGAAGTTTTAATGGACGAATTTGCTGCGGAATAGTAGCTGTGTGGTGAAACAATTTGAGGCGGGGTAGGGTTGATATTGAATTAAAAAAAAATGTGATTTTATATATATCTATATAGGGTTAGGATCATTGAACCACTTTTTATTTTCAGAACTACAGAACCATTGATTTACATAAATGTATATTAAGTCTGGTAACAGTTGACCTGTTTTACATATGTGTATATCATACATGAACAATAAACTATAAAAAAACAACTAAATATCACCAGATTTAACTTACATCTATGTAAACCAATGATTTATAATTTACATTTATGTAAGTCAATGGTTCTTTTGGTTCTAAAAATAAAAAATGGTTCTGTAATGATCCTGATCTTATCTATCTATCTATCTATCTATATATATATATAAACAAACAAACAAACATACCCAGTGTATCCCGCTGGAGAGCGGGGTCTGGGAGGGGTATATGGTGGCATGTCTTTCCTCTATCTAGAGAGATAGAGAGACCGCTTCCGAAGAGACCCCCGACTCGTTAACAAATTCAATAACAATAACAATCATAATACAAAGCATACAACACACAGATATATATCACATAAAGAATTAGATAAAGCATACAACACAAAGATATATATCACAAAGATATATATCACACAAAGATATAACACAGTCAATAACAATAACAATCGTAGTAAAAACGGCATGTAACACCCAAAGAGGGTATATGAGGAAACTACACCTAGCGAGTGTGGTCCGGCCATATATTACCGTATACCCTTCCCACCCACAAACCCACTAAAAGTCCTTGATTTTAATTCTACGCCTCCACTCACTTCTATCCTCGATCATGTTCTCAGAAAGATGCAAGTCTATCATATCCCTCCTAATAACCTCGTCCCAAGTCAACCTAGGTCTACCTCTACTCCTCCTACCCTCTAAGCTGATGTTCTCTACTGCTCGGACAGGTGCTGCCATCGTTCTCCTCTTCACGTGCCCAAACCATCTTAATCTTCCCTCTCTTATTTTTTCTGTGATAGGAGCCACCTCTAGCCTCTGGCGAAAGACGTCGTTTCTTATCCGATCCAATCTTGTATGTCCACACATCCACCTCAGCATTCGCATTTCTGCGACCTCTATTGTCTCTCGTGCGATTTCTTTATGGCCCAACAGTCTGTGCCGTACAACATAGCTGGACGTACTGCCACTCTATATAGTTTTCCCTTTAGTTTGGCTGGGAACCTCTTATCGCACAAAATCCCTGATGCTGCTCTCCACTTGCACCATCCTGATTGTACACGGTGTGCTACATCGCTGTGTATCTCTCCATCTTCCTGTACGTACGAGCCAAGGTATTTGAACCTAGATGTCCGTGGGACCGCCATTCCCTGGATACTGATTTGGGTGTCCTCCTCGGCCTCACCACTAAAGTTACAATACATGTATTCTGTCTTAGAGCGACTTATCCTTAAGCCCCTGCGTTCTAGTGCTGCTCTCCACTGTTCTAATCTCTCGTTGAGCACCGTCTTAGATTCTGATATTAAACGATATCATCCGCAAACAGCATACACCATGGGACTGGCTCTTGTATAGACTTGGTAATCTCGTCCAACACTACTGTGAAGAGGAATGGGCTCAATGCCGATCCTTGATGGAGTCCTACTTCCACCGGGAAGTAGTCTGTGTCTCCGACAGGTGCTCGTACACACGTTTTTGCCCCGTCATACATATCCTTTATTATTTTGATATACCTCTCTGGTACCTTTCTACGTCGTAGACTTTCCCAGATGAGTTTCCACGGCACACTGTCATAAGCTTTTTCTAGGTCAATGAATACCATATGTAGGTCTCTTTTCTTTTCTCTATATTTCTCCATTATCCTCCTTATGACGTGTATAGCTTCTGTTGTAGAGCGTCCTGGCATAAATCCAAATTGGTTTACCGCTATCTGAGTTTCTCGTCTAATTCGCGTGTCAACAACTCTTTCCCATAGCTTCATCGTGTGGCTCAATAGCTTTATTCCCCTGTAATTTGCGCAACATTGGACATCTCCCTTTTTCTTATATATGGGGACTATGACACTGCTTCTCCACTGCTCTGGCATCTTTCCTGTCTTAAAAATGGTGTTGAATAAGTCCGTTAGCCATTGTAGGCCCTCATCCCCAAGGCACTTCCACACTTCTATCGGGATGTTGTCTGGCCCCACCGCCTTAGCCCTTCCCATTTTCTTCAAAGCTCTCTTGACTTCATCGGCTGTGATGCTTCTACAATAACACTTGTTTTGTTGCATCGTTTGATTTGTTTCATCGATATCCGTTTGTTGGTTACTGTTTGTTATGTTGAAAAGGTTATCGAAGTACGTTTTCCATCTCCCCTTGATGTCTTTCTCCCTCACCAAGACCTTTCCATCCGCGGCCTTTATAAACTTCACCAATCTCAAGTCCTGTCTACTACGTTCCCTTGCCTTGGCGATCTTAAACATGTCATGTTCACCCTCTTTCGTCTCTAATCGCTTATACATCCTCTCGTATGCTGTGTTCTTTGCCTCTGCCACAGACTTTTTCGCCTCTCGTTTAGCCTCTTTGTATTTATCTTTTAGCTCTGCTCGTTCTTCCTCATTATTACAGCGTAAAAGCTCTTTAAAACTTTGTTGTTTAATTTTTATCCTCTCCTGTACATCTTCGTTCCACCACCAGATTCCTTATGACCGATTTTTCTATTTGTTGTAGTCCCAAGCGTTTCTTTAGCTGCTTGAATGACTCTAGTTGTCATAGCCTCCCACTTTTGGTTGGCATCTTCCTGTGTCCCACTCAGGTTCATTGGTATGATTTTATCTCTAAAGATGGTAATCTTTTCGTCTTTGAGTTGTCCCCATCGGATCGTAGGTCTACTTCTCTTAGTTGGTTGGACAATTGCTCTCTTCAGTCGTAGATCTGCCACCAACATGTGATGTTTAGTGACTACTGTCTGTCCCGGTATTGTCTTGCAGTCCTTCCACGAGCTACGATCTTCTCTCCTCATCAGCAAATAATCTATCTGTGTGTGTCTCCCGCCGCTGCTAAACGTAATTAGATGCGATTCTCTTTTCTTGAAAAACGAATTTATGATGCTTAGTTCATGCGCTAATGCAAAGTCAAGGAGCTCCCTACCGACGTCGTTTCAGAAATACCAACAAGTTTCAGAAATACATCAAGCATGATCCCACCACCAAAGCCCCAGTTTAGAGGAAATACCAACAGGTTACTATCATGGATAGAAACGGTAAGCCCAAGACCATCATGGCTTGGGTTTCACATTCTAACTAGTTCTTTCTGTGCTTGTAGGGTCATTCACACAGGTCCAACAGTATATGGTATGTGGACAGTGGATGTTCCCGACACATGACTGGAGACCGTTCCCTCCTTCATGATTTTAAGCACATTCAAGGAACGACAGTGGCATTTGGAGGAGATTCACAAGGAGGTAGAATTACAGGTGAAGGATCTGTGACAAATGGAATGCTGAGCTTCGACAGAGTGAATTACTGCGAACAACTAAACTTCAATCTTCTCAGCGTGTCTCAGATCTGTGACAAGAAATATTCCACTCACTTCACAGACACTCATTGCTACATTCTGAGACCAGGATTTCTTATTCCTGAAGAATGGGTTGTCTTGAAAACACCCAGAAAGAATAACACTTATGTCATAAACCTCAACTCAACTTCACCAAAAGAAGAAACATGTCTTCTGTCAAAAGCATCTTTTGATGAATCACAACTTTGGCACAGACGACTGGGACATACAAATTTCAAAAACATGAACAGACTGGTTAAAGGAAATCATGTTTTTGGTTTACCTCAAAAAGAATTTCATTTCATTGACCACTGTTCTGCATGTCTCAAAGGAAAACAACACAAGTCGTCTCACAAACTAAAGTTGGTGAACACCAACAATACTCCATTGAAACTACTTCATATGGATCTCTTTGGTCCAACTCATGTTATGAGTATGGGAAAGAAACAATATTGTTTGGTGATCATAGATGACTTTTCTAGATTCACATGGGTCTTCTTCTTACTTCATAAAAATGAAACGTTCCAATTAATAAAAGATTTAATCACAAAAATTGAAAATCAACTTGATCTTAAAGTCAAAACAATCAGGAGTGATAATGGGACAGAATTCAAAAATGAAGATATGAGTTCATTTTGTGCAATCAAAGGCATAGCTCATCAATTTAGTGCAGCTAGAACTCCTTAACAAAATGGGGTAGCTGAAAGAAGGAACAGAACACTAATTGAAGCAGCACGCACCATGCTAGCAGATGCTAAACTGCCAATCACCTTCTGGGCGGAAGCAGTTAACACATCTTGCTTTGTACAAAATAGAACCTTACTTCTCAAAGAAAGCAACAAGACTCCATATGAACTCATTTTTCAAAGAAAACCATTTATTGGATTTTTCAAGTCATTTGGTTGTCCAGTCTCAATATTAAACACCCGGATCATTTGGGAAAGTTCTCATCTAAGTCTGATGAAGGATTCTTTGTAGGATACTCATCTGTATCAAAGGCTTACAGAGTGTTTAATCCCAGATTAAACATTATTGATGAATCAACGAATGTTCAATTCAAAGAACATTCATTTCTCAGAGCAGCAAATGGTCCTGATTGGTTATTTGATATTGACTCATTCACTAAGTCTTTTGACCAATTTCACATGTCTGATGCAGGAAATCCACAACCAGCTGTACATTCATCATTATCAGAAAGAAGGAGTGATTTTCCAATGATTCCTCCAACTTCTTCTGAGCAACTAAATGAAGAAGTTCCTTTACAAGCTGATCCTATCAGACACTCTGTTCAACATCAAAGTGCTTCAATTGAGGATGGTCCAAGTACAACACCCTCTCCATCAGAGATGCCATCTATTGAAACAACTACTCAAGAAGAAGTTACCACCCAAACTCGTGTCATCCCTCCTGTTGATACTGAAAGAACTTCAACTGATGGAAGTAATCAACCCACTGATGATACTGAAGCAAGAACTGCAACACAATGTGATTTCTTCCACAACTCCCCAACAGTACAAGAAGAAGTTGCCTCGCACGAAGATGAACTGAATGTCTCCAATCTTGATGTAACCATTGCTGGTGACTCGATTCCAACCACAAGAATACACAAGAATCATCCGGTTGACGACATCATTGGTGATCTAAATGAAAGGGTGACTAGGAGCAAATCAAGCATTGCCAACATTTGCTTGTTCTCATGCTTTCTATGTCAAACAGTACCCAAAAATATCAAAGAGGCTCTTCAAGACAACAGTTGGATTGAAGCAATGCAGGAAGAATTGCTGCAATTCAAGAAACAAGAAGTATGGCAACTGGTAGATCTTCCCGAAGGACAATATCCTATCGGTACCAGATGGTTGTACAGAAACAAAACTGATGACAGGGGAATTGTCATTAGAAATAAAGCTAGACTAGTAGCTCAGGGGTACACACAAGAAGAAGGAATCGATTATGATGAAGTTTTTGCCCCTGTAGCCAGAATAGAAGCCATTAGAATCTTTCTGGCATATTCTGCATCCATGAAATTCACTGTTTATCAAATGGATGTGAAGTGTGCTTTCTTGTATGGAAAGATTTCTGAAGAGGTCTATGTGAGTCAACCTCCTGGCTTTGAAGATCCAGAATATCCACACAGGGTATACAAGCTAGACAAAGCCCTGTACGGTCTTCACCAAGCTCCAAGGAAATGGTATGAGACTCTTTCATCATTCCTTCTTAATAATGGATATGAGAGAGGAAAAATTGATCAGACTCTCTTCAGAAAAAGAAAAGGAAAGGATATGCTGCTGGTTCAGATATATGTGGATGATATCATCTTTGGCTCAACAAACCAGACTCTGTGCAAAGACTTTGAAGATCTCATGCATTCAAAATTCCAAATGAGTGCTATGGGAGAACTCAATTTCTTTCTTGGAGTACAAGTCCAACAGACAGCTGACGGAATCTTCATCAATCAATCAAAATATGTGGAAACAATGCTGAAGAAATTCAAGTTTGCTGACTGTCAGTCCATCAGAACTCCTGTGGATACCAAAGTGAAGATTGGACCAGATCCTGAAGGCAAATCAGTGGATCAGACTCACTATCGTTCTATGATAGGTTCACTAATGTATCTAACAGCCAGTAGGCCTGACATTATGTTTGGTGTTTGTGTGTGTGCCAGATATCAAGCAGATCCCAAGGAATCTCATGTAAATGCAGTCAAGAGGATATTCAGATATCTCAAGGGCAAGCCTGCTCTTGGATTATGGTATCCAAAGGAAGGAGATTTCAATCTCTATGCATATACTGACAGTGATTATGGGGGATGCAACTTCAACAGAAAATCCACTTCTGGCGGGTGTCAATTTCTTGGTCCCAGACTGGTATCCTGGCAGTGCAAAAAGCAAACCAATGTATCTGTCTCAACAGCAGAAGCTGAGTATATAGCAGCATCTGCATGCTGTTCTCAAGTTCTCTGGATTCAAAACCAGATGCTTGACTATGGTTTTAACTTTCTGCACACTCCAATTCATATTGACAACACAGCAGCCATGTTCATAACAAATAATCCAGTACAACACTCAAAAACTAAACACATTGAAATTATATATCACTTTTTGAGAGACTGTGCTGAAAAAGGTTTAATCAAATTGATGCAAGTTCACACTGATCATCAATTAGCTGATTTATTTACTAAGGCATTTGATCCAACAAGATTTGAATTCCTAGTCCAATCTATTGGCATGATTAATCTTGAGTAAAATGAAAATCAACAAAAACATTCAACATTTCAAAAAAAAAAAAAAAAAAAAAAAATCAGATCAGGAAGTATACTATTTAACCTATGGGAAATGATATAATTACAGTCACTATATCATTCACTATGCTCATCTAGAAAACTCAAATGACTGACTGGACTTATTTGATATGTTGGTAGGCTCAACTTGAGAAAGAAACTACATGCAGTGATAAATTAAAGCCTGTCTTCAACTGTGATTCTGTCATCTCATAGTATGTGTAAGGCATGACTTATCTAAATGCGTGTGTGTGTAGCAACCAAAACACCCCAAGTAATGATGACTTATGAATCTCCTTTACTCACATCAGTTCCTCCTTTGTTTTGCTGAGCAAAGACCTGGAGTGACAAGCACATAGTGTTGATGTTACGATCCTAAAGATTCCCAAAGTGGAACACATCCAATGTGGATGAATGAAAGAAAACATTCCAAAGAGAATGAAAGAAAAGAATCCTTAGAGATCACCTTCCAAAGTGAAGTTAAAAGAATCCCAATGTGGATCAAATTCATAAAAGGATCAAATAAAAGAATCCCAATGAGGATCAAGTAAATGAGATGTCATAACTTAAGTAACTTGGTCATGTAAGCTGTTGAAAGTTCTACCATGCATTACATGCAGACAGTTGACCTTGCCATGTTATTGAGTGTGAGGTACATGTTGAATACCTAATCAACTCAAAACATGATAAAATCACTGGCATCTAACTATTAATCAAGCATGAGTTTAAGAGGACAAACATACCTGCAATCAATAGGTTCATGATCATGTTAGGTTTATAAAATTGCTTGCATCTGTGAAAGGAATGATTGTTATGATCCCAAAGAAAGGTATAAATCAACTTCTTGTACTGATTACAACACAAAAATCAAAAAAAATATATTTTGTGTTCCCTTCAAAATTTTTCAAATCCTTATAAGCTTCTATCTATTATGGATACAAACTTTAGGGGGAGAAATTTTCAAAATTTTGATCTTTCTGTACAAATGTTTCCTTTCTCATCAGAAAATACAAAATGTGCACAATGTCTGTGTTGGTGTAGAAGTTATATCATAATATCTCAACTGATGCAACAGATACATCCTCATGAACAAGTAAAGGAACAGTCAACAATGGGAAACTTGGTTCACAAATGATGAACAAGTAAATCCAAGCAAAAATTGACATCAGTCAAAATTCATAAGAAACAAGCAACAACAAATATCCACAATGTCAAAAACATCACTTCATAAAGCATCAGAGAAAATTCATCCAAAACCATTCAGAGCAAAAACATTAAGTTCAAAACTTAATGCGGGTAAGTGCATTGGTTAATGCGGGTGAAGGTAACCCATGCATTCAACCAATGCAGGTAAAGGTTTTGTGGTTCAAGTGCAAACTAATGCGGACAAATCTTTTGTTCATCCGCATTTGTTTTTCCTCAGCCGCATTTCTTTTGAATGGCTGAAACAAACTTGATTGAACTCTAGAATTTGTTCTTCCGCATTTGCAACAGTGTGTAAATGCGGATAGACATCTAGAAGGAGAGACATTTTCTCAACCGCATTTGACACAGTTGTGACCTGAAACTTAGCAAATTCTCAGATTCTTATTAAATGGTCTATATAAATCAAAATCAAAGGATCATTTAATACTTTTCAAATTCTGAGAGACTTAAAGTGAGACGAGTGCCACCCAAACACTGTTCATCTTCTTCAAATACCGTTCATCTTCACCATCGACATTCTGATTCTTAATCAAAAGCTCTAAGTTTGCTTCTTCAAAATCAACTCCTCTTTGATTCACGACTCAAGTAGTATCAAAGAAAGGTGAAAATTTGAATTGCGTGTAACCCTAACTGTCGAACTGTTACATCAAATCGAACTTAGTAACCTAGGTTATGAATCAGTTGTAAAAATAATCAAAATGCTCTTAAACCCTTGATAATTTCGACAAATGCTCACTGATTATTCAAGAAAACCTCAAAAATTCAGTGTTTCTCTTAATAATTATGTCTGTGCGTAGAGTGCAAATGTCGAAATCCAACTGGTGAAGTAAAGAGACAATATCAAAGCACAAAATGTGTTGTAAAATCAAGAAATGATGAACTCATTGAGATTAATTATGCACACACTTCTGATGATTCAAAATTACTCAGAATCGTTGCACATGAAACAACAATTTTGACCAATAAAAGTCAAATAGTGATGAACAAGTTCTTAGGTGTTATGCATTATTCTAATTCATATGCCTTGACTGCAGGACATAATGGCTAATCTCACATGGAGCAAACTCCATAATGTCAGCGGATTTCTAGACCCTGATGTATCAGAAGCAGATGACTTAAGAGATATGATTAGATTTCTTCTAACCACTAGAGTTGCATATGCCATGACTGTCAGACCCATCATTTATGAGATTCTCATTAGGTCTTTTTGGGGAACAGCCCAAGTTCTTGAAGTTAATGGCATGAGGACTCTAACTGGAAGAATAACTGATGATCACACTCTAGTTGTTACTGAGCAAACAGTGAGACAGTGTCTGCAGTTTGGAGATGATGCAAACACTCCTCTAGAGCTTGAAGATGATGAGATCATGAATTTCTTTGCAAACATTGGTTATGAGGGAGGATATGAAGGAAAGCAGATAGTAAAGGGATTGGTAGATCTGCAATGGAGGTTCTTAATTCACATGTTTCAACACTGCTTATCCAAGAGGAAAACTGGATGGAATGACATCCCAGTGACTACATCATCTGCCATATGTGCCTTATGCACCAACCAGCCATTCAACATGTCAGCCTACATATTCAATGGACTGGTATCCAACATCCAAGAAGGCAGAAGACACATGTTTTTGATGTACCCAAGATTCATTCAATGCTTCATCAATGAAGCATTTCCAGATATTGTGCCTACAGGACCAGTGATGGACATTCCTCACTATAATGCAAAGTCCTACAAGTATATCAAGAAGAGAGATCCTAGGAACTTCTACAGTGGAGCTTTCTTTCCTCTGCTACCTTGGATGCAACAGCAGATAAATCAAGAAGAAGAACATGTTCAAGAGGCTCCTGCTAATGAGCCTATTCATGAAGAAGCACAAGCTGCTCAATTTCAACAACATGTTGATGAGCATGCTGCTACCACTGAAGAGAGACCAGGATCAGTGTCACCACAAGGTGATGTAGGTGGTGATCTTCACACTGATCCTTATGTTCATGAAGCCGATATAGCCTCATCATCTATTCAACGTCCAATACCATCACCTCCCAGATCACAAATTCCTTCTCCTCAAACACAACACATAATATCTCCCCACATGTCTCCAGTTCACTCACCAATCACTCAACCCATCCATTCTCCCACTCACTATACACCTATCCCATCTCCACCTACGGCTGCTCCTTCAGAAAGTTATGCTGAATCAGGAGTAAACAAGCCTGATGAGAAGGATGAAATGATTTCTGCTCTACTTCAGAAAATTGCCAAGTTGGAGAAAATGCATAGTAGGAGATCAAATGTCCTACAAGATAGATTGCTGGAGCTGGATGAGAAGGAAAAGGAATTAAAAGAATTGAAAGATTCGTATGAAAAGGAAAGAAAAGTTAAAGATGAAGAGATCAAAGTTTTGAAAGTAGCTCTTCATAGTTCAAGAGAAGAAATTAGTGGTCATGTGGACACCTTGAACATCCAAACTATTGCCATGATGGATCAAGAAGAGATAATAGAAGAACAGTCCAGTATCATCTCTGACCTTGAAAAGGAAGTAGAAGCTCTCAATAAAAGAGTCTCAGAGTTAGAAATGCTTGTGAGATTAAAGCAAGAAGCAGAGAAAGATAATGATGATAAAGGTGATGAAATGAAAGAAAAGAGGAAAAGGGAGGATGACAAAGAATCATCTGAAGACGGTGATGATGACTCACCTCCACACAAAAGGATGGAAATCTCCAAGGCTGAAAAAGAGGGAGAACCAAGTGGATCAAAGCACACATCATCTAGCATGGAGATGATCGTGTACACAAGTCATCCTGAAGAAGTTCACACTGAAGAAAAGAGTTCAGTGACATGATGAAAGACTTAGATATGTTCTCTGCTGATGAATATATCATTGATGATGAATTCTGGGACTTCATTGTGAATCAATGTGCAGATGCTGAACCTTTTGTTGTCATACCTCAATCTCCAGTACCAATTGATAAGGAGTTGAGTATGCAAATAGTTCCTGCTGTGTCACTTTCTGATGAACAAAAAGAAATGATCAGAAAGCTCTGTGAACAGCAAATACAAGAAGAAGAAAAAGCTGCTGCAGCAACTCACATTCCTGAAAAGGAACAATGTGAAGAAACTCCACCAGAAACTGACATGAATGAACCCTCTTCTGGCCCAAGCATGCAAACCTATGCCAGAAGAAGGAGCTATCTTGCTGCAAAGGCCAAAGGAAAGAGGCCTATGGTGGAAGAAGAACCAGCCAAAAGGAAACAAAAGATGACCCAAGGAGTCTAGCTGCTATCGCTGGATTCTTGGATGAACATGAACAAGCTGAAGCCTTGTTAAAGAAGAAGGCAGAAGTGATTGACTTAGAAGAAGGTGAAATTCCAGGTGGATACATGGTTGATAAGCCAGTGATCAGTAAAATCCCTGTGAATGAAGAACCTTATGTTTCTGAAAAGATTGAAAAGGCCAACTCTGATAAGTTGATGAAGAAGGCCTTATTTTTGATTGATCATGGGTATGACCCTGATGAAGTATTTGGGATGACATATGAAGGAATGCTAGCAGAAGAAGAAAAGTTAACCAAGCTGCTAGATCCAACCTTTGAAACTGAGTATGAAAAGCTCAATCTCCCAAAGCTTCTGAGGTCAAGGCAACAAAACAAAACATGCTACTCCTCCTCAACCTATGTACCCTGATCCCTACAGCATGACAGATAAGGAGATGAAGGATTATCTGTCTGCTCAAGGATTCACTAAAAGAAAATTGGGGAACATGAAAACCAATTCCCTAAGGGCAGCTATCCTTAGGATGATTCTTGAAAAGAAAGACAGGTTGAAGAAGATGGAGGAGGAGATCACAAGAACCGAGCCCAGAACTAGAGTTTCAGCTCAAGAAATGAGCCTCACTCAGGGAGATCATGATTCCCTGGCACCCATTCTACACAGATACCCTGAGTGGTTTGCTGAGCCTTCACAACTAGAACTACATGAAGGACTCACAACTGCAGAAATGATAAAGGGTGTGTCTACTCCCAAAGGAAAAACTGATCAGAAAATCATTGCTTGGAAGTATGACAGTGACTGGAATATGTTTATGGTGAAGAGAGTATCTGGATTAGTCCAATTCTTCACAGAGTACTCAACTCTGGTGAACTCTCTGAAGATCCATGATCTGAAGGAACTTGCTAATCTGAGACTGATCAACCATGCAGCAATGTTCAGGGGATATGAATTTGAGGACATTCTGAGGATGTTCAAGAGAACCGACAACTTCAAGTCCTTAAAAGCAATATGCATGAGAAAAGATAAATCATTTGTCAATCCCCTTGACAAGAAACAAAGAAAACCAGCAGAAGAAGTGGTATTTCCTGAGCTTAGAGTGAAACCCACTGAATCATTGAAAAGAAAAGTGGTTGCTGGTACTCACACTTCTATACCAATCTCAAATGTGTTTTATGATGAGAAGACTTATGAGATGGTGATTGAAAGGAAGTGGGGAGGAAAGGAAGGATCAGAAATCAGAATGTTCAGTGGATATGAGGTCAGACTGCTTGATGAGTCATACATCCAGTACATCTTCACAAGGCACTTCAGGGAGATCAGCAACAAGTTGGGTGAAGCTGATATGCTCTTCTTTTTAAAGTGCATTAAACTCCTGAAATTGGCCTATGATCGAGTACAAAGAAAGAGAGATCAGAGAATGAGGAAGAAGACTCCCTTGCAGTTTGGAAACATTGTTAAACTTGAGGTAGACGTGGATGGGTATCTCCTAATTCACAGAGATGGTCTGTCAACCGTAGCCATCTGGGAGCCCATCTCACTGAGGAAGATGCCTATTGAGGCATTGCACAATATGAGACATATGAAGATCCATGTTCTGAACAAGGAAAAACTAAGTGAAGCACAAGATTTCTCCAACATGATCAAGTCTCTTGTGGATCCCTCATACACTAATCCTCCTGCTGCACAAGACCCAACAGAATCTTCACAACCTCATCCACCCTTAAACCCTTGAAGTACATAAGCTGTATAATCCTTAGGGGGAGTATTGTTGGACCCTGAAAGGATCATACATGCCAATTCAAGAGGTGGATGGTTGTTCTGCTGGAAATCTCCCCAAGTCCAAGAAGAAATGCTGATCAAGAAATACAAGTGTCGGCTATCCGCATTTGTTAATGCGGATGCACAAGAACAAATGCTGACAAGTATTTGTTCATCCGCATTAACTAATGCGGACAACCGACAAATGCAGACAAGACTTTTGTTCATCCGCATTAACAAATGCGGATGTTAAGTAACAAATGCGCTCAGTGTTTGTTCATCCGCATTTGTCAATGCTGATGACCAAACACCAATGCGGAAGAATAGAAGACTAATGCTGATGATAACTAAGAACAAATGCGTATGAAGACAAACTATTCTGTACAAGTTAGGGTAGTTTAGTCATTTTGTACAAGCTGTAAGTCAGCCTATAAATAGATCAGAATCCTCGTATGTGAGGTGACTCTTAACTCTTGACACTTTAGACTTTGTACCTGTAAACTCCTGACATCCGAGGTTGTTTTGCATTGTTACTGTAGCTTGCTAAACCCTAGCATTTACTTTGTAACAGTTCAGATAATCAATACAAGTGCATTTATGAGTATTTCAAGTGTTAAATGTTCATTGATTGTTTGATTCCGCCTCTCAATCATTGACTCAATCAACATATTCGATCCTTGTTGATTCACATCAACAGAGAATATCATTCTCAAACCCAGTCAGGGGGTGTATGGTATCACAACGGTTGTTAATCGAATTATATAACGAGTCAAAAAATGTTCTAGTTCAAATGGGTAATTTAAAAGACATCGAATGATATAGTGTTAAAATGGTTTGATCAAATTGAGTAGTATCAAATTGAGTAGACACGTTATAGTGTCTTTTTATATAGACATTACAGTTCGTTGTTTTCATCTACAACTAGATCATTCCTTAATTTACAAGGTTTTTTTATTATACTTTGCTTGATTTTGTTTACTTTTCTTTTTTGTTTGATGATGTTCAAATCGTACTTCTTAACTCTAATTGTTAACTTTAAACCTTAAAGTTGATTGTAACTTATTGTTTAGTTTATGAAAAGTGCTAATAGTCGTTGTTTGACTTTTATAAAATAAAAGATAAGAAGAATACTAAAAAAGAAGGAAAAAAAAACCTTGATACAATATGCTTTCTTTGGACTTATATAAAGTAAAACACATGCTATTTTGTTGATCTAAAAGTAATGACATGATATGTTTCTTAATCAAATAGTTTATGAAGTTTGTATAAATAATAAATTGGCCCTTGAATGAAAGGAATAAAATAACAATCAGATTTTAATATTGTTTCAATATAACTATTCATATTTTTTCTAATACATATTTGTTAAGTTTCAATATTAACTTCACAGGTAAGCATATTTGGGTGCAAGTAATATTAGAAACCAAAAACAAATTCGTTAGTCACTGGCGGTCAAAGCGAAGAATATTTTACTTTTGCAATACCATGAAGAAGTGTACATAACAAAAAGAACGAATATTATTTACAACTATGCGTATTACAAAGCAAAAATAGTTTATTTACACCAATATTAAGGCTAATTAAGAGATAAAAAGGTGACGTCTAAAAATATATTGAAAACATTATAATTATATTTAACATTCCAATTTTTTTGTTAAATATTAAAAGAAGTAAAACACTAGTAGTTTATAAAAGTTATATATGTTTAGATTTGCGTGAAGGGAAAAAAACAAACTAAACCGAAAATAAATGAAAGAGAACTCAAACTAAAAAAAGAAAGTATAAGTTTATATTTTATAATATTAGGTCTAACCAGAACATGAAATGGTGACATACCAAAAGTATAGCTAACGATACGATTATCAAACTTAGCACTTCAAAATTCTTTTGTTAAGTAATAAAAGAATTAAAACACTGGTACTTTATACCAACTTTATATGGTTAGATGTACGTGAAGGAAAAAAAGAATGGGAAAAGCGAAAATATAACAAACCCAAAAATATCTTTAAAAGGTGAGATACAAAATTTAAAGAGTATATATATAAAGAAAAAGTAAAAATGCAACCAAAAACTAAAAGAAAAATAAAAACTATAAACAAAAGAAAGTAAAAAGAATAATTTCACTATTCATGTAAACAATTTTGCATAATATATGATACTATTATATAAGATTTACAACTTGGTGCATAACCTATATATTCTTTCTTAGTTCTTCGTCTCTTTTTAGTATTTAGATTATGATAGTTATATGATGGTGAAGAGTAGACGTTCATAGTGGCAACTTTTGAAGCAGGAGACGACGACTCAAAAAATCGATGATGATTTTAAAAATGAAGTGTGTTGATGATGTAAGTCCACCCAACATTTCTATTCATATTAATCTAAAATGTCGGTGTGAACAGTAGTTGACTGTTCACACCTTGGAACCTACACCATCATCATCTTCAAAACCATCACCATCTTCAAAACCATCACCATCTTCACCATCTTCAAATCATCATCGCCATCTTCAAATCGTCATCACCGACCTCACACCCATCTCCGGCGACAACGGATGCTTCAACCCATCCTCTGCTCTCTCTCTCGCCCAACGGGCGACCACCGCACCATCGCCCCCCCCCCACCGGCGACCTTCGCACCGGCGACCGTCGCCACAACGGTGTGATCGTGGCTGTTATCTCGTGAGTTCCGATTGGTGTTCCGATTGGTTTTGGGGTTCCGATTGGTGTCGATTTTGGGGGTTTTCTGTGTTTTTGTTGTTCATCATTCACCAAACATATTCAAAGAACCCCATGGCTCCAAACTAAACACACACACGCACGTGGTGGTGGCTGTTGGTGTGGCGTCGATGGGAGTGATGAGGCCGAAGCTGGTGATGAAGTCGATTGCGCCGGTTGTTATGGCTGGAGTGTTGGGGATTTATGGGTTGATTATTGCTGTGATTATTAGCACTGGGATTAACCCTAAGCCAAAATCGTATTATCTTTTTGATGGGTATGCTCATCTTTCTTCTGGGCTTGCTTGTGGCCTTGCGGGGCTTTCTGCTGGTATGGCTATTGGGATTGTTGGTGATGCTGGTGTTAGGTAATTTTGTTTGATCTTACTTGCTTTGAACTCATTTTGTATAAATGACTTGTAGATGTTTGATTATCCATACATGGCATAGGAGTCAAATTTTGTTAAGCTGGTTGCTGATGTTTGATGTGTTTGAACTTTTGGTGTAGTTTAGAACTATTGTAATTTATCAAACCTAGATAGAAAATTATTCATTTGCCGGTTTAGAGAACTTGAAAATATGAACTCATCCTACGCATTATATTTTCTGTTATAGTAATGACTGACTTATATTCCTACAATTGTTTGACTTTATGCCTTTTTAAAGTCCTTCCATTTGTTAGTTGGTTCTGTGTAGATGGTGCCGGTGGTGGGTTTTCTGGTTGTGGTGTTCATCATGGTGGGATTTGTTGGTGGTTGCGGTGGTGCGTTTTCTGGTTGTGCTGGCATTTCGCATCCTTATTGTTGCCGTTGGCTGTCTTTGTCCTTTCTAGATGATCTCCTATTTTGGATATCTGATGTGTTGGCGTCGATGATGCTAAGCGAATGCTTATCTGAGACTGTTGTTTGTTGTTGTCGATGATGATGGACATGTCTTCATCCGAGACCATTGCCTATCGTTTATCTGTGATTTTTTATAAGAACCGGTGCCGGTTGCCTTGGCTTGGCATCCATTTTCGTTATGCAGCCGCAACCGAGTATCAGTTCAATTATTGCTATACGTGTGTTAGAAAGTAATCTTGGTTGGTTATCTTATTATGTTGTGAGGTAGTTGTTCATTGATGTCGATGATGATGAACGAGTCTTCGTCTGAGACCATTTTTTTCCGATTCAATTCTGAATTTATATGAAAACCGGTAATAGTTTCCCTGCCTTGGCATCCACGGTCGGCGTGCAACCACAACCTGGTCTCGGTTTAACGATTACCTTAGCGCCGGAAAAAACTGTTACATTATGACTGTGATGATCAATACATAAATCTAAGCCTCAGTAAGAGAAAAGGGGTTTGTTGTGTTTCAATTGGGTTTTCTAGGTTTTAGTGGAGGTGTCGGTGGCTGTCGGCGATGATGATGAATCTGTTGTTGTCTGAGTGAATCGAACGAAGGTTGAAACTTACCGTATCTTGGCGGGGTAATTTCCGGAGGTTTCGCGGTGGAAATTGGTGTTTCTACCGTTGAAGCAGCCATGATGTTTGCAGCCATGGCGGTTTGTTCATCTTTGTTCTGATTATCATTATTAACAGATCTGAGCCTTATTTTGTTCTTTTCATTGTTTTCCAGTTTGTTTTTTCCGATTATGATTACAATATATGTTGAAATCGATACTCTACAGACGCGATTCATATTCTGTTTCTTTTGTTTGGGAAGGAGGCTCCGGCGAGAGAGATTGTTGTTGATCTCTTGCCATGTTTTTTCAGGTTATGTTGATTTTCTTATGTGGGTTACTTCACGATGAGTACCTATTCATTTGAGATGGATCTTTTGGGTTTGTTTTATGATTTGGATGAGGTCAAACCTTAATTTGTCCCTAATTGCTACTCATTTGTTTACGATTGCTATTGTCGATTATTGCTTATAAGTGGTCGATGATGTTGAACTATTGTTCATCTGAGGCCTGCATTCGGGTGCATGATGTTGAGCGCACGCTCATCTGAGACGTGGTAAAAGGTAGTTGTAAATGTCTACTCCTGTTAATTGCAATCAACAATCAACCACCAGTAGCATATCGGAGTGTTTGATTGACATGCTTCCCGGTTGGCATTGAAGATTTTCTTGATTCTCCGGCGAACTTCTCGAAGGTATGTCACCGTTTATCTATTTTAAGTTTAATCAACAGTTTCATACACCCTTTTGATTCAATTGAAGAAATTGCAGGTGGGTGACAACGATCCGGGGCCGAGTAAAAGGCTTTCCTCAGGTTCCGAGTAAAAGGTTTTACTCCGATTTACAGGTTTGTACTCTCTGTTTTAGTTCCCGGTTTGTGTATTTGGGTACATTGGTTGTGGGTCAAAATGGATGACATTGGTTATGGATTGAAATCATTGATATTTGGTATAGGTGGGTGAAAACAGGTAACAGGCGCATAAGTTATGGGTCATAACGGGTGGGATTAATTATGGTCAAAACGATTGATATTTGGTTTAGGTCAAAAGTGGTGGTATTGGTTATGGGTCAAAAATATGGAATTGATATACTCAAAATGAGTGATATAGGGGTCGAAATTATTAATATTTGGTACGGGTAAGCTTGGCTGATATCAGTGATATTGGTTATGGCTCTAAACCATTGAAATTTGGTATGGGTCAACATGGGTGGCATTGGTTATGGCGTATGGGTGAAAACGGATGGTATTGGTTATAGGTCAAAACGGGTGGTATTGGTTATGGGTCAGTATGAATGGGGTTTGGTATGGGTCAAAACGGGTGATATTTGGTATGGGTCAAAATGGATGGTTTTGGTAATGGGTCAAAATGAATGGCGCAGGGTAATTCAGGTTGTGGTCTTGGAGACAACATGAGCAGATATACAACACACAACCATTCACAGTCATGCATCTTCAGCCGGGTTAGTTTATTATTGTGTAGTTTTTATGTTTAGTTCTGTTTGGTGCAGTGGTTTAGCCAAGTTGTAGCAGCTTTCTTTCACTATTAATCTCATTACGTTGGATTAATATACAAACAACAAATCCCGCGGCATCGCGCGGGTATGTTTGCTAGTTGATATCTAATTTTATTTGCAGTTGACCTTACAACCTTTTTTCTATATTAGGGATGAGTTCCGCTTTATACCGGTGACATTATTATCCTATAAATTAATTTTAAATGAAACAAACAGTGCTTTCATAGTTGTTTCTGGTATTCCGCAGAAAACATGTGGTAACATCCTCAAATGCCTTCTACTTTCCGTTTTGTTTTCTCTTCTTTTCTCAGTTAATTTCACTAGTTTTTAGACGTCACCTTTTATATAATAGTATCATATATTATGCAAAATTGTTTACATGAATAGTGAAATTATTCATATCAGAGTCTTTTTTAGACTTTTGAGAGTCTATGATTAGGACGTCTTCATACAAAGCGCCAGACAAAACAGGCTCAGATGAACTCAAGTCCACATCACAGCCATGACGACATGCATGTACATCAAACGGGCAAAGTTTTTGTGGGGATTTCAGATGAGCCCAAGCTCGTCGTCATTAACCCTTATATAAACAGATGACCATGCCCAAAGGCGGACCGTAATATATGGTGACGGCAACCGACAGTAGCGGCCCCACACGACCGTCGTTCAAGCCGGCAACGGCTACCCAAAGGCGGACGACAACGACAACGGTCACAGCCGCCGGCTGCAGTCACGCCACACGACCACCGGAACCCTCTCTCTCAACAGCAAACTAACATACAGAATGTGACATCCGGTGATTTCCCGTTACAAAACTCCGTTAGTTCCGTTAAGTTTTGCATACACGTGTCCGTAAGCACACACTAGTTGTCGTTTGACGTTGGTGACTTAACAATAATTAATAATGTTAATTTAATATTAATCTAGTGGATTAGATGATTATTGTGTTATGCTTATGTGTTTACGCGATTTAAAGACTATTCGGGAATTTTATCGCGTAACGCGGAAACGCGCGTGTTATTTCGTATGTCTTGTGTTTTTACAAAATAAAATATCTAAGGGTTACCATTAGTTTATATGTTTATATTGTTAAGTTAAAAACACATTACAAAGAGTTAAAAACTTAACTTTTAAAAAAATACAAAGTGGAAGTTTTAGAGGGGGTGTATTTGTAAATTGGTTAAAACAAAACACCCAAACCCCCACCCAAACACCCATGACCGACCTGCAGCTCTCTTCCTCCCTCAACCTGCGATTTTCAGCCTATAATCCTCAAATCTTCATGGTTTTGATCGATTTCAAGTGCTAGAACGCGATTTGGATCTTCATTAACAAGTATACACGCGAATTGAAGGTTAGTTTTGATGTTTTTGTGGGTTTCTTGATATGGCCGAACCATGGCTGCGAATTGGGTGTTCAATAGGCTGAAATTTTGATGTTTTGATGTTGTTCACATGTTAGTTAGGTTGTATGTATGTTGTTTAGAGTTGATTATGCAAGAAAACAACACTTTTGATTGATTGATTATGAAACTTGATGAACATGAACCCTAATTCGAAAATTTTGGGGCTTTTATGGAATTGATTGTTGTTTGATGTTGTTGGATGTTAATTAGTTAGTATGAATGTTAGAAAACATGAATCATGCAAGAAATTGGTGAATTGAGAACTTTGTTCATGGGTTACTAAAAATAGTAACTTTTGTGCATGAACTTGATAATTCAAGGATGAATTGGTGTTATTAGGGTGTTAAGGATGTTATATGAACATTGGGATTATGATATGAATGCTAGATTGGTGCTATGAATTCTAGAAATCTTAGGTTGGATGTTGTTGTTCATATCTTGCCAAAAGTAGAAACTTTTTAGATATGAATTGATGAATTAGGTTGGTTTGATGTTGTTGATCATGCTTGGATGTTGTTATGAGCTTGAAATAGTATATTATTGATGAATTGTATGTTCATTGGTGTTTAGTAGGTTTTGGGATAAACTTTCCCAAAATGGAAACTTTATTTTGGATGAACATTGAATTGGAAATTTGACATGTTCATGGCTTTAGGATCATATTAGAATGCTTATTGTGGATGTTTAATGTGGTAGAACCTGTTAATTTGGTTGTATGGAATGTTTAATAGGTTATTAGGTGATTTATGCACTTTGATGATCATGTATGGTTTGGTATGTTGATTAGTAACTAGGACATCGTGTTTGGGACTGGAAATTGATCATATTGATGTATGTGGTATGTATTGGACATATTGAATGTGTTGTGATTAGTATGGATGATTATTTGGTAGATTATCTGTTTTGACCCATATGTGCTAAATCATGATTATAGGTTATATAAGTAGGTTATGCATGATCTAACCTGTTATATGATACACTAGTTGTGTTATGAACACACTGAGTATGCTAGATACTAAGAACTTACATGACTTGTATGATATATGCTCATGTCTGTTTAAATGGTTTACAACACATAATGTCACCAATGGGTCAAACGGGTCAACTAGGTCACATGTATGTTGTCTTTATAAAACCTTGAGTTCTTTGATTGTAAAGTACTTAGAGTTCCTTGGGAATTTCTGTGTACATGTACTTATGTACTTGTGTATTCTAGGTAACCTTTGAGGGTTGTCTTTCCACTCGTTCTTGTCAAGTTAAGCCTTAGATATCTATCACGCGTATCAGGTGAGTTCATGCCCCACTGTTTTATTAAATCTCTTTTGGGGGAGATAGCATACTGGTAATGTTACAAACGCTTTTTATATTTAAGATGTGTATGATATTAATATGGTGCTGTTTACCATGATAAAGTCCTCACACTTTCGAATTGTTAATATTGAATAGCGGGGAAACTTGGGTAGTACTACTGGGTCTGACGAGCCCCACCTGTGTGACTCGAGGTCAACCGGGTGCAATTTGTCCTATGATTATCCATCACGATATGGTGAAGTCGTGACGGGAGGCAAACATAACACAGTCAGCTTCAATGTCGAAATCACTATGTATTAATATCAATTTGTTAATGGACTAGCTATCTATTACAATGCACATGCTTATTTATACACTATTGATAAACTGTTATGTTTATACGCAAACTCTTGAACTCACTAACCATGTGTTGACTTTTAGTATGCTATTCTCAGGTCGTTAATCCGGATTGCCAGTAGGAGCACTGCACGAGTCAAGCATGCATCCTAATACTTAAACGATGATACATTTGTTTATCTTTCCATGTTGTGTTTTAAACTGTTGGTTGGCGCATGTTTTGCCATTTTATACATTTTTATATTTTGGGTCTGTATTTATTACTATACGCTTCCGCATGATTGTTAAAGTTTGAACTCTGGTTTGGTTTATGTTAAACGTAGCATATAGAGTCGTTCCAAGTAACTATTGACTGTGATCCTGGTTTGTTCACACGCCTCGCGGTAAAACTCCGCACGTGGATTTTGAGGGTGTGACACATTGGTATCAGAGCCATTGGTTATAGAGAACTAGGTTGCATACACACTAGACTATAACCGCACACAGTAAGTTAGTTACATGTTCCTGATTTTTCTACTGTATACTCATTAGCATACACAAATCACACTCTCTACAGCATGACATCTTCATCGAGAGCACCTGGTAAACGACCAACATCACCCACCCGATCAGAGTCCCCACCTCCGGGACCAGTACCCGACGATGGACTTGACTGGCCTCGTTTGGACTACCCACGAGGTGAGCTCGACTGGGGTCTATCGTTTGTGCCACCTGAACGCGACCCTCCACTAGACTGGAGTTTCTACCCTGAGTTCGTGGACCATATTATATATAGGGAACGTGTACCTACCTCGAGACCTAGAACTAGAACCAACACCGAACAACCACTACCTTCACTCCCGAGGACGGTGCAGTCCAACGAGCAGGTGATTGCAGCATTAGTGGCAGCTCTGGACACGGAGCAACACCGGTCTGGCGACTAAAGAGCGATGTTTGTATACTACAGCACGAGGTGTACACACTACGACACCAGCTGGATGCACTCGAGGAGCATCATGGTAAGACCTTGGAGGGGTGTTACCAAATGCGGGACGGCTACCAGACACTTAGTAGACGCATGACCGCACGAGAGCAATGCGACGAAACAGCCGACAACATGATTGCTGCCTTAGAAGCTCAGTTGGCGGCGCTTCAGATCGCCATAGCTCCTGCTCCTGTGGAGGCCCCCGAGGAGGAGAGGACCAGGAGAGGAACCTAAAGGAGAACCTGAGGAAGAACCTGTAGAGATGGATGATGACAGTGACGGTTCAGACATAGTTGATTGATTCTATTCTATTTCCTTTAAACGACTTGGACTATGTAGCGTTTCTTTATTTTGAAACCTATGTGGGAAGAGTTGTTTCCCCACCTGAACAACAAACTCAAATTTTGACATTGATAAATAATTTGTAACTCATTTGCAAATTTATTTACCTTTGGTTATTATTTTTGTTATAAATGTTGTGGTGATGATGATTCATTACTTTCTTGTTGTTTACTATACTTCAATGAGTAACATCAAACAGCGGTTTTTGTTCGATTGATTCATTACTCATTACTGTGTTTGTGAATGTAAAGTGAATAATGGACGCCCGAGGACTTGGACGTGGTTGAGGACGCGGGCGCGGGCGTGGACGTGGCACCGGTGACCAAGGTGCCGGTGACCAAGGCGCCGGTGCTATGAATATGACCCCTGCGGAATTGGCTGCTCTAATAAATGCACAAGTCCAGGCAGCGGTAGCTGCTACCCAAATAGGACAGCTAGCAGGACCACTAGCATGTACCTACAAGTCCTTTATGGACTGCAAGCCTCACACCTACAGCGGAACCGAGGGAGCTGTAGGGTTGGTAAGGTGGTTTGAGAAAACGGAGTCCGTGTTCTCAAAGTGTAACTGTCCACCTGCTGACCAGGTGAAATACGCTATCGGGACGCTGGATGGTGCTGCATTGTCTTGGTGGAATGCTCAAGTGCAAATGCTAGGGCAAGCCATGGCAAATGAACTTCCGTGGAATGAGTTTAAAGATATGATGACCGAGGAATACTGTCCTCAAAGCAAAGTCCAAAGCTGGAGATGGAATTTTGGTAGCTGAAAATGCAAGGTTCAGAGATCGAGGCTTATACCACAAGAACTCATGAACTGGCCACCCTATGTCCAGGAATGGTAAACGAGATGCACAAGCGAGTGGAACACTACATCCGGGGATTGGTGCCCGAGATTAGGAGTATGGTGACTTCCTCAAACCCGGCCACTATCCAACAAGCTATCCACCTAGCCCATAATTGACTAATGAAGCTGTGGAGCAAGGACGATTACCAAAATGGGGCGCTGTGGCGAGCGTGCCCAACAACAAGAGGAAGTGGGATGCCTCCAACACCAACAACAACAACAATAGAGCATCATCGTCCGGTGGTCAACATCAATCTCAGCAACAACCACCGCAGCAACAACAAAGGAGGTTCGACAACAATCGTAATTTCAACCAGTCAGCCTCGAACAATCAAGGATCGAGCGGTTACGGTGGTAAACAACCGAGGTGTACGCGGTACAACTATCATCATGTTGGAAGATGTGACAATTACAAGTGTCAGCGGTGTGGCAAAATGGGACACTTAGCCAAGGATTGCCGTGGTGATTTGGTTAGGAAGCTACAGCAACCTTATGAGACTCCAAAGGGTTGCTTTGAGTGTGGGAAAGAAGGGCACTACAGGCGAAACTGCCCACAGCTGAGGAAAAATGGTAATGGCAATGGTCAAAACAACAATCAAGGCAACAACAACAACAACAATGATGGAAAAGGCAATGGAAATGGTGGTAATAATACTGAAGCCAAAGGGAGAGCCTTCGTTATTGGCTCAGGTGAGGCTCTAAATGACCCTACAACTGTTACTGGTAGGTTTTCTGTCAATGGATGTTTTGCTACAGTACTGTTTGATACTGGAGCCGATAGGAGTTTCATGTCCTTAAAGTTTTGTAGTCTCCTAAGTGATATCCCTTCTGCTTTAGAATCCAAATACACCGTGGAGTTGGCTGACGGTAAACAAATCCATGTAACACACATCCTTAGAGATTGTAAGATAGAGCTCGCTGGTCATACTTTCGTTATAGATCTTATGCCTATTACACTAGGAAGTTTCGATGTTGTGGTAGGCATGGATTGGCTCTCTAATAAGCAAGCGGAAGTCATATGTCATGAGAAAATCATACGAATCCCTGTTAGTGACGAAATCCTTACAGTCTAAGGTGATAGGAGTGGTGCAGTGATGGGCATTATCTCTTACATGAAAGCACAAAAGTTATTGCGAAAAGGCCGTTTGGCTATTCTGGCACTCGTCACCGATAAGCAACCAGAGGAAAGAAAAATAAAAAACATTCCCGTGGTACGAGACTTTCCAGAGGTGTTTCCGGAGGATCTTCCTGGACTACCACCTCATCGTCAAGTGGAATTCCAAATCGAACTGACTCCGGGCGCAGCCCCGATTGCTAGAGCACCTTATCGATTAGCACCGAACGAACTACAGGAGTTGTCATCACAACTTCAGGAGCTTTTGGATAAGGGCTTTATTCGACCTAGCACATCACCTTGGGGAGCCCCTATCCTCTTTGTTAAGAAGAAAGATGGCACGTTCCGAATGTGCATTGATTATAGAGAGTTAAACAAAGTCACAGTCAAGAACCGATACCCTCTTCCTCGAATCGACGACTTGTTTGATCAGCTTCAGGGATCAAGCTATTACTCGAAGATCGACTTGAGGTCTGGTTATCATCAACTCAGAGTCCGTGAGGAAGCCATCTCCAAAACTGCATTCCGTACTCGTTATGGTCATTACGAGTTCTTGGTCATGCCTTTTGGGTTGACAAATGCACCTGCGGTGTTCATAGATCTCATGAACCGCGTGTGCAAACCTATCTCGACCAGTTTGTTATTGTGTTTATCGATGACATACTGATATACTCTAAGACCAAGGAGGACCATGAAGAGCATCTACGATTAATCTTGGAATTACTGAAGAATGAGCAACTGTACGCTAAATTCTCTAAGTGTGACTTTTGGATACGCGAAGTGCAGTTCCTAGGTCATATCGTTAATGAGAAGGGTATACATGTTGATCCTGCCAAGATTGTGGCGATAAAGAATTGGGCTATACCCAAAACACCGAGCGAGATAAGGCAATTTCTGGGGTTAGCAGGATATTACCGACGATTCATAGAGGGATTTTCTAAGATTGCACAACCTCTCACATCTTTGACCCACAAAGGAACGACATACAAATGGGGTGAAAGTCAAGAGGCGGCTTTTTAGCTATTAAAACAGAAACTCTGTAGTGCACCGATATTGGCACTACCAGAGGGAACAGATGATTTCGTGGTGTATTGTGATGCATCCATTCAAGGATTTGTGTCCTGATGCAACGCGACAAAGTGATAGCTTACGCCTCGAGACAACTGAAGGTTCACGAGAAGAACTATACCACCCATGACCTGGAATTGGGTGCAGTAGTTTTGCCTTGAAGATTTGGAGACATTACTTGTACGGTACCAAATGCACTATCTACACCGATCACAAGAGTCTTCAGCACATCTTTGAGCAAAGGAGTTGAATATGAGGCAATGATGTTGGGTAGAGCTTCTAAATGATTATGATTGCGCTATCAAGTACCATCCTGGAAAGGCGAACGTAGTTGCCGATGCCTTAAGCAGGAAGGAAACAGCTAAACCCAGGCGGGTGCGAGCCTTACAACTTACAATTAGTACCCATCTGCCTGAACAAGTTAAGGAAGCACAGATAGAAGCATTGAAAGAGGAAAACATTGGTTCTGAGTCATTACGGGGAATGGATAAACAATTGGTAGAGAAAGAGGATGGAATTCGGTACTTCATGGATAGACTTTGGGTGCCTGTTTATGGAAATCTGAGGGATTTGGTTATGAGCGAGGCACACAAGTCTAAATACTCTATACATCCTGGATCTGACAAGATGTATCATGATCTAAAGGCGCACTATTGGTGGCCTAATATGAAGGCGGATGTAGCTACGTATGTGAGCAAGTGTTTGACCTGTTCGAAGGTGAAGGTGGAATACCAAAAACCATCTGGACTGTTACAGCAACCCGAGATACCAATGTGGAAATGGGAACAAATCTCTATGGATTTTATCACGAAATTACCCCGGACTAATACTGGTTGTGACACAATCTGGGTCATTATGGATCGGTTGACCAAGTCAGCTCACTTCCTTGCAATCAAGGAAACAGATAAGATGGAGAAAGTAATCCGATTGTATCTTAAGGAAATCGTTCGAGACACGGCGTACCAATCTCAATTATCTCTGATCGTGATGCTCGTTTCACGTCACACTTCCGGCAATCATTGCAGAAATCTCTGGGTACACGATTGGATATGAGTACTTCTTATCATCCACAAACCGACGGATAGAGTGAGCGTACCATACAGACTTTGGAGGATATGTTGCGTGCTTGTGTGATTGACTTCGGGAACAACTGGGAAGTTCACCTGCCTTTGGTGGAATTCCTATAATAACAGTTATCACACTAGCATACAGGCAGCACCTTTCGAGGCTTTGTATGGGAGAAAGTGTAGATCACCGATTTGCTAACTAACGGGTCCGAGCTAATACATGAAACCACTGAGAAGATTGTGAAGATACGGAATCGTATGGCAGCAGCGCGAGATAGACAGAAAAGTTATGCTGACAATAGACGGAAACCACTAGAATTTCAAATTGGTGACAAAGTCTTATTGAAAATCTCACCGTGGAAAGGCGTAGTTCGGTTTGGCAAGCGAGGAAAGCTGAATCCGAGGTATGATGGACCATTTGAGATATTGGAAAGGATAGGTCCAGTGGCCTATCGACTAGCCTTACCTGATTCACTGAGTGGAGTCCATGATGTGTTTCACGTTTCAAATCTGAAGAAGTGTTTGTCTGATGAAACACTAATTGTACCACTAGAAGATGTACAAGTGGATGAACAATTACGCTTTATCAAAGAACCAGTCGAGGTGATGGATCGTGAGGTGAAAACACTTAAGCAAAGCAAGATACCCATAGTCAAAGTTCGCTGGAACTCGCGACGTGGACCGGAATTCACGTGGGAACGTGAAGATCAAATGAAGCTTAAGTACCCTCAACTGTTCGAGACGATGCCTGCAGGCGAAGGTATTGATTTAAATTTCGGGACGAAATTTCTTTCAACATGGGGATGATGTGACAACTCATCCAAAACTCACATCGATTTTGATTTCTGCGTGCCAATGCAGTAGAGACCAGTGATGGAACACTCTCACCGTGTGATGGAACACTCTCACCATGTAACGCAATTTCGGGACGAAAATTCTTTCAACATGGGGATAATGTGACATCCGGTGATTTTCCGTTACAAACTCCGTTAGTTCCGTTAAGTTTTGCATACACGTGTCCGTAAGCACACACTAGTTGTCGTTTGACGTTGGTGACTTAATAATAATTAATAATGTTAATTTAATATTAATCTGGTGGATTAGATGATTATTGTGTTATGCTTATGTGTTTACCGCGATTTAAAGACTATTCGGGAATTTTATCGCGTAACGCGGAACGCGCGTGTTATTTCGTATGTCTTGTGTTTTTACAAAATAAATATCTAAGGGTTACCATTAGTTTATATGTTTATATTGTTAAGTTAAAAATACATTACAAAGAGTTAAAAACTTAACTTTTAAAAAAAAATACAAAGTGGAAGTTTTAGAGGGGGTGTATTTGTAAATTGGTTAAAACAAAACACCCAACCCCCCACCCAAACACCCATGACCGACCTGCAGCTCTCTTCCTCCCTCAACCTGCGATTTTCAGCCTATAATCCTCAAATCTTCATGGTTTTGATCGATTTCAAGTGCTAGAACGCGATTTGGATCTTCATAACAAGTATACACCGAATTGAAGGTTAGTTTTGATGTTTTTGTGGGTTTCTTGATATGGCCGAACCATGGCTGTGAATTGGGTGTTCAATAGGCGGAAATTTTGATGTTTTGATGTTGTTCACATGTTAGTTAGGTTGTATGTATGTTGTTTAGAGTTGATTATGCAAGAAAACAACACTTTTGATTGATTGATTATGAAACTTGATGAACATGAACCCTAATTCGAAAATTTTGGGGCTTTTATGGAATTGATTGTTGTTTGATGTTGTTGGGATGTTAATTAGTTAGTATGAATGTTAGAAAACATGAATCATGCAAGAAATTGGTGAATTGAGAACTTTGTTCATGGGTTACTAAAAATAGTAACTTTTGTGCATGAACTTGATAATTCAAGGATGAATTGGTGTTATTAGGGTGTTAAGGATGTTATATGAACATTGGGATTATGATATGAATGCTAGATTGGTGCTATGAATTCTAGAAATCTTAGGTTGGATGTTGTTGTTCATATCTTGCCAAAAGTAGAAACTTTTTAGATATGAATTGATGAATTAGGTTGGTTTGATGTTGTTGATCATGCTTGGATGTTTTATGAGCTTGAAATAGTATATTATTGATGAATTGTATGTTCATTGGTGTTTAGTAGGTTTTGGGATAAACTTTCCCAAAATGGAAACTTTATTTTGGATGAACATTGGATATTGGAAATTTGACATGTTCATGGCTTTAGGATCATATTAGAATGCTTATTGTGGATGTTTAATGTGGTAGAACCTGTTAATTTGGTTGTATGGAATGTTTAATAGGTTATTTGTATGTTGTAAGTGATTATATGAGATACATAGTTTGTTACAATCATTAACTATTGCTAGCCTGGCGACGTCTTAGATCTTTGGGCCTGACAAGCCTATTTGTGCTAAAGTCGATGTATTGCCGACTCCTAGGAGCCGTATGCTTGTGCACTAGGGAACCAAATACACTTAGCCAATCTTATATACTTGTAATCAAGTCGAGTTTGATTGTAAAGATATGTGTTCTATAACCTTACTAGCTTATAACCTATGACACGAATTGCAACTTATAAACTTTTCATATTATGTATGAAAACATTGGAAACTCACCAACTATTTTTAATTGACCTTTTATTTTTATCATGTTTCAGGTGACCCCCAAGTTTAAAGTGGTCTTTTGAAGCTTGCAATAAAACTAGGACGTGGACCTAGTTAAATAAATGAAACGTTATGTTATGTTTTGATATTTGTTTGAATGTATTTCGTGATTGAGACTTATGTTTGTAATTCCTATTGAAACTATTAATTTGATTACTTACATTTAACATAGCGTTATGTGGCTGTGAACAATCTTATCCCTCACACCTCGACGATTCCGCCGTCAAGGTTGGGGTGTGACAGATTGGTATCAGAGCCCGTAACTATAGGGAATTAGGTTATTAGAAATGGTGACCTAGACTATAGCATATGCATGAACCATATAGAATTATATTTCTATCTTTAAAAGTATATGGTTTGCATGCTACATAATGCTATGTTCCCTTATGTGCAATTTGATGCCTTAGCATAGGATTGCCTAAGCATTTCTACATGTCTCCCAAAACTTACATTTGACTCTTAGACTCTCCCCGAACATGAAACTTCTTAATCTTATTCTCGCGACACGTGGAATCGTATACTTATGCTTATGACTTGGATCTTTAGACGTTATGTCTAATCTATATAAATCTCATCAAGGTTTTGATTTCATGAACCTAAGAAATATTGTGTGACACATAGACACCTGTATTCTGGATTTCCTGGCAAAAAGCCTTCGGGCTAAGGCAAGCGTATTCGTATAAATCTCATTGAGGGAACCGTTACGCTACCTGGGGATTTCTGGGATGAGTGATAAACTATGGTCAAAATACACAAATCTCTAAGGCAAATGAGTCATTTACCTTGACGTGTCCACGGTTCCAAATGGTAATGCGTTACCAAATGGAACCATTCCGTGTACCTTACAAACTTTAGCTTGCCTTTGTCTAAACTACTATCCTTGTTACCCTCATTCCCGTAACTAACTCACTTTTAGTATGTCCAGCATGTCTCGTCAACTTGGAAGGCGTAGAAGTTCCGATCGTAAGCTAGCCGCCATGATTGCTCGACAAATGGCTGCTGTCATTCCGACCATGGTTGCTGAACTCAATAGCACTTTGATGACCAACTCTAGCAACAATGGAAATGGTCAAGGAGAGAATAGTGCAAACAAAGTGCGCAATAACCAAACTTGCACTTTCAAGCATTTTAGCTCTTGCAAGCCCACTAGCTTTAGTGGCAAGGAGGGAGCCACTGGTCTTCTTGAATGGTTCGAAAGCATGGAAAACACCTTTGCCAATTGTGAGTGTCCCGAAGCACTCAAAGTCCGTTATGCCACTAGTATGCTTCAACAAAGGGCACTTACCTGGTGGAATAGCGAGAAAAGAAACCGAGGGGCGGATGCTATTTTGGCACTCTCTTGGGATGAGTTCAAGAACATTGCCATCGTGAAGTTCTGCCCGAGAAGTGAATTGCAAAAGCTGGAAGAAGAATTCTGGAATTTGAAGCAAAACGATGGTGATCATTTGGCCTACTCAACTAGGCATCATGAGTTGAGTTTATTACTGCCTCACATGGTCGATACCGTTCCCCGTAACATCGAGAAATTCATTAAGGGTGTACCACCCAAAATTCAAGATGCTGTAGTGGGTAGCCGACCCACAACTTTAGAAGAAGCCATTACTATCACCGCTCAACTCACCGAGAACCATATTCGAGCAGGCACCATGTCTGTGAAAGGTGCAAAGAAGGTGGAAAAGATGGCTAGTGAGGACATTAAGGAGACCAAAGCTGAACCGTCCAACAACAACAACAACAACAAGAAGCGCAAGTTTACACCGGCACGTAACTATGCTGTGGCTGCAACCAAACAACCCCAAAAACAACTTGTACCTACCGCTGCACCTGTGGCACAAGTGCCTGGGGCTAGAGCCTATGCTGGTCCGCAACCTATGTGCAACACGTGTAGATATCATCATCCGGGGAATCAACCATGCCGTATCTGTACCTTATGTGGTAAATATGGTCACTGGGTGGCGACTTGTCACCGTGCTCCTAACAACGCCGCCATGGTCACAAACTGTGTTTGCTACAATTGTGGAGAACCTGGTCATTTCCGCCCACAATGCCCACGCCCTGTGGTAATGTGCCACCAGCCCGAGGACGTGCTTTCAATATCAACGCTAACCAAGCACAAGTCAGCAATGACGTTGTGAATGGTACGACGTTGAACCCCGTTTAAATCATTTCTTGTACTATTGATGTTTCTATCTTTGTATTCAACGTATTCAATAATAGAATTTTTACCAAACAGGTATGTATCTTGTGAATGATCATTATGCATCTGTATTATTTGATTCGGGTGCGGATAAGAGTTTTGTGTCGTTAGAATTCGAGCCCATACTTTCTAAACCACGTATTAATCTGAAAAGACCCTACACGGTCGAAGTCGCCGATGGGAAATCTATTGTCGTTGACGCCATAATACGTGATTGCATCATAAGCCTTAACGAACACGAATTCTCCATTGATCTTATTCCTATGGAACTTGGAATCTTCGACGTCATCATTGGTATGGATTGGTTAGCCAAACACCATGCCGAGATCGTTTGCTTTGAGAAGTGTATCCGTATACCGTTACCATCTGGGGATACCTTGAAAGTGTTCGGCGAGAAACCATCCCAAAGACTTAAACTCATGTCTTGCACTCAAGCCCGAAAGTGCTTAACTAAGAAGTATATGGCCTTCTTAGCTTACGTGGTCAACACAAAAGTCAAAGGGAAGGAGCTTAAGGATGTCCCTATCGTACGAGACTTTCCTGAAGTATTTCCCGATGACCTTAGCGGTTTACCTCCCGTACGTGAAGTTGAGTTTAAAATTGACTTGATACCGGGAGCAAACCCCGTGGCTAAGTCACCATATCGGCTCGCACCATCGAAAATGCAAGAACTCTCTAGTCAACTTCAAGAATTGACTGATAAAGGTTTCATCCGCCCTAGTTCTTCTCCTTGGGGTGCACCTGTCTTATTTGTAAAGAAGAAAGATGGGTCATTCCGTATGTGTATCGATTACCGGGAGCTCAACAAGTTGACCATCAAGAACCGGTATCCTCTTCCTCGTATCGACGACCTGTTCGATCAACTTCAAGGAGCTGCTATATTCTCGAAGATTGATCTACGTTCTGGATATCATCAATTACGAGTCCATGACGATGACATCCCGTACTCGTTATGGACACTACGAGTTTACGGTTATGCCTTTCGGCTTAACAAATGCTCCTGCTGTCTTCATGGATCTTATGAACCGGTGTGCAAGCCATACCTAGACAAATTTGTCATCGTCTTCATCGATGACATTCTTATTTATTCCAAGTCCCGTTCCGATCATGAACTTCATCTCCGTCAAATCCTCGATCTGTTGAAGAAGGAACAACTGTACGCGAAGTTCTCTAAGTGTGATTTCTGGCTCGAGGAAGTTCAATTTCTAGGACACGTGGTGAATAGCCAAGGAATTCACGTTGACCCTGCAAAGGTGGAAGCTGTGAAGAATTGGTGTGCTCCCACGACTCCGACCGAGATTCGTTCTTTCCTTGGTCTTGCTGGTTATTACCGACGATTCATCGCCAACTTTTCAAGGATCGTGAAGCCACTCACTTCCTTGACATAAAAGAATAAACCATTCGAGTGGGGGCCCGAACAAGAAGAAGCTTTTGAAGTGTTAAAGCACAAACTGTGCAATGCTCCTATCTTGACCCTACCCGATGGAAACGAAGATTTCACCGTATATTGTGATGCATCAAAACAAGGCCTTGGTTGCGTTCTTATGCAACGAGGAAAGGTCATAGCATATGCATCAAGACAATTGAAGGTTCACGAGGTGAATTACACAACCCACGATCTCGAGCTTGGTGCTGTTGTTTTTGCCTTGAAAATTTGGAGGCATTACCTTTATGGTACGAAATGTATAGTCTACACCGATCACAAAAGCCTTCAACACGTTTTTACTCAAAAAGATCTCAATATGAGACAACGTCGTTGGGTCGAGTTGATTAATGATTATGACTGTGACATTCGTTACCACCCTGGGAAGGCAAATGTCGTAGCCGATGCACTAAGTCGTAAAGTCCATAACAAGATGACCTCGTTTCAAGAAATTCGCGATCGACGACAGTGGTTTGATGCTTTGAGAAGATTCGATACTGAAATTCGACTAGATGTCAACAAGGCTACCGTACTGCTACAAAATTTGAGAATAGATAGTGACATCGAGTCTAGTATCTTGGAGGCTCAACAAATGACTCAACAAGAAGGAAGAATGAAGGATGAACTGGAGCATAACCTTCTAACTCAACTGGAGACGAAACCTAATGGGTTGATGTACTTCGCGAATCGAATTTGGGTTCCAAATCGTGATAATCTTCGTACCCTTGTCATGGACGAAGCTCATCAAACTCGTTATTCTATTCATCCTGGCTCCGATAAAATGTACATGGACCTGCGTGGTCAATATTGGTGGCCTGGAATGAAGAAAGACATAGCGACCTATGTAGCTAAGTGCCTCACGTGTACGAAGGTTAAAGCCGAACATCAACGTCCAAGTGGGTTACTTGAACAACCCGAGATTCCTATGTGGAAGTGGGAACACATATCCATGGACTTCATAACTAAACTACCCCGAACCTCTCGAGGACATGATAGCATATGGGTGATCGTTGACCGATTGACCAAATCGGCACATTTTATACCCATACGTGACACTTACAAGACATCAAGGTTGGCTCGTATATACGTTGATGAAATTGTAAGTCGTCATGGGGTGCCTCTTCACATCATATCCGACCGTGACGCCCGTTTCACTTCGTATTTTTGGACGTCTATGCAAGAACTCTTGGGTACACAACTAGATCTAAGCACGGCTTACCATCCTCAAACTGATGGTCAAACCGAGCGGACGATCCAAACCCTGGAGGATTTGCTACGCCTGTGTGTCCTTGACTTTGGTGGTGATTGGGATACGCATCTATCGCTTGCGGAGTTTTCGTATAACAATAGTTATCACTCGAGTATCAAGATGGCACCATTTGAAGCACTTTATGGTCGAAAGTGTCGTTCACCGATCTGCTGGACCGACATTGGTGAAAACCTCATCACTGGTCCTGAACTCATACAAGAGACGACCGATCAAGTTTCTATCATCCGAAAGAACCTTGAAGTGGCAAGAAGTCGACAAAGGAGCTATGCTGATAAGCGACGTAAGCCGTTGGAATTCCAAGTTGGGGAGATGGTTCTTCTTAAGGTTTCAACGTGGAAGGGTGTTGTTCGCTTTGGGAGAAAGGGTAAACTGGCTCCAAGATTTGTAGGACCTTTCAAGATTCTGAAAAGGATTGGGAAAGTGGCTTACAAACTGGAATTACCTTCCGACCTTAGTGGAATTCATCCTGTGTTCCATGTTTCGAATTTGAGGAAGTGTCTGGCTGACGAAGGTCTGCATGTCCCGTTGGATGACATCCAGATCGACGAGTCATTACACTTTGTCGAGAAACCCGTCGAAGTTATGGATCGCATTATGAAGAAGACTAGAACCACCACAACCCCAATCGTCAAGGTTCGTTGGGAGAATAAGCGTGGCGCTGAATTTACTTGGGAACGTGAAGAGCACATGAAGAAGAAATACCCGTATTTATTCGCGTAGTTTCATTTCTTTTAATTTCGGGACGAAATTCTTTTAAGTTGGGGAGACTGTAACATCTCGTATTTTACGTTAAATAAAAATTTAAGGCGTTTAAACTTATGAACCATTGTGGTCATATACGAAACTTATAGGTTGCTCATACATATTACGTTAATTTGTCTTTTAATCCTTTAAAAGATTATAATGAGTATTATTATATAATAAATAATAATAATAATAATAATAATAATAATAATAATAATAATAATAATAATATAATAACGATAATAATAATAACAATAATAATGATAAAAATAATAACAATAATAATGATAATAATAATAACATCCAGGGGCTATTTTGTAATTGTTGAAACCAAAAAAACTAAGTTTATGACATGAATAATAACTTTCAAACCACAGGGACCATTGGTGTAAATGTTTTAAAACACCCAAACCGCCCCCCTCTTCCCCGTCGGATTCTCGTCGCCGGCGAATGGCTCCGGCGAGCCCACAACGACCAATTTACTCAATTTTAAATCAAAACAAACATCCTGACAACCTCATGTGCAAGATTCGAACGCGTGCTCAAGATTAATTCGAAAAATCAGTGCGATTCAGTCTCTGTTTTCTAACCTCGCGTGGTCGACAACTTTAGCAGTCGATAGATCGCACTACAGACTTTAATAATCAAATTGAAATCGCACTAACACACTTAAGATCTGTTATAACGCTCCGGTGACTTCAATTTCGTTCAAAACAATTGAAACACTCCATTCGAATAACTCCACTGCCGCGGACCTGCAACTCAATCCAACCCATATTACGAGCATCCTTAATCAAGTTTGATTGCGGACTTTCATTCCCCATCACCATAAGAAGCTGCACACAGGATTAATTGGATTTTCATTGCTTATTTCGTCTCCTTCGATCGGCTCCCCTACCGCGACTGTTCTTCGTTCAATTCATCTTCGATCCATCACCATACAGGTAATTCGACACACACACACGCTCGGTTTTACATGAGGGTTAAAGGCATTATGATTTCAGAATCATTCGAAATCGAATTGGACCTCATTGGGTGAGGATCGAACTGGAGCTCATTCGGGAATCATGGTTTAATCGAAGTAGAGCTTTAAAACAATTAAAAACCGAGACCTAATGCGGCCACGGCCTTTGGTTCACCGGTAATGCATGCACAATATACACGGGAGGTCCCGGGTTCGAACCCGGCAACCCCCATATTTTTTTAAAAAAGCCTTTTTGGCCCTTAAAAATTGTATAAAAATCTGAAAATTTTTGAAACCAGTTTTATAAATTTAAAATATTTTCCTTTACTTCAAACCAATTTCTGCAATTTATTCTTATAATATCTTAATATTTTATTTTATTTTATTAAAACAAATAATAAAACTAGTTAAATAATTTATAAGATAGACTTCAAAGTTGTTTATCTTAACAAAACATTACAATTGGATTATTTTCATGTTTAGTTATTAATTATTATTGTTTCAAATAATGAATAATTATATGTCTCAAATAATAAATAATAAAAGTTTGTAGAAATTATATATTTTATAATTTCATAAATCATTCTAAAATATTATTCTCTTATAAATATACTAACTAAGGGTTAGATTAATAATTCGTTACTAATCAAAACGTTATTCCAATTAATTTTAATTAATTATAAAGTTTATATATATCAAACCTTATCAATTTTCATACTTAAAATTTATTCTTAAAATACTTAAACACACATATAAAATTCCCTAATGGATCGAAACGCGAATATTACTTTATAAATTTAATTACTCGACAAAACCTTACAATTCTAATTGAAACCCTAGTTCACGTTAAAACATTAAAGCTTATTATTAAGACTTTAACCTTGTGAATATATATTACATATCTAGGTGCCTTGTAACGATTCACGTTGGAACGACGCCTACTATTATTCTTATTAATCGTCATTATATACTTATTTGACATGTGAGTTTTCCTTGCCCCCTTTTACTTTATTTCACACCATTTTGGGGTGAAACATGATACTTATACATTACACACTTATAAACGTTTGAGACTTGTAAAGCACTTGCAATTCATCTTTATATCTTGTCATGGTTATTTGTATGTTGTAAGTGATTATATGAGATACATAGTTTGTTACAATCATTAACTATTGCTAGCCTGGCGACGTCTTAGATCTTTGGGCCTGACAAGCCTATTTGGTGCTAAAGTCGATGTATTGTCGACTCCTAGGAGCCGTATGCTTGTGCACTAGGGAACCAAATACACTTAGCCAATCTTATATACTTGTAATCAAGTCGAGGTTTGATTGTAAAGATATGTGTTCTATAACCTTACTAGCTTATAACCTATGACACGAATTGTAACTTATAAACTTTTCATATTATGTATGAAAACATTGGAAACTCACCAACTATTTTTAATTGACCTTTTATTTTTATCATGTTTCAGGTGACCCCCAAGTTTAAAGTGGTCTTTTGAAGCTTGCAATAAAACTAGGACGTGGACCTAGTTAAATAAATGAAACGTTATGTTATGTTTTGATATTTGTTTGAATGTATTTCGTGATTGAGACTTATGTTTGTAATTCCTATTGAAACTATTAATTTGATTATTTACATTTAAACATAGCGTTATGTGGCTGTGAACAATCTTATACCTCACACCTCGACGATTCCGCCGTCAAGGTTGGGGTGTGACAGGTTATATAAGTAGGTTATGCATGATCTAACCTGTTATATGATACACTAGTTGTTTATGAACACACTGAGTATGCTAGATACTAAGAACTTACATGACTTGTATGATATATGCTCATGTCTGTTTAAATGGTTTACAACACATAATGTCACCAATGGGTCAAACGGGTCAACTAGGTCACATGTATGTTGTCTTTATAAAACCTTGAGTTCTTTGATTGTAAAGCACTTAGAGTTCCTTGGAATTTCTGTGTACATGTACTTATGTACTTGTGTATTCTAGGTAACCTTTGAGGGTTGTCTTTCCACTCGTTCTTGTCAAGTTAAGCCTTAGATATCTATCATGCGTATCAGGTGAGTTCATGCCCCACTGTTTTATTAAATCTCTTTTGGGGGAGATAGCATACTGGTAATGTTACAAACGCTTTTTATATTGAAGATGTGTATGATATTAATATGGTGCTGTTTACCATGATAAAGTCCTCACACTTTCGAATTGTTAATATTGAATAGCAGGGAAACTTGGGTAGTACTACTGGGTCTGACGAGCCACACCTGTGTGACTTGAGGTCAACCGAGTGCAATTTGTCCTATGATTATTCGTCACGATATGGTGAAGTCGTGACGGGAGGCAAACATAACACAGTCAGCTTCAATGTCGAAATCACTATGTATTAATATCAATTTGTTAATGGACTAGCTATCTATTACAATGCACATGCTTATTTATACACTATTGATAAACTGTTATGTTTATACGCAAACTCTTGAACTCACTAACCATGTGTTGACTTTTAGTATGCTATTCTCAGGTCGTTAATCCGGATTGCCAGTAGGAGCACTGCACGAGTCAAGCATGCATCCTAATACTTAAACGATGATACATTTGTTTATCTTTCCATGTTGTGTTTTAAACAGTTGGTTGGCGCATGTTTTGCCATTTTATACATTTTTATATTTTGGGTCTGTGTTTATTACTATACGCTTCCGCATGATTGTTAAAGTTTGAACTCTGGTTTGGTTTATGTTAAACGTAACATATAGAGTCGTTCCAAGTAACTATTGACTGTGATCCTGGTTTGTTCACACGCCTCGCGGTAAAACTCCGCACGTGGATTTGAGGGTGTGACACAGAACACACCATATGAAACCACATTTAAAGGGTTAGAATATAGACGTAACTCAACTGCTTGTACACAACGCATCATCACATGTACACGCATTAGAAGGTTGTACCCATCGCTGGAAACATTCCAAACTACTGTACATGAAGTTGCTACACCATAGTCGCTGCCGGTCAACCCAAAGGCCACTGGCGACGGCGACAACACACCACGACCACCGAAAGGCGGCCAGTTGAGGCGGCAGCAGCAGGCTAGCCCAATAGGTTCCCGACAGCGGTGACGTCACACCACAACCAGGAGCCGTAACATGCAGATTCAACACGGCCATGGCTACCCGAAGGCAGATGGTGACGACCACGACAGTCGTAAGCAGCGGCACAACACAATCGTTGTTCAAGGTAGCAATGATGACGGTCGCGAGCAGCAGCGCCGCCACACGCACTGCGTTCAAGCCGACGACGGTGGCGGCTGCCGCTAGTAGTGGCGCCACGCGAGCTCCGTTCAAGCCGACAACGATGATGGCCGCCGGTAGCAGCGGTGCCACACAACCACCTTAAACCCTTTCTCTCAACACCATATGAAACCCTATTTAAAGGGTAAGAAGACAGATGCAATTCAATGGGCAACTGGCGCGTTGCAAGGCACAAAGAGACAAAGGAGAAAGACAACCACAACACCAGCTGAAAACTGATCTAAAGATCATCACCATCAGCACCTCCAAAGTAACACACATACTCTTTCTTTCTCTCTAAACAACACATGTGGATAAAAAAGTAGAAAACCTGACTTTATGGAACCAAAGATACAAACCAAATGATATACTCTATGCTTGCAGACTAACTTGAACAATACGCATATGTGGTTGTACCTGGTACTGTTCATCAACTTGGTTTATTAATAGTATGTGATTATTGGGTTTTTTGCAAAACCGCATTCACTTTTGTTAAAAGGGGCACTATTACTAAAATTTAAATTATAAAACATACAGACAAAATCTCTAGATGCCTTTTATTAATATTTAATAGAATGTGTGAGATCCGATGCACGGTGTCTCTCGAGTTTGATTTGTTGGCTCATATATATATAAAGAAAGAAAAACTGAAGATGTTAAATATTACCCTATTAATTATTATTAGGTGACGGAAATACTATTATTTGAACTAGACATATCATCATCAACGTTTTTAAATTAAAAATAAGTATGTGTAATAAATTAAAAAAAATGAACATGAAGATGGTAAAGTTATGACTAGACATATCATCATCAACGTTTTTTAAATTCGGATCGAAAGCAAGATGATCGTATTATAGGTCTAAAATTAGATGGGGTCATAAATGTTATAAAACCTAATATATATATATATATATATATATATATATATATATATATATATATATATATATATATATATATATATATATATATATATATATATATATATATATATATATATATATATATATATATATATATATATATATAAACAAAATTTGAAAATACTTTATGTTTTCGCTTATTGTTATAGTTTTGAAAATGTAATTGTGTATGTTCTTTGATGTTATATATCATCTTTGAGCTATAGATTTTTTGGTTGTTGATTGTATTTATATATATACAGATGTGTGTATATATATGATCGTATTTATGTATATATGTGTATATATTGATGATGTGTATGTATGAATGTATATATAGACATGTCACATGTGTGTTGCTTTGTGATCTAGTTGATCGTAATAATTTTTATATTTCTTCCTCCCCTATTATTATTCTTCATGTAATGTCTTATGTTGTCGTACACTAGATATGATTATTCTCATACATAAATTAACGCATACATGTTGGTATTAAATAAAGCATACATGTTGGTAGACTAGTTGGCAAGTTGCATATAGCCCTCGCATAGTTTGATGTTTTAAGGTCTGTTCCCACATGGTTGTAGGTAGTATTTTCTAAGGTCCTCCCACTTTATAAAAATGTAAACACATGGAGCAACTTGAGTCCGGTACAACCAGCTTTCGGTTCTTAAAACAGTTCAATATTTTTGGGGCCTAAACCGAAATAAAATTTTGGGGCCCTCGTATGTATATTTTTAAAGACTTGGGCCTCAAACAGATTATATAAACAAAATCGTTTATAATTTGATAGAAAGTGACTTTAACAGGAAACAAAACCAATTGCAAAAGAGCATATTAAATAATAAACAAATAAAAAAATTAAAGTAAAAAAAAAAATCAATTGCAAATATAAATTAGAATCAAAATAACTTAAATTAGCAAAAGAATGGTACTAGATTCAAACAATATAGCATAAATCAATATCAAACAATAATAGTTAGTAGATTTAGTAATTGATTGCAAAGAGAATTTAGAATTGATAAATCTACAATAACCGTCAACAGTGAATAGTCGATAGACTTTTGATGAATCAAGGTTTATAAGTCAATCTTGATGAATTAAGTTTTATAAATCGACCTCGATAAAATTCAATCATTTTCTTATCATTCTCATTTATCTCTAAAAACACACATATATATATTGCTTGGCGTGTCATACATATTTTCAGCTTAGAGTATTAATTAAAATAGCTTTTTCTTTCAATTATAAAGGCTTTTAAAATTTGAGGACCTAAGCGGTTGTTTTAGTTGTTTATATTATAAAAACACCACTGCTATTTCTATTGGTTGAACTTGATTCGTGTAAAGCCAAACGGCTTTTTCAATAGCAGTTTAATTAACAAGTGAAATTGGATCCCGGTTCCTGGTCTAACTGTTGGTCTGATCTAATTATAATAAAATTGTTTTCTGCATTCGAATCCTCAAAGAGCTTTTTTATAACACTCTATAATTATTTTAATATAATAAAAAGCATTAGAAATAATAACAAAATAAAATATATTTGGTTCTTATCAGTTATCAGGTCTATTATAATAATTGCATACCTTTGTTTTTTTTAAACGAACATTTGGTCGTGTTTTTAATTATTCCTGTAGCAAATCATGATTCCATTAAATTCATGCATATAAGGGAGCTCATGGTTTGATTTGAAACCTTCCAAACCACTCTCGACAGATACATGCATGTATGAGACAAGATGATGATAGACGATTATGAGGGACCGCAGTGGGCGGCATCGATCATTAACAAAGGCAGAGCCAGTGTTAACGAAGAGTTTCCAATCACGAATACATCATTTAACTTGATATAAACTATAAAGTTATTAATCATTTAATATTTAAACTTCAAAAGTATAATTATTTACTGACAATCACACACTTTTCGTTTAATGTTAATCTCTACACATGTATTTTGCGGGATTTGTGAACCTACAGATCTTTTGCTTAGAGGTATACATTATTAACTAGAACACATATATTCTTACTCTTAACTACATCAAATCCTAATCTAAATCTAAGACGCATGTTAGTTTGTTAAGGTTTTTACCTATCAACATATAAAATTTATAATATTAAATATTAAATATTAAATATTAATATTAAATATTAAATAAATAATAAAAAAGAAACCAAAGTAAGCTTCGTCGATTCTCCGATTACCCCCAAATCCCAAACTCCGAGATACGATATCTTTGCACCAACATTATCGTTTCTCCGATATATCAGGTTTCTATGAATTCTTAATTCACTACTACACGATTAAATGTGATTCAATTTCTATGTTTTACTTAACGAAGATTACCATAACACATATAGATGCTAATAACATGAATGATCGCATATAATTATAATGTTCATCATCGGATACGACACGAACAACGATCAAATCAAGCGCCTTATTCATCAACATCATCATCATTAAAAAGAGTTGCAGGATCGGAATATGAGAGGAACAAACCTGGAAGAATCGATTAGAGGTGGTTGAATCCGGTGGCCGGAGAATTGCATTACAGGTACGTATGATTGAGATGTTGATCAGAATTGGAATAAAGAATGTGATGGAGTTGCATATATATCATGTGAGAGGAAGGAACGGTGGAATGATATTTCACCTCCACCACCACAAGACAAAAAGGTAGATTTCCATTAGGTATACGTATGTGTTTATGTTCCCCGATTAAATCATCCATTTCCCTCGCTTTCTTTTACTAAAAAATAAAGATTTATTTATTTTCCCTTTTTACACACAAGCGAGAATTATCTCGAAAGAGTGAGAGGTACACAGGACAATTAAAAATTGAGATGTTTTGAGTTTGAGTCTTATTCAATGTTTTCAGAACAGGATCGGACGTCGAACCGGACGTATTATGTGACAACCCGAAACTTCAGGTTAGACTATAATCAAGGTTATCACTTAAAATATATATATATAATATTATAGTGCCTTACATATATATATGAGCAAATTATATGAATGTATGTTATGAATGTATATATTATTTACGTGTGCATGCATGTATTATATATATATATATATATATATATATATATATATATATATATATATATATATATATATATATATATATATATATAACCATTACCAATATATATATATAAGTTTAAGTATGGTGCATGCATACATTTTATGTAAGCATATATGTATGTATTATTTATATTTGCATGCTTGCATGCATGAGAACTAAGTGTGCATGGATTCAAAAGTACGTATGCATGTAATCACACACATAAATTTTTGTTACTAAGTATTGTTTGATCAAAGTATCTCAACATTATGACACCAAAACTTACATCCAAAGAAATGAGAAACAACACCACAATATAATAAAACATCATATGTAAGATAAAACTAAGTAAACCTTAAATATCCAAACACCAAACTAAGCCACAAAACCGGTCCATTAGTCACTCGATTAACACCAACTTGGACCAAACCAACTTTCCCTCATTCTCTCTCGGTTACTAGCTCAACACCAACTATACACATAACCTCGCCACCTTGCAATTCTATCACCCTAGTGTCCAACTCACCCTAGTACATCATTACATAAACACTAAGCAAAAATCTAGCCTAGACACTTCACCCTATAGTCATCATTATCATAGGGTTAGGTGTCCACCCCTTAAACCGCCACCCCCACACCTACATGTCCAAGGTCTCGGTTATTTGAACTCCAAAACATTAAGACAAGATCTCTTATAAACATCACAACTGCCACCTTCACTTTCTCTCGGTTTCTACCACTTCAAACACAACCACACCAACCGAATCACTACCATCTCTACTCTCTCCATCTCTCGGTTCCTTTGAAGCACCACCACCCCATCGACTACAACCCACAACCCAGTCTCTCTGTCGGTTCCTCTTAAGCACCACCCCATCGATTACAACCCACATATGATTAACTCATTAGCTAAATCATCAAGGTTCTTTACAAACACTTATGAACACATTATTTCATCAAAAATTAGTATAAAAAGGGTTTAAAAACAGGAAGCTAAAACATTTATATAAAAATAAAATAATGGAGAATTGATAGAAAAATGTTGATTTATCATTCTGTAAAATTTGATAAAAATATAATAAGTAAAATAATTTATACAAATTATCTAAAGTAAATAAAGGAAAATTCTCAAGTAACAGAAACAAATTTAGAAAATTCTAGAAAAATCACATAATAATTCTCATATGTTATAAAAGCTCCATAAATTATTTTGTAATTTAATTCCTTTTTATGACTAAGATATGAATTTTCATATGATCTGTAAAGGAAAAATCTAAAGAAATACATAAATAGTGTGAAAAATATCAAAAAATTCGCTGAAGTAATGATAAATTGAGTTAAACAGAATGTATAAGTTTCATAAGTTTTGGAGTTATATAGCTATTTTTACTAAATTTTGAGGTTATTGTGAAAATTACAAAAACAAATATACGGTGAGTCAGATATCAAGAAATTTATGAAGTGTTTTAAATTGTTTGATTAATATTTTGTTAAAATTTGGGAATTTATTGACAATGGTAACTATTTTTAATAATTTATGATAAGTTTGTAATTATGATGACCATTTATTTATGATAAATGGAAGTTGGAAATTTTATGGTAATATTATCTAATAATGTTACTATTAAAATTTTAAAAATTACTTCCATCTGAGGTTCTAAAATTTTAAAGAAAAATTTTGTATCTAACTTATAAAATTAATTTTCATAGGTTATCATTTGGAGAAAAGGTGAGACTCATAGCCCCATTTTGGTGTTTATAAAATTTTTAGGTGAAAAAGCATACTGTTTATGTTTGATGCATTATTTTGAGATTTTTGAGATATACTGTCATTTGTGATACAACCATTAATTCGGATGTGGAATCGTTGGATAATATAGGTAGCGCTACTTAGGAAAATATTTCCTACACCAACAGGATGAGTGTTGTGATGCTATATTATCTGATTTTATGAATTATTTCGTGATAGTTTGAGTTATCAGATTAGTAAGAAAGGTTGGTTGTAATTGATGTATCAAAATATTTTGTCTGGATTTAAACCTATGATCTCACAAACTTTATGTTGACTATTTTGAGTATGCTTTTTCAGGTAGCCATGACTAACAATATTGAATTCTCTTTTGATGTATACAATGGCTGAGAAGAAATTGTAGGAAGAGTTTGTGTGAATCTAACTGTCAACATCTACGATTTCAGTGTTGCGGTGGACGCTCATTTCCATCGTCTTTGAAGATGTTGTAGTTAAATAATATGTTGTAATAGGATTATATCAAATTTTGACTACTTATATATATGATGTAATCCTAACCTATATTAATGAAGTATGTTATGTGATGATACGTGTTTATGTATATAATTAAATATTGACTCTTATAATCAATGCATTCTGAACAAACAAGTCACATCCAAAACACTTCACGCTTCCGTCGGGATGTGACAAGTTGGTATCAGAGCCATTGGTTATAAAGAATTAGGTACTATAAAAATATCTAGACTATAACCATAAGCTCAAGTTATAATAAACAATATATTTGATAAATATATGTATAGATGCGATATGATTTTATGTGAAATTTCATGATTATATGCATAGCTTTAATAATTGCAATAAAAATATGTGACATATAGAATATCTATGAAAATATTGAGTAACTATTTTATGATAAATTATAAAGAAATTTTTGCAGCTATGAATACCGATAGTTACCACAATGAGACTGTTCCTTCCGAATGCTCAGAACATAGCAACCTTAAGGAAATAACACCTGAACCAGAACCCCAGCAAGTTATGAAAACTTCCTAAATTGAAGTTGAGAACAATACTAAACCAAAATTTTATGTTCGACTGCACCAATAAACATCGGGGATGTACAATTAAGACCCCTAGGAAAAAGATACGACATGGAGACAGATTTATGGCTAAGCAAGTTGAAGATATAGAAATACAAAATTCTGATTCTTCCGGGAATGAAGGTAAAATAATTAAAAGACAAAAGCTGAATGAGGATCAAGTGGAGACAGCTCAGCGGACCCTTAGGAAACTCAAGAAAATACAACAAGGAATCCGGAGAATCCAGAAGGATATCAAGAAACTCAAAACACCTAAGAAAAATATCTTGACAAAGATATGGGAATGGATTCACAAGAACTAGAGGCTATCTTGTCTAACTTGTCAAAATAAAAGAATAAAGAACTTAATGACATATATATATATCTTTTGTGTTTAAATGTCTATCTGTTATGTATTAGATAAGATTTGTGTTAAAATTTTACTTATGATACTAATTATAATTAACTATAGGGAATCATGCCACCAAAAAGAAACACCAGCCTGTACGAAGAACAGCACGAGTGGGACGGCCTAGAACCCGACATGGGGAAGAAACACCTGTGAATAACGACACAAATGAGAATGAAAGGATTTTGCAACTAGTAGCTCAACAAATAGAAGCTACATTACCTAGTCTGATAGCCCAACTACAACAGAATCTGAACTTTGAAACCACATCACATCAAAATGAAAGACCGGAAAATGTTAGTCCAGAGGAACGACAAGAGGAAGAAACCTTAAATAGAGTCACAAAAGGATGCTCTTACAAGACTTTTATGTCGTGCAGACCTAGAATTTGATGGAAGAGGAGGAGCGGTACAAGCCCTATATTGGTTAGATGAAATTGAAGCAGTCCTAGAAATTAGTAACTGTGCCGACAATTATAAGACACTGTTTGCTTCGTATTCACTTAAAGGAGAGGCACAATCCTGGTGGAAAATGGAAATGCAAACTAAAGGTAGGCATGTTATGAATAAGATAAGTTGGGAAGAATTTAGAAACATGGTAATAGAAAAATATTGTCCTTATAATGAAATAGAGAAATTAGAGACAGAATTCTTAAAATTAGAGATGAAAGGAGCTGCACATCGAAAATATACTGACAGGTATAATGAACTCTCCAGATTAGTGCCACATCTGATAACTCCTGAACCAAAAAGGATAGGAAGATATATTTGGGATTAGTACCACAAATAAGGGGATTAGTTAAATCCGCAATGCCCAAAACCTTCCAGGAAGCAGTAAGCCTGTCAGGAAGCTTAACAGATGAAATGATCAGAAATGGAACTTTAAGCAATCAAAAATAGGAGAGAAAAGAAAGTGGAATGAAACCACACAGGAAGGAAATTTGGAGAAAACCCTGTAGAATCATGCGTACCTAGTTTCTGAGCTTAATGTAATATGTCTTTAGTGTCTTGCACATATGTAATTGAATGGGTACTTTGATGAAACACAATGTGTGGTTGTGCTTATAATGTTTATTATTTCATTGATTAGTAGTTTAACACTTATTGGACTGACTATATAGTTTGTGGTTGTTTGAATTAATCTTAGTAATGTAATGATTAAGAAATATATTCAAACTTAGTAATATGAAGTTCACATGCGAATGGACCATACGCATGAACAACTTCATACGAATGACTCAGTCGCATGACTGAACCAGGAGACTGGATCAGTCGCATGATTGTAACATGAGATTGGCTCAGTCGCACGACTGAACACTCAGTCGTGCGAATGGATCAACCGCATGGCTCAATCACACGATGAACCATACTTGTGGTTCAGCCGCCTGAATGAGGAACCCTAACCTATAAATACCACTTAAATCGTGGAAAAACAGAACACTCAATACGTACGTACCCTAGCCGTCCAGAGACCTCTAAGAACCTGTTCCAAGTTCACAGATCGCACTAGATCGATTACCGATGTTCTTAACGTTTAGATTCAATCTACAATTGTTTCTACGTGCGTTCTCACTGATTGGATCGCCAATCAAATAGGATTCCACACTATTTGATTCGGTATACACTTATATCAGTTAGTACATCGTCCACTACACGATCCTAACAAGTGGTATGAGAGCCTTGGCTCTTGATTTACGTGTGATTCAATCGTTTTTGATATAAAATTATGTTTTTCCACTAAAAACGCAATCTTTTTGTGTCAAATGGTGTTTTAGACGTCTCCAGTTCCTAAAGTTAACTTTTTCCGGCATACGGAAATTAGGGTTAGTGAAAATTCATGTGTTTTACGTCCAAAATACCTTAAGCCTTCGATTTTTCAAAATCCAGCAGCTTCAGTCGCCCGATTGACTCAATCGCATGACTGAGTTCATACGCATCCCTCATACGCACGATTGGACTCATTCGTACCTTCATTCGTACGACTGAACTGTCTAGTCCCATTGTTCATTCGCACCCGTCCATTCGCCGATTGATTCATCCGCATTGTTCAATCGCACGAATAGCCCAATCGCACATCTTCATTCGCACCTTCATTCGCACAAGTAAAAAAATTGTTTCAAAGATTAAAGCTGATAGTAATAGAGGACCAATACTCGACATTCACTATAGGGAGAGATTCTCGGATTCAAAACCTACTGCTTCTGGAGAATGAAGTGGGGAATCACAACAAACCCCCTAAGCTTATCACGTTAGATGAATACCCACAATGGAAGCAACATTTCGAGATCTACTTAAATGGAGTAGATCACAATCTGTGGGAATCAATAAGACGGGGTATAGTATGCCAGTAGGTGCTAATGGAGTGAAACTTACACTAGGTGGCATGACTGATGGACAAAAGGTCAAGTACAATGCTGAGAAGAAAGCTTATGCTCTGCTTACTCAGTCAATTCCTAAGGATATTTCCATCAATTTTCTGAGTACACTCAAGCAAAGAAGTTGTGGGATGCATTGGAGAAATGATATGACGGAAACGCATCATTAAAGGCCATGAAGGCTAAAGCTTTAAAGAAGGAGTTTGACAACTTCTCGTCGATGGGTAAAGAAAGCTTGGATGATGTCATTGATAGGTTCTACCACTTGATGAGTGGGCTGCACACTCATGGAGTGACAACGTCTATGGAAGACAAGGTGTCAAACTTTGCTGATGGTTTGCCAGAGAAATAGGTTTCCTTTGTCTCCAATCTCAGACAGAATGATATGATAACGAAGTTAGATATAAATGATTTCATTCTGAAGCTGAGAGAAGAAGAATTAAGGATGAAATACAGAGCCCAAAAGTCTTCTTATGATCAGAATCCGGCACTGTACAATGCGACTCCACAATCCAAAACGTATGGAGCACCACTTCAGACGGCTTTTGTGTCAAGTTCAGCTGGTCCTTCTAAAGCCTCTACTTCAGGGTCAGAAACGTCAGGTCGTCCGGTAACAATACATTGCACCTGAAGCAAATGCTATAAAACTTAAGACCGAGAATCTCGGTAATGTGATAGTAGAAGTAGCAAGAGAGCACATGGATCGCTTAGCAGCTGTAGTCCACTCCTGATGGACTAATTGCTAGGAAAATAGGGAACTGCCATCTGGCAGATGAGGACTACGAGCAGGTGGACGAGACAGAGCTGGAAAGGATGGATATAATATGGGCCTAAGCAAGTGCTGTCCGGAGAGCTAAGAAGTTTGTCAAGAAAACCGGACAGAATTGGTTGCTACTAAGGACACAACTTTCGTTTTGACAAGTCCAAGGTTACCTGCTTCAACTATGGGGAAAAGGGGCACTTCAAACGTGAGTGTGTGAAGCCCAAAAAGACAGGAAATGGGAATCCTTTCTCATCCTTCAATCGTCAGAATAAACCCATAGTTAGTCCTACTTCGTCAAGCAAGGATCCTAAAGCATTGACCGCTCATGATAACGAAGGACAAGATTGGAGCTTTCGGTTTGTGTCTCCGGGAGAATCCAACATTGCTAGTGTCGAGGACTTAGATGACGACTCAGCAAGTGAGGGTGATATCGCAGTTGAGCTCGCAATGTCAAACATTGAAGAATCTGCAACTGTGATTGATCATCTACCTGAAGAATGGACAAGTTCAACAAGTCCAGAATCACCAGAACTAGAAACGTCAGACTCTGCTTTGATGGCTGATTCAACCACTCCCTCTCAGGTAAGTACCACTACTCAACTTTTCAATAATCATGCTTGTTCTGATTGTAATAAATTTAGGGAAAGCATTGATTTGAAATTTGCTAGGTTATTAGATCATAATGATAGCTTACTAAAGGACTTACAACTGTGCAAAGAAGCCAATAGAGTTCTAAAACAAAATAAGCACAGTTACAAAGAAAAGATAGACTTTTGAACAAACAGCTTAGGGAAACAGAAGTAGTAGCCTTTAACCAAGCTAATGACATTAGGTACTATCTAAACTCCCTAGAAGACACTAAGAAACAAAAGGCAGTTTTAGAAGTCGAAGTAAATTCACTAAAACAAAAACTGTAAAGTTGGACAAGTTACTCTCATATTGTCCAACACTTAGTGAGAGAACATAACAATGGGGAGGGTTTGGGATATAAAGTGGTTCCACCACCACCTGAGACCTTGATGAATGCAAAAAGTAAACAATAAATTATAACCCAATCAAGGATCATGTGGTGTCCACCCTCTAGTAAGTGACCTAGATTCCACATGTAAACCTATTGAATCTGGCACTAAACTAAAGGAGGCCACTTCAAAATCACAAGGTAAAATGCCCTGTGTCAATCTGGACAAACAATTTGAAAAGGTTAAAGTTAAGTCTGGGTCAACCAAGTCTAATTCTGAACCCCCAAACAAGTTAACCACCAATGTCTAAGTCCAGAGAAACAAAAGATGTTGTAAATGTTAAAACGTTCACAAAAAAACAATCTAAAACATCAAGAAATGTTAAAACCCAAACAAAACAATGTCCACATAGGTGTCCCACACTTCTCCACAGAAACATTTAAATCGTCAAGTTGAAAGCAGATCATGTTACAACTGTGGAAAGTATGGACATATTGCGTCTTATTGTCCTTATTATCTGACGCCAAAGAAGAAGGTAGAACTTTATGACACTAAAGTAAGCTCTTCCAAAAGAAGATCCATGACTCCACCAAAAAGAGTCAGTGAACCTAAAGTTCAACCTATCAACCAGTCGTCTGTTTACCACAAACAGGCCTTACATAAGACTGGCTTATGGAAACAGAAATCTGTCCATGAATCTGATAATGTGAATAAGAAGACCATAGATCTTCCCTCACCCTCAAAAGGTCAATGGGTGGAATTTATGATGTGTGATGCCTCTGGGTCACCCAAGCCTCCCTAACCTGAACTAATGTCTTCAATTGAATGTGCAGGGTGTTCGCTATAGTGCTGAAACCAACACGTGGATTGTTGATAGCAGAGCATCCAGGCACATGGCTGGGAACAGGGCACTCCTATCAAACGTCAAACAAATAAAAGGAGGTCATGTTTCATTTGCTGGAAACAAAGGAGGGTATATCACAGCTAAAGGGGAAGTGGGAAATCAGAAAGTAAAGTTTGACAAGGTAAACTACGTTCAACAACTTCAAAATAACTTACTTTCTGTATCCCAAATTTGTGATAAAGAGTTTAAAGTAGTATTTGATAACAAGAAGTGCTATGTCCTGAAAAAGGACTATGTGATCCCGGAGGACCAAGTCTTAATGTCTGCCTCAAGATATAATGACCTTTATGTCTTGGATCTATCAAAGGCCTCCACAATGGATCATCAAGTTCAGTGCTTCTCGTCAAAGGCTACTGAGAAGGACTTCATCTCCTGGCATTGGAGAATGGGACACATTAATCCATGAAAGATGAATCACTTGATCCAGAATGATCTAGTGAGAGGAGTTAACGTCAAAAACTTCCAACTTCCGGATTTCTGTGTGGCGTGCAAGAAAGGCAAACAGACGAAGAAGTCTCATAAGGAAAAGAAAGTTCATTCTATCAAACTTCCTCTTGAACTTTTTCACATGGATCTGTTTGGGCCAGTCAGTACAAGAAGCATCACAGGTGACTTGTACTGCTATGTAGTTACAGATGACTACTTACTATTCTCTCGGGTGATGTTCTGAAATCAAAATCAGAAACATTTGAGCCATTCAAAGAGTTATAACTACACTGTAGTCTCTCTACAAGTTGAAGGTAAGACAAGTCCACTCAGACACAGAACCGAGTTCAAGAATCAATGGATGGAGGCTTTCTATAAAGATAAGGGAATTGTGCACCAATTCACTTCCGCCTACACTCCTCAGATGAATGGCGTTGCTGAGGGAAACAATCGCAGCTTAATAGAGACAGCACGGACAATGCTAGCAGACTCGAAGCTTCCTATCCAATTCTGGAATGAGGCAGTTGCCAATGCGTGTTACATGTTAAATCGAGTTCTGGTAGTTAAACGGCATGGCAAGACGTGTTACGAGTTACTTCAATGACGTAAACCAAATCTAGAGTATCTCGAACCATTTGGCGCATGGTGCACACTACTGAAGAAAAATCAGGAGGGAAAGTTCAGTGAGAAGGCTGACGAAGGAATCTTTCTTGGATACAACATATCGAATAAGAGAGTCTACAACAACTCAACGGGTCAAGTAGAAGTGTGGTGTAATGTTGACGCTTAGAGATATACCACCCCTCCTGCTAGAAAGGGACCCGCTTTCTTTTTCGACTATGATGGCTTCTTCAAGTCCTTTAACATCTCTCTCTCCACCTCTGACGATGACTTGGCAACCAAAATGATCTTTGAGGTCTTAAACACACCATCACATGATGCCACATCATCTGGTTCACAAGGTGAGTCGTCTAACCAGTCAGGGGGAGCACTCGAGGTAAGTGACTCCTCCTCTGACGATAAAGCTATAGAGAATGACCAGAACAATGAGGAGGAACAGGTTCCCATTCCTGCAAGTCAACAAGCATTTGACATTGATGCCTCTGCGTCTTCAGAACCTCAAACTCCTACTGCCTCAGATACAGAACCAAACGTCCATAATCTTGGTTCTGAGGTAGTTGTTCCCACCACTCCTAGATCACACCTAAAGGTCTATCATCCTCTGGACAATGTCATTGGGGATGTCAGATCAGGAGTTCAGACTAGAAATCAGCTATATTCAGCTGATTATGCCTCGGTAATGGAAAAAGGCTACCTTCACGATGGTGCATATCGTTGTTTTGTGTCTCAGTTTGAGCCAAAATACGTCAGTGAAGCCTTGAATGATGAGGCATGGGTCAGTTCCATGCAAGAAGAACTTCTTCAGTTCAAGAAGTTAGGTGTATGGACACTAGTTGATAGACCTAAAGGTGCTAAAGTCATTGGTACGAAATGGGTATTGAAGTGTAAGAAAGATGATCGAGGTGTCATTCTCAGGAACAAGGCTCGGCTTGTAGTTCAAGGATTTCGACAAGTCGAGGGAATAGATTACAATGAAGTATTTGCACCTGTGGCGAGAATGGAAGCCATCCGTATCTTCCTAGCCTATGCCTCTTACATGAAGATTAAAGTCTATCAACTGGATGTGAAGAGTGCGTTTCTTCATGGTGAAATCCGAGAGATAGTGTACATCAGTCAACCCGAGGGATTTGAGGATCCATATCATCGGGACAGAGTTTACAAACTCGACAAGGCTTTATACGGGCTTCATCAAGCTCCCAAAGCCTGGTATGAGAAACTCTCGACTCACCTTGTGAAACACAGATTTCGCAGAGGTGTAATTGACTGCACATTGTTCATCAAAGAAAAGGATGGTGATCTGCTGCTTGTTCAAATTTATGTTGATGACATAATCTTCAGTTCCAAGAACGAGGATTTATGTAAAGAGTTTGAAGCAGTAATGAAGGCTGAGTTTGAAATGAGTGCCATGGGAGAGATGAAGTTCTTTCTCGGGTTACTGGTGGATCAGACACCAAAGGGAATATTTCTACATCAGACTAAGTATGTAGGAGATATTCTCAGTCAGTTTGACATGGAGAATGCTTCCGTAGCTGGGACTGCACTTGCTACAAACCATGATGTAGCACCATGTACCGAGGAATGATTGGATCTCTCATGTACCTCACTTCCCAAGACCTGATATCATGTATGCGACATGTCTATGTTGAAGATATCAGGTGAAGCCAAAGGTTAACCATCTGATAGGGGTCAAAAGGATATTCCATTATCTAAAGGGTACACCAACACTTGGGTTGTGATCCTCATGACGATGACTTTGAGCCTACGGCGTATAGTGACTCGGATTACGGTAGCTGTAAAATGAACTACAAGTCTACATCAGCAGGATGTTAATTCTTTGGGAGGAGATTAGTGACCTGGCAGTGTAAGAAGCTGAACTCGGTTGCTTTGTCAACCTGCGAAGCCGAATATGTTGCTGCAGCAAGTTGCTGTTCACAAATCATATGGATACAACAGCAAATGCGGGACTATGGTTTGCATTTCTCTTCTACTCCTATTTTTGTTGATAACTCTGCTGCAATTACAGTAACAAAAAATCCGGTCCAACATACTAAGACCAAACACATCGGCATAAAATATCACTTTATATATGACTGTTTTGAAAAGAACCTAATGGATGTGGTTAAAATAAATACTGATTTTCAACGCGCTGACCTCTATACAAGGCTTTTGATAAACCACGTTTTCTATATTTGTTAGAGGTCAACGAATGTTAAAAAGAAAGGTGATATAATTCTAGAAGATGACCATGCTTAGTCTGATGCCAAAAAGTCCATTTTTCTTCTAATTTTTATTTTCTTTATTTATTTTATTTTATGTTTTAATTAAATTGATGTTATTTCTTCGCCTATTAAAATCCTAAAAACGCAAATCATTTAAGGTTTTAGAATTTTAGGGGGAGAATAGGTTTAGTTACAACATTAAAAAATAAAAAAAAACAAAAAAAACGAGGGAGGAGGAGAGGCTAGCTGATAGAAATCAGATCGTATTTGTGATACCGATTCAATAACTTTGGAAAATGATAGTACACAAGAACAAACCATGTGGGATTTTTAAAAGATTAAATTGAATTAGATGCGAAGTTCAAAGTATAAGTCTGTGTAGTCTGAGCAATATAAAAGAAAAAATGATAGTAAAACTAGTTACTACTAAGGTAACATAAAGAAAGTAGATCTAGAGGTTGTTAGACCACTACATGATGCGTCGGTAGATTCAACATAATAGATGATTAGACCTCATTGGTGAACTCAATTTAAACTAATCTGTTCAACTGACTGTGGGTTCCCATATTATCACTGGTTAACACAATCAGTTATTTCCAATAAGGGGTGATGTGTGTGCGGATGACCACAAAAAGAGCAAAGCACGAAAAAAAATGAAAAATAAATGCAATCAAGATGATAACCTATGTTGTTGGTGCGTTATGTGCAAAGGAAAAAATAAATATGCTCTCACAAGAAGATAGGTTGTGTGCCACTCTACTGTGCGATGACACTGATCTGAGGATAAGCATAACCTAGATATGCTAGAATTCATTGTTGTTTGCCACCTCTCTGCTGTGCGGTGGCACTGACCTGAGGCTTGGCTTCTCTTTGAAAGCTCTAAGAATAGTCTATTCTTGTCAAAATACCCGTAGACCGCTCAAAAATCTCCTGAGGAATGTTGATTACCATATAAGCGTGGACTCCACAAATGTTGGTTGAAATAATAAAACCTAATATATCACCAATCTGTGTCAAAAGTCCATGTATGGATTTAAGTGGTCAGATTATACTGACAATCAGTGTGGCTGCAATTCTTGAAAGTCTAAATCAACATGTGCATCTTGTAGTACCAGTATGATTTCCTAAAATTGCTAAATGACCCTCAATGAAAACAAGAATCAAGCATCAAATGATTTTGGAAACACGTCCTAAATGGTTTGATGACCTGTATGATTCCATAATGAATCGTTTCACTTATGGTCAAAATAACTTGAAGCTGCCTATTCTAGAAATAAATCTGGTAGATTTCTATCCTAGGATTTCCACCCCACACAAAATCATAAAAACATTTTAGTTTTGAAGTTTAATTTTGCTTGTTTAAATTTTTTAGTCAGTTTAGTTTTATCTATCAGACTATGACGTGGAATTCAATCTGGGATTTAATCACCTAAAAGGGTCACGTCTGAGGTGACCAAACTTGTGTTCAAATGGTAAATGGGTCACGTCTGAGGTGATAAAATATGTCTTGTTTGAAAGGATCACGACTGAGGTGATCAAAAGTTTTCAAAGTTAAAAGGATCATGTCTGAGATGAACAGATGCTAAAAATGTTTAATCAAAAGTTAAATGAGGTTAAATGTCAAATGGTCATATAAAGTCAAAATCATGAGTATGATCCATTCGCACGACTGGACCATGAGTATGGACCAATTGTACGATTGGACCATACTTATGCACTAGACAACCGAATAGAGCATGAGTATGAACCATTCACACGAATGGATTACAAGATTGAGCCAGTCGCCCGAATGGAGTTGTCCAAATGAGTCACTTGCCCGACTGAAACCCAGTCGGCCGACTGAATGTGATCGACTGAACCAAACGCACGACTAAGATCCAATCGCACGAATGAAAAGAGCGAATGGCTCCAATCGCCCAATTGAAACCAGATTCAGTATAAATAGGGCCATAGTCGATCGCATACACTCATCACCCCTCATTCGCCCTAAAATCGCACAACATACCGTTACTCTGCCAGATTTTCCTCTGACCTAATTTGACCTCAAATTTCATATTCTGACGATTTCTGGTGTTTACACAGGTACAATGCGGTACTATCTAACCAAATTTCAGTCGATTTGACCCTTAAATTACGAAATTCGGCCCTGACAAGAACCGAGACTTAAGTTGGACCAATAACGTAATAAAACTAAGTAAAATGTTGAAATCAAGGTTATATGATGCTAAGTAGGGTTATTGCGAGTCTAATGAGCCAAACCACGATGTCAAATGTTAAGATTTGGTTAGAATTCGAATCTCAATCGAACAAACAGTAGGTCATACGACTGGACACCTGGATGAACTACAATCGCACGACTGAGCTAGACGAATGACTCAGTCGGCCGAATGAATAATGCGAATGAGCTCAGTCAGCCGATAGAACCAATCGCAGGTTCAGTCACCTGATTGAACTCAGTCGCATGGTTAGTCACCCAACTGTATTCAGTCACATGTTAGGTCAAACGACTGAACCCAGTCGTATGGTTCAATCACATGATTGAAGCAGACTGATCTCAAATAGGTTAATCTTCTATGGTTTTTGTTTTGTGGTGATCTAGTGTCTATGTGTCTTGTATTACAGATATATGGCTAATCGGTGGTCCATCAATCCCGAGCACAACATTTGTGCTCATTTGGATCCCATAACTCGAATAGGTGCCGAGTTTGCTGGGATCATTGCATTCCTAAAGAGATCCCAGATCCACAGAGCTATATCCACACCGTGCACTCCTTATAGGTCGATACAGCATGCCTTCTGGGAGGGGGCATTGGTTGATTGTTCACATGAGCCCTACAGCATCCGTAGTATTATTTTTGGTCAGGCTATCGAGGTTACTGCTGATGATATACGATGCGTACTCGCTCTGGGTGACGATGCTGATCACCTGACCAGGCTACACCCTCTGACAGTGAGAGGGTGCTTCCTAAGGATGAAGTACTCTAGGGATATAGATACAGGTGTGCTGAACAAGAGCAACCTATGTCCCCAGTACAAGTACTTGGCGCATGTGATTCTGAAGTGCATGGCATCGAGGAGGGGTGGCTTTGATGATCTCTCAGACCAGATTCATAATGCCTACATGGCACTGGTCCTCAACCACCCCTTCAGTTTCTCCAGAATGATTTTTTCCTATTTGATAGAGAACCTTGAGGCAAAGGGCAAGGAGGGATTCTGCATGTACCCCAGATTCTTGCAGCTGATTATCGATGAGAAGCTGCCTGCCTTGCTCAAGGAGAGCCACGATGCTGTATCGCTGGAGATTATGGATGATACGACCTTGGGTCGCATGAAGGTCTACAGGGGGAAGCAAGTCAAGCCCCCTGTGAAGAGACTCTTCTGGCATCTGGCCTAGGCTGATTATATGGCGCCGGCTAGGCGAAAGTGGCGCCATGAGGAGAGTGACTCAGATGTTGAGCACATTACTCTTCCATCTGATATGACGATGACGGTGACACCGACAGAGACTCTGGGCCAACATCTACAAGGTGCCCCACTTCTCATGTTACACCTTCATCCCCTACTCATACAGATGCCACCACTGCCAGCTTTCACCAGGATTTCTGTCCTTCCTATGAGGAGAAAGAGAGTGATGAGGAGCCTCTTATGAGGACTGTAGGCAGCAGGGTGGTTGCCACAAAGAGAGGATTGAGGGAGGTTGGTGGACGCCCAGGGGAGTCCGGGGATGCTGCTGCTGATTCAGATCCCTGATATGCCCCGGACCCGTTCAGTAGCCAAGGGGAGCCTCAGAGTGTCTAGAGGCACAAGGAGGAAGAGGATGGTTCACCCCTATGGCAAGAAGGGGAAGCGACTGAAGTTTACCATGACATCATCTACCACCATAGCCACTACTTCCACCACTCCACCTATTACCACTACCTCACCCACTCCACCACTTACCCACATCCCATCTACCACCACAGCCACTACTTATACCACTCCACCTACCACCACTACCTCGCCCACTTTACCACTTACCCACATCCCATTCACCACCACTATAGCTCACCCATCTCCACCCACACATATACCACCACCCATATTCACCACTGCCACCACCACCACCACCACTAGCCACCAGGCAGGACCATCATCTTACCCATCTTTCCCTTCCGGCTCGTCTCTACCTCCAAGTGGGGTAGAGGAACAGCTTTCAGCACTAAACCATATGGTGCTGAAGTTGTTAGCCGCTGATGATGAGAAGACTGCATAGCTCCGACAGTTAATAGAGCTTACTGCTGCATAATCACTACAGATCTCTTTGCAGGCACAGCAGATTGAGGAGCAGGCTCAGCAAATGGCTGCTCAGAGTCTAGAGATTACCCAACTCAAGGAGTAGAACGTGTTAGCTTCTAAGAAGATTGAGGAGTTGGAGGATGCCAAGTGGACCATCCTGCTCAAACTTAAAGGCTTAAAGGATGAGCCTCTGAAGATCCGAGAGGGTGATGATGATGATAGTGATGATGATGATAATGATGGTGATGATCAAGGTGATGATACAGAGGGAGATGATGATGTTGATGCATGTGATGATGATGATAAAGGAGAAGAAGATACATCTGCTACGGGTGCCACATCAGCAAGTGAAAGAAGGACCAATAAAGTTCAAGATAAAGGTGCCTCTACATCAGCCCCGTCAGTGGAGGAACACATGCTTCAAGACAAAAGTAATGCATAGCTGTTTATGTAAATTTGAATATTGTATCAAACTAATGTACATAATGTTTATATTTTGTTAATGTGTTTCTGGTTTGATTATTGACTAATGGCTGCTGTGTTACATGTTTTAAATCAAGCAGATCCAAATTATCAAAGAGATGAATATGAGGCTGCTCCCCTTCAACAGATCAAGACTCAACTCACAATGATTCTTGATCTGCAAGGGATAGTCAGGAGATCTGTGAGTTACACTCCTAAAGAAGAAGAAATAATTCATGATCTCACTGATGAGCAATTGGCCGAAATGTTCCGACTCAATCCTGACAAGATCGTGAAGGATGCTCCGACAGTAAACATGGAAAGTGACGATGAGCTAAATGATATAGACGAGATAGAAATTGAGGATGTCACGTCCTAACATTATCCAGAGTATACTGACAACGAAGGAAATATCGTTCCTAATCTGGGAAACACCCTAGTCAGTGATACATTCGAAACTCTGAATAAAATGGACCAGGAGTCGGAGAAGGACAAAGAGAAAGCCCAAGCCTTAGACGTCGATGTCAACATCAGAAAGGCTGAATGGGCAGCATGTTTTGCAGAACTTAGAGCCCAACGCAGTGCTCCAAAGTCAAGTGTCTACACCAAACTCCATAAAGTGAAGAAGCATCACAAGGTGTCAGGCAAAATTATAGTGTGGGCCTATTTTGAAGATCTTAAAGTTTATGCTGTTAAAAGAGAGAAAGGGATCGAATTCTTCAGATTCCCACACGATCTAAAGACTCTTCCGGGATTTGAGCTTAACCAGTTAGCAAAGTTGAAGTTGCTATATGCTGACCATCGTAAGATGTTAGGCTGGTTTGAAGCTGCTTTAAAGAGAGAGTACCACACCAGGTGGGTCAACTTCAAACCTTAACAACCAATGAGGTATATCAGAAGATCTGAAGTTGATGCCATTACTGGAAAGCCAAAAGTAGTGCTGAAGTGGAGTCCTCCGCGCACGATGTCTAGAATCCCTCTACGGGAAATGCCACAGGACTTCACTTCACACTTCAAGTGGGGTACTACGATTGGAGAACAGGTGAGGCGGTCATAGTGTTGAACAGAAATGGTAGTATGAAAACTATCAGGGTATTTGACTCCATGTGGCTTACTAACTTGTCAGCTGACGATGTTTACACCTTATACAAGTGGCCACTGTTCTATGATGCGTAAGATATTATACAAGCCCTCTAATTCCAAAATGTTATCAGACTCTGCTTTGCATTTGAAATACATGCAGGAGTTACAAGAGAGGAAAAGTACGAGAAATATGAGGAGCTTATGAAGAATGTAAGACAGTAGATGAAACTAGGTCCAAGGGGGAGTTTGTAGATACATGTGTACCTAGTTTCTGAGCTTAATGTAATATGTCTTTAGTGTCTTACACATATGTAATTGAATGGGTACTTTGATGAAAGACAATGTGTGGTTGTGCTTATAATGTTTATTATTTCATTGATTAGTAGTTTAACGCTTATTAGACTGACTATATAGGTTTGTGGTTGTTTGAATTAATCTTAGTAATGTAATGATTAAGAAATACATTCAAACTTATTAATATGAATTTCTCATGCGAATGGCCCATGCTAATGGACCATACGCATGAACAACTTCATGCGATTGACTCAGTCTCATGACTGAATCAGGAGACTGGATCAGTCGCATGATTGTAACATGAGATTGGCTCAGTCGCACGACTGAACACTCAATCATGCGAATGGATCAACCACATGGCTCAATCGCACGATTGAACCATACTTGTGGTTCAGTCACCCGAATGAGGAACCCTAACCTATAAATACCACTTAAATCATGGAAAACTGAACACTCAAATACATACATACCCTAGCCATCCAGAGACCTCTAAGAACCTGTTCCAAGTTCATAGATCGTACTAGATTGATTACCAATCGTTCTTAAAGTTTAGATTCAATCTACGATTGTTTCTATGTGCATTCTCACTAATTGGATCGCCAATCAATTAGGATTCTGTACTATTTGATTCGGTATACACATATATCAGTTAGTACATCGTCCAGTACACGATCCTAACAAACCCATAGAAAAGGATAACCCGACCTCCACAAAGAAATTTCTTAGGAGCTGTACGAGAAAAGAAAACTCAAACTGAAGGACAACCATGGTGTAGTATCTGCCAAAGATACCACTCTGGAAATTGTATGATAGTAATCTGTTATAATTGCAAGAAGAAGGGACATATATCCTGAGACTACAAGAACCCCACCAACCCTAAACCAGTCTGCTATCAGTGTAGTAACGAAAACCATTTTCGTAATGAATGTCTACAACGGAAAGGCAAGGCTCCAGTTAACCAAAACAACTCCTGTGGAAGAGCTTTCGTAATGCAAGCTGAAGAAGCTTGGCATGAACCAGAAGTAGTAATGGGTACGTTCCTTATCAACAATCAGTACGCAATAGTATTATTTGATACAGGAGCAACTCGTAGTTTCATTTCAAATACCTTTAGACCGTCACTTAATCTAACATCTGAGAAGCTAAAGCACAAATATATGATAGAATTAGCTGATGGTAAAATAATTAAAGCTGGTGAAATCATTTCTAATTGTACTTTAAACCTATATTAATACTATTTTGATATAGATTTGATTCCTATTGAATTAGGAGGTTTTGATTTTGTAGTAGGTATGGATTGGCTAAGTAAGAATCATGCTTAAATTATATGCGGTAAGAGACTGATAAAAATCCCTCTGATTAAGGAAAATAAAACTCTCTGTATATACGGCGAAAAGCCTAGTGGTATTATGAAAATAATTTCCTGTAAGAAAGCGCAAAAATGCTTAAAGAAGAGAGGTTTAGCTTTCTTGGCTCATGTAATTGATACAAAACTAGACAAAATGAATCTAGAAAGTGTTTCTATTATCAATGAATATCCTGATGTTTTCCCTGATGAATTACCCGGATTGCCACCCCCTCGTCAAGTAGAGTTTAAAATAGAATTAGTACCAGGAACAACCCCTATTGCTAAAGCCCCGTATTGTTTAGCACCAACATAAATGAGAGAGTTAATGAACCAATTACAAGAACTGTTGGATAAGGGATTTATACGCCCTAGTGTATCACCTTGGGGAGCACCAGTTCTACTTGTGAAAAATAAAGATGGAACTTTTAGGATGTGTATTGATTATAGAGAACTCAATAAAGTTACCATAAAGAATAGATATCCTCTCCCTAGGATTGATGATTTATTTGATCATATCCTCTCCCTAGGATTGATGATTTATTTGATCAATTGCAAGGATCAATTTGTTTTTTCGAAATAAATTTAAGATCTGGATATCATCAGTTAAGAGTACAGGATGAAGATATATCAAAAACTGCATTCAGGACTAGGTATGGACATTATGAATTTCTTGTAATGCCATTTGGGTTAACCAATGCTCCAACAGTATTTATGGATCTAATGAACAGAGTATGCAAACCCTATTTGGATAAATTTATTATAGTATTCATAGACGACATCCTGATTTATTCTAAAAATAAGGAAGACCATGAACAACACTTAAGATTGACTTTGGAATTACTACGAAAGGAAAATTATATGCAAAATTCTCAAAATGTGAATTTTGGAAAAGGGAAGTACAATTCCTAGGACACATAGTTAATCAAGATGGGATTCAAGTTGATCCCGTAAAGATTGAAGCAGTCAAGAAATGGGAAATTACAAAGACCCCAACTGAAGTACGACAATTCTTAGGTTTAGCATGATATTATAGAAGATTTATAGAAAATTTCTCAAGGATAGCTCAACCTTTGACAGAATTGACCCAGAAAGATAGAAAGTATGTATGGGAAGAAAAACAAAATAAAGCATTTGAGCTCCTCAAGAATAGGTTGTGTAGTGCACCTATTTTAGCATTGCCAGACGGGATCAGATTACTATGGACTTTGTAACCAAACTACCAAGAACGAAAAATGGATACAACAAAATTTGGGTTATAGTTGATAGATTGACCAAGTCAACTCATTTCTTACCCATAAGAGAAGATTATAAGATAGAAGACTAGCCAGAATTTACATGAAAGAAATTGTGTCTAGACATGAAATACCTGCATCAATTATATCAGACAGAGATAGTAGGTTTACATCAAGATTTTGGCAAATATTACAAAATGCCTTAGGAACCCAAGTGAATATAAGTACAACTTATCACTCACAAACTGAGGGACAAAGTGAAAGAACAATACAAACACTATAGGATATGTTAAGAGCTTGTGTTATAGATTTTGGTGGTAACTCAGATACTCACTTACCATTAGTTGAATTTTCATACAATAACAGTTATCACTATAGTATTGGATTAGCTCCATTTGAAGCCTTGTATGGAAGAAAATGTAGGTCACCCCTATATTGGAATGAAATAGGTGACATACAACTTACAGGCCCTGAATTAATACAAGAAACATAACAAGATCATAGAAATTAAAAGTAGATTAAAAGCAGCCCGTGATCGACAGAAAAGTTATGCCAACAAGCGAAGAAAGCCATTGGAATTTCACGTTGGAGATAAAGTCTATCTAAAAGTATCACCCACAAAAGGAATTTTTTGATTTGGAAAGCCAAGTAAGTTAAACCCTAGGTATGTTGGTCCATTTAAAATCATTGATAGAATTGGTCCTATAGCATATAAGTTAAAATTACCTCAAGAATTAAGTAAAGTACATAACACATTTCATGTATCCAACCTCAAGAAATATCTAACAGATGAGACTTTAAAGGTACCAATTCAAGAAGTCAAAATAGATAGGAAACTTCATTTTGTGGAAGAACCAGTAGCAATTATAGACAAGGAAGTGAAGAGATTAAGAAAGAATAGAATTCCTATAGTAAAAGTTAAGTGGAATGCAAAGAGAGGACCAGAATACACATGGGAAAGAGAAGATGAGATCAAAAGAAATACCCTCACTTGTTCAGAGTTAATGATCAGATAAGTTCTTCTCAACTTTAGAAGCCATAATACAATGAATTTCGGGGAAGAATGTGACAACCCGAAACTTTAGGTTAGACTATAATCAAGGTTATCACTTAAAATATATATATATATATATATATATATATATATATATATATATATATATATATATTATAGTGCCTTACATATATATATGAGCAAATTATATGAATGTATGTTATGATATATATATTATTTACGTGTGCATGCATGTATATATACATAAAAACCATTACCAAATATATATATATATATATATATATATATATATAAGTTTAAGTATGGTGCATGCATACATTTTACGTAAGCATATATGTATGTATTATTTATATTTGCATGCTTGCATGCATGAGAACTAAATGTGCATGGATTCAAAAGTACGTATGCATGTAATCATACGCCTAATTTTTTGTTACTAAGTATTGTTTGATCAAAGTATCTCATCATTATGACACCAAAATTTAAATCCAAAGAAATGAGAAACAACACCACAATATAATGAAACATCAAATATAAGCTAAAACTAAGTAACCTTAAACATCCAAACACCAAACTAAGCCACAAAACCGGTCCATTAGTCACTCGATTAACACCAACTTGGACCAAACCACCTTTCCCTCATTCTCTCTCGGTTACTAGCTCAACACCAACTATACACATAACCTCGCCACCTTGCAATTCTATCACCTTAGTGTCCAACCCACCCTAGTACATCATTACATAAACACTAAGCAAAAATCTAGCCTAGACACTTCACCCTATAGTCATCATTATCACAGGGTTAGGTGTCCACCCCTTAAACCTCCACCCCCACACCAACATGTCCAAGGTGTCGGTTATTTGAACTCCAAAACATTGAGACAAGATCTCTTACAAACATCACAACCGCCACCTTCACTTTGTCTCGGTTTCTACCACTTCAAACACAACCACACCAACTGAATCACTACCATCTCTACTCTCTCCATCTCTCGGTTCCTTTCAAGCAACACCACCCCATCGACTACAACCCACAATCCACTCTCTCTCTCAGTTCCTCTAAAGCACCACCATCCTCACACCTCTCGGTTTCTATAAGCAAGCAACATCATCTTCCCAAGCTTGTGAGATCAAGAACTCCCGAGACTCGGAACATCAAGAAGCTAATCCACCACCTCTATCTAATAAAACAAGGTATAACCCTCAAAACCAATAACTAACAGGTTATATATATGTGTTTAACTAAACACATATGATTAACTCATTAGCTAAATCATCAAGGTTCTTTACAAACACTTATGAACACATGATTTTTATCAAAAATCAGTATAAAAAGGGTTTAAAAACAGGAAGCTAAAACATTTATAAAAATTAAGGATTTAATACAAATAAAGGAGTTTAAATGAAATGTAATCTTGATAATAAGGTTTATTATTTAAATGATTGTGATTGTGGGAATAAACTTGGAGAATTTATCGAAAAATGTTGATTTATCATTCTGTAAATTTTGGTAAAAATATAATAAGTAAAATAGTTTATACAAATTATCTAAGGTAAATAAAGGAAAATTCTCAAGTAATAGAAAAAAATTCAGAAAATTCTGGAAAAATCATATAATGATTCACATATGTTATAAAAGCTCCAGAAATTATTTTGTAATTTAGTTCCTTTTTATGACTAAGATATGAACTTTTATGTGATCCGTAAATGAAAAATAAAAAGAAATACTTAAACAGTGTGAAAAATATCTAAAAATTTACTTAAGTAATGATAAATTTATCTCAATAGATTTTATAAGTTGCATAATTTTTGGAGTTATATAGCTATTTTTACTAATATTTGAGATTATTGTGAAAATTACAGAAACAAATCTACGGTGAGTCAGATATCAAGAAATTTATGAAGTGTTTTAAATTGTTTTTTTTTAATATTTTGTCAAATTTTTAGAATTTATTGACAATGATAACTATTTTTAATTATTTATGATAAGTTTGTAATAATGGTGACAATTTATTTATGATAAATTGGAAGTTGGAAATTTTATGGTAATATTATATAATAATGTTACTATTAAAATTTTAGAAATTACTTCCATCTGAGGTTCTAAAAATTTTAAACAAAAATTTTTTATCTAACTTATAAAATTAATTTTTATAGGTTATCATTTGGAGAAAAGGTGAGACTTATAGCCCCATTTTGGTGTTTATAAAATTTTTGGGGGAAAAAGTATACTGTTTATGTTTGATGCATTATTTTAAGATTTTTAAGATATACTGTCATTTGTGATACAACCATTAATTCGGATGTGGAACCGTTGGATAATATAGGTAGCCCTACTTAGGAAAATATTTCCTGCACCAACAGGATGAGTGTTGTGATGCTATATTATTTGATTTTATGAATTATTTCATGATAGTATGAGTTATCAGATTAGTAAGAAAGGTTTGGTTGTAATTGATGCATCAAAAATATTTTGTCTGGATTTAAACCTATGATCTCATGAACTTTATGTTGACTATTTTAAGTATGCTTTTTCAGGTAGCCATGACTAACAATATTGAATTCTCTTTTGATGTATACAATGGCTGGGGAGAAATTATAGGAAGAGTTTGTGTGAATCTAACTGTCAACATCTACGATTTCAGTGTTGCGGTGGACGCTTATTTCCATCGTCTTTGAAGATGTTGTAGTTAAATAATATGTTGTAATAGGATTATATCAAATTTGACTACTTATATATATATATATATATATATATATGATGTAATCCTAGCCTACATTAATGAAGTATGTTATGTGATGATATATGTTGATGCATATAATTAAATCTTGACTCTTATAATCATTGTATTCTGATCAAACAAGTCACATCCAAAATACATCACGCTTCCGCTGGGATGTGACACATTACTGGTTTGGTGGTCGGACCGGATTTAAGAACCGGATGACGTCATAATCATATATATAATATATTATATATATATAGTTATATATATCCCCAGACCCTGCTCTTGAGTGGGATATACTGGGTTTGTTTGTTTGTTATATATATATAGTTATATATAATCAAATATAAGTAATTTATATATAATTTATATATGTATTTTATAGTTATATATAAAACTTAACTATATATGTATATCTAATACACTAATTTATGGTTCAACACCCTGTTTTTACCCATAAAAATTAAAAAAATAAATCAAATTCCGGTCCGAACTGGTCCGGTTTCCCGGTGTGACCACCGGTTCGGGAGGAACCGGCCGATTCGACCAGTTCAAAACGAATCACACTGAACCGGACCGGCCACCTAGCCGATCCCCAGTCGAATCAGGCGGTCCGATCCGGTCCTAACAACACTGGTCTTATTCGAAGTAAACATGCTCTAGTCTGATGGTTAATTGCAACTTGGGGAAAGAAGATAAAGATGAGAAGAGAAAATGAAAGAACAAAATTAGGCAAAAAACAAGAACAAGGTCGGAATGTTTGTATTGCAAAAGGTAAATTGTCAGAAGATTACAAAATATCCAGGGCTATACACTCTGTCCTTACTAAAGTAGGAGCCACTAACATTCATAATAAAGACTCTCATACCCACAATTATTATCATACTACTTTATATATAAGCTTACTCTCCACTGACTCACCACCCTTTTTAGGAATTGTTTCTTTACCCCTTCGAGAATAAACCTAACATTTCTGACCTTGCATTTGTATTATTACTCCCTCCTGCAAAAAGAGTCTTGTCCTCAAGACGAATATTTAGGAATTGCTTGTTAACCATGCTGCATCTTCCCATGTTGCTTCTTCTAATGGTTTATTCTGCCATTGAAACAAGACTTGTTCCATAAAATCACCATTGTCCCGAATGACGCGATTTGCTAAGACTTTAATGGGAGCAAGAGCCTCAACATCCCCAATGTCCAGTTCAGGAGGCAAAATAGGTTCACTACATCCTCCAACCGCCTGCTTAAAATTTTTGATGTAGGAGTAAGTTCCAATTTGTATGCTACGGGGCCAATTTTTCCAAGATTTGGAAATGCCCAAAATACTTTGCCGCCAACTTTTGATGAATACGGCTCTCCCCCAATATTTGCCGATATGGTTTCAGCCTAACATACACCCACTCACCCACCATAAAATGCAAGTCTTTGTGTTTTTTATCGGCTTGGTTTTTCATCACACTTTGAGCCTGGGATAGCTGTTATTTTAATTGTTTTAATGCCTCTACGCGGTCTTGTAATTCTCGAGCCACCGCTTCAACCCGCACCTCTCCTGGAATGAACTATAAAATGGTAGGGGGAGAGTGTCCATATACTGCTTCAAAGGGGTAGTTCCTGTAGAAGCATGAAAGGTAGAGTTGTACCAAAATTCAGCCCAAGGAATCCACACAGCCCATGTTTTTGGTTGGTCAATCGCAAAACATTCGTAAGTAAGCTTCTAAGCCACGATTAATCACCTCGGTTTGATCGTCCGATTTTGGGTGGTATGCCGAACTCGTATGAAGTTTGGTACCCATAGAACGATATATTTCTTACCAAAATTTGCTCAAAATAAAGGGTCGCGATCGCTTACAATGGACTTGGGCACTCCATGATGACGGACTACCTCTTTAATGAAGATTTCAGATAGGGATCTGGCTGTATAAGGGTGTTTTAAAAGTATAAAATGGATGTATTTTGATAACCGATCAACCACCACTAAAATTGCATTGAATCCTTTTGATGGAGGTAGTCCCATTATGAAATCCATGGATAAATTTTCCCAAGTAACTTTGGGTATGTCTAATGGTTGCAGTAACCCTCTTGGAACCACAGAACTTGCTTTACATCATTGACACACATCACATTCCCGCACAAATTTTTTAATTGTTGATGTCATGCCCGACCAATATAATGTGTCAGCTAACCGGCGATAAGTATGATAGACGCACGAATGACCCCCTGAAGCCGATGTGTGAAACTCATTTATAAGAATCGGGATAAATTTTGAGTGACGAGAAATTACCAAGCGATTTTATAGAAAGGACCCCTTATTTGAACAAATAGCCCTCATACTTACTTGGGTTGTTTTATATATTAGAAGTGAGTTGCTGAATTTCTTTATCATGTTTGGCTTCATCAATTAGCTGGGCTCCTTGAAGCCATACTAGAGCTGAAACAACCTAGTTAAATTCCCCTATATCAGCACATCGAGATAAAGCATCCGCTGCTGGGTTCTCTCTTCTCGGGTTGTACTGGATGTCAAAAGTATACCCCAGCAGCTTTGCCACCAATTTTGTTGATCCGGAGTTGAAATGCGTTGTTGAAGCAAGTATTTGAAGCTTTTTTGATCAGTGTAAACTACGAATGGTGACCCCAAAAGATAGGGACGCCAGTGTTGAACGACGAGAACCAAAGCCATCATCTCTCTTTTGTAAGCTGATTTAGACAAATTCCGGTCACTTAAAGCTTTACTAAAATACACAATCGGTTTTTTATGCTGCATCAACACCGCTCCAATATCCTTGCTCGAAGCATCACATTCAATACTAAATGGCTATTGGAAATCAGGTAAACTAAGAACTGGAGCAGTAACCATGGTTTGTTTCAGGAGATCAAAAGGTTTTTGAGCCTCCATGGTCCAAACAAGAGCATCTTTCTTTGTGAAATTCGTTAGAGGGCGAGCAATGCTACCATAATTCCGCACAAACTTACGGTAATACCCCATTAATCCTAAAAACCCAGGCAACCCTTTCAGATTTTTAGGAACTGGCCAATTAATAACAACCTCAATTTTTTTGGATCCGTAGAAACACCTTAGCTATCTACAATATGACCTAAATAATCCACAGAATTTTTTGCAAATGAGCACTTCTGTTTATTTACCATAAAATAATGATGAGATAAGATTGTAAAGACTTCTTGAAGGTCAGCCAAATGTTTCTCCCAGGTTCCATTGTAAATCAAAATATCATCAAAAAAATGATAACCTTTTTTCGGAGTAGAGGACGGAAGATATCATTCATCATGGCTTGAAAGGTAGAAGGGGTGTTCGTGAAGCTGAAGGGAATAACGGGATATTCATAGTGATCATCATGCGTGTGGAATGCCGTCTTCTCTATACTATCTGGATGCATGCGAATTTGATTGTACCCGGACTTCATATCCAATTTGGAGAAGAATTGAGAACCATGTAATTCATTTAACTATTCGTCGACCACCGGTATTGGAAATTTATCTGGAATGGTCACTTTGTTCATCGCGTGATAGTCCACACACATTCGCCATGAGTTTGCGTACCAAAATTACCGGACTCGAGTAAGCACTCTTACTCGGCCGGATCATTCCTAAAGCCAACAGGCCCTAAACTTTTCGTTCGATTTCTGTCTTTTGTAGGTGTGGGTAGCGGTAAGGCCGAACACAGATCGGATCATTAGTCGTTAAGGTGATAGAATGATCATGAGAACGAGCAGGAGGCAATTCTTCTATTTCGAGAAAAATGTTGTCGAACCAGGAAATTAACCTTAATAAATCTGCTTGTTGATCAGGAGTCAAAGCCGTGAAAAGAGGGGAATGTGGTATATGTTCGGGAAATTGAATCAAAGAAGTGTCTTCTACCGATAACCATTGATGCAGAGCAGCCATTAGGGATTAGCCCGCTGATACCCCATATAACTGAATGGATTTACCTTCATAGAAAAATTTTCATCCAAGAGTGACGCCAATCATGAATAACTTCCCCTAATGTTTGCAGCCATTCCATACCCAATATCATATCCAGACTCCCCGTATCAAACGCCAAGGCATTCAGATGGAAGATGCAAGAATCACAATGAATCGGAAGATTAATAAAACATTCACTAAAAACACATAATAACCATCCCCCATACTAATCCGAATACCTGAGAATGATAAGGACGAGAGTCCCAAAGCAATAACTAGTCGACGAGAGATAAAATTTTGTGTAGCTCCACTGTCCACCAATAAACTTATGGGAATCCCTTGTAAGCGCCCTTCCAAACTTCCAAACGTAAGGTTTCCCCCTGGGTCTGTTAGTTGACCCTAAAATTCTAAGGCCAAACACGTACCCACCAGCGAGTCAGGATTCTTTGCTTCATCATAAACAATTTCATGTTCAAGTAGCAATTGTTCCCCTACCGTGTCCTCCGATTCAGCTTCCGCTAACAAAGAACTCGAAGTTTACCCTCCGGACATTTGTGTGTCGGGCCATATTATTGGCCGCAACAAAAACAAAGACCCTTTTTCCATTGGTCTTCCCATTCACTTGTAGAGATGGGCCGAATACCTTGATCACAGGAACTGAGAAGCCCAAGGTCAGAAGAACCAGTAGAAGAGAATGAAGGTTTTAATGAAGAAGAATGGTGAGAGGAATCAAACTGAAAGTGTGTAGGTCTGTCCACTGATGTGACAACCCTAAAATCTTTATAGTATTATTTTATATATACATGTTGCATGCATGAACATATAGAATGTACGTATGCATGTTTGCATGCATGCATATATATTAGAAAATTTTACGTGTGCATGCATATATATATATATGAAAATTTCATATTCATATTTGCATGCGTATATAGAACTTTAAGCATACATGTTTTGCATGTACATGTATATTCTACTCGTAATATATATATTCTACATGTAAGCATATGTATATATATACACACATAATTTAGACTTATAATTAGCTATATTACTAGGTATGTGTATTATAAGGCAAGTATGGTTACATGCTTACTGAAGTTACGTATGCATGTATAAATAAACATCCATAAATACATCCATATATATATATATATATATATATATATATTTACAAATTAAATAGATCAAAACCAAAACAAACACAACCAAACTCTCGGTTCATTAGGATAACATAAACACCGAACTAAACCTTAAACTTGATTATTAACAAACTAATCAATCAAAACACCTAGCCACGAGGACCCTCGGTTGAATGACCACCTACTAATCACCTCATTAGAATCATGTGGAACACCATCATTGCAAAAGTGAAGGTGGCAACCTCTAAGGCAACCATCGGCCAACCTTCATGCATGTATCATAAGCCTACTTAACACTAAGCAACCCTTTTTGCTTGACACCTTAATCATCCTAGCCACCTCACTACACCATCTAGCTGCCACCTTGCACTTGGTGATTTAAGAATCGGACACTTCATTAGCCTATACATGCTTACTCACCCATGCTATCATGAGCATGCCATTAATGGCAACCGTCCCCTTTGCACCTTAAGTAGTTCTCGGACTCAACCATTGCAAACACGAACACATCACAACCAACACCCACTTCCAACTTCCTTGCACCCCTCGGTTTATAAGCTGCAACCATCGAACAAGATGCAACCCTCACCACCTTTAACCATCTTCAAGGCTTTTATCTCTCGGCTCTCACAAACAACAACCAACCACCATACCACACCATCACAATCCATAACTATTACCACCATACCACCCGTAACCATCGCCTTCTACCACTTAGTATCCTCTCTACCTCTCAGTTTATAGTAACAAAATAACACACACCCAGGAGTTCAAGACATTTCCAGTCATCAGCCCTCCCCCTACTCCTTCACAAGGTTAAAAGTCTTTTCTAAAAAGTATTTAAATCCCAAAATTTCATGTGTTATAAACACATATAATAATTAGTTTTGGTACATATACACCAAAACTAATCTTAATAATATTTTGAAAAACTTTTAATTTTCATCAAGATACAGTGATGAAAACAGAAAATTATGACAAAAAGAATATTTTGAAATTTATGAGAATTAATCTTAAAATATTAAGGAAAATTTAGTAAAAATACTAAATAAATGTGATTGTGGGAATAAACATTGAAAAATATTTATAAATATACTGTAAAATTATTTCTGTAAGTTTTGACAAAATTATGATAAATAAAACAATTTATACAAAATTGTTTTAAATAATAAAAATAAAGAAATACTCAAAAATACAAATAAATTTGGGAAAATTCTGGAAAAATCATAGAATGACTCCTTTGAGATATAAAAGCTCCAGGAATTATTTGGTATTTTATTTCCTTATTATATTTGAAAAATGAATTTTTAAGTGATCTGTAGTAGAAAATCTAAAGAAATACTTAACCAGTACCAAAAATCGTGAAACATTTAATGAAACTATGATAAATCAAAATAAACATATTTATAACTTTTATAATTTTTGGAGATATATAAATATTTTTAGTAAATTTTGGGAATATTGTGAGATTTACAGAAAGAAATCTGTTAGGACTTGGACATCTAGAAAATTACAGGAAGATCTATACAGTTGAGATAATATTCTGTAAATTTTTTGTGATTTTTAGATAGCTTTAGCTAATTTTTATTATTTATGTAGACATTGGAATAATTATAACTATTTATGTATGATAGAATAAATATTGAGAATTTTATGGTAACATTATTTGACAATTTTACAGTTAAATTTTCAATAAATAATAAAATCTTAGGTTCTAAAAATTTTAAATAAATTTATGTCTAATTTTATGAATTATTTTATAGGTTACAATTTGGAGATACGGTGAGACTCATAGCCCCATTTTGACCTTTTGGTATTTGTAAAGTTTTTGGAGGAAAAAGCATACTGGTTATATTGATGCATTATTTTTGAAAATATTTTGAGACTTATTGTCATTTGTGATACAACCATTAGTTCGAATGAGGAACCGTCTGATAATATTAGTAGCGCTACTTAGGAGAATATTTGCACCAACAGGATGAGTGTTGTAATGCTATTTTCCTGCACCTAACTGAATGAGGGTTGAGATATAATATTATCTGATTTTGTGAATTATTTCGTAACAGTATGATTATATGTGTGAGCAGGTTTGGTTGTAATTGGTGCATCAATAAAATGTTTTGTCTGGAAATAAACCTATAATCTCACCAACTTTATGTTGACTGTTTGAGTATGCTTTTTCAGGTGAAAATGACTAATAATTATAGACTTTTCCTTTGATATTTACAATGGATGGGGTGAAGTTGTGTGACGAGTATGTGTAAGCCTAACAGTTAATATCAACGATGGCAGCATGGTAGTGGATGCGCATTTTCATCGTACCTAAAGATGTTAGCTAAATAATATATTGTAATAAGGGTTATATCAAATTTTGACTTATATGTAATGATGTATCCAAATTATGATATATATATATATGAAATATGTGTTCTATGTTTTCATATTGTTGTGATTTAAATTTCTTGTAATCAATTGCGTTCTGAACAAACAAGTCACATCCAAAATATCGTTTCACGCTTACGCCGGGATGTGACAGGTTGGTATCAGAGCCATTGGTTATAGAGATTTAGGTATAATAAAAATACCTAGACTATAACCATAAGCGCAACTAATAGTGAATATTGGTATACTTATGTGATGCAATTATTATGTGAAATTCTGTGATTTTATGATTTTATGCTTAAATAGTTACAATAATATGTGACTAACCATTTTGTGAAATATTATAAAGAAATTCGTGCAGTTATGAATTCAGATAGTTACAATAATGAGACCGATCCTTCCGAGTGTCCAGACCATAGCAACTCTAAGGAAATAACACCTGAACCAGAACCCCAACAAGCTATGGAAATCCCTCAACTGGAAAAAGAATTAAAATTTTATGTTCGACGTGCACCGGTACATGTTGGAGGATATACAATTAAGACCCCTAGGAAAAAGATACAATGTGGAAACAGGTTTATGACTAAGCAAGCTGAGGACATAGAAATCCAACATTCTGATTCCTCCGAAAGTAAGGATAAGGTAACTAAAAGACAAGAGTTGGATCAAGTGAAAACAGCCCGGCAAACTCTTAGAAAACTTAAGAAAATACAGCTAGGAATCTGGAGAATCCAAAAGGACATCAACAAACTCAAAACACCCAAGAAGAATATCTTCACAAGGATATGGAAGTGGATTCGCAAGAACTAGAAAACTATAGTCTAACTTATCAGAATAAAAGAAATAAGAACCCAAATGTTATATGTACTTTTGTGTTGAAATATTTAGTTAATATATGCTAAATGATTTTGTGTTAGAATATTTATTTATGATACTAATATTATAATTCACTATAGTGAATCATGCCGCTAAAAAGAAACACTCAGCCTGTATGAAGAACAGCTCGAGTGGGACGACCTAGAACCCGACTTGGGGAAGAAACACCTGTGACTACTGACACCAATGAAAATGATAGAATTTCTCAGATAGTAGCCCAATAAATAGAAGCTACCTTACCTACCCTGATAACCCAACTACAGTAGAATCTGAACATTGGAACCACTTCACACCCACAGGAAAGGCCTGAAAATATTAACACAGATGAGCGACAGGAAGAAGAAATCCTGAATGGAGTCTCAAAAGGATGTTCTTATAAAACCTTTATGTCCTACAGACCCCGGGAATTCGATGGAAGAGGAGGAGCTGTGCAAGCCTTAAGATGGCTAGATGAAATGGAAGGAGTCTTGGAAATCAGTAACTGTGCTGAAAATTACAAAACATTATTTGCTTCTCATTCACTGAAAGGAGAGGCACAATCCTGGTAGAAAATGGAGGTACACACTAAAGGTATGCATATTATGAATAAGATAAGTTGGGAAGATTTTAGAAGTCTAGTGATAGAAAAATATTGTCCTTACAATGAAATAGAAAAATTAGAGGCTAAATTCTTAGCAGTAGAATGAAAGGAGCTGCAGACCGGGAATACACTGACAGGTATAATGAACTATCCAGGTTAGTACCACCTCTGATAACCCCGGAATCAAAAGGATAGGGAGGTATATTTGGGGACTAGTACCACAAATAAGAGGGTTAGTGAAATCTGCAAGAACCAAAACCTTCCAAGAAGCAGTAATCCTGTCAGGAAGTCTAACAGATGAGATGATCAGAAATGGATCATTAAGCCATCCACAGGTAGGAGAGAAAAGAAAGTGGAATGAAAACCACTCAAGAAGAAGATCTGGAGAGAACCTTCAAAAGAGAATAACCCGACCTCCACCATGAAATTTCCTACGAACAGCCCAGGGAAAGAGGATGGATAAACAAACACAGTGCAATATTTGCCAAAGATATCATACAGGGAACTGTATGACAGTGGTTTGTTACAACTGCAAAAAGAAAGGGCACATCTCTCGAGACTGCAAAAACTCTACCAACCCTAAAACAGTCTGCTTTCAGTGTGGAAGTGAAAATCATTTTCGTAATGAGTATCCACAACAAAAAGGCAAGGCTCCAGTTAACCAGAACAACCCTCGTGGGAGAGCTTTCGTGATACAAGCTGATGAAGCTAGTCATGAACCGGAAGTGGTAACGGGTACGTTCCTTATCAATAACCAGTACGCAAAAGTATTATTTGATACGGGAGCAACTCGTAGTTTTATTTCGAATATCTTTAGACCATCACTTAGTTTAACATCTGAAAAATTAAGTCATAACTATATGATAGAATTAGCTGATGGTAAAGTAATAGAAGCTGATGAAATGATTCCTAACTGCATTTTGAGTTTAGATGAATAACGGGTGACAAAACTAGGGGTGTTAAACAAAACTAGGGGTGTAAGTGAGCCGCGCCGAGCCCGACCTAGACAATATCCTGTTAAACAAAATGACCTGACAAATTAAGGAAGAATTCAATCAAAGAAAGCCACAAATTACGGATAATAACGGGTGACAAAACTAGGGGTGTAAGTGAGCCGCGCCGAGCCCGACCTAGCTTAGGCTCGAGCTCGGCTCGTTTTAACTTTAGATAGCTCCCGAGCTCAGCATGTTTGCAGTTTTATTTCTAAGGATCGAGCTCGGCACGTCAGAAATTTTACAAGCTCAAGCTTGGCTAGGGCTCGAATCGTTTATCATGAAATTATCAATTTTTTATAATTGATTTTATATTTATTTTAATTTTACTTTTTATACATAACATAATGTATATTTATTTAATTATTTTTATCATAATTTTATAAATATTATTAGATAAACATATATATTTAATATGTAAATAAATATCGTATAAACAAAAAACACATTTAGTCTCGCGAGCTGGCTCGAGCACGATATATGAAGCTCGGGCTCGTTAGTAAACAAATTAACCATAGTATAAGCTCGAGCTCATTTAAGCTCGGCTTGATTCAAGCTCTTTTCGAGCCGATCACAAATAGCTTGAAAACAGACTTGACTCGTTTTTACACCCTAAACAAAACCGATCATATTTAATCAATATCTTGAAAAGTCTTTCACTAAAGAAGCTTGATAAATGATTGCAAATTAAATCAAACGACAATTTGACACCAATACTCATAGTCACCATAGAGAAAGTAACTAGAAACTCTCATGGAGATCAACACCTTCATCACCTATATTATATACATAAGAAATGAAGTATAATACATATTGCATTTTTTTTTCTTCCTCTACTAGTTTTGTTTCTTTAAGTATTTTGGTAAGAATTTTAATGACGCAAATACAACTGATCAGAAGTATCAGTTAGTTCAAAATTAATCATGGTATACCATACGAACATTTGTTATCTAGTACAATATTAACACCTTATGATAATGTGGGTAGCTAGACCTCACCAAAAAGCAAAGAAGCTCGAAAGTTGAGTGCACCGACTTTTTAGCTCATAAGCTTAGTATCATTTTGATATTGTTGTAGTACTGTAACCAAGTCACAAAATCAACACTATAATTTACAGCACTAAATCCCATAAATCTTGCTTGGGAACTCACACACCAAAAGTGCAAGTTTACTTGCACAACTGAAACCAAAAGATAAAGCACACCTGAAATAGAATGTAAGCTACCATTTACATACCCTTGAGCAAAAAAACCCTACCTATAAAAGGTGTGCCCAATGCAGTTTCAGTACGTTCAATTATCCACTTTCTTGCTCTAGAACTTGATCACGCGTCAATAATTTAGTGTTTGATTAATCTAAATATATGATTTTACATTGTGATTATGGTGGAATAGGTTCAAGTTACGTGCGTATTGATTTGTAGGAATTGGAGTCAGAAATGGCTTGTTTTGGAGAAAAAGGAGCAATAAACGAAACTACAAGGATTGAAGCTAAAAATAAAGAAAGTTACAAAAACGGCCCAGTAAACCCTAAACCGGCGTATGATACGTCGGGTATGGGCGTATCATACGCCGGTCAGCGTATTGGTGACATATTTGCGGGCGTATTTGAATAAAAAACAGAAAGTTGGGCGTCAGAATACAGGGTTGGGCGTATGATACGTCTAGGGTCGACATATCATACGCCGGTCTTCAACAACTTCCCTATTTTCTTGGATTTTCAAGTTATTTAAAGATATCCAATCCTAATTCATAGAACAACGTTTTCCAGCCGAAGATAGCTGATTTGAAGGTGTCTTTTGGTGCTTGAAAGCTTCCCAATACACACAAGAATCATCATTGATCATCATTAGAACAAGATTGAAGATTCGATGAAGACCATGAGTGGCTAGTTCCTTCGTGATTGCTTCCAGGAGAATTGATTATACTAAGTAAGACTTTTTATGTGTTTTCATTAGGGTTTTGTTAGACAATGGTCTTTGAATGTAAGTTTAACTTTTGATTACGTTAAAAGATTCGTTTATAAATAAAGTTGCTTGTTGAAATTATCAGTTTTCAGTTTTCTTGCATCATGAACTCACTAAAATTGAGAGGTAACTTGATATAGATGAGTTAATAATATTGTGAATGTACGAATCTTAAAAGTTTGATCCTTTGTTATTGCGTTAATTGAAAGTTGAAGTTTTTAGAATTAGGTTTTGGCAAACCCTAGTTTGATTACATAAATTTTTGAACTTGCATAATTGAGGATCCAGAAGTGATTATTTTCTATATTCTAATTTAATTAGTTTCAAAGTTCTTTTCTTTATGCAATTGTGTTCATTAATGCATTCAAAGTTTTAATATTTAGTTCAAAAGTTTGAGTCTTTAAGTTAATCGAGTCATATTTGTTAAACACTTTTCACGTATTCCCTGAGGAGACGAACTTACTTACCCTTACACAATAAAGGTAAGCTAAGACCGGTTAATTAACTTATTTTTGATCGAGTCTCAACAAGCAGATCAAAATGGCGCCATTGCCGGGGCATTAGTGCGCTTAGTGTTTAATTGCTTTTATTTGTTTTCTTAAGAATTTATAAAAAACCCAAAAAGATTTTACTTTTCTATTCTTCTTTTTATTTGTTTTCTTTTTCAGTATTACGCAAGGTTTTGTGTTTTCTTGTTTGCAAGTAACCATTACGTTAAAGCATACAAGATTTTCAGGAAGGACATCACCATTGGACTTTGATCCAGAAATCGAGAATATTGCAAGAGAAAATCATGTATTAACTTCAAGGACTTCTCAAATTCATGGACAAACAAGATTGGAGGAAGGCATATTATCAGCAACAGCTCATCGGATTTTCAGTCGACTTTCAAGAACACTATAAAGTAATCAATCAAGAGATGAATAACCCAAAAAACCAAGGAGGGCCACAACCCAACTAACCTTTAGGAGACATCCCATTACATGTGTTTCCTCCATTTGATGATCCTTCACATCAAGCACCACCTGTGCAACCTCAACCTTAGGGGACGATCCCGTGAATCAAGGAGTGCAACACTAACCTCCCCCTGTAAATTTCCAACCAATGCCCAATGTTTGGATCCGAAACCCAAGTTTTCATCATAATGGGGAAGGTAGTCATTATAGTAATAAGGAGCGGTTTTAATAGAAGGTAGTCATCTACTAATTACATGGAGGATTGGATTGAGGATCAAGAAGACATGGAAGGTTCGGTCAACAAAACTTTAAAAACTATGGAAATTAACCCTGTTATTGGAACTATCAGCCGAACCATAATCATGATGGTTACGCATAACTACCCGAATTCCACAATCTAGGAGGTCAACCATTAAATGGTATACCAGCTTATCCAGGAGCTCACCTGTATGTACCTACACATAGAGTGGACAGTCACTTCCGCCCTGCTATTGCCATCAACTCATCCCCTATTGTCCCCCAACACAATAAGGGAGAGCTTTTGAAGTTAGACCACAATGCTTAGGCATTCTTCCTCACTTCCATGGGATGGACACTGAAGAACCATATTTGCACATATCTAAATTTGAAGCATCATGTAGTACTATAAGTGGTCAAGGTTTTTCACCGGAAGAAGTTAAGTTGGTAATTTTCCAATTTACACTCAAAGGTAAGCCAAGTAATGGTTTTTATCCTTGCCATCTGCAAGTATCCACACATGGGTTCAAATACAGTTATTCTTAGATGAATATTACACTTCTCAAAGAACAAGTGATGCAAGACGGGCAATTTGAGGTTTTAACAACAGTTAGAGGAACAGTTTCATGAAGCTTTTCATCGATTGAAGGAGATGTTGAGAACTTGTCCACATCATGGGATAGATAATTAGGAATTAATATTAACATTTATGATGGTCTCTTACCAGAAGATACAAGAAATGTAAACTCTATAAGTGCGGGAACATTTACCTTGAATCATGAGGATGACGATTGGAACATATAGGAAAGGATGAGTGTTGTAAGGCCCCGTTCCCGGGAACCTCACAGTTGGTCTTTCATCGCGTATATTTAAATAAAACAATGCAGCGGAAACATTCAAGATAAACTTTTCTTTTTACTAAAAGTACTTTTGACATTTAATACAACGTACGTCATTTACAAAACATCTAATGTTGCATTACATCACAAAAGCACTATTACAAAAGATTTCATCTTTTCTGTGTACAAAATGGTCATAAACAGTGACCTCTTATATAAGAACATAGAAATTTTTCATCATAAAGAATATTCCTTAAGTACTCCCGTACATCGGAAGTCTTAAGGAACTCTTGACACTCTCATGCAACATAGTTTGTTGCATGTATTATGCACCCCCACTTCCAGTGCTGGTAGCATTATCAAAAGTAGAATGCCATCCCAAAAGAGCTGAGTAGCCGCCTCGTGCCATCCTCAGCAACCCTACCTGCCAACTGGAAACACATAAAAAGTCAGCGTTGCTGAGTGAGTCCTAGTTTTATAGGTAGTATATAAAAATACTCTTTTCTGTATTATACTATACTGTATTGTATATGCGAGCACGCATCAACTGTGTGAACAAATAACGTTCGCTCTCTGTACAATATGCCTTGTCTGTAAACTTTATCTTTATGTTTCACTTTCTATGTGGACCAGTGAGTGATACCCCAACTATATGCGCGATGGGAAACGGATGACGGGCCATCTATATACCCCGAAGGGTCAACTGTGTTCCCTCGAAAGGGCTATGTGTATCCCCCGAAGGGTCAACTGTGTTCCCTCGAAAGAGCTATGTGTATCCCCTGAAGGGTCAACTGTGTTCCCTCGAAAGGGCTATGGGTACTATGTACAAGGCCGACCCGATCATCCGGGGCACGCCCCAAAGGTCCTGCCAATCTCATTCGATTGGCCCTGTGTGCGTCAATGGGTAGCTAGCCCGCCACACAGTTGAGCTAACGACACACAGTCGTGTAACTCCTATATGCTTGCAAGACTTGTTAACTTTTATTAATGTTCCTTCACTTTCTTTATTACTCTTTCACTGTGCTTTACATAATACTTTCATTTTATCTATTAGTGATAACATGTAAAACTGTGGAAGGATAGACATGCATTAAATCGAGGAACATCGGCATTTACTATTCATCAGTCATTACTATCATATAAGGCTACGTCATACTTGGCCTACATACATCATACATACACTTCTCTCCACATTCACATCAGCCCTATTTGGGCGATTGAACATACCCCAGTCGCATGGCCTCCATGCGACTGAGTCATGCGAATGGGCATCTATGCGACTGAATCCTCAGTCGTACGTCTGTACCACTATGCGAATGGGTCTATGCGACTGAATCCTCAGTCGTACGTCTGTACTACTATGCGAATGGGTCTATGCGACTGAACCCTCAGTCGCATGGCCTGTCATGCGACTGAGCTCCAATCGTACGACTGAGCCTCAATTGTACGATTGAACATCAGTCCTTTCTCAATCGTGCGACTGGCCCTTCAGTCGCATAACCCTAACTGGGCAGCGACTGAAGTTCATCACGAGCAGCAGCCGCGACACTCGGCTGAAAAACCCCTCTAAACTCCATTCAAGTCCAGATTAACCCTCCCAAACTTTAGGGAATCATAATAGGACATCATATAAACATGTGGAGGTCCTAAATCATACTTTAAACACATTATCAAGATTTCACCCAAATGGGTCAACTATACGCTTTTACAAAACTAGGGTTTAAATGTGTTCCAGCCCCAAAATCGTTTGAAAACATGTAAATGAGGGGTCCTAGAACTCACATTATCAGGTTGGAGTTGAAGAGCTTCGACTTGACTAGCTTCTCGACAAAATCCGAGCCTGAATCACCCCGTTCTCTCTTTTCCTCCTCTGCTCTATCGCTCTCTGTTCTTTCCCGACTAAAAATGCAAGTGTTGGGAAGGAGAAGAGAGCTGCTCCTCTTTTATACCTACAGCTCAGTCGCCCGAAGTCCAGGGGCGACTGGACCTTCAGTCGCATGAACACCATGCGACTGGACCCCAGTCGCATGAGCTTCATGCGGTTGAACCTTCAGTCGGGCGATTGAACTCTAATTGTACGGTTGAGCTTCAATCGGCCGAATAGCATGCGATCGAACCTCCAGTCGCATCAATTCCATGCGACTGAGGCTCAGTCGCATAACCTACCAGAAGGTCAAGCTGCCGGGTGTTACAAGTCCACCCCCCTTATTTAGGTTTCGTCCCCGACACCTGTTATTCCTCGAACAATCGTGGGTAATGCTGCCTCATTTCTTCTTCAGTTTCCCACGTGGACTCGGATCCCTTCCTGTGCCGCCACTGTACACGCACCAGGGGAACCACTTTATTTCTTAACCTCTTCTCTTTGCGATCGATGATCGCCACTGGTTGCTCTACATAGTTGAGCCATTCGTTTACTTCAATATCTTCCAGTGGAACGATCAGATCCTCATCAGCCAAACATTTTCTCAGATGAGATACGTGGAAGGTCGGGTGAATTCCACTTAACTCATCTGGTAGATCCAACCTATAGGCCACCTCCCCTACTCGAGCAACAATTCGGAAAGGGCCTATATACCGCGGGCTCAGCTTACCCCGCTTCCGGAATCGAATGATTCCTTTCCAAGGCGAGACCTTCAACATAACCCGATCTCCCACCTAGAACTCAATCGGTCTGTGTCGTTTGTCAGCATACGACTTCTGCCTGTCTTTAGCTGCCTTCATATATGCTTTGATTCTTTCGAGCTTTTCGGTCGTAGCCTCGATCACTTCGACGCTCCCCAATTCTTTCTGACCAATATCACCCCAACAAACGGGTGTCCTGGATCTCCTACCGTATAGCATCTCATAGGGTGGCATGCCAATACTGGCATGATAGCTGTTGTTGTACGAGAATTCAGCTAACGGTAGGTGGTCATCCCAACTTCCCCCGAAGTCAATAACACATGCCCGGAGCATGTCCTCCAAAGTCTGAATGGTCCTTTCAGACTGACCATCAGTTTGAGGATGATAAGCCGTGCTAATATGTAACTTCATCCCCATAGCATCATGGAATTTCTTCCAGAATTTGGAGGTAACCGGGTGCCGCGATCAGATACAATCGACACCGGTACACCATGACGAGTCACAATCTCTTTGATGAAAAGATCGGCCAACCTTTCGGACGAATATGTCTCGCGCATCGGTAAGAAGTGAGCACTCTTCGTCAGACGGTCCACAATCACCCATATAGTATCGTACCCTTTCGGGGTACGTGGCAGCTTTGTGATAAAATCCATGGTGATGTGCTCCCACTTCCATTCCGGGATATCCAAGGGTTGAATCTTTCCATACGGCTTCTGGTGCTCTGCCTTTACTTGCAGACAAGTAAGGCACTTACTCACATACTCCACCACGTCACGTTTCATACCCGGCCACCAATAATCTTTCTTTATGTCTTGGTACATCTTGGTGGCACCGAGATGAATAGAGTATCGAGACTTATGAGCTTCATCCATAATCCTCATTCGCAGATCCCCAAGACGAGGAATCCACATACGCCCAAACCGGGTTCTAACACCCGTTGCATTCTCCCCAACTCCGCGACCAGACCTCTCATTCGTTCAGAGTTAAGATGTTCGTCTTTCAAAGCCTCATCTTGGAACTCTTTGACCTGTTTCATCACGTCGGAGGTCATGATTAGCTGGTACGCCTTCACCCGAATTGGCTCGGGCCTCTCTTTTCGGCTAAGGGCATCCGCCACCACGTTGGCTTTGCCCGGATGGTAATGGATCTCACAATCATAGTCCTTTATAAGCTCCAACCATCGTCGTTGCCTCATATTCAGATCTTTTTGCTCGAAGAAGTACTTCAAGCTCTTGTGGTCGGTAAAGATGGTGCACTTCGTTCCGTAGAGATAGTGCCTCCAAATCTTCAATGCAAAGACCACAGCTGCTAGCTCCAAGTCATGAGTAGGGTAGTTAACCTCATGAACTTTTAACTGTCGGGATGCAAAAGCTATAACCTTTCCCCTCTGCATCAACACGCACCCCAATCCCGAATAAGAAGCATCAGAATAAACCACCAGATCTTCGCTTCCCTCGGGTAATGTCAGAACAGGAGCTTGGGTCAATCTCGTCTTCAGTTCTTCAACGCCTTTTCTTGAGCTTGACCCCATATAAATTTCACGTCTTTCTGGGTCAACTTGGTTAGTGGAGAAGCGATTTTTGAAAAGTCTTGGATAAACCTTCGGTAGTAGCCCGCCAACCCAAGAAACTTCGGATCTCAGATGGCGTCTTTGGAGACTTCCATTGCATCACCGCTTCCACCTTTGCCGGATCAACCATAATTCCATCCAGATTTACCACATGACCCAAGAAATGAACTTCGCGTAGCAAGAAAGCACGTTGGAGAACTTGGCGTACAATTTCTCCCTTCTCAACGTCTCCAGAACTTCGCGAACGTGACCGGCATGCTCAGTCTCACTCTTCGAATAAATCAAGATATCATCAATGAATACAATAACTGATTTATCCAACATCGGCCGGCACACCCTGTTCATCAGATCCATAAAAGCAGCTGGCGCATTAGTCAAACCAAAAGACATGACGAGGAACTCATAGTGACCGTAGCGCGTACGAAAAGCTGTTTTAGGGATATCCTGCTCCTTCACCTTCAGTTGATGGTAGCCTGATCGAAGATCTATTTGTGAAAACCAGCTAGCACCCTGAAGTTGATCAAACAAGTCGTCGATACTCGGCAAGGGGTATCTGTTCTTTACCGTCAACTTATTCAGCTCGCGGTAGTCGATGCACATCCTCATACTTCCGTCCTTCTTCTTTACGAACAGGACCGGAGCACCCCAAGGTGAGATACTCGGTCGAATAAACCCCTTATCCAGCAGCTCTTGTAACTGCTCCATTAACTCTTTCATCTCTGTCGGGGCCAATCGATATGGTGCTTTGGCAACAGGTTGGGCACCTGGTATCAGATCTATCTGGAACTCGATCTCTCTGTCAGGTGGCAATCCCGATAAGTCTTCCGGGAACACGTCTGGGAACTCACGCACAATCGGAACATCAGACAGTCGTGGTGTTAGCGTTTCTACATCTTTTACGTAACATAAGAAGGCGCTACATCCACGACTCATACATTTCCCCGCCACTGCCATCGAGATCACCTTTGGAATCGTAGTAACCCGATCCCTATAAACTGTCACTGAACTACTGTCGGGCGCTGTCAAACTGATCATCTTCTTGCGACACACAATGTTCGCCTCAAAATCCGCCAACCAATCCATTCCGAGCACCAAATCGAAACCACCCAACGTCATCACAAACGGTCTAACCGGAAATTTGTGGCCCTCTAATTCCACATCTCAACCCTCTATTACCTCGGAAATCCTGGTAGTTTTACCTATAGCAGTCTCTACATCAAACGGTATATCCACACGTCTACTACTAACGGCAATTTGGCACAGAAAACAGCAGAAATAAAACTCCTACTGGCACCCGAATCAAATAATACAGAGGCTAGAGTTTGGTTCACCAGAAACGTACTGGACACTACATCGGGGTCCGTCCTAGCCTCTTCCTGCGTCATTGTGAATGCCCTGGCGCTTGCTCTCGGACCCTCACTTCCCGTCTTCTTTACCCCTGAAGCCTCAGCCCTCGGCTTCTTACAGTCTCTGGCGATGTGGCCAGGTTGACACACCTGAAACATACGTTCATCCCCAATCTGCATTCCCCACCGTGTTCTCTCCCGTATTTACCACACTTCTTTCCTCCTGAACCCGACGTGACCACCCGGCGGTCATCCACCCGCGTCTTCTTATTACTCGTCAAAGTATCACCTCGATCAAACCTCTTTCCCCACCAGTTTCTCTCTCCACCTTCCTTCTTACTACCCTCAGCCTTTACCAACGCAACCCGTTCATCGTATAACCTTCCCGCCAAATCCACCGCCGACCTGAAAGTACTCGGTCGAGCGGAAATCAAATGCCAACGAATTTCGGCTGGCAGCCCTTGAATATACCGGTTGATCTTTCGAGACACTGGCGTCACCTGCTCTGGCACTAACCGCGCCATGTCGCTAAACTTGGTGGTGTATTATTGGTGGGTCATCGTCCCCGCCTCCAACTGCAGGAACTCTCTCTCTACTCTGTCCATCTCCCGACGAGGACTGAACTCCTCGAGCACCATTCTCTTCAACTCGGGCCACTTCATATTCCCAATGGCCCTGCTACCCTCGGCCTGGACAATATTGTCCCACCAGCACAAAGCCATCCCCGTAAAAGAGTGGGTAGCAAACTTCACCTTCTTGTCCTCTTGGTAATCACTAATATCGAGGACCGCCTCCATTTCTCTCACCCATTGGTGAGCATCCGCAGCCGTACCAGAACCATCAAAAGTCGGGGGCTTGCACCTCATAAATGCCCCGTAGTTACAACCCCGGGCTGTCTCCCGTACCTGCTCTTCTTCCTCTCCCTCTTCATCATCAGATAGTACCGTTTCTGCTTTCGTCTGTTGCTGTCTACCTGAGGACCGATTCCTCCCTCGCTTCTCGTCTTCACGTACTGCCTTTATCACTTCGGTCACTACAGACGGTAAGATCGTCTGCATGACCTGGTGCACTTCCTCGACCACTGCCTCTTTTACCGAGGCCCTCAAATTTGCGCTTTCGTCTGCCTCCTCCTGATGAGGAATCTCGTTTTCCTCATGAACTACTTTCTCTGTCCTAGGTCTCCCTCACGTGTTACGCGGTTCAGCACCACGTCCACCACCACGGGAAGCTTTAGATGATCTACCACCGACCATCTTCTATCGCACTGAAAGATTCAAACACCAACACGGTCATTCAAGGAAATAGCTCAGTTTATGTCAAGTATAGTAAGTCCCTAATTACAGTGGCTAGTTGTGATTAGCCACTTACTGTACTCTTCGTACCCCGAGCATTACCTGTTCTGACTACATTAGTATCTAAGTCTAACAGTACACATAAACACATAACACGCGCACGTAATCATGATTAACTTTAATAAAAATACCTGATGGCACGCAACTATTCAGATGACATTCTCTTCCTTTCTGTCCCATTTTCAGTTTAAGTTTAGGTTTATTTTAAAATTTAAACTATTTCACTTAAACTTTGGCTCTGATACCAACTTGTAAGGCCCCGTTCCCGGGAACCTCACAGTTGGTCTTTCATCGCGTATATTTAAATAAAACAATGCAGCGGAAACATTCAAGATAAACTTTTCTTTTACTAAAAGTACTTTTGCCATTTAATACAACGTACGTCATTTACAAAACATCTAATGTTGCATTACATCACAAAAGCACTATTACAAAAGATTTCATCTTTTCTATGTACAAAATGGTCATAAACAGTGACCTCTTATATAAGAACATAGAAATTTTTCATCATAAAGAATATTCCTTAAGTACTCCCGTACATCGGAAGTCTTAAGGAACTCTTGACACTCTCATGCAACATAGTTTGTTGCATGTATTATGCACCCCCACTTCCAGTACGGGTAGCATTATCAAAAGGAGAATGCCATCCCAAAAGATCTGAGTAGCCGCCTCGTGCCATCCTCAGCAACCCTACCTGCCAACTGGAAACACATAAAAAGTCAGCGTTGCTGAGTGAGTCCTAGTTTTATAGGTAGTATATAAAATACTCTTTTCTATATTATACTATACTGTACTGTATATGCGAGCACACATCAACTGTGTGAACAAATAACGTTCGCTCTTTGTACTATATGCCTTGTCTGTAAACTTTATCTTTATGTTTCACTTTCTATGTGGACCAGTGAGCGATACCCCAACTATGTGCGCGATGGGAAACGGATGACGGGCCATCTATATACCCCGAAGGTCAACTGTGTTCCCTCAAAAGGGCTATGTGTATCCCCCGAAGGGTCAACTGTGTTCCCTCGAAAGAGCTATGTGTATCCCCCGAAGGGTCAACTGTGTTCCCTCGAAAGGGCTATGGGTACTATGTACAAGGCCGACCCGATCATCCGGGGCACGCCCCAAAGGTCCTGCCAATCTCATTCGATTGGCCCTGTGTGCGTCAATGGGTAGCTAGCCCGCCACACAGTTGAGCTAACGACACACAGTCGTGTAACTCCTATATACTTGCAAGACTTGTTAACTTTTATTAATGTTCCTTCACTTTCTTTATTACTCTTTCACTGTGCTTTACATAATACTTTCATTTTATCTATTAGTGATAACATGTAAAACTGTGGAAGGATAGACATGCATCAAATCGAGGAACATCGGCATTTACTATTCATCAGTCATTACTATCATATAAGGCTACGTCATACTTGGCCTACATACATCATACATACACTTCTCTCCACATTCACATCAGCCCTATTTGGGCGATTGAACATACCCCAGTCGCATGGCCTCCATGCGACTGAGTCATGCGAATGGGCATCTATGCGACTGAATCCTCAGTCATACGTCTGTACCACTATGCGAATGGGTCTATGCGACTAAATCCTCAGTCGTACGTCTGTACTACTATGCGAATGGGTCTATGCGACTGAACCCTCAGTCGCATGGCCTGTCATGCGGCTGAGCTCCAATCGTACAACTGAGCCTTAATCGTACGATTGAACATCAGTCCTTCTCAATCGTGCGACTGGCCCTTCAGTCGCATAACTCTAACTGGGCAGCGACTGAAGTTCATCACGAGCAGCAGCCGTGACACTCGGCTGAAAAAACCCCTCTAAACTCCATTCAAGCCCAGATTAACCCTCCCAAACCTTAGGGAATCATAATAGGACATCATATAAACATGTGGAGGTCCTAAATCATACTTTAAACACATTATCAAGATTTCACCCAAATGGGTCAACTATACGCTTTTACAAAACTAGGGTTTAAATGTGTTCCAGCCCCAAAATCGTTTGAAAACAAGTAAATGAGGGGTCCTAGAACTCACATTATCATGTTGGAGTTGAAGAGCTTCGACTTGACTAGCTTCTCGACAAAATCCGAGCCTGAATCACCCGTTCTCTCTTTCCTCCTCTGCTCTGTCGCTCTCTGTTCTTTCCCGACTGAAAAATGCAAGTGTTGGGAAGGAGAAGAGAGCTGCTCCTCTTTTATACCTACAGCTCAGTCGCCTGAAGTCCAGGGGCGACTGGACCTTCAGTCGCATGAACACCATGCGACTGGACCCAAGGTCAAACTGCCGGGCGTTACAAGTGTGATATCTAAAAAGCATGCAAAATCAAGTCTAAGGTCAAGAGGGGAAAATATAAAGATGGTGAATGATCAAGTGGCTATGGATAGAATTGCTATTCTAGAACGAGAAATTGCAAGCTTAGAAGTTGGAAAAAGTGGTGTGGCACATATATCCAATGAATATGAAGTATGTGATATGTGTAATGACATCAACCACACATCAATTATATGTTATTTGAATTTGGGGAAAGTGAAGAAATACATCAAGTTCAAGGCCAAGGAGAAAGGAAGACATATGACATGAACTCTAACACCGATCACCCTGGTCTTAGAAATCACCCAAATATTAGATATGGGAAAAATACTAACCAGTTGCATCCTCATTTTCAGATACAAACTCAAGGAAATAATTAATACCAAGATCGACAACAAAACTACAATCAAGGCGGCTATCAAAGGAACAACTATAATCAAGGGAATTACGAAAAAGGAGGTCATTATCAACAAAGGAATCAATAAGGGCCTTCAACTCATAATGGTAATGATAATGTAATTAACAAAAATTAGGACTTAGAAAAAGATATGAAAGAGTTCAAGCAATTCAAAGAGGTGCAAGAGAAGACTAACAAATCTATTGCTAAGCAATTGGGACAACTAGCTGAACAATTGTCCGGATGAGAAACTAGAAAACTTCCAAGTGTCACAACAAAGAATCCTCAACATCATGCTTCGAGTTCAAAGAGTTCTCATGTTGGCTAGGTAAGTGTTTTAAGAAGTGGTAAGACTTATGGCAACAAGGTTATACCACCACCACCAATTAAAGAGGGGGTGGTGGTCGACCTTGGTGTGAATGGGGAAAGCGATAGAGATTTGGAACCTGAAACACCTAAAACAACCAAAAAATAACTTTTTCATGAATCAAATAAGGAAAAGGAAAAACCAAATACAATTGGGTCGCAAGGAGTAAGCATGGAGAATAATACCATTCCTTACCCCTCAGCATTAAAAGAGCCCACTAAACCAGTTTCTAAAAAACGAGGGCCTTAGCAAGATGAAATTTGGGAAGTTTTTAAACAAGTAAAAATCAATCTTCCACTATTAGATGCAATTAAGCAAGTTTCGGCTTACGCCAAATATTTAAAGGATTTATGTGTCAAGAAAAGGCAACAAAAATTACCAAAGCAACTTGATTTTACTAATAATGTTAATGCTGTGTTATCAGGTGTACTTCCATGAAAACTTCAAGACCCGGGAGCACCTTTAATTTCTATTCAAGTTGGTGACTTTAAGATTAATAAGGCAGTCCTTGATCTTGGAGCAAGTGTTACTATTTTACCTGGATATTTATATGATCAATATGAGTTTGGACCATTGCAAAAAGCAGGCACTAACATGGTGTTAGATGATTTATCACTTAAACTTCCACGTGCAATAGCAACTGATGTGATCGTAAAGGTGGAAGATTTCTATTACCCAGTAGAATTTCTTGTGTTATACTATACAAGTCCTACAAATGATAAGCAACCCAACGTTATTTTGGGAATACCATTCTTGAAAACTGCTCAATGCTTGATCAATTGTATGACTGGCACAGTAGAGATGGCATTGGGTATAGAAAGTTGATATTAAATTTATTTTCATCTATTCCAAAACCTATATTCAATGACTAATGTTTCATGGTGGACATAATTGATGAGTGCCATACTCATGAAAATAAGGATAGCACCACAGAGTTGTGTGTTTTATGTGACAGGGAAGAGGCAAGGTTAGTGATTGAATTAGAAGTACAAGAACATGAATGGGAAGTAAAGGCAATGCAAGAAGGCAAACCGATTTGGACATATCAATTTAAAAGCTTACCAGAGCAATCGATACTCGTTTAAAACCATCCTTAATTTCACCACCATAAGTGGAATTAAAGGAATTGCCTAAACATTTGAAATATGCTTTTGTAGGTGCTAACAAGACTTTACTAGTTATCATTGCATCCAACTTAACGAAGGATCAAGAAGAGACTTTGATGGAAGTGCTAATTTCTCACAAAGTAGCCATTGGGTGGAGTATTGCTGATTTGAAGGGAATAAGTCCATCCATTGTCATGCACAAGATCATCACAGAAGAAGGAGCCAAACCATCATGAGACACACAAAAGAGATTAAACCTAACATGAGAGAAGTCATTAAAAAGAAGTTGTGAAGTGGCTTGATACAGGAATTATTTACCCAATCTCGGATAACATGTGGGTAAGTCCAACATAAACAGTTTCAAAGAAGGCTGGTATTCAAATTGTGAAGGATGATAAAGGTAATGAGGTAGCCACTAGGCCAGTAACCCGGTGGCGTATTTGTACTGATTATAAAAAATTGAATGCAACAACTTCTAAAGATCACTTCCCATTACCATTTATTGATCAGATAGTAGAAAAGCTCACAGGTAAGAAATTTTACTATTTTCTAGTGGGTATTCTAGGTATAAGCAAATTGCTATTCATCCTGATGATAAAAAAGACCACATTCACTTGTCCATATGGGACATTCACGTTCAGGCGAATGCCATTTGGACTGTGTAATGCCCCAGCCACCTTTCAAAGGTGTATGATAACTATCTTTTTAGATATGGTTGGGGATTCGTTAGAAATCTTCATGGATGATTTTTCTATTTTTGGAACTTCTTTTGAGTCATGTTTAGCTCAACTAGCAAAAGTACTAAAAAGGTGTGTTGAAACAAGCTTGGTTTTAAGTTAGGAAAAAGGTCACTTTATGGTGCAAGAAGGAATTGTGTTAGGTCATGTGATTTCTAGTAGGGGAATTGAGGTGGATCATATGAAAATTCAAGTTTTCTCAACCGTACCTCCACCCACTAGCATAAAAGGGGTACGCTCTTTCTTAGGGCATGCTGGGTTTATCGAAGATTTATAAAAAATTTAGTGTCATCACAAAACCCTTATGTAACTTTCTTCTAAAAGACTTTCCTTTTGTATTCGATGATGATTGGGTCCAAGCTTTTAATGTGTTAAAACAAAAATTAATCGAGGCCCCAATCTTACAATCACCAAATTGGTCTTTACCTTTTAAAATTATGTGTGATGCAAGTGATTATGTGGTTGGGGCAGTTTTAGGACAACGGGTGGATAAGAAACCTGTGGCTATATGTTGTACAAGTAAAACTCTTTTTGGTGCACAGTTAAACTACAGAAAAAGAGTTACTTGCAGTGGTATATGCGTTAGATAAATTTTGATAATACATTTGGGGAAGTAAAGTTATTATTTATTCTGATCATAGTGCAGTGCGATACTTGATGGAAAAGAAAAATGCTAAACCAAGACTAGTTTGATGGATTCTACTGTTATAATAATTTAACTTGGAAATTCATGACAAGAAAGGAAGTGACAATGTGGTAGCTAACCAATCTTTCACGCGTCGTGCATCAAAAAAATGTTCAGAATGAGAGATTAAAAGATACATTTCCGGATGAATATTTATTATCTGTTTCCACCCTCCCTTGGTATGCTAATTTTGCTAACTATTTGGCTACAGATACACTTCCTGACCATTGGACAAAGAAGAAAAAGCAACAATTCACAGCACAAGCAAAGCATTACATATAGGATGAACCAGATTTGTTTAAAGTGGGAGCGAATCAAATTATCAGACGATGCGTACCTGACGAAGAGATCCAATCAGTTTTGGGACATCTACATGTGGCGGTCACTTTAGTGGCAAGAAAACAGAGCATAAAGTATTATAATGTGGACTTTATTCGACCACACTATTTTAAGATTCATTTGGCTTTTCAAAGAACTGTAAAAAGTGTCAACAAATGGGCATTATTTCAAAAAGGAATGAGATGCCCATGAAACCGATTCTCGTAGTTTACGTTTTTATGTTTGGGGAATCGTTCATGGGACCATTTTTTAACTCATATGGCAATTTATACATTTTGGCGGCGTTTGACTATGTGTCCAAACGGGTCGAGGCCATCGCCACCAAAACAAATGATCATGTTGTAGTTTGCAAAATTTTTCAATCAAATATATTTTCACGATTTCATGTGATCATTAGTGATAGGTGGTCATATTTCAAAAACCTTAAATTGAAAAATTGCTTAAATGATACGGAGTTGATCATCACATATCCACACTGTACCATCCTTAAAAAAATGGTCAAGTAGAAGTGTCTAATAGGAAAATTAAAGAAATTTTATAGAAAACCATGCGAGCCGACAGTAAGGATTGGTCTACTAAGTTGGATGATGCCTTATGGGTGTATCGCATGACTTATAAAACCCCTATTGGCACAACACCTTATCAATTGGTATATGGCAAAAGGATGTCATCTACCTGTTGAATTAGCTCATTAGCGTGGTGGGCTGTTAAGAAGGTTAACATTGATTATGATATTGAAGGTAAAGCAAGGAAGCTTCAAATATACAAGTTGGAAGGATGAATCTTATGAATGCGCGTCGGCTTACAAGGTGAAAATGAAAGCAGTGCATGATGCGCAGTTGAGGAAAAAGACTTTTGAGAAAGGACAGAAAGTGTGGTTATACAACTCTTGATTAAAGCTCTTTTCGGGGAAAGTCAAAAGCAAATGGGCAGTTCCATACATCGTTACGCGTGTAGAAAACTATGGGGACATTGAAATTGAGGATTTTAAGGATCATCTCTGTCAAGTGGTGAATGGTAATCACTAAAACCATATTTAGAAGCTATGATACCAGTGGACCATCTCACATGGCCGAAAGCTTTCTAGTGGACACTTTGGAGAATTTTTCCCCCACATAATCATACTAGGTAACAAGTCTGGCTGAAGACGTTAAACTTAGTGCTAACGGGAGGCACCCCGCGAACTTTGTGGGTGTGTTCACTACAAACCCTCACGAGACTATAACTCATCCACTCGGGATAACTGAGGGGTTTCAAGGCTTGTTGCATATGCTAAATGCATCCGTGAATCCTACGAAAGTTAGTTAGTAGTTCTTTTTTTGAATTTTTCTTTAATCTTTGTTCCTTTTATTTTATCACTAATTGCCTTAGTAGTAACTCTCCCAAGTCTTCCTGATTAACCTCTGTTCGTTGGTTATCCTCAAGTGTGGGGTTTGATAGCACACAAGGATGTATGTTTTATGTCATTTATGCGCTTTGAGACGAAGCATGGTTATATGGGGGGTGTATAAGGAAGTCTCAAATATTAAGAAAATAAGAAGAAAAAAATACATACCGGCGTATGATACGCCGGGGGTAGCCGTATCATACATTGCCCCATCAAAAACTTTCTGAAAATTTTGGCAAATACGCACATACATACGCCCACCCATACGTCCATCGGCGTATGATACGCTGGGGGCGGCATATCATACGCCAGCCATGCTGACTGCCCCATTTGACTTTTGTTGACCAATTCTCAACCACATAATACACATCTCACCACCCCACCCATGAATTAAACACCATTTTCAACCACTTTTCCACCACTTCTTCATCTTCCACACCCAAACACTCTTCCCCTCACCAAGAACCCTAATTTTCTCTTAAATACAGCTTCACTAATTCTCAACAAAATTGAACGTTTTTGGTGTGCAAATTGAGTAACTTTTCAGGAGTAACATAAATCTTGAGTTAGATATTCAATTCTCGTAAGGGTTTGCAAGAATTGAGAAGTTTAGCATTCGGGTATGTTGGGGGATCCTGCAATCCAACATAAGTTTGTTACTTTTAAACTTTTAACATCTTCCATGTATGTTTTCTATCACCAAAACTCAAATCACATGATTTAAACCTTGTTATATGATGATTTGTATGTGATTCCCTTGTATATGGACACGAATGTAAGCATATGGAATATTTGTACATCTTTAGAAGTGATAGACAAGGAGGGTAGGTTTTGGGATGAAAAGTTAGGATTTTGATGATATTGGGACAACCTATGGCAGAACATGAATTGGAAGTTCACATGAACATGATGTTTAAACAAACATGAATCAATTGGATAATTCCATGTTTTGAAATAAAAATATGTTTTCAGGATAAGAAATGTTATAGTTACAAGATGTTAATTAGACATGACACCATGAAAACACACTAAGAAACTAATGCATAAAGGTTGACCTAACACTTGGAAATCTTGAAGTAATTATGGTTTTGAGTGTTTTGCAGGAACAATGCATCTATTCAGGAGCAAGTCAAAGGGCAAACAACCTGAATCATCAAGGTCTTCCAAGAAACATAAAAAGAAAAGTCAAGGTGAGTTACAAGATGAAGACATGACACCAGTTGATCAAGGTAGGGGACCAAAACCAAGTTTTACTCGTGCTAGGAAGATGTCCGAGCACAACCACAGTAGCAAAAGGAGCTGTACATGGGGAAATTTGAAAAGGGGGTGAAGAATATAGACAACATCTTTGTGTGTGAACAGGCTACACTATTAGAAGATTTTGAGGCCTTGGGGGTAGTGGAAAAGCTTAAAAGGTTTGGATAGGAAGCTACATTGACATTCCATGATGAAGGCCACAATGACAAGATTCCAAGCAAAGCTGTTCCAGAATGGATGTCAGCATTAGATAAGGAAGATAGTGACAACCCCCCTCACACAACTGCATTAAGGGTGCTGGTAAGTAAGAAGGAGATGGTTATGTCATTTAATACCATCTGACAGGTTGTAAATTTTGATTCAAGATCAATAGATTAGTATCAATACCTTATTGTAGCATACATTTGGAACAATGAGTTTATCACCGAGGAAGATATGGTCATATTGCAAGACATGTTCATGGACAATACAGGGGTCGGTTTGTAGGGACTCAGATGCATATCATGCCTAAATCTTGAACATGATCAACATGTTCAACATAATACCAAAGATGGGGGATAAGAACACCACTAGGCAAACGGATGTGCGTATAATACATGAATTGTTAATAGGAAGAAGGTTGTTGTCATTAAGACATTTGATCTTAATGAATGTTTAGGATAGTCGGGAGATGTAGATAAGAAGATGATTCCCTATTATAGACTAATCACATCAGTTATGAGAACATAAGGGTGTTGGGAAAAACACTTAATACATTATTAATCCACACAAATTCTTTATGGTTGACAAATTCAGAAAATTATCTTGGTACTACAAGAAGACCAACACCCAAGTCATGTTAAAGGATAAGGAACCAAGGAAGTACTTATAGGAAGAAGGCCAAATGCTCCACCCCTACAACCAGGTGAACAACTTGAGACAATGTCTTCAGGGGATGATGACGATGCAAAGGAAGAGGAAGATGAAGAGGAGGATGAAGGATTCACTGAAAAAAGGGATGGCTCAAAACACACATGTAACACCCGGAAATTTTCTTTGAATCCAACGAAAGAAGAAAAGAAATAAAACCCAAAGTCGAGGGATGAAACTTGTCAAACGGAAAGAAACTTGGATGAGTGGGGTATAAAAGGGGGAGGGCAGCCCACACCCTCCTCATTCTTGCCAAAAACTCAGCCAAGGGAGAAGAGAAGGAGAAAAAGGGAGAAAAGCTTGGTTCGGGTGGATTCGAGCGTGAAGATCGAAGTGTAACGGGTCAAATCGAAGCTCTACTCGATGGGATTCTTTGTGTGAGTTCTAGGACCCCTCTTTTACATGTTTTTGAATGATTTTGGGGCTAGAACACATCTAAAAATTGTTTTTTGGGTATTTTAGGTGTAAACCTGTTTATATGTGTATGATTCGTTTGGGTCTTGATTTCGGGCTTAGTTGTGCTTGAATGGTGTCGTGGTATGCTTCCCTAAGGTTTAGAATGGGTGATTTGAGCTTAAAAGAGGTTTGAAAGAGTTTGGAGGTCGAACTTGGCAGCTACAGTTCGGGATGAACTGCATTCTGCACCCAGCTAGGGCTATGCGACTGGAGGTCCGTGCGTCCGAATGGCATGGGACTGGGTCGACACGCATGAAAGGAGTGCGGATGAGGTTCATTCGTACTAATGTAATGCGACTGAATGAGATGCGGATGAAGGTCATACGACTGAATGAAATGCAGATGAAGGTCATGCGACTGAAGGTCATGCGACTGGAGTCCATACGCCTGTGAGTCGTGCGATTGAGGTTCATACGCACGAAAGGTGTGCGACTGAGGGCCATTTGCATGAAGGTCATGTGACTGAGTTCCATACGCCCGGATGTCATGCGACTGAGGTTCATTCGCATGGGAAGCATGCGATTGGAGGCTATGCGACTGGAGGTCCATTCGCCTGAGTGTTCTCATACGCATGGAAGACCATGCGACTGAATAGGGTCCATACGCCCGAATGATCATAGCATTGTCTGAGTTTCGGGAAAGTGCGGACGTAGGCTAGGACTTTTGGGGCTGTAGATGATGTGATGGGCATGGATGATGTAAGATGATTTATGATGATGAGCTGATGATGATGATGATGATGCGATGCATGAGGATGTGTGATGCGGTATGGTTTTATATGATGTGATGCGCGTGATTCGTGTGATGTTTGATTTTGTGTGATTGTGCATGTTGTATGTTATGCATGATGTATGTTATGGGTGTGCGATGTTTCCTTGTGTGATCGATGTAGTATGTTGTTATGTTCCTTATTATTATGTATGTCTATCTTTCCCGTAGCTTTACGTGTTACGTTAATGAATGAATGAAAAGTATTATGTATCGTAAAGTAGAAGATAATGAAAGGAGGAACGTAGTGAAAGAATGCACACGTTAATGAATGAATGAAAAGTATTATGTAACGTAAAGTGGAAGATAATGAAAAGAGGAACGTAATGAAAGAATGCATGCGTTAATGAATGAATGGAAGTAAGAAAGGCTTGCAAGCAAATGTATGAGGTGAGCGACCCTCTTGTCACAACAGACTCGAAAGGGGTCCTTGTCGCGTACTCCGGTACTGTGTCAGTCTTCGGACATGAGTCGCGGGTTTGGTTACAGGCCCCGGCACAGTATCAGTCTTCGGACATGAGTCGGGGGTTTGCATGAGACAAGATCCAGTTAAATGAGAAGTGCATCGCGTACTCCGGTACTGTGTTAGTCTTTGGACATGAGTCGGGAGTATTGCGTGAGACGAGATAATGAGATGAGCGACCTTGTGTTGCAACAGACTCGGATAGAGTTCAATCCATTTGATTAACTCGAATGGGATCTTTGTCGCATATCGCGGTACTGTGTCAGTCTTCGGACATGGTTCAGGGGTTTATGTACAGGCCCCGGCACAGCATCAGCTTTTGAGCATGAGTCGGGGATATTGCATGAGACAAGATTCGAGTAATGAAAAGAAATGAGCAAAGAAATGAATGAATGAACGAATGATGATAAAGATAATAATAATAATAATAATTATCTGTATGTATGTATGATGTATGATAATCTGATGAATGTAAAGTACGAAAAGAAAGTAAGAGAAAAGAAAGAATGTATGAGATGAACGAACGACTAATAAACGATAATGTAAGATGAGAAAGATAATAAACGAGAAATTATTATCTATGTGTACGTATGATGTGTGGTCACGAAAGAAAGTAAAGAATGGTTTTTAATGAAAGTAAAGTATTTTATTTATAAAACTAGAACTCACTCAGCAACGCTGACTTTGATGTGTTTCCAGTTGGCAGGTATGTTGCTGAGGATGGCAAGGGGCGACTACTCAATTCTTTTGGTATGGCATCCATTGATATAAGGCTTTTGTGATGTAATGCAAAAAAATGTATTTTGTAATTCGATAACAACGTATCGTTTTGCAAAAGCTATTATGTTTAAATGAAATGTATGCTTAAATGTTTCTGCTGCAATGCTTTTATGCAAGAAGACGAAAATATATGTTTTATGTGCGATGATTAACCAGCTGTAAGCGTCCTGGGAACGGGGCCTTACAAGTTGGTATCAGAGCTAAAGTTTAAGTGAAACGGGTAAATTTTCAAAAATAAACCTTATCCTAAACTGAAAATGGGACGGAAAGGGAAGGGATGCCAATCTGAGTAGTTGCGTGCTATCAGGTACTTTCTTTAATGTTAACCGGTATTTTGTGCACATGCTATGTGGTTATGTGCTGTTTGTAGATTTAAATACTGATGTAGTTAAGACAGGTAATGCTTGGGGTATGAAGAGTAAAGTAAGTGGCTAATCATAACTGGCTACTGTAATTCGACACTTACTAAACTTGACATAAACTGAGTTGTTCCCTTGAATGACCGTGTTGGTGCTTGAATCTTTCAGTGTGTGTTAGAGGATGGCTGGTGGTAGATCTTCTAATGCTTCGAGGGGTGGAGGTCGTGGTGGGCTTGGTGCTGAACCGTAGCCCAAAAGAGGAAGACCTAGGGTTGAAAAGGTGGTTCATGAAGGACCTGAGACCCCTTATCCGGAGCCTGGTGATGAGAGTGCTAACTTGAGAGCCTCAATGAAAGAGGTTGTTGTGGAGGAAGTGCACCAGGTCATGCAGACGATCTTACCGTCTATGGTGACCGAAGTGATAAGGGCCGTATGGGATGGAGAAAGAGGGGAGAGGAACCGGTACTCGAGAGGACAGGAGCAACCGGAAACTGAAACGGTTCTCTCCGATGATAAGGAAGAGGAGGAAGAGCATGTGCAAGAGCGTGCAAGCCCCCTTCCTTTGACGGTAACGGTAATGCTGCTGCTACTCACCGATGGGTGAGAGAGATGGAGGCGGTACTCAATATCAGCGAGTGCTGAGAAGATCAAAAGGTGAAGTTTGCTACCCACTCATTTGTGGACTCGGCCCTGTGCTCCGGTATGAGGAAGGAGAACAGAGGGTGAAGGCTAGAGCTTTTGCCATGACCAAGAGGAGACTAGAGCGGACTTCGACTTGAGTCAGGTACGTTTCTGGTAATTTGTATTTGTGCATCTATGCTTTGAATGCGGTGCTAGTAGTAGTTTCGTTCCTACTGCCTTCTGTTGTAAGTTGCACTTTAGGAGCAGAAACATCGATGAGCCCCTCGATGTAGGAAATGTAATTAATAAATCCACTAGGTTACCGGATGCCCTAGAGGATTGCGTGATAGAATTGAGAAAGCGTTTGTTCCTGCTAGACCGTTCAGGATAGGTTTGGGTGGATAGGCGTACACCATAAGGTGAATAGGGCTAACGACCTATGAGGCGAACAAAAAGTGTCACGAGAAGGTGGGTTGATCAACGACGCCTAGAAAGGGTTCGGTGCCAACCTATGGCGACGGAGTAATAATGAAGGCCATGCCTTGGAAAAGAGAATCATTTGATTCAGAAAGCAAGGAGAGTGAACACCGAGCTATGTGGGACCATCCCAATGGTTTATCAGGAAGAAACAGTGGCATGTCGTCGGGAGCTACCTGATGAGTTAAGTGGAAGTCATCTGAAGTTCCATGTATCTTGTCTAAGAAAGTGCTCGATCGATGAAAGTATGATCGTGCCACCGGAGGACACAGAGATGGATAAAGTATTCAACTACAAGAGGCAACTGGTGGCTGTTTCCGATAGAAGGGAAGAGAAGGGTTAAGGAGAATGGTGGTTTCACTTGTGTGGAGGCAGTTGAGCCTAAATGGATCTCAGCCTACGTGTGAGATCAAGGGAGAGGTGTGACAGTATTACTCGCAACTGTTCGAGAAGTAACAGGTTTCGGGGACGAAACCTATATTAGGGGGTTGGACTTGTAATACCCGGAAATTTTCTTTGAAGCCGACGAAAAAAGAAAAGAAATAAAGCCCAAAGTCGAGGGACCAAACTTGCCAAACAGGAAGAAACTTGGATGAGTGGGGGTATAAAAGGGGGAGGGCAGCCCACACCCTCCCATTCTTACCAAAAACTCAGCCAAGGGAGAAGAGAAGGAGAAAAAGGGAGAAAAGCTTGGTTCGGGTGGATTCGAGCGTGAAAATCGAAGTGTAGCGGGTCAAATCGAAGCTCTACTCGACGGGATTGTTTGTGTGAGTTCTAGGACCCCTCTTTTACATGTTTTTGAATGATTTTAGGGCTGGAACACATCTGAAAATCATTTTTGGGTATTTTGGGCGTAAACCCGTTTGTGTATGTATGTGTATGTGTATGATTCGTTTGGGTCTTGATTTCAGACTTGGTTGTGCTTGAATGGTGTCATGGTATGCTTCCTTAAGGTTTAGAATGGCTGATTTGATATTAAAAGTGGTTTGGATTAGTTTGGAGGTCGAACTTGGCAGCAGCAGTTCAGGATGAACTGCATTCTGCACCCAGCTAGGGCTATGCGACTGGAGGTCCATGCGTCCGAATGGCATGCGACTAGTTCCATACGCATGAAAGGAGTGCGGCTGAGGTTCATTCGCGCGAAAGTAATGTGACTGAATGAGATGCGGATGAAGGTCATGCGACTGAATAAAATGCGGATGAAGGCCATGCGACTGAAGGTCATGTGACTGAAGGTCATGCGACTGGAGTCCATACGCCTGTGACCCGTGCGATTGAGGTTCATACGCACGAAAGGTGTGCGACTGAGGGCCATTTGCATGAAGGTCATGCGACTGAGGTCCATACGCCCAGATGTCATGCGACTGAGGTTCATTCGCATGGGAAGCGTGCGATTGGAGGCTATAAGACTGGAGGTCCATTCGCCTGAGTGTTCTCATATGCATGGAAGACCATGTGACCGAATAGGGTTCATACACCCGAATGACCATAGTATTGTCTGACTTTCGGGAAAGTGCGGACGTAGGCTTGGACCTTTGGGGCTGTAGATGATGTGATGGGCATGGATGATGTAAGATGATTTATGATGATGAGCTGATGATGATGATGATGTGATGCATGAGGATGTGTGATGCCGTATGGTTTTATATGATGTGATGCACGTGATTCGTGTGATGTTTGATGTTGTGTGATTGTGCATGTTGTATGTTATGCATGATGTATGTTATGGGTGTCCGATGTTGCCTTGTCTGATCAATGTGCATGTTGTATGTTATGCATGATGTATGTTGAACTCGTGTAATTGATACCATCAAGATCATAAACCGATGTGTATATAAACATGATGGACGCATTAGGTATGAACCATTTGCTTAAACCATTTTCTTTTGAAACCCATACCTACATAATCTCCTTTTTGACACCATGTTGAGCCCTAACCTGTCATTTGAAAGCCAAAACAATAGGCTATGAAACCTTAGCCATTTGATGAAAACAAGGGGGATGAAGTCCAATCCATAACATATTTAGAAGTGTCATTTCAGTAGTAGTTCAATATTATTAGGAGAAATTTGTTAAAAAAGAGAAAAAATAAAAAAAAAGATAAATATGAGGTCAGAATGACCACAATATGAAGAAACAAAAATAGTGTGAAAATTCAGTGTTAGTATTGCAAGTAGAAGGGCAAAAATGATAAATAAGACATCTAGTGTGTTTGAGTTAGATTTCATTCGCTGTTAACCACTCTAGAAATTCCTTTTTATCCCACCTTAACCCTTAACCTAACATTACAACCTGTGAAAGACCTCCTGATTTGTGTAAATTTATGGCGATTTGATCAATATACGAGCTTATGATGAATTTGTGCATTCATGGTCTGAGGTTCTAAAAATACTAGTATATCATCACTAGTCCACAAAATAAACCGAGAGGAGTGTTCACTGTGAGGAATGTGAATGTATGGATGTTTGAAGCAAAAGGTGAGTACATGTTAACTAAAGTTTCCATATTTAAAAACACGAATGATATTACACGATTGGGGTATGAATATTATAGGATGAAGTTGAAAAATAAGCATGTCTTGTGATCTTGAGTTATACAAAATTAAGATAATTTAGCATGTTTGATTAATCAAAATGAAATATGCAAATTGGTTTGCTTAAGGACAAACAAAAGGTTAAGTGGGGATGTGATAACGCATCAATAATTTAGCGTTTGATTAATATAAAAACGTGATTTTACATTTTGATTACGGTGGAATAGATTCAAGTTGCATGTGTTTTGATTTGTAGGAATTGAAGTCAGAAAAGGCTTGTTTTGGAGAAAAAGGATCAACAAACAAAACTATAAGGGTGTTGAATCTGAAAATAAAGAAAGTTACAAAAACGACCCAGTAAACCCTAAACCGGCGTATGATACGCCGGGTATGGGCGTATCATACGCCGGTCAGCGTATTAGTGACGTATTTGCAGGCGTATTTGAATAAAAAGCAGAAAGTTGGGCTTTAGAATACAGGGATACGCCCACGGTCGGTGTATCATACGCCGGTCTTTAACAACTTCCTTATTTTCTTGGATTTTAAAGTTATTTAAAGATATTCAATCCCAATTCGTTGAACAACTTATTCCAGCTGAAGATAGGTGATTTGAAGGTTTCTTTTGGTGCTTGAAAGCTTCCTAATATATAGAAGAATCATCATTGATCATCATAAGAAAAAGATTGAACATTCGATGAAGACCATGAGTGGCTAGTTCCTTCATGATTGCTTCCGGGAGAATTGATTGTGCTCTGTAAGACTTTTTATGTGTTTTCATTAGGGTTTTGTTAGACAATGGTCTTTGAATGTAAGTTTAACTTTTGATTACGTTAAAAGATTCATTTATAAATACAGTTGCTTGTTGAAATTATCAGTTTTTGGTTTCCTTGTATCTTCTATCCTGAACTCACTAAAATCAACAGGTAACTTGATATAGACAAGTTAATAACATTGTTATTGAACGAGTCGTAAAAGTTTGATCCTTTGTAACATTAATTGAAAAGTTGAAGTATTTAGAATTAGGTTTTGGCAAACCCTAGTTTGATTACATAAATTATTGAACTTGCATAATTGAGGATCTGAAAGTGATTATTTTCCATATTCTAAGTTAATTAGTTTCAAAGTTCTTTGCTTTATGCAATTGTGTTCATTAATGAATTCAAAGTTTCAACTTTTATTTCTAAAGTTTGGGTCTTTAAGTTAATCGAGTCACATTTGTTAAACACTTTTCACGTATTCTCTGATAAGATGACATTACTTACCCCTATATAATAAAGGTTGCTAAGACCGGTTATTTAACTTATTTTTGATCGAGTCTCGACAAGCAGATCAACTCTCTATCTCTTTATTCTTACACTTACCCGTATCACCTATGTAACATCCGCCCATTTTCAAACTATAAACCCAAACCCAAACTCATTATGAATCCTCATTCGTAAAAAAAAATTCATTATTTAATTATTTATTCATTTTGATGAATGAAAATGCACTAAATGTATTATTGAACTAATTTTATGATCATTTTTATCAATTTTCATTTATTATACTATTTAATCAATTTATAATAATTTCATAATTTATAGAATATAATTTGATAAATTTATGAAGTTTATTTGTCATTTATGAGTTTTAATTACAAAAACTAAAATAAATAATTAAAATACAAAGTTCATAATTCTTATAAATATGTAAGGTCTATAAAAGTTTTATAAACTAGTTATTGATTTAATGAAATTTATAAATAAATAATTTGAATTATTTTAAAACTTGGGTTTTGATAAGTTTGGGATCAAATTTGCAATTTTTGAAACTTAATTAAAAAGCTTCTTACATAAAATGATAACCTCTTAACACTACAGGGACCAAACCTGCAAATATCATTTAAAACGAAATTAAACCATATTAAACCTCTCTTAAACACACCCTAAATGCTCAATTAAAATGAAATTAAACCATATTAAACCTATCTTAAACCCGTTTCGAACCAAAGACCCGTTTTAACTCGATTGGGATGGCTGTTGTGAGGTGTTGAACTAAAACCGAATTCCCATTCAAAGCGAAATCGTATCAGATGGAAAATTCAACACAATTGATTTAATCCAACAATTAGAAACGCATATGCAATCACTCTAGACATAATAGTCAAATCAATTTGGACAAAGATCGTTTTAAATGACAGTTACTCGAAACCAAAACTTCGATTCAAAATCTTAACTCGTTGATCATGTAATAGTTAAAATAAAGACTATATAATCATAGGAAAACATTCGAAAGAACTTCCTTGAACCATCTGTAACTTCAAACATTTCATTCGAATCACACAAACAACATATTCGATCATCATCTTCATTACGAGACCTGCAACTTGACCTCCGTAGCATCTTCGAATAAAATTGATAAAGGGCTATCGTCCCTCATCACCCCTGAAAGCTTTATCATTCATTAATTGGACCATATCAACATTGATAATACGGATTCAGACTATCCATCAGTCACGGCTATCTTTCATATAGTTTATCATCAATTAGAACTTAATCAAGTAAGTTAATAACATAATCATACTAGGTTTTACATGGGGAAACAAAGCCCCATGTTTAATTCGGTAATCTGCATCATTTGGGTGCTCAATTTGATTAAAATCGAAGTTAGGGTTCTTTAACATTTGGGGTTTTTCTAATGAATGCTTATAAAAACTATTAGTGGACTTAAACTAGACTTGGGCTTATAGCCCACCAGTAAAACGCAGGAGCCATACACATGGGGTCCCGGGTTCGAACCCGGGCATCCTCAAGTTATTTTTAATTGTTGGTTTTTAATCATTTTAAATTTTATAAATTCTTAATATATTATTTAATCAAAATAAAATTATTGTTGTTAATCAAATTTATTCCGGAAGTTATTAATTTAATTTCTGAAATTTTTAAACAAAATAATATTCTAATTTTATAGTTTAAAATTATAAAAACTATGACAAAAGTTATTTAAAAGTTTATCTTTTATTACTTTATAATGGTTTTATTTAAATCAAATAAGTTATGTTATAACTTATTTAAATAATCAATTATTTAATTGATTATTTTGATAAGTCATTAGTTAATTAATTATTCTTTTCACACATTATACTTAATCTTTATTAAATCAATGAATTAAATTATTGAATCATTCTTTATCATTCCCAATCTTAATTGAGTTATTCTGTCTATCTTGAATCAAAACATAATCGATTGCATTATTATATTTTATTTGACTTAAATATTAAAACCCCCAAATTTCAAATGAAACACTAATTCATATTTACTCTTGAATCATATCTTTATTCTAACACTAAGACATCAACCCTTAGGTTGAACCGTAAAGGAAAACGTTGGAGAATCGTATTTTCTATATATTGTTCAAAAGTGCACATTATATATCATGTGAGTTTTCCATCAACTTACACTTGTAAACCTTTTGATACTTGTAAACGCACATGCAATTCATCTTTACTTTTTGTCATGGTTATTTGTATTATTGTGAGTTTTATATGATATACATTATACGTTGACAATCATTAACTATTGCTAGCCTGGCGATGTCATAGATCTATGGGCCTGACAAGCCTATTTGGTGGCCCTAGTGTCATATTCTTGAGCACTATGGGGACCAAGTACACTTAGCTAATCATTTAATCTTGTAATCTGTCAAGGTTTGATTGTAGCTATATGCACTCTATAAACTTGCATAATTCATAACCATCGACATGAATTACTACTTGTAAACTTATATATATATATATATATATATATATATAATATATATATATATATATATATATATATATGCTTAACCCATGGAAACTCACAAACTTTCAAAGTTGACCATTTATTTTTAACATGTTTTAGCATTGCTTCTTGAGGAATTCTTCTTGCTCATATAGGACTTGGAATTAGTTAATTAAATATCTTATGTTGTGTAAGGCCCCGTTCCCGGGCACCTCACAGTTGATCATTCATTGTACATAAAACATATTAATATACATTTCATTAAATATACAGCAGAATTAGGTTAGCAAAAGCCATTCTCTATTATTAAAAGATACTGTTGTTAAGCAATACAATAGTGTTCAAGTCTCAAAAGATTGTTTAATTGCATTACAAAACAACAATATCATAATATAGGAATGGATGTCACTCTTTCTCCGCCGAGTAGCTTCACCCTCGTACCATCCTCAGAAACTATTACTTGCCAACTGAAAACGTATAAAAGTCAGTGTTGCTGAGTGGGTTCTAGTTTTAAAAGTATTAAAATGCCTTGTGTAATGTATATATATATGAAAATACTCTTTTTATAAAAATACATCTCTTACTCTTGTACATGAGCACGCATTAACTATACAACAAGGTAATGCTTTCTTTCTTTACTGTATGCCTTAGTTCATTTCCTACTCTTTTAACTTTATCTTTCACTGTCTATGTGGACCACTGAGCAATACCCTAAACTATATGTGCAGGGAAACTGGTGTTGGGCCTCTAGTCTCTCAATGGGCTATGATCACTGTACATAAGGCTGACCCAGTCACCTAGGGTATGCTGCAAAGGTCCGCCAATCTCAATTGATTGGCCCTGTGTGCATCCTTTAGGGTAGTTAACCCGCAACACAGTTCAGCTGACGACAACATGGTCGTGCACCTCCTATATGCTTGTAAGACTTTTAGCATTTTAATTATGTTCCACTTTTCTTTATCATTAATCTTTCTCTTTGTTAAGAATAGTACTTGCATTTATGATCATAAATACACCATATAAGTCACACAATGATAATTACTATGATTATAGGAACAAATTATAATAATGCAATGATATAGCAATTAAAAACCCTAAAGTCAAACTAAGGTTAAACTCTAAGATTCTGTTTTTCTCAAAATTTCAGAAAATGTTCTAAGTGTTCTAGGCGCATGAGCACTATACAGGCGCATGAGGCCTGTTTAGGCGCATCGGCACTATTTAGGTGTTTCATCACTTAGGCGTTTGGACCATCTCAGATGCATGGGCACTATTTGGATGTTTGGTCCATACTTAGGAGTCTGAGTCTAAATAGTAGACACATGGGCTACTGTTTAGGCACATGGGGTTACACTTAGAATTTCTAAGGCATTTTCTAGACGGTTAGGGCACTGTTTGGGCGGTTGGGCCCTGTTTAGGCGTATGGGCTGACTTAGAACTTTTTAAGGTAAATTTTAGGCGGTTGGGGTACTGTTTAGGCAGTTGGGCAACCTGTTTAGCATATTCTTATCATATTATCAGTCCCAATCATTCTTCTTACATGTTCAAAGCTTAATAGCACCATTCTAAGTATAACTAACACATAACAACCATAAAAACATCATCATGCATACATAGACACATACGGGTATTCAAACAACTTTTGTAAAAATGGTTTTACATACATTTTCAGCCCCAAAAGTGTTAAAACATGTAAAATTACAGGGTCTAGAACTCACCTTTTCTGCTTCCAAACTCCAAACTCTAAATCTTGAACTCTTCAAAGAATTCGAACAACTAGATATGTCTAAAACATACAAACCCAAACACATATACATATAAGAACATATTACCGAGACCAAATCTAGCCAAGAACAACTTAAATGCACTAATTCTCACCTTGAATTCGGTTTTCTTCTTGTTCTTCTTTAAGAATCCGAGAGCTTTCTGCTCTTTCTCTCTCTAAAACTCACAGAAAGTTGGTATGTAGGTAGAGTGGGCGGCCATGCCACCTTTTTGTACAAAATTATTATATTATTTTGCACTTTTACACCTTCAACCCCTCAATTTAGGTCTTATTACATTTCCTCCTTTTATTCTTCTTTCCACAAATTTTAAAACGTCCGGGTGTTACAAGTCCACCCCCTTATATAGGTTTCATCCCCGAAACCTGTTAGTCTTTGAATAATTATGGGTAATGTTGCCTCATTTCCTCTTCAGTCTCCCACGTAGACTCGGAACCCTTCCGGTGCTTCCACTGCACTCATACAAGTGGAACCACTTTATTCCTTAGCCTCTTCTCATTCTGATCGACGATCGCCAGTAGCTGCTCTACATAGTTGAGCCTTTCATCCACCTCGATATCCTCCAGTGGTACAACCATGTCTTCATCAGCTAAGCACTTTCTTAAATGAGATATATGGAATGTGGGATAAATTCCACTTAACTCATCCGGCAATTCAAGTCGATAGGCAACCTCCCCTACTCGTGTGACGATTCGGAAAGGTACTATATATCTCGGGCTTAGCTTACCCCGTTTCCTGAATCGGATGATCCCCTTCCAAGGTGAGACCTTCAACATAACTCGATTGCCAACCTTGAATTCCGTCGATCTACGCGTTATGTCAGCATACGACTTTTGTCTATCTTTTGCTGCTTTCATGAAAGCCTTGATCTTCTCTAACTTCTCAATCGTAGCCTCGATCACCTCGACACCTCCCAACTCTTTCTGCCCAATGTCTCCAAAAACATACGGGCGTCCTACACCCCCTACCGTATAGCATCTCGTATGGTGGCGTGCCAATACTAGCATGGTGACTATTATTGTTTGAGAATTCTGCTAATAGTAAGTGGTCATCCCAACTTCCTTTAAAATCGATCACACATGCACGAAGAATGTCCTCGAGCATCTGAATCATCCTCTCAGACTGACCGTCCGTCTGAGGATGATAACCGTCTGAGGATGATAAGCCGTGCTAATATGAAGCTTTGTCCCCATCACGTCATGAAATCTCTTCCAAAACTTCGACATGAATCACGTGTCACGATCCGACACAATAGACACCGGCACACCATGACGGGCTACAATCTCCTTGATGAACAGATCTGCTAGTCTCTCGGATGAATACATCTCGCAAATCGGCAGGAGGTGAGGACTCTTAGTTACACGATCAACAATCACCCAAATGGCATCATACCCCCTCGCCGTACGGGGTAACTTCGTAACGAAGTCCATGGTGATATGCTCCCACTTCCACTCGGGTATATCCAACGGTTGGATCTTCCCGTAAGGTTTTTGATGCTCTGCTTTCACTTGCAACCAAGTGAGACACTTACTCACATACTCCACCACGTCACGTTTCATACCCGGCCACCAGTAGTCCTTCTTCATGTCCTGATACATCTTGGTGGCACCAGGATGAATGGAGTATCAAGTCTTGTGAGCTTCATCCATGATTCTCCCTCACAGATCTCCATAACGGGGAATCCACATTCGTCTAAAGCGGGTTCTAACCCCGTGGGTGTTTTCTCCTAGCTCCGAGACTAGACTCTCATTCGTTCAGAGTTGAGGCGATCTTCTTTCAACGCCTCATCTTGAAATTCTTTCACTTGCGTCATCACGTCCGAGGTCATCACTAACTAACACGCATTCACCCGAATTGTCTCGAGTCTTCCTTTTTGGCTCAGGGCATCGGCCATCAAGTTGGCATTGCCCGGATGGTAGTGGATGCAAAATTGATGATTGAATCTTGTTCATCTGATGATTTCGATCATGATGTTAGGTTAAACTCATGTTAATCTGATGTTTGATTGAACACACTGTTCATATTCATCGATGAACAGTATCGGTAAAGGATGAACTCGATGAAGAAGATGAACAGACTCATGAAGTTTTAATAAAAAATAAAATAAAATAAAATAAAATAAAATAAAAAGCATCAAAACAAAATTCAAAATAAAATTCAAATTGATAAAAAAATCATCATTTCAGGAACTTAAGAGTTTTTAATAAATGATATAAGATAACATAAACAGAAGTGTTAAACTTTTAATCAAAATTAATCTTGAAAATTCATCTTTTATTAAAATTAAGTGTTTACACTTAAAATTAAAATTCAAGTTGATTTAAAATTCAAATTCATGTTAACACATCAGTTTATAATATCTTAAATCATCATTTTTAAACTCATATTAAAAAATTTGCTTCAAAATACACATAGTATCTAATATCATTGCTTTTAAATTTTGCAGATGACAGAGTTAAAGTTTGTGCCTAAGCACAACATTGCTGCATTGCTGGATGAGGAAGCACAAGATGCTTGGTCTTATGAAGAAATGATCAGATTTCTTCTAAGAACAAAATATGTGTATGCAATGTGTTACCAAACTGTGATCTATGACAGATTCATTAGACAGTTTTGGAATACTGCAAGGGTTGAAGTAGATGATGGAAGAAAAGTTGTCAGAGGATTTGTTACCAGAGACAGAATGATAGAAGTTTCTAAAGATTCCATCAGAAATGCTCTGAGATTAGGAGAAAATGATCCTGAAGATCTCTGTGAGTTTACTTTTAATGAATGCAGAGAAACTTTCATGGCTATGGGTCATCCAGATCAGTTTCCTAAGAAACAATTTTTTAGAGCAAGGGTATACAATCACTGGAAGCTTCTTTATTACATCTTCCAACATTGTTTGTCCAAGAGAAGTGCTGGATGGAACTCATTTCCAGTAGACATAGCTTCTCCTATTGTTGCCTTAGCTACTAACAGAAGGTTTAATATGGCAAGGTGGATACTCAATGGTTTTGCTTTCAACTTAGAAAAAGGAACAAGACATAAATACTTGATGTATCTAAGGTTTCTCCAAATGGTCATAAATGAGGAATATCCAGATATCCATGTTTATGGAGTAGGTGGAGATAGGCTGGAACTGGAGGTGGAGATAGGCTGGAACTGGAAAACATGTCTGAAATGACATACAAAAAGTTAACAATGATAACTGGTGCACAGAATGTTCCTATGTTTGACTACATGTTAAATGTAGCAAATGATGAAGTTGACATTACTGTAGAGCATTATCATTTGTTAGATGGTGAACCGATTGATCCAGCTGATCTGATAGATGGATTTCCTATAGATGAGGATGATGAAAATAAAGAAGATGATGATGATAGCTCATCAAGTTCAGATGATGATGATGATGCTAATGATGATGATGGTGGTGTAGCTGAGACACACCAAGTTATAAGTCATGAATCACAAATGTCAGAACAAGCTTCTGAAGCTCAACATGAAGAAGAAGAAACTGTTGGTGATGAAGGCCATGATGAAAGTGAGCATGAAGCAGCTGATGTTTCAGATGATTTAGTTATTGATGAAGCTGATAATGAAGATGTACATGAAGAGGAACCGACTCACATTGAGACTGAACAAGAGATGGATGTAGATAATCAAATTGTTGATTATGAGTTCATTGATTCATTTCAAATTGATCAAAATATACCAGTTTCTACAACTCACGTGGCAGTTCAAACTGATGAGATTGTAGATGTTGATGAACTTGAAAGGCTAAAAGATGAAAATGAAGCAAAAGAAAAGGAGATAACTGATCTTAAAGCTGAGCTGGATTTGTTAAAGAAAAACAATGAAATGTTGAAAGAAGAAAATGATAAATTGAAAGAAGAAAGTCTTAGCAAAGATGAAAAGATTGTGGCTTATGCTAAAGACAAAGAAGATGTGATTAAAAATTTTGAGGTGATGATAAAAGATTATGACCTTCTTGAAGAGAAATTCAAGAAATTGACTGAAGAAAATGAAAGTTTGAAAGAAAACTTGATGTTAAAAGAATCTGAAAAACCCAATTCTCCTGAAGTAGTGATTGTTTCAGAAAATATTCCAATTGATGTTGAGAAAGTTTCTAAAATGGAGAAAGGGAAAAGAAAGTTAGATGAAATAGATGCTGAATTTGTACCTGAATCATCATCAAAGGCTCAGAGAAGTGAAGAGTTAATTGAAGAAGAAATTCAAGAAAGTCAAGAACCAGGTATTCAAGATAAAATTGGTGCTTTGGAAGACTTGGAAGATGAATTTGATGATGATTGGTATAATGAAGTTCTTGATGATGAAGATATGGATGAAGAATTTGAAAATCCTCCTTTGGAACATGAATAAGGAGTTGATAATATTCCAACAGATTTTGAAGAAAGGTATAACTATCTTGTAAAGATGAAATATAACAGAGTCTTTTTAGATGGGTTAACAGTTTCTCAGATAAACGATGAATATGAGAAATGTATAGCTGCAGAATCCATTGCTCCAATAGATCCAAATGAAATAGTGATTGAACATGGAGAGTGGAACAGAGAAAAAGAAAGTATTAATGTTGATGAACTTTCAAGTTCCGAGCTGCACCATCCAGATCCTGAAGACATGAGTGTGTTTGCTTTACGATCATGGTTGCAAGCAAGGAATTATCCTTGGAGAAAATTAAAAAGACTTCAATCTGTATCTTTGAGAAATTTGGTTAAGAGTTTCCAAGAAACGGAGAAACAAACTAAAAGATGATCATATTGGATACTGACAATCTGCAATACTTGGAAATTACAAAAAGAACAAAAGTGTTGAAGCCTCAGGAGATCAAACAAATGGCAATGAAATCATCTGCTCATGAAAGGAGAAAAGAGCTAATGAAAAAGTTTCCAGAATCGGAAAAGCAAGCTTATAAGGCTTCTGAGGAACAAATTCAAATATTTGATAAATCAAGATCAACAGGTGATTTGGTAAGGAATGTGTTACAAAAAGGTCAATCAGTTGCTGAATTGTTGAATGCAATGATTGCACCTGACTTCACAAATCAAGTAAAGATCATAGCATGGAAGTATGACGAAATGTTTGATGCGTTTCTGATTAAAAGAGTGAATGCAATATGTGATGTTTATCATTTTTATGCTAGCATCATAAAACTTCCAGTACAGGATCTTAAAGAGTTGAATAAATTGATGTTGATTAATCATTCAAATGCAAAAAGAGGACAAATGATGGTGGATTTGTTGAGAATAGGGTTGACCAGATCAAGTAATTTTTGAAAACAAGATGTGATCAGGAAGATAAAGAATACTTTATGTCAATGAAGAAGAAAAGAAGTAAGAAAGTTAATCAATCTGATGAAGATCACTTTATGATTGAATTTTATGACAAGTATGTAGAAAAAGTGACAACTCCTAGCTTAAAGATGATTGACGGAAATCAAAAGTCAAAACCAATTCAAAGATGGTTTTACAATTCAGAAACTTTTGAGCTTAAACTTGTGAGAAACTTAGAAGATTGGAATGAAGATATGATAACTTTGTTTGGAGCTATTGAGCTGAGGTTACTACATCCAAGTTACATTTCATTTCTATCTGTACAGAAGTTTGACAAGTTATCAAATGAGACAGCTGAACAAGATAAGAAGTACTTTGTGTCAATTATCAATGTTATGAGTGCTGCCATGGAGAGAATTGCATTAAGAAAAGCATTGGCTTATGCAAACATAGTGAAGAAAGATATTCCTGATATTGAGTTTATGAGAATATCAAGGAAAGGTGTACTTGAATTGTATACAAAAGATTGTGGAATTCCAATTGAGCTATATGCTAATGTTGATATAGCATGTTTGTCAAAGAATACGTTAGAAAGAATGAAGCAGTTAGAGATAAAAACCAATGAGTCAAAACCAGAGCAAGCTGTTCTAGCAAAGAAATTCAAGTCATCAATAGAGAATGCATTGAAAGAAACAGAGATTTACAAGAAGAAACCGATGTTCACTGTTAAAGAAGAACCTAAAGAATTATTTGAAGATTGAAGATAAAAGAAGAGGTCAAAGGATGCAGAGAAGATAAGATGAAGACAAAGACAAGAACATGAAGAAAAGCAAGGATGGAGCTGAACTGAAGACTGAAGACTATGTAAATCTTAGGGGGAGTATTGTTAGGTCCCTTAAAAGATTAACATTTAGTCTTTAGTGTCTAGTTTTGTAGTTTATACTAGTATAGGGACTTTTTGTGTAAATTTAGTTCCTTAGGTTCTAGTATAAATAGCATAGACGTAGTATAATTTCTTCGTCTTTGATTTCTCAATCTTGATGAAGGTTTCTTGCTTTGAAGTTTAGTTGAATCTTGAGATGATTCCTTTTGACACTCTTTATTTTCAGTTAGTTCATTAGAACTAGAATCATCAGAAATATTGTTATTAGATTTAACCTCTTCAGATTTTTCTTTCAGATTGTTATTGACATCAGATTTTTCACTCTTTAGTTTAGTTTGTTCAATAACATTTTCACTTTTTGGTACAAACAGATTCTTTTGTTTTTGTTGAGGTTCATAAGATTTAACTTTGATTGGATGACCATTTTTGATCTTGTTTAAGTCAGTTTCTTCATAAACTTCAACATTTTTCTTTTTAAAGTTCTTTTGATCCTGAAATTCTTTCAGTTTAGCTTTGTTTTCTGGTGAATGATCATGAGTATTGAAATTATCTGGTAATGTTTTTGAGATTGATTCAGGCATAGGTTCATGTGTGAATCCTAATCCTGTTTTATCTTTGTCATTCCTTCCATTCACCAGTTGCTCGACAATTTTCTTTGAGCTTTTAACTTTGGCTAAGTCTATTTGAGTTGCTGCATGTGCCAATTTTTCTTTTTCAAGTGTTTTGTTCATCTCTTCAAGTTGTTGCTTGACAAGTTCAAGTTCTTTAATAGTTTTGTTCCATGAAGCTTGAAGAGACATGATCTTTTCATCAGCAATTTTGTGATATGATTTTAGCTTAGTATGTTTTGATTCTTCTTGTTTGAGCTTGTCACATATTTTGAATGAATATGTTCTGTAGTGTTCAACTAGTTCAAAACATGCTTTTGTGCACATTTTCTCTCTCACGTCTACCGGTATTTCAGGATATGAGTTTGAAGATTCAGTATCAGAAGAGTTAACAACCTTTGGTTGTTCTGATTGAGCCATAAGAGCAACTTCTTTAGTAGTATCTTTTGGGTCTGATTTGTCGCTCCAATCATACTCTTCTTCTTGATCTGATTCATCATATTTAGGATCTTTATCTTTTGACCAGTCTTCATCATCAACTTTAGCAACTAGTGCCAGATTGGCAGTGAGATCAGTAGTAAATTGCTCTGCATATGCACTCCAGTCATAACCATCTTTGATGTTTACAACCAGTGCCTTCTTAGTTTCCTCACTATTCTTCTCTTCTTTGGGTTCTGGCATAGGTAGACTTTGGTATGGCTTTTGAAAAGTCTTGTTTGCATGTTGTTGATATTTCTGACCATTTGAGCTGCCTTGACTATTTCCTCCTTGGTTTCTTGGAGCTTTACATTCTCTTGAAAAATGACCATAACTGTTACAGTTAAAGCATCTTGATTTTGATTTATCAAACCCAACAGTTTTGTTTGCACTGGGTTTGTAATTTCTGTTAGTGTAAGAATGCTTTTGAGTTCTATAAGCTATCATGACCATCTGCCAGTTAAGATCCATTTCTTCTACATCATCTGGATCCATTTCAAACAAATCTTGTAGAACTAGCTCCATTTGAGTTAGATGACTGCCTTGATACGCTTGAAAGCTTGCCATGAAAGCAGTAAATGCAGTTTTTGACTCTTCATCTTGTAAAAGAATGTTAATCACATCTTTCACTTTACTTGGATTGGGAGAGTTTGAGGAGGATGGCATCTCAGTTGAAGGTTTAGGCATTTGAGCTTTAGGTGAAGACTGTGGTTGTGGTTGAGTGGAGTAAGCAGGTGTACTGGTGAAGAATCCTGCTCCCACAAACAGATCACCTTCATCTTCAGGAGTTCATTGGTCTTTAGCCAGAAATGCATTCTCTACAGTATTTGTTGGTGAAGCAACATACTTATACTGAGTTGTTGATGCATGTCTATCATTGTTTCTTGAACTCTCATCAATCTCTACAGATTCAATTTTAGCAATGAGAAGGTCAAGATCCATTGGAAACTTTTCAGTATGTTTCAACAAAGTAACAGTTTGTTTCCAAGAAGATGGTAGTGCATTCAGAAGTCTATTGTTTAGGTCCTCAAGATCATTCTTGATTCCTAAAGTAGACATTTCTGTAGTTAATTGCACAAACCTGTTCATCATTTGATTTATTGTTTCTCCTGAGATGTGCTCAAAAAGTTCCAATTGCCTTTTTAGTTTCTGCTTTTTCAGATCTTGAATCTCTTTCCCTCCTTCACATATGATCTTCAAGGCTTTATACATTGTATATCCAGTTTGGTAGTTTTCAAGTCTGGATAAAACTTCCAAAGGTAGCCCTTTGCACATGAGAGAATAGGCTTTAACATCATTTTTTACCTTCTTTAAGTCTTCTCCATGTAGGTTATCTTCTGGATATGGTTCTTGTGTATCTTTTGTATACACAAATCCTCTGTCTGGACCATCAGTAGTCACAGGAATATAAGGACCTTTTTCAATTGATTTCCACAGATCAGTGTCTATAGAATTCAAATGATGTTTCAGTCTAAGAGACCAGTTTTTAAAATCAGCTCTGTTTTTAAGTTTTGGAACTCTATTCTCAGAATCTTCTGATTTCACCATTTTTTATATTTTTGTTGTTTTCTAAGCTTTTGAATTAAGAAAATAAAAACAATATTTTTGGATTTTTGAAATTTTATGAAAAATTTCTAAGTGTCAAGGCTGAAAAGTCCAAACAGTGGTTAAACGCCCAACAGTGGTGATAAGTCCAACAGTGTGAAACGCCCAACAGTGGTGATAAGTTCAATAGTGTGAAATGCCCAACAGCTGATGAGTCTAAGGGATTGCCTTAGAAAAATTTCCAACACAATGCTAAAAAGTCCAACAGTAGTTATACGACCACAACGTGAAACTACCACAGTGGTTATACGGCTAGGGGTAAAACGACTGAAACAGTTGAGAAAAGTCTAACAGTTCTCAAACGACCAAACACTTGGGCAAATTTCAGTATTTTTCAGCCCTAATACGACACATTCATCAGATTCATATGAACGTAACGAACTCAGAAATCTCAAAATCGTTCAATTGTTGATGAATTGAGCTGAAATTTCACAATTAGTTCATGATTATACCGATAATCAATCCTATAACCTCAATTTCAGTAATTATCAACAAATTTCGATGAATTTTGGAGATTTAAATTCGAACACTCAAGAACACTTAGTCGAACTGTTTTTCACTAATTCACTCGATTTTTATGAGATAAACTGCAATTTGTGATTCAAAACATGTTTCTGATGATGAAACACAGCTTCGATTCACAATATTTCACTTGAATTGTCAATTGATTACAGATTTCAGTGGATTTTTGAAGTTTCTATCTTCGACAGAACCTCAAAAACACTCAACCGAAAGCTCTGATACCAATTGATAGGATCAATTAGAGCAATCTGTAACAATTATATGAACAATTCAAAGCAAAATACAAGCAATTGTAATCAAATCAAGCAAAATCAATGAAATATGAATTTTGTTGATTTTGCTTGATTTGATTACAATTGCTTGTATTTTGCTTTGAATTGTTCATATAATTGTTACAGATTGCTCTAATTGATCCTATCAGATTTCATAATCATAATCTTTGATGAGCTATAACCATCTCCTTTGTCTCATGTTGAGATCCTTTTGCTTGAAGAAGTACTTCAAGCTCTTGTGGTTGGTGAAGATGGTGCACTTCGTCCTATATAAGTAGTGCCTCCAAATCTTCAGCGCGAAAACCACAACCGCTAACTCCAAATCGTGGGTAGGGTAGTTGACTTTGTTGGTTTTCAGCTGTCGGGATACGTAGGCTATTACCCTTCCACGTTGCATTAATACGCAACGTAGCCCAGAATAAGAAGCATCCGAATACACCACTAAGTCCTCACTCCCCTCGGATAATGTCAAGACGGGAGCTTGAGTTAATCTCGTCTTCAACTCCTCAAAAGCACACTCCTGTTCTTGACCCCACTCGAACTTCACATCCTTGCGAGTCAATTTGGTCAAAGGTTAGGCTATCTTGGAAAAGTCTTGGATGAATCTCCTATAATATCCCTCCAGACCCAAGAAACTGTGGATCTCGGATGGCGTCTTTGGAGACTTCCATTGCATCAACGTCTCAACGTTTGCCGGGTCCACCACGATCCCTTTAGCATTAACAACATGACCTAAAAATTGAACCTCGCGCAACCAAAAAACACACTTGGAGAATTTAGCATACAACTTTTCTCTCCTAAGTGTCTCCAATACCTCACGTATGTGGCCGACATGTTCTTCCTCACTCTTAGAATAAATCAGGATATCATCAATGAACACTATCACTGATTTATCTAACATCGGCCGACACACTCGGTTCATCAAAGCCATAAAGGCAGCTGGCGTGTTAGTTGAACCGAAAGACATAATGAGGAACTCGTAGTGTCCATAACGCGTACAAAAAGCTGTCTTAGGAAAGTCCTGCTCCTTCACCTTTAATTGGTGGTAGCTAGATCGAAGATCTATCATTGAAAATCAATTGGCACCTTGGAGTTGATCAAACAAGTCATCAATCCTCGGTAGCGGATACCGATTCTTCACCGTCAACTTGTTCAGCTCTCTATAGTCGATGCACATCCATATACTACCATCCTTTTTCTATACAAACAAGACCGGAGCATGCCAAGGAGAGATACTCGGTCGGATGAACCCTTTGTCCATCAACTCTTGTAGTTGATCCATGAGTTCATTTCAGTCGGAGCTAATCGATATGGTGCTTTGGCAACGGGTTGAGCACCGGGTCTCAAATCAATTTGGAACTCAATTTCGTAATCCGATGGCACGCCGGGTAAGTCTTCTAAAAACACATCAGGAAAGTCACAAACCACCAGTACATCTAACAGTTGTGGTGTTGGTGTGTCTACATCTTTCAGGTAGGCTAGATAAGCACTACATCCATGCCTCATGCACTTCCCAGCCACCACCATCGAAATCACTTTCGAGATCGTAGTAACGCGGTCTCTATGAACCGTCATCGAACTTCCATCCGGCGTAACTAGTCGAATCATCTTCTTGCGGCATACGATGTTTGCTTCATAGGCTGCTAACCAATCCACCCCTAGTACTACATCAAATCCACCTAGGGGCATCATATGTAACTTACCAGCAAACGTATGACCTTCTAGTTCTATGGCACAGTCCTCTATCACGTCAGTAATTCCAGTGGACTTACCAACAGCAGTTTCTACATCGAATGGCTCGCTAATACTTCTACTACTAGCAGACAACTTAACACAAAAAGTAGTAGAAATAAAACTCCTACTAGCACCAGAATCAAATAATACAGAGGCACAAGTTTGATTTACTAGAAACATACCTGACACGACATCGGGATCCTCTCTGGCTTCCTCCCGGGTCATGGTGTAAGCTCTAACACTTGCCCTCTGCCCTCCTTCCTTTAGCCTCTTCTTCACCCTAGAGCTCTCCACCCTCGGCTTCTTACAGTCCTTGCTCGCGTGGCCCTCCTCGCCACAGTTATATCACTTCAGCACCCTACAATCTCTAGCGATGTGGCCAGGCTTGCCACACCTGAAGCATACATTCAATCCCAACCTACACTCGCCGGTATACTCCCTTCAACATTTGCCACACTTCTTCAACCCTGAGCTTGACGACACCATACAGTCATCCACCTTCATCCTCTTGTTGTTTGGAGTGAAACCACCACGTCAGAACCTCTTCCCATTCCAGCTTTTATCACCACCACTCGTCTTCCTCACCTCCACCACAGTCTCCTCTCACTCGTCATACAACCTACCCGCCAAGTCCATCACCGATCGAAAGGTACCTGGCTGAGCGGCAATCAGATGCCTGCGAATATCAGCCAGCAGTCCATGGGTGTTCCTCTTGATCTTCCTTGACACCGGCGTCACCTGATCCGGTACCAGCCTCGCTATTTCGTTAAATTTAGTAGTGTACTGCTGGTGGGTCATGGTTCCCGCCTCAAGTTGCAAGAACTCCCTCTCGATCCTGTCGAGTTCCCTATGAGGATAGAATTCCTCGATCACTAACTGCTTTAGCTCCTTCCATCGCATCTTCCCGATGGCTCTAGCACCCTCAGTTTGGACAATGTTGTCCCACCAACATAACGCTTAGTCAACAAAAGAGTGAGTGGCAAACTTCACCTTCTAGTCTTCATGACACTCACTAATCTCTAGCACCGCTTCCATTTACCTCACCCAGCGGTGAGCGGTAGCAGCATTACCATTGCCATCGAAGGTCGGGGGCTTGCACCTCTGGAATGCCCCATAACTGCACCCCTTGGTCGTCACCCCCACTAAATCATCCTCCTCTTCATCGGACAACACAGTCTCAGGCTCCGGTCGTTCCTCCTCCCCATTGCTTCCCTTGCCCGTTGACCCCTTCCCATCTTCCTTCTCCTTCCTCTCCTTATTCCTCATAGCTCTGATGACTTCGGTCACTACAGACAGTAAAACTGTCTGCATGACCTGGTGTACTTCGTCAGCAATTGCCTCCCTAGCTGAGGCATTCATGCTAGTATTTTCATTCTCCTTACTTCGGCCATGAACCTCAGGGTTCTCATGAGTCGCCTTAGGAGTCTTAGCACTACTCCTAATCACACGTGGCTGACCTCTGCCTCTAGAAGCCTTGGAAGAGTTTCGTCCAGCCATTCCCTAAACGCTATAAGATTCAAACACTAACACAGTCATTCAAGGCAATGGCTCAGTTTATGTTAAGTATAGTAAGTCTCTAATTACAGTGGCCAGTTGTTATTAGCTACTTACTTTACTCTTCACACCCCAAGCATTTCCTATCCTGACTACATCAGTATCTAAATCTACTAAGAACACATAAGTCAAATACCACACGCCTATAATACTGAACAACTTTAAGGAAGGAAATACCTGATGGCACGTAGCTACTCGGGCTGACATCCCTCTATCTGTCCCATTTTCAGTTTAGGTTTTTGAAAATATTTTACCCAATTCACTTAAACTATGGCTCTGATACCAACTTGTAAGGCCCCGTTCCCGGGCACCTCACAGTTGGTCATTCATTGCACATAAAACATATTAATATACATTTCATTAAATAAACAACGGAATTACATTAGCAAAAGCCATTCTCTATTATTAAAATATACTGTTGTTAAGCAATACAATAGTTTTCAAGCCATAAAAGATTGTTTAATTGCATTACAAACAACAATATCATAACATTGGAATGGATGTCAGTCTTTCTCCGTCGAGTAGCTTCACTCTCGTGCCATCCTCAACAACTATTACATGCCAACTAAAAATGAATAAAAGTCAGCGTTGCTGAGTGGGTTCTAGTTTAAAAAGTATTAAAATGCCTTGTGTAATGTATATATATGAAAATACTCTTTTTATAAAAATACATCTCTTACTCTTATACGTGAGCACACATTAACTGTACAACAAGGTAATGCTTTCTTTTTTTACTGTATGCCTTAGTTCATTTCGTACTCTTTTAACATTATCTTTCACGGTCAATGTGGACCACTGAGCAATACCCTAAACTATATGTGCGGGGAAACTGGTGTTGGGCCTCTGGTCTCTCAATGGGCTATGATCACTGTACACAAGGCTGACCCAGTCACCTAGGGTATGCTGCAAAGGTCCACCAATCTCAATTGATTGGCCCTGTGTGCATCCTTTAGGATAGCTAACCCGCAACACAGTTCAGCTGATGACAACATGGTCCTGCACCTCCTATATGCTTGTAAGACTTTTAGCATTTTAATTATGTTCCACTTTTCTTTATCATTAATCTTTCTCTTTGTTAAGAATAATACTTGCATTTATGATCATAAACACACCATATAAGTGGCATAACGATAATTACTATGACTATAGAAACAACTTATAATAATGCAATAATATAGTAATTAAAAACCCTAAAGTCAAACCTAGGTCAAACTCTAAGATTCTATTTTTCTCAAAATTTCAGAAAATGTTCTAAGTGTTCTAGGCGCATGAGCACTACGCAAGCGCATGAGCACTATGCAGGTGCATGAGCACTATGCAGGCGCATGAGGCCTGTTTAGGCGTATGGGCACTATTTGGGCGTTTCATCACTTAGGCGTTTGGACCATCTCAGATGCATGGGCACTATTTGGACGTTTGGTCCATACTTAGGTGTCTGAGTCTAAATCTTAGACGCATGGGCTACTCTTCAGGCACATGGGGTTACACATAGAATTTCTAAGGCATTTTCTTGACGGTTGGGGCACTGCTGGGCGGTTGGGCCCTGTTTAGGCATATGGGCTGACTTAGAACTTTCTAAGGCAAATTTTAGGCGGTTAGGGTACTGTTTAGGTGGTAGGGCAACCTGTTTAGCATATTCTTAACGTATTATCAGTCCCAATCATTCTTCTTACATGTTCTAAGCTTAATATCACCATTCTAAGTATAACTAACACATAACAACCATAAAAACATCATCATGCATACATAGACACATACGGGTATTCAAACAACTTTTGTAAAAATGTTTTTATATACATTTTCAGCCCTAAAAGTGTTAAAACATGTAAAATTACGGGGTCTAGAACTCACCTTTGCTGCTTCCAAAGTCCTAACTCTAAATCTTGACCTCTCCAAAGAATTCGAACAACTATATGTGTCTATAACATACAAAACAGAACACGTATACATATTAGAACATATAACCAAGACCAAATCTATCCAAGAACAACTTAAAAGCACTAATTCTTACCTTGAATTCGGTTTTCTTCTTATCTTCTTCAATAATCCAAGAGCTTTCTGCTCTTTCTCTCTCTAAAACTCGTAGAAAGTTGGTATGCAGGTAGAGTGGACGGCCATGCCACCTTTTTGTACAAAATTATTATATTATTTTGCACTTTTACACCTTCTACCCCTCAATTTGGGTCTTATTACATTTCTTACTTTTATTCTTCTTTCTGGGTGTTACAAGTCCACCCCACTTACATAGGTTTCATCCCCGAAACCTGTTAGTCCTCGAATAATTATGGGTAATGTTGCCTCATTTCCTCTTCAGTCTCCCACGTAGACTCGGAACCCTTCTGGTGCTTCCACTGCACTCATACAAGTGGAACCACTTTATTCCTTAGCCTCTTCTCCTTCCGATCGACGATCGCCACTGGCTGCTCTACATAGTTGAGCCGTTCATCCACCTTGATATCCTCTAGTGGTGCAACCATGTCTTCATCAGCTAAGCACTTTCTCAAATGAGATACGTGGAATGTGGGATGAATTCCACTTAACTCATCCGGCAATTCAAGTCGATAGGCAACATCCCATACTTGTGTGATGATTCGGAAAGGTACTATGTATCTCGGGCTTAGCTTACCTCATTTCCTGAATCAAATGATCCCCTTCCAAGGTTAGACCTTCAACATAACTCGATTGCCAAGCTTTAATTCTATCGGTCTATACGTTTTGTCAGCATATGACTTTTGTTTATCTTTTACCGCCTTCATGAAAGCCTTGATCTTCTCTAACTTCTTAGTCGTAGCCTCGATCACCTCGACACCTCCCAACTCTTTCTGCCCAATGTTTCCCCAACATACGGGCGTCATACACCTCCTACTGTATAGCATCTCGTATGGTGGCATGCTAATACTAGCATGGTAACTATTATTGTATGAGAATTTCGCTAACGGTAAGTTGTCATCCCAACTTCCTCCAAAACCGATCACACATGCCCAAAGCATGTCCTCGAGCGTCTGAATCGTCCTCTCAGACTGACCATCCGTCTGAGGATGATAAGCCGTGCTAATGTGTATCCTTGTCCCCATCGTGTCATGAAATCTCTTCCAAAACATCAACGTGAATCGGGTGTCACGATCTGACACGATAGACACTGGCACACCATGACGATGCAATCTACTTGATGAACAGATCCGCCAGTCTCTTGGATGAATACGTCTTGCGAATCGGTAGGAAGTGAGCACTCTTGCTTAGACGATCAATAATCACCCAGATGGCATCGTACCCCCTCGCCGTGTGGGGTAACTTTGTAATGAAGTCCATGGTGATATGCTCCCATTTCCACTCCTGTATATCCAACGGTTGGATCTTCCCATATGGTTTCTGATGCTCTGCCTTCACTTACAAGCAAGTGTGGCACTTACTCACATACTCCACCACGTCACGTTTCATACTCGACCACCAGTAGTCCTTCTTCATGTCCTGATACATCTTGGTGGCACCAGGATGAATGGAGTATTAAGTCTTGTGAGCTTCATCCATGATTCACCCTCGCATATCTTCATAATGGGGAATCCACATTCGTCCAAAGCGGGTTCTAACCCCGTGGGTGTTTTCTCCTCACTCCGAGACTAGACTCTCATTCGTTCAGAGTTGAGGCGATCTTCTTTCAACGCCTCATCTTGAAATTCTTTCACTTGCGTCATCACGTCCGAGGTCATCACTAACTGATACGACTTCACCCGAATCGGCTCGAGTCTCTCTTTTCGGCTAAGGGCATTGGCCACCACGTTGGCCTTGCCCGGATGGTGGTGGATTTCACAATCATAATCTTTGATGAGCTCTAACCATCTCTTTTGTCTCATGTTGAGATCCTTTTGCTCGAATAAGTACTTCAAGCTCTTATTGTCGGTGAAGATGGTGTACTTCGTCCCGTATAAGTAGTGCCTCCGAATCTTCAGCGTGAAAACCACAGCCGCTAACTCCAAATTGTGGGTAGGGTAGTCGACTTTGTGGGTTTTCAGCTGTGGGGATGCGTAGGCTATTACCCTTCCAAGTTGCATTAACACGTAACCTAGCCTAGAATAAGAAGCATCCGAATACACCTCTAAGTCTTCACTCCCCTCGGGTAATGTGAAGACGGGAGCTTGAGTTAATCTCGTCTTCAACTCCTCAAAAGCACACTCGTGTTCTTGACCCCACTCGAACTTCACATCCTTGCGAGTCAATTTGGTCATAGGTGAGGCTGTCTTGGAAAAGTCTTGGATGAATCTCCTATAATATCCCGCCAGACCCAAGAAACTACGGATCTCGGATGGCGTCTTCGGAGACTTCCATTGCATCACCGCTTCAACCTTTGCCGGGTCCACCACGATCCCTTAAGCATTAACAACATGACCCAAAAATTGAACCTCGTACAAACAAAAAGCACACTTGTAGAATTTAGCATACAACTTCTCTCTCCTAAGCGTCTCCAATACCTCACGTATATGGTCGGCATGTTCTTCCTCACTCTTAGAATAAATCAGGATATCATCAATGAACACTATCACTGATTTATCTAACATCAGCCGGAGCTGGCGTGTTAGTTGGACCGAAAGACATAACGAGGAACTCGTAGTGTCCATAACGCGTACGAAAAGCTGTCTTTGGAATGTCCTGCTCCTTCTCCTTCAATTGGTGGTAGCCAGATCGAAGATCTATCCTTGAAAACCAACTGGGACCTTAGAGCTGATCAAACAAGTCATTAATTATGTTCCACTTTTCTTTATCATTAATCTTTCTCTTTGTTAAGGATAATACTTGCATTTATGATCATAAACACACCACATAAGTCACACAATGATAATTACTATGATTATAGGAACAACTTATAATAATGCAATAATATAGCAATTAAAAACCCTAAAGTCAAACTTAGGTCAAACCCTAATGATTTTGTTTTTCTCAAAATTTTAGAAAATGTTTTAAGTGTTATAGGCGTATGAGCACTATGCAGGCGCATGAGGCCTGTTTAGGCGCATGGGCACTATTTGGGTGTTTCATCACTTAGGCATTTGGACCATCTCAGACGCCTGGGCACTATTTGGACGTTTGGTCCATACTTAGGCATGTGAGTCTAAATCTTAGACGCATGGGCTACTATTCAGGCGCACGAGGTTACACTTAGAATTTCTAAGGCATTTTCTAGACTGTTGGGGCACTGTTTGGGCGGTTGGGCCCTGTTTAGGCGTATGGGCTGACTTAGAACTTTCTAAGGCAAATTTTAGGCGGTTGGGGTACTGTTTAGGCAGTTAGGCAACCTGTTTAGCATATTCTTAACATATTATCAGTCCCAATCATTCTTCTTACATGTTCTAAGCTTAATAGCACCATTCTAAGTATAACTAAAACATAACAACCATAAAACATGATCATGCATACATAAACACATACGAGTATTCAAACAACTTTGATAAAAATGGTTTTACATACATTTTCAGCCCCAAAAGTGTTAAAACATGTATAATTCCAGGGTCTAGAACTCACCTTTGCTGCTTCCAAACTCCAAACTCTAAATCTTGAACTCTCCAAAGAATTCGAACAACTAGGTGTGTCTAAAACATACAAACCCGAACACATATTCATATAAGAACATATAACCGAAACCAAATCTAGCCAAGAACAACTTAAAAGCACTAATTCTTACCTTGAATGCGGTTTTCTTCGTATTCTTCTTCAAGAATTCGAGAGCTTTTTGCTCTTTCTCTCTCTAAAACTCGCAGAAAGTTGGTATGCAGTTAGAGTGTGCGGCCATGCCACCTTTTTGTACAAAATTATTATATTATTTTGCAATTTTACACCTTCAACCCCTCAATTTGGGTCTTATTACATTTCCTCCTTTTTATTCTTCTTTCCACAACTTTTAAAACGTCCGGGTGTTACATTTGTTGTTTAAATCTTTGTTGTATTATAATGACTTGATTGTCTAGTATTATTCAATGAAAAATGGCATTTAATATTATTTCAACGTATTTAATTCCATGAGCTATGAACAATCGTTTCACATTCGTCTGCCCTGATGATTCCACCATCGGTCGGGGTGTGACAGTTTGGTATCAGAGCCATGGTTATAGGGAAGTTATTATAAATGGAATGACCTAGACTATAACTAAGTGCCCTTACACATGAGTCCTCTCATGTATTTTATATGCTTAGATAGGATTTTATGTGCTTTATATGTTTATACTTGATTATGTGATTATATGCCTTTTGTGATTCTTCTTATACTTTGATTCGTATCAATGCACACACAAATCTTAAATCATATTCTATGACATTGTGTGCCTAAATCAAATGGTTTTAAAATGAGCTTTGAATCGTTATTTGTGGTTTTCAAGTCTCGTCAAAGCATATGTCCTATAACTCGGAACATGTAATGCTGGATGAGCGTGATGCCTGTATCTCGAGATATTCTGTCTAGGCAAGGTATTCATATAAATTCAAATCAATCGATGGATCCGTTTACCTTACCTGGACCGGGGAACCCTTGGGGTGAGTGTCCGCTTATAGGAACGCATGTCTTTATTAAGTTTGTGGTAGACCTAATACTTTGATAAGTCAATGAATTTGCGTTGGTTTGGAAATCAAATATTACACTTGAAACATCTTGTTGTTATAGTATTATCATTGATTTTGTCTTCTTGGATTTTAAAACTCACTATCCAATTCTCATAACAACTCTTAATAATCTTTCTGAATGTCTTCCCCTCAAAACCGCACTTATTCTGAAAACCTATTACAATGATACTCTTATCCTGAACTGAACATTTAATCTTAACAAACACAATTCTCGTATCAACTTTACACTAATATAACTTTGAAATATCAATGACAAAGTAAACAAGAATTAGTCATCTAAGAACCATGTCAAAGTTAACTTCTTTGAGAATCTCCTCTAGATATGTATTTCATCCAAAAGTGTCTTAAAAATATTTCTCATGTTCGTCAAGCCGACTCTCCTATTAATCTAATGCTTGGTGCTTCACGCGTGACAAAACCTTTCTAATCGTGTTGCACCGTCTGAAATGCAAAAGCTTATCAGCCAAAAGTCTAATCAAATTGGATATTTTAAACCACCTTGTTCAAGAAACCCATGAAATTGCGAACCATGAAATTGAACAAACCCGAGCGTAGCCAAACACCGAGCGTCAAAATTCATTGAGTTTAAACATACCCAAAAGTTCACTTGCAAACATGAAATGAAATCCAAGTCTCCTCATATCCTTGAAATCAGTCTTCTCATGATTAAATTTCAGGATGAAATTTCTTAAAGTATGGGAGACTGTAACATCCGTTCATTTTCAAACATAAACCCAAACCCGAACTCGTTATGAATCCTCCTTCATAAAAAAATTCATTATTTAATTATTATTCATTTTGATGAATCAAAATGCACTAAATTTATTATTAAACTAATTTTGTCAATTTTCATTTATTATACTATTAATCAATTTATAATAATTTTATAATTTATAGAATAAAATTTTATAAATTTATTAAGTTTATTTGTCATTTATGAGTTTTAATTATAAAACTAAAATAAATAATTAAAATACAATGTTCATTATTCTTACAAATATGTAAGGTCTATAAAAGTTTTATAAACTAGTTATTGATTTAATGGAATTTATAAATAAATAATTTGAATTATTTTAAAACTTGGGTTTTGATAAGTTTGTGGTTAAATTTGCAATTATTGAAACTTAGTTAAAAAGCTTCTTACATAAAATGATAATCTCTTAAAATTATAGGGACCAAACCTGTAAATATCATTTAAAACCCAACGCCACCCCCGTCGACCTTTCCTCATCTCCGGCCGCGCTCCGGTGAGCCTCACACACCCCAAACGCTCAATTAAAACGAAATTAAACCATATTAAACCTCTCTTATACCCGTTTCAAACGAAAGACCCGTTTTAATTCGATTGGGATGGCTGTTGTGAGGTGTTGAACTAAAACCAAATTCCCATTCAAACCGAAATCATTTCAGATCGAAATTCAACACAATTGATTTAATTCAACAATTAGAAACGCTTATGCAATCACTCTAGTCATAATAGTCAAATCAATTTGGACAAAGATCGTTTTAAATGACAATTAGTCGAAACTGAAACTTTGTGTAGAAGACTACATAAGGCTTGGCAAAACAACAAGTGATACGCAAAAGAAAGATCTCAAGCGAAAAGGGAACTCACGCGAGAAGCTGAACTCACGCCAGATGAAGACCCGCGTGAAAAGCTAGTCTCGCGCGAGAACTATTTGTTTTAGTATAAATTTGTAATTTTCGCTTTTGTAGCTAAGTTTTTTTTTTCAGTTTTCATTTCAGTCAGATCAATTTCGCTTTGTATTCATTCTGTGCACTTTGCACAAGATTGTAATCATTTTGATTATCAATTGAAAGCGTTTTGATTCGTTGTTCGTCTTCTTCCAATCTCACTTATATTCCGCGTTCGTGAGATTGAGATCTTGGTTGGTATTCTTAGGAATTGATCAAGTTTTACAATTGGTATCAGAGCATTTGGCTCTAGAACCAAGATTTGAAGACGTTTTTGGCTGAATTGAATCATTCTTCATCTTCCTATTCACTTGTTTGATTGAGAATTCGATATGGAGACGTTATGATGCTGAAATTTTCAAGAAAATTGATCTTTTGGACTGAATTTAATTGAATTTGGACCTAAAATTGAAAGAACACTGATTAACTTGAACTAAAATACCTCAAAATGGAACTAATCAGTTAATTTGTGGTGAAAAATTGGTGAAACTCGCAAATTGGAAAACCAAGTGTGTGGAAAGGTTCAGGACTTTTCGCACACGAAAACAACATTTTTGCACAGTTAGGTATTCTGTTTGTTCACGCGAATTCGCGTGGTGATTTAGTGGGAATCTCGCATGATTTGATATATCGCGTGAAAGGAACTCTCGCGCGAAAGCAGTTGTCGCACAGTTTGGGATTCCGCACGAAAAGTCTAATTTTTGATTTTCTGATCAACATGTCTTCATCAACACCTAATTTGAAGCATCTTACTGCATCTCTTCATCTTGATACTGAAATTGGCACTGGGAATAAGCCACCTAGACTTCTCACGAAGATGATTATGCTGATTGGCCCTACAGGTTCGAAAAATCATGTTATCTATACTGAACCAAAGATTTGGAGGTCGATCAAGTATGGTCCTTATATCCCCTTATACAAGAATGATAAAGGGGAGATGGTCAAGAATCCTGAACATTTGTAGGATGAAGAAGACATGAAGAGATTAGAGCTTGATGACAAGGCTTATGCTGCTATTACTATGGCCTTGACTACTGAAATATCTCATAAGTTTAAAGAGTTCAGAGGTGCAAAAGTGTTATGGGATGCATTGGAAACTCAGATCATGGGAAATAAAGACATGAGGAAAGCAAGAAGGATATGCTGAATCAAGAATTTAACATGTTTAATCATGTTGTAGGTGAGTTGTTGGATGTTCAGATTGCCAGGTTTGTAAAACTGGTAATAAAAATGAAGAGTGCTGAATAACACTTGAGCCAATTATAGTAAACAAGAAATTGCTGAATTCACTTCCTTACAGTTGGAATCACAATTGTACACTAATCAAAAGAACTAAAGACTTGTATACTCTTCCTCTGATCGATTTAATATCCACTATCAAGTCTTATTAAATGGATGATAAGCAGAGAGCTGCAAATCATTTAAGTTCTTTGGGTGCTGAAGCAACTGCTCTTTATGCTAAAATGGCTAGTAATCCTAATTACTATGTCAGTTATACCCAGATGTGTCAGCAACAGCAAACTGGAAGTTCAGCATCTTCTGATATTCAACCAGTAATGAACCCTCAAATTCAATTTCCAGCTGCTCAACATTATTCCCCTATCATCCATCAACAAATCCCTCAAAATCCAGCTCCACAGAGTGTTTAACATGCTTATGTTGCAACCACAAATCCTCCAAAACAGACAGTCCAGATTGCTGAGGAACATCTTGCTCTATTCACTACATTCATGTCAAGCTATGAAGCTTTCATGGCTGGTAGACTCACTGCTCCTAATGTCTTGATTGATGATCTTCAACAAGTAAATCCTGATGACGTAGAAGAAAATGACATCAAGTACCAAATGGCGATGGTGGTGTACATGGCAAAGAACTTTGCTAGACGTACTGGGAGAAAAATGTTTGGAGTAAACAAGTCAAGCAAAATTGGTTTTGACAAATTTAATCTGAGATGTTACAACTGTGACAAACCAGGCCATTTTGCTAGAGAATGTACTGAACCCAAGTCTGGTCAAGCTGAAGCTCCAAAAAGAATGGTAACTGTGGAGATTGAAACAAAGAAAGATAAAGCAAGTACTTCTGGTGGCAACAAAGCATTGGTTTCACAAACTAATGTTGAATATGACTGGTCAGATCAAATGGAAGCTCTTGATCTAAAATTGTCTACAGCTTTGATTGCTAAGATTGTTACTGAACCTGAAGAGGAGGAAAATCTATTTGCTGAGTTTGAATCTGATGATCTGATGGAAGGTTTGTTTGTTGAAAAGGAAGAAATTAAAGATGGGAAGGAAGCTGAGAAGGAAGAAAAGGAAGAAATTGTTGTTGAGAAAATGATAGCTGCTGAAGAGTACACTGTTGAGCCTCCACTCAAATGCCAATGTGAAGATTTAAAGACTGTTGAAGTTGCTCCAGTGGAAGAACAAGTTGAGGTTATGAAGGCTTTCATGGTAAAGAAAGTTGAAGAGCCTGAAGGAGAAAGCTCAGAACGAAAGGTATATGATGATTTATGAACAAATTCTTGTGTTGAGAAAGTTCAAAGGTATAGAGTTCATAATGAGAACTTGATAATGGAAGTTGAAAAACTTCAATAGCAAGCTCGAAAACACAAGTCAAATGAAAAGATTTTTAAAGAAAAACTTGAATGTTTAAAATAACACAATATACAATTTACAATTAAATCTTCATGATAAAGAATGTACAATTAATGATTTGACAAATAGAAATAATGAACTCGCATTAGAAATCAATAGACTCAACAGTGAACTAGCCTCGGCTAAATTGACTGTTGAAAAGTTTGAACTTTCATCAACCATGGTTGAAGGTATTATCAAGTCACAAATGACACAAAAGATAAAAGGAGGAAAATGTGATGTTGGATTTTCAAACATCGCTCCTCCTATTAATCATGATTATTCATGTTTGCCTTCATCTGATGTCATTTCTGATAGTGATATGAGTTATGGGATAGGCTTTCCACCATCCTCAGACTTAAAACCTTCAGTCAAAGTAAATCTGACTGTTGATCCTATCACAATAACTAAACCTAAACAATCAACTGAAAATTTTTGTGCAGATAATATGAAGGTGGATGGTTTGGTTGAAGAGTGGGAGAGTGATTGTGAGAGTGAGAATGAAAGACAGAGTTTGAAAAATAAAAATGTAAATGATTTTAAATCTGCTTGTAATCAAACTTTATTAAGGAATAAAAAGATTGTTGTTTTAAATGAAACAAAATCAAACATCAACTGTAACTTGAATGAAAATTAAAGGGCAAATCAAACAGTAAAACTTGAAAATGACTTTAAAAATAGATTTGTTTCTAAAGTTTTAATTGAAGATGAAGATTATATTTTTAAAGAAACAAATTTTCGATTCTTTAAAAATAAACTTCATCAGAATGCTAACCCTGTGAAACAAGATATGTGTAGCCCAAATATACAACAGATTCAAAAGCCTGGTCCTTCTCCAGCTTCTATTCGAATAACAAAGCCTGGTCCTTCTCCAGCACATTCTAAGACTGGTCCAATTCCAGCATCATCCATTCCAAAAGTCACAGCAGTTAAACCAAATGAACAAGAAAAGATGAACAAATCACCCGTTTCCTCGAATCAGTCTAAGATAAACAAGCAATTATCAAATGAAGCAAAGATTCGAGAGACTGTGCAGAAAGTTAAACCAAAAAAGTCCATCTGACTTTGGTTTTTATGACAATTTTCATAATTGTCATCCACAGTTTGTTTTCCACACACAACAAAGGAAATGTTATCAGTGTGGAAACGTAAATCATCTTGCAAATAATTGTCCTTTTCGACAAAAATCACTAAGCAAACAACGATTTCATAATTCTATTGCTCACAATAGAAAATTGTTTTTCATTCGTGGAAAATTTTCAAAACCAATGAAATCAAAGGTTGATCATGCTAATGATGTCGAAAAGAACAAGAATTTGAAAAATGATTTAAAAGAAAACATCAAATTGAAAAGTGTTAATGAAAAGACTGATGTGCTAAACAAATATAACAATCTCAAATCTTTTTGTCTTACTGCAACACATAATGTGCTCAAGTCTTGTTTGACTTGGGTACCAAAGACTAAGTAAATCTGTTACTTATGCAGGGACAACCGTAAAAGATTATTGAAAGCCTATGGCATGTAGACAGCGGTTGTTCAATACACATGACTGGAAATTTATCATTACTTCAAGATGTTCAGTCATATAATGGTGGAAGAGTGATTTTTGCAGGTGACAAAGGAGGACGTATTACTAAACGTGGTACAGTTACAAATGGTATCCTAAGTTTTGAGAATATGAATTTTGTTGAGGAATTAAAACATAACCTGCTATGTGTGTCTCAAATTTGTGACAAACAGTACTCTACACACTTTACTAACAAAGAATGTTTAATCATAAATCGGGTTTTGTAATTCCTGATGAATGGATTTTGATGAGGACTCCGAGAGACAATGACACATATCTTCTTGATATGCATTGTTCTAATTCTTTGGTAACCGCTTCTTGTTTACTATCCAAAGCCTCGGAGAATGATTCCATATTATGGCATCGTCAGTTAGGACATGTCAATCTTAAAATTATGAACAAACTGGTACGTGAAAATCATGTCATTGGTTTACCCGAAAAAGAATTTCAATTAAATGAACATTGTTTGTCATGTTCAAAGGGTAAACAACATAAACTTCCTCACAAAGCAATTGCAAACAACTCAATCGAATCAATCTTACAACTCTTACACATGGATCTATTTGGTTCAGTGAGTGTTTTAAGTTTGGGTCGAAGATCTTACTGTTTCGTTGTTACTGATGACTTTTCTAGATTTACTTGGGTGTTTTTCTTAGCATCTAAGGATGAGACTCCACATCATTTGATCAAATTCATTAATTTGGTGGAGAATCAGACAGATAAAAGGTAAAATGCATCCGAAGTGATAATGGAATAGAGTTTTACAATCAAACGTTGAATGAGTTTTGTGAATCCAAGGGCATTGCTAGACAATTCAGTGCTGCAGGCACTCCACAACAGAATGGAGTCGCAGAACGAAGGAATAGAACACTAATTGAAGCTGCTAGAACAATGATATCTGCTGCCAAATTACCTCTGTTCTTTTGGGCTGAAGCAGTAAACACTGCATGTTATGTTCAGAATCGTGTTTTAATCAATAAAAGATTAAATATGACTCCTTATGAAATATTTTATAAACACAAACCCAAAGTTAAATATTTTAAAGCCTTTGGTTGTTGTTCTACTTTATTACACACAACTGAATCAACTTCAAAATTTTCTGAAAAGGCTGATGAATATTACTTTGTGGGATATGCAGCTAATAAGGTTGCATATCGTGTTTATAATAAAAGAACACGACAAATAATTGAGTCATTTAATATTGATTGGCACGAGCTTAACATAACTGATGCAGGTTCAGCTCCTTCATGGGTTTATGATTATGCATCTTTGTTCATAAATTTTAAAATTTCTAAACCTTCGTCTGCAGATACTAATTCTCAAGCACTATCTTTAGAGAACAAAATCATTAAGGAAATTCCATCTCTTATATCTGATGATTCTATAATTTCATCTTCATCCAAGAGTATTCCTACTGCTTCTGTGCAAGTGTCTGAAAGTTCTAATTTACCAGACAATATTTCAGAACAAATCCTTAATCAGGAGCCGGAAGAGTCACTAAGCACACCATTCTCTTCATCTTCTTTAGAAACTTTGGATACACCAATAGAATTCATTCAAGTTCCATTTGAAGAATCTCCAAATGTGTCTACTACTTCTGAAAATCACATTTCAGATGACACATTTGAAGAAAATATTATATATCAGTCTAGAAATTCTAAAGCAGTGAATGACAATGTTGAACACATCACTAACTTGGAAGATAGGATTGTTGCAGATGATATTCCTCAACTGAGAATCCATAAAACTCATCCAACTGAAGCAATCATTGGCCCATTGCATGAAGGAGTAATTACCAGAAGTCGATCAGAAGCAATCAACACATGTCTATATGCTTGCTTTCTATCATAAATAGTGCCCAAGAATGTTGAAATGGCACTTAAGGAAAACAGTTAGATAGAGGCAATGCAAGATGAGTTGATGCAATTTAAGAAGCTGAATGTTTGGCATCTTATAGAACTTCCAAAGGATAAGCTTCCGATTGGCACAAAGTGGATATTCATGATCAAGACGGATCAAAAAGGTGTTATAGTTCGGAACAAAGCACGTCTTGTGGTGCAGGGATTTTATCAAATTGAAGGATTGGATTATGAAGAAGTGTATGCTCCAGTTGCAAGACTTGAAGCAATACGTATTTTCTTAGCCTTTGCTTCATACATGAATATCAAGGTGTATCAAATGGATGTTAAAACTGCTTTCTTATACGGGGAAATGAAGGAAGAAACCTATGTTTATCAACCTCCTGGATTTGAAGATCCAGATCATCCTGATTATGTTTACAAGTTGGATAAGGCATTATATGGTTTACATCAAGCACCTCGTGCTTGGTATGCAACTCTGACTGAACATTTGCTTGCAAATGGTTATTCACGAGGAGCTATCGATCAAACCTTATTCATTCGTAAATCAGGCGATGACATTATTCTGGTTCAAATCTATGTCGATGATATCATTTTTGGGTCTACAAATGATAGTATGTGCACGGAGTTTGAAGAAGTGATGAAAAAGAAATTCAAGATGAGCTCTCTTGGCGAAATTTCATTTTTCTTGGGTATCCAAGTTAATCAATCTGAAACTGGTATTCTCATTCATCAAGAAAAATATGTTCAGACTATTCTTGAGAAATACAAGTTTCAAGATTCCAATGTAGCTCCAACTCCTATGTCTTCTCGTCCTACTCTCACTCCAGATCCATTAGGAGAATCAGTTGATCAACATCTATACAGGTCAATGATTGGTTCTCTAATGTATCTCACTGCAAGCAGGTCGGATATCATGTTCCCTGTTTGTCAGTGTGCCCGTTATCAAAGTGATCCAAAAGAATCACACATGAACGCTGTCAAGCGGATTTTCAAGTATCTCAAGGGTCAACCCAAACTTGGTCTTTGGTATCCTCGAAATTCCGATTTCAATTTATTTGCTTATACTGACAGTGATTATGGTGGTTGTAATTTAGACAGGAAGTCGACTACAGGAGGATGTCAATTTTTGGGAAACCGACTCATTTCCTGGCAGTGTAAAAAGCAGAACGCTGTTTCCATATCCACTGCCATAGCTGAATATGTGGCTGCATCGAGCTGTTGTTCCCAGCTTGTCTGGATTCAACAACAACTTCTCGATTATGGTCTCAACATATATGACACACCAATTTGGTGTGATAACACGGCAGTTCTAAACATCGTTAAAAATCCCATTCAACATTCCAAAACTAAACACATTGACATCAGAATCCATTTTATCCGTGACTGTTTTGATCGTAAACTTATTCATTTAAAACAAGTGCCGTCAACTGAAAACATTGCTGACTTATTTACCAAGGCATTTGATCGTTCTCGATTTGATTTCCTTGTGCAATCATTGGGAATGATTAACTTTGGATAAATTTATTTCTTGAATCTTCACAAAAAGATTTTTCATTTTTTTAATAAAGAATAAAATTGCAATTGTTTCTTTTTCTTTAAAAATACAATCACAATTTTAAGGGGAGAAATTAGAAAACAAATTCTGAAAAAAAAAATATTATTTTTGGTTTTAGGGGTAGTCAAGATCAAAGGATTGTTAAAAATAAAAAAAGAGAGAAGAAATTTTCATACTTAAATGAGAAATGATATTACAATGTTCTAAAAGAGTCTAAGTACTTTCAAAGGCTTAAATACGAATAGACTTGGATTATGTTTGATGTGTCAATAGGCTTTGCTTTCAGAAATGAAAAGATCATAATTGAGTGATTAACCTTGAATTAAAGTAATATGAATTAGTGGGGAATATATCAGGATTCTGTGACAATGTCAATATGTTCTAACACAGACTGAGAAATATACTCTTGTCATACTCAAGGTTGTATTTGTTTGAGTCAGTGATTATCATATATAACTATGTATATATATAAAGAAAATACAAAAAGAAATGCAAACAAATATAAAAAGATAAAAAGAAAATAATTGAGCAAAAAGATGCCAAAAAGGCCATATAGGATATAAGATGCCAAGGAGCACAAATCAAAAGATATGTCTAAAGACATATATACTATATGATATATATTTTCTATTTTGAGAATATTTTCTGATGGTGGAAGGCAAAATCAAAAGATGGGGCATGTAAGTCCGGATGACTTGTAAGTCCTAAACATCTTGAGAGGGCAGACGTAAGTCCGGATGGCTGTTAGTAAGTCCTTAAACTTGTTAATATTCCGTGTTAAGAGATATTTCTCAGGCTAGTTATGCTCAAATAGTTATATTTTAGGAATAAATAAATGGTATCACTGATCAACAATGCATGGTTTAAGTCAATTTGGGGTGACTTGAAATCTCGACAGTGTCATGAAGGATAATAAGTAAATTTACAGAAGTTTTGATTTGTGGGATCCACTGAATTATATTAAATCAAACAAAAATGATATGTATCACTCCTTATGTTTCTGAGTAAAACCTGAAGTATAAGTTTAAAAAGGACAAAATATATTGACAATCAACTTAACCAGTTATTTTAAATAAAAGCTGGACAGAGTCTTGACTTGACAAAGAACTATATGATCTCATTATGAAAATTCTTACAAAACAATTTTGATCAATAAATAATTCAGATATTGATTCTTTATTTGTTTTCATTATTTTGTTTTTTGTGTGTATTGTTTTCATTTTACTTATGTTTTGTTTAGGAGAAGACAAATAAATAACAGATAAATGGTGAAAATTGAAGATTCATTAAATTAATTGGTCACTTGGTAAATATAACATTTTGTTGACATAAATAATTGAGAATAAAAAGTTGATAAATTTGAAAAATTTTCAAAGTGTAAATAACACTCACGCGAATGGGAGTTGTCGCGTGAAAACATTTGTCGCGCGAAAGGAATTATCGGGTGAATTACTTGTGATATAAATATATTAGTGTGCTTAAACGAAATCAATTTTCGCATACACACCATCCGGAAAACCCTTTCGCTTACATTCAAAACTTCAAAAACAGATATCATTCCATTCTTGTTTGTCATTCTGAAACACCATAATGTTCTCATTACATCCATATTATGATTTAAAGGTATATCTTCATTGTTATGGTTATTAAAGAGACTAAATTCAAAAGGGACCTTAACAACTTAAACTAAAATTTCATAAATGGACTTAAAGTTGAAATTGAAAGATTAAATGAACTTATTGCACCTAGGCGACAGTGATGGAATGATTTTCATGGATAAAATCATGTTTTTGACAGTTAATTCGAGGGTTGGTTTGTTCGAATCGCACGGGTAAAATGAACAGGTGCGAAAATGTGTTTTCGCGTGAGAATGTTCTCGCGTGAAACATATTTTCGCGTGATGTTTGAATTCAACTTGAACTTTGACTTTCGCATGACACTTGTGTTCGCACGAAATAAGTTTTTCGCACGAAAGGGATTTTCGCTCGAAAAGGTTTTTGCATGAAATATTATTTTCGCATGATAGTTAGTTTTCGCATGATAGTTTGTTTTCGCATGAACTGTGGGTGTCGTGCGATTGAGACAGTTATTTGAAAATTTTTCTAAGTGTTGTAGTGTTCATTTTCGCGCGAATGAAATTTTTGTTGATAATATTTTCTAAGTGCGGAATTTACACTCTCATGCGACTGAGATCTTATTTGTTGAAATTGTTCTAAGAGAAGAAACCTTCCTTGTGCATAATTAAGTTATTTCAAGTGTTTTAATGTTGTTTGTTTGTAACATTGCAGATGGCTCAAATGATTTTTAATAAAAATCATAACTGTGTAGCCTACTTGGATGATGTTCCTGAGGGAAAGGAACTTTTCACGTCTATGATAGAAGGGCTGAAGAACTCTCGTATGTCTATGCTATTTCTGCTGATCCAGCCATTTATTCTGAGTTGATCGATTCTTTCTGTAGTACTGCTGCTATAGAAAAGGATCAAGCTGGAAATCCAATCATTACTGCTACAGTCAAAGATAAGAGAGTGACTGTCTCCCAAGCTATTCTGAACAGAGTGTTACTTTTTGATGATCAAGAGGATGCTCCAACAAGGTTGGATGATGACATAGTTATTGACTGTCTAACTCGGATGGGATACGAGTACAGATATCCTAGTCTGGAGAAGAAGTGGTTGCCACCATATTGGAAGTATCTATTTCATGTGGTGATTCATTGTCTGAGCAACTTGAAGGCTGGGATGGACAGTCTGAGTGCAGTTTTTGGATCTTTATTAGTCTCCTAATGGATGATCTTCCATTTAGTATTTCTAGAGTAATCTTCCAGGAGATGCAGAAAAATGCCACTGCTAATCCGGGAAGGAAGTTTATCATGTATCCTCGTTTCATTCAGCTGGTGATTAATGACGCCTATCCTGAGCTTGCCACCCTAAGGTCTCCCAAATATGTGGTTCAGACCATCAAAAAGGAGATTTTTACTCATCTTACTGGAGCAAGAGGAAACAAGTGCTCTGGAGAAAGTTTTGCTAAGATTGGCAGATTTTCTGAGATAAATGAAGATGTTGGTGATTTGGGAGGAGATGTACCAACTGATGAAGAGCAAACTAGTACTTCTACATCTGCGGCTAGAGATGATGTAGATACTGAGATAGAAAGATTATTTGAAGATGATATAAGTCAGGCTGAGAATGAAGAAGGTGTTGTTCATTCTGCTTCAAGTTCTGAGACAGCTAGTGATCAGATAGGGAATGTTCCCTATGTTATTCAAACTGATCAGACTCCTTCTACTCCAACTTCCTCAAGGATAAATGTTGAAGATAGGGATACTGATTACATCCCTGAGGAATCCCCAAGTACCTCTATGAGGCGCAAACGAATGGCAAGGAGGAAAGATTTCCCTTCCAGGAAAAGAGGAAGAGGTGGTATTCCTAGGAAACCACAAACACACGTGATCATTTTAGAAACTGAACAAGAGCAACTAGTTGATGTGACTACTTCTGCTACTGAGACAGAAACGGTTCCTGTTTCTGAATCAGCCAATATTCCTGGAACTAGTTTCTCCACTCCACCAAGACAAGAAAATCTAGAGTTTGATGTAGATACTTTTCTAAACACTCCACCAGATTTCCAAGGAAGAGAAGAATCCACAAGTGCTCCTCATTCTATAACTTTAGAAGAAAGGGTGAAGAATTTGGAGAAAGAAAGCTTTGAGAATGTCAAGCTGATTGCTGATTTGAGAAAAGATAATGAAAAAAGACTAAGATGATTACCATGATTCATCTTGATTCTGCAATTAAGGATACAAGGATAGCTTCTTTAGAGCAACAAATGAAGAATATGTTTGATTACTCATCGGGATTGGAGAGACAGCTGAATGAGCTACGAGAGTTTATTTCCATCAACCACCATTATTCGGTCTACAACTGTGGTTGGTGAGACGAGCAGGCATTCTCCAAGTCCATCTCCTGCAGAAAATATTCAAAAAGTGAAAAGGTCAATGAAGCTCAAGCTACTGAGGAATAGCCAAGTGTTAGTACCACTGAAGATGTTCCAATTACATCTGAAGTACCTATCACTGAAGCTTTTACATCTACAGCTTTCGTTGAACCAGAACATATGATGCCCCTTTCTGTTGTTAATGAAGATGATGATGAGGATTTACTTGATTATGGTGATTCTGATGGTGATGAAGATTCTGATGATGATGAAGAGGATGATGATGACAATGATGATGATGATGGAAGTTGATGGTGGACATGATGGAGGAGATGATAATGATAATAATGATGATGATGATGGAGGTGATGTTGGAGGATTATCTTCTAATCCAACTGGTGAAACTAGCACTAAAAATGTCTCTGGACCAAGTGCTGGTGATCCAGAAGGATATGATCCACTGGATCCTGATACTGAAAATCTGTATGAGAAAGAGCTATACTCATTTCAGCAATCTACTTCAACTGGAGATACAGAAGAAGAGTTTGATTTATTTGATGATTTAGATGAACAAAATGAGTATACAGACATTTTTGGGAACAACCTACAGGACTTATTCAAAGACATTGATCTGGAAGAAGGAGAAATTTGTACTGAGTCTGTAAGTGGTCCAACTCCTTCTGGTACAATACAAAAGGACTCTACTGGGCAGATTGCTTTATATACCAGAGGAGGATTGCAATTCAAAGCACCACCACCACCCAAAGAAACTCATTTTTATTCATATCAAAGCCGAAAGACAAGTATGGTGAACTTTCTCATGTTATTAGCTGGGCTTATGATGGTGAAAAGAAGATGTACGTAATTAAGAGAAGGAATGGAGAGATAGATTATCTGAAAAGCCCTCAAGACTTTCATACTTTACGAGCTGCTGATCTTTATTCAATGGGAAAAGCTCCAAAGCAACTATGGAGAAGCTGAATTAATGAGATCAAAGATAAGAAGAAAGATGAGAACTAACTTCCAGGAATTCAGAACTGCAAAGTCAAAGGTGATTGATGACTCTTCCAGAATTGATGAAAATACCAAAGCTCCAATGAAAATCAGAGTCTATCAACATCCCAAATACATAAAGAAAGTCCCAGTTCATGCTCCAGTTCCTCCAAATTCTTTGAAGCAATTTATCTCTTGGTGTTGTGAAAAGGATTCAGGTCAGGCTGTGATCAAATGTATTGATAGATCATATAGAATCATCGATCCAGCTGACTTAATGAAGTTTGGCAAAGACGACTTGAACAAGCTGCGACATTGTCCTATCACAGCTGACGAGTCTGTTTACGTTTTGTTTTGCCAATATGTTTGGATGACAGATCGGATCCTTAGAAATAAATGGTATGCATATTCAGGCACATACAAGAAAGCCAACGTTGATTTTGACTTATAATGTTTCACCGAGCCTAGGGGGAGATTGTACAAGACTACATAAGGCTCGACAAAACAACAAGTGATACGCGAAAGAAAGATCTCAAGCGAAAAGGGAACTCACACGAGAAGCTGAACTCGCGCGAGATGAAGACCCGCGCGAAAAGCTAGTCTCGCGCGAGAACTGTTTGTTTAGTATAAATTTGTAATTTTCGCTTTTGTAGCTAAGTTTTTTTTTTCAGTTTTCATTTCAGTCAGATCAATTTCGCTTTATATTCATTCTGTGCACTTTGCACAAGATTGTAATCATTTTTATTATCAATTGAAAGCGTTTTGATTCATTGTTTGTCTTGTTCTAATCTCACTTATATTCCGCGTTCGTGAGATTGAGATCTTGGTTGGTATTCTTGGAATTGATGGAGTTTTACACTTTGATTCAAAATCTTAACTTGTTGATCATGTAAGAGTTAAAATCAAGACTATATAATCATGGGAAATCATTCGAATCAACTTCCTTGAACCATCTATAACTTCAATTTCATTCAAATCATACAAACAACATATTCGATCATCATCTTCATTACTAGACCTGCAACTTAGTCGATGTCTACCTCCGGAGCATCGTCGAATACAATTGATAAAGGGCTATCATCCCTCATCACCCCTGGAAGCTTTATCATTCATTAATTGGACCATATAAACATTGATAATACGGATTCAGACTATCCATCAGTCTCGGATATCTTTCATATAGTTCATCATCAATTATAATTTAATCAAGTAAGTTAATCACATAATCATACTCGGTTTTACATGGGGTAACAAAGCCCCATAAGTTAATCACATAATCATACTCGGTTTACATGGGTAACAAAGCCCCATGTTTAATTCGGTAATCTGCATCATTTGGGTGCTCAATTTGATTAAAATCGAAGTTAGGGTTCTTGAACATTTGGGGTTTTTCTAATGAATGTTTATAAAAATTATTAGTGGACTTAAACCAGACTTGGGCTTATAGCCCACAGGTAAAACGTAGGAGCCATACAATGGGGTCCGGATTCGAACCAAGGCACCCTCAAGTTATTTTTAATTGTTGGTTTTTAATCATTTTAATTTTTATAATTCTTAAATATTATTTAATCAAAATAAAATATTGTTGTTAATAAAATTTATTCAGGAAGTTTTAATTTAATTTCTGAAATTTTTAAACAAAATAATATTCTAATTTATAGTTTATAATTATTAAAAACTATGACAAAAGTTAGTTAAAAGTTTGTCTTTTATTACTTATAATGGTTTTTTTAAATCAAATAAGTTATGTTATAACTATTTAAATAATCGATAATTAATTGATTATTCTGATAAGTCATAGTTATTAATTATTATTAATTAATTTTATTTTCACACATTATACTTAATAATTTATTAATCAATGATTAAATTATTGAATCATTCTTTATCATTCCCAATCTTAATTGAGTTATTCCGTCTTTATTGAACCAAAGCATAATCGATTGCATTATTATTTTTTTTGACTTAATATTAAACCCCAAATTCCAAATGAAACCCTAATCCATATTTACTCTTGAATCATATATTTATTCTAACACTAACACATCACCCTTAGTTTGAATAGTAAAGGAGAACGTTGGAGAATCTTATTTTCTATTTATTGTTCAAAAGTGCACACTATATATCATGTGAGTTTTTCAAGCCCCTCTTTTATTATTTCACACCTTTTGGAGTGAAACATGTTAACATATTAACTTACACTTGTAAACCTTTTGATACTTGTAAAGGCACATGCAATTCATCTTTACTTTTTGTCAAGGTTTTTGTATTATTGTGAGTTTTATATGATATACATTATACGTTGACAATCATTAACTATTGCTAGCACGTCATAGATCTATGGGTCCGAAAAGCCTATTTGGTGGCCCTACCTAGTGTCGTATTCTTGAGCACTATGGGGACCAACTACACTTAGCTAATCGTTTAATCTAGTAATCTTATAATCTTGTAATCTGTCAAGGGTTCATTATAGCTATATGTACTCTATAAACTTGCATAATTCATAACCATCGACATGAATTGCTACTTGTAAACTTATATATATATATATGTATGTATGCTTTAAACCATGAAAACTTACCAATTTTCAAAGTTGACCATTTATTTTTAACATGTTTCAGATTGCTTCTTGAGGAATTCTTCTTGCTCATATAGGACTTGGACTTAGTTAATTAAATATCTTATGTTATTATTTAAATCTTTTTGTATTATAATGACTTGATTGTCTAGTATTATTCAATGAAAATAGCATTTAATATTATTTTAACATATTTAATTCCATGAGCTATGAACAATCATTTCACATCCGTCCGCCCCGATGATTCCGCTGTAGGTCGGGGTGTGATAGATTGGTATCAGAGCCATGGTTATGGGGAATTAGGTTATTAGAAATGGAATGACCTAGACTATAACTAAGTAGCCTTACACATGAGTCCTCTCATGTATTTTATATGCTTAGATAGGATTTTATGTGCATTATATGTTTATACTTGATTATGTGATTACGTGCCTTATGTGATTCTTCTTATACTTTGATTCTTATCAATGCACACACGAATCTTTAATCATATTCTATGGAATTATGTGCCTAAATCAAATGGTTTTCAAAATGAGCTTTGAATCGTTATTCGTGGTTTTCAAGTCTCGTCAAAGTATAGGTCCTGTATCTTGGAACATGTAATGCTGGAAGAGCGTGATAGCTGTATCTCTAGGTGTTCTGTCTAGGCAAGGTATTCATATAAATTCAAATCAACCAATGGATCCATTTACCTTACCTGGGAACCCTTGGGATGAGTGTCCGCTTATAGGTACGCATGTCTTCATTAAGTTTGTGGTAGACCTAATACTTTAATAAGTCAATGAATTTGCGTTGGTTTGTAAATCAAATGTTATACTTGAATCATCTTGTTGTTATAGTATTATCATTGATTTTGTCTTCTTGGATTTAAAACTCACTATCCAATTATCATAACAACTCTTAATAATCTTTCTGAATGTCTTCCCCTTAAAACCGCACTTATTCTGAAAACCCATTACAATGATACTCTTATCCTGAACTGAACCTTTAATCTTAACAAACAGGATTCTCGTATCAACTTTACACTAATATAACTTTAAAATTTCAATGACATAGTAAACAAGAATTAGTCATCTAAGAACCATGTCAAAGTTATCTTCTTTGAGAAACTCCTCTGGATTTGTATTTCATCCAAAAGTGTCTTAAAAATATTTCTCATGTTCGTCCGCCGACTCTCTTATTATCTAATGCTTGGTGCTTCACTCGTGACAAAACCTTCCTAATTGTGTTGCACCATCTGAAATGAAAAAGCTTATCAGGCAAAAGTCTAATAAAATTGAATATTTTAAACCACCTTGTTCAAGAAAACCCATGAAATTACGAACCATGAATCGAACAAACCCAAGCGTAGCCAAACACCGAGCGTCAAAACTCATTGAGTTTAAACATACCTAAAAGTTCACTTGCAAACATGAAATGAAATCCAAGTCTCTTCATATCCTTGAAATCAGTCTTCTCGTGATTAAATTTCAGGGCGGAATTTCTTAAAGTAGGGGAGACTGTAACATCTGCCCATTTCAAACTATAAAACCAAACCCGAACTCATTATGAATCCTCATTCGTAAAAAAAATCATTATTTAATTTTTATTCATTTTGATGAATCAAAATGCACTAAATCTATTATTGAACTAAGTTTGTGAACATTATTATCAATTTTCATTTATTATACTATTTAATCAATTTATAATAATTTAATAATTTAAAGAATAAAGTTTTATAAATTTATGAAGTTTATTTGTCATTTATGAGTTTTAATTATAAAACTAAAATAAATAATTAAAATACAAAGTTCATTATCTTATAAATATGTAAGGTCTACAAAAGTTTTATAAACTAGTTATTGATTTAATGAAATTTATAAATAAATAATTTGAATTATTTTAAAACTTGGGTTCTGATAAGTTTGGGGTCAAATTTGTAATTTTTGAAAATTAATTAAAAAGCTTCTTACATATAATGATAACCTCTTTAAACTACAGGGACCATACATGTAAATATCATTTAAAACCCAACCCCACCCCCGTCGACCTTTCCTTATCTCCGGCCATTTCTCCGGCGAGCTCCAGTGAGCCTCACACACCCCAAACGCTCAATTAAAATGAAATTAAACCATATTAAACATCTCTTAAACCCGTTTCGAACCAAAGACCCGTTTTTTTCGATTGGGATGGTTGTTGTGAGGTGTTGAACTAAAACCAAATTCCCATTCAAAGCGAAATCGTTTCAGATCAAAAATTCAACACAATTGATTTAATCCAACATTAGAAACGCTTATGCAATCAGACTAGTCATAATAGTCAAATCAATTTGGACAAAGATCGTTTTAAATGACAATTACTCGAAACCGAAACTTCGATTCAAATCTTAACTTTCGTTGATCATGTAATAGTTAAAATCAAGACTATATAATCATGGGAAAACATTCGAATCAACTTTCTTGAACCATCTGTAATTTCAATTTCATTCTAATCACACAATAAGATATTTGATCATCATCTTCATTACGAGACCTGCAACTTAGTCGATGTCCACCTCCAGAGAATCTTCGAATACAACTGATAAAGGGCTATCGTCCCTCATCACCCTTGGAAGCTTATCATTCATTAATTGGACCATATCAACATTGATAATACGGATTCAGACTATCCATCACTCGCGGTTATCTTTCATATAGTTCATCATCAATTAGAACTTAATCAAGTAAGTTAATCACATAATCATACTGGTTTTACATGGGGAAACAAAGCCCCATGTTTAATTCGGTTATCTGCATCATTTGGGTGCTCAATTTGATTAAAATCGAAGTTAAGGTTCTTGAAACATTTGGGGTTTTTCTAATGAATGTTTATAAAAGTTATTAGTGGACTTAAACCAGACTTGGCTTATAGCCACGGTAAAACGCAGGAGCCATACACATGGGGTCCCGGATTTGAAACCCGGGCACCCTCACGTTATTTTTTAATTGTTGGTTTTAAATCATTTTAAATTTATAAATTCTTAATATATTATTTAATCAAAAGAAAATTATTGTTGTTAATCAAATTATTCCGGAAGTTATTAATTTAACTTCTGAAAATTTTAAACAAAATAATATTTTAATTTTATAGTTTAAAATTATAAAAACTATGACAAAAGTTATTTAAAAGTTTATCTTTTATTACTTTATAATGGTTTTATTTAAATCAAATAAGTTATGTTATAACTATTTAAATAATCAATTATTTAATTGATTATTTGATAAGTCATTAGTTATTATTTATTAAATTAAATATTTTTTCACACATTATACTTAATCTTTGTTAAATCAATGAATTAAATTATTGAATCATTCTTTATCATTCCCAATCTTAATTAAGTTATTCCGTCTTTATTGAACCAAAACATAATCGATTGCATTATTATATATTATTTGACTTAAATATTAAAACCCCAAATTCCAAATGAAACCCTAATCCATATTTACTCTTGAATCATATCTTTATTCTACAGAAGAATCAACCCTTAGTTGAATCGAAAGGAAAACGTTGGAGAACTTATTTTCTATTTACTGTTCAAAAGTGCACATTATATATCATGTGAGTTTTCCATGTCCCTCTTTTATTATTTCACACCTTTTGGGATGAAACATATTAACATATCAACTTAGACTTGTAAACCTTTTGATACTTGTAAACGCACAAGCACTTCATCTTTACTTTTTGTCATGGTTGTTTGTATTATTATGAGTTTTATAGAATATATTATACGTTGACAATCATTAACTATTGCTAGCCTAGCGACGTCATAGATCTATGGGTCTGACAAGCTTATTTGGTGGCCTAGTGTCGTATTCTTGAGCACTATGAGGACCAGTACACTTAGCTAATCATTTAATCTTGTAATCTTGTAATCTTGTAATCTGTCAAGGTTTGATTATAGCTATATGTACTCTATAAACTTGCATAATCATACCATCAACATGAATTGCTACTTGTAAACTTTCATACATATATATATACATACATACATATATAATATTATATAATATATATTATATATATATATATATATATATATACATATATATAGTATATATATATATATATATATATATATATATGTATGTGTAAGGCCCACCCTTCTCAGGGAAGCCTCACAGTTGGTCATTCACAGCAAACATAGATTTAAAGCAATCATTTACTCGTATATATGTAAAGATATATTGCAGCGGAAAAATATACTGTAATTCAACCATTACAACGTAGTAAATTAGATTATAAACATTGTCTTTAAACATCAAAACTATTTAAAGTCCTTTTAAGCCTTTCTTTATCGGGGATGCCAGTCTTTGAGTGCCAAGAAGCTTCCATCCATGCTCACATCCCATCAACACTAACTCTTACCTATCAACTAATATGCATACAAAAGTCAGCTTCGCTGAGTGAATTCTAGGTTTACTTGCTAAATAACTATCAGAGCAGACATTAGCTTTATCAGTTGAAATAATCATTGTCTATCAAAATATAAATACACACAGGCTATCACTTTATCATTTCTTTATCATTTATTGTTTCGTTTTTTTATTACTCTTCTTTATCCGTCAATTCTCTGTCTCTATCGGTGCCTAGGCTCGCCTAGGACTTTACCGACATGCCAATTAAGGACTTACTGCCGTACCGATCAGGCCATTATTGTCATGCCAATTTAGGACTTACTGACCTGCCTGTTCGAGCATACTTTATCACTTTATCACTGGTGAGGGTACAACGAATGCAACCCTCCTTTATCAATTGCTTGCAAGGCTTTACTTTATCACTTTATCAAGGTACATGTTATGGGCCTCATAACCTTTCTTTATGTTCCACTGTCATGTTTAAGTTATACATAATATAACACAACACAATACATAATAAGAAGTAAACTCTTAGTCTAAGCATTCACTTTTCAATCAATCATGAGAGATAAACCACATAACTGACCCTCCGCGGGACAGCGGGGGTTCGGGGGCGGTAGCCCCTGATAGCGAGGTTCTAGGGGCGGCAGCCCCTAGTGGGGTCCAAGGGGCAACGCCCTGGCTGGGGCCGGGCTACCAGATCAGCGCGCCCGAAAATTATTTGGACTATTTAAATGGCATATTTTACTTTAGGAAATTTCATTTTCTTGATAAAAGGTCTTAAAAACCGTCATCATAAAAGTATGTAATTTAGTATGCATATCACCCCAACATTGAAAACGGGTAAAAGAGGGTCTAGAACTCACCTGAACTCGCCCAAGTAGCTTAAATTCTAAGTCACTTAGGCTATAGCCTGAACACTCTAGCTGCACGAAAGTTAACATGCAAAAACGTCATTTTCCTCAAAATTTCGTCCATAGTTTCGCTACAGCGAAACTGCAGTTTCGCCTGCAGTTTCGCTGGGCGTACTTCTGCTAGTTTCGCTAGACAGATTCGCTGCCTTGAGCGCCCAACTTTCGTTGGAATTCCCTAGTCTCGCAAGGTCTATAGGTCTGTCTGGGTCTTAGCGAGGTTACCGGTGAAACTATAGTTTCGCCCCAGCGAAACTGTAGTTTCGCTGGAATTTCTCCTAGTCTCGCTAAATGAGTACGCAGTTTCGCTGGTTAAAGGCTTAAATTCGCTGGATCGGGGCCCAGTTTCGCTGGATGAACTGGAACTCAGATCCAGCCCGTTTTTAACCCAAAATCTTAACTTTTTACGTCCAAATCCTTAGTTTACCTTCCATGAAACCAAATCTAAGCTTTTTACACGTTTTCATACGTAAAAATTCGACCTTTATGTGTTTCTTTAAACTTTTCAAAACCCCAAAACCCTAGAATCCGGGTTTGATCTACAGAGGGCCTTAGAGGTCGATTCTTACCTTGTTTTGTTGCTCTTTCCTTGTGTTTTGATGCTCCAATCCACCAGAACTTCAATCCTTCAAACCTTCAAACTCCAAACCTTGATTTTCTTCACTTTCTCTCTCTACTTTCTCTCTCTACGAATTTGGTGGCTAGGGTTGTAATGTGATGAAGATGAGGCTGTTCATGCATGTTTAAGGGCTGATTAGGGCCCTTAAACCCATTAAGCCTAGCCCATTAAGGCTAATTTGATCCATAGCCCACTAATTTACCCCTTTATTTCTTAAATTAACCCTTAAAAGCCCATTATTATTAAATGGCTCGTTTCGGGATATTTCGGGGCGTTACAAGTCTCCCCCCTTATTTAGGTTTCGTCCTCAAAACCTGACTCGTCATTAAACAGATCGGGGTATTGGCGCCTCATTTCCTCCTCGGATTCCCAGGTGGCATCCGACCCCCTTCGGTGTTTCCATTGCACCTTGACTTGTTTGACTACTTTATTTCTCAATTGTTTCTCCTTCCGGTCCAGTATAGCCACCGGTTGTTCTACATAGTTCAGCTTCTCATCCACCTCGATGTCATCTAGAGGTACGACTGCCTCATTCGGTGCTAAACATTTTCTTAAGTGTGACACATGAAAGGTAGGGTGAATCCCACTTAACTCGTCTGGAAGGTCTAGCCTGTAAGCTACATCCCCAACTCGTGCTAGTACCTCGAATGGTCCGATGAACCTGGGACTCAGTTTCCCCCTCTTCCTAAATCGGATAATCCCCTTCCATGGCGACACTTTTAACATTACCCTGTCACCCACACTAAATTCGATAGGTCTCCTTCTTCTGTCGGCGTATGACTTTTGTCTATCCTTTGCAGCCTTCATATACGCCTTGATTTTCTCCAACTTTTCCGTTGTGGCTTCCACGACTTCTAAGCTTCCTAACTCCTTCTGTCCGACATCACCCCAACAAATAGGAGTTCTGCACCGTCGACCGTACAATAACTCATATGGGGGCATCTTAATACTGGCGTGGTAGCTGTTGTTATAGGAGAACTCTGCTAGTGGCAAATGATCATCCCAATTACCACCAAATTCAATAACGCATGCCCGAAGCATATCCTCCAGTGTCTGGATCGTTCTTTCCGATTGCCCATCGGTCTGTGGGTGGTATGCGGTACTAACATGCAATCTCGCGCCCATTTCTTCATTGAACCTTTTCCAGAACTTCGAGGTGAACCGCGTATCTCTATCTGAAACAATCGATACGGGCATACCATGTCGCGCCACAATTTCTCGGATAAATAGTTCAGCAAGCTTCTCCGAACTAATTGCTTCCTTGATTGGCAGGAAATGCGCACTTTTAGTCAGTCTATCAACGATCACCCATATCGCGTCGTGGCCTTTTGTCGTGCGTGGTAATTTAGTGATAAAGTCCATGGTAATATGTTCCCACTTCCATTCTGGTACTTCTAATGGCTGAACATAACCATAAGGTCTTTGGTGCTCAGCCTTCACCTGTAGGCACGTGAGACATTTATTTACATACGCAACCACATCTCTCTTCATCCCAGGCCACCAAAAATCTTTCTTCAAATCGTGGTACATCTTATTTGCGCCTGGATGTATTGAGTAGCGGGTCTTGTGCGCTTCATCCATAATCTTTTCCCGCAAGTCACCATGCTTCGGAACCCATATCCTGCCATGGAAGGTCTTAACACCCAAGGTGTTCTCTACCAATTCATCCACCTTTCCCACCATCCTTTCCTTATTGATTTGCTGCCCTTTTAAAGCGTCTATTTGGGCTTTGCTTATCATCCTCATAACATCTGGGGTCACTACTAGTTGGCACGCCTTCACCCGGATCGGTTCGTATCCTTCCTTTCGGCTCAGGGCATCGGCTACCACGTTCGCCTTACCGGGTGATAATGGATTTCACAATCGTAATCCTTTATCAACTCCAACCACCTCCTTTGTCTCATATTTAGGTCCTTCTGCTCAAAGAAATATTTCAGACTTTTGTGGTCGGTAAATATGGCGCACTTAGTTCCATACAAATAGTGTCTCCAGATCTTCAGTGCGAACACTACTGCGGCAAGTTCCAAATCGTGAACCGGGTAATTAACCTCCGTGTCCTTTAGCTGTCTGGATGCGTAAGCTATAACCTTTCCTCTTTGCATCAACACACAGCCTAGCCCACAGTAAGAAGCATCGGAGTATACCGTTAGGTCTTCATCTCCCTCCGGTAGGGTTAGTATAGGAGCTTTGGTTAATCTATCCTTCAATTCCTGGAACGCATCTTCCTGTTCCTTTCCCCAGTCGAACACCACGTTCTTCCTCGTTAACCTTGTTAATGGGGAAGCTATCTTCGAGAAATCTTTGATGAACCTTCTATAATAACCAGCCAATCCCAAGAAACTACGGATTTCGGATGGCGTCCTCGGGGAATTCCATTGCGTAACTGCTTCAACTTTCGCTGGGTCAACCATTACTCCCTCGGAATTTATAACGTGCCCTAAAAACTGTACCTCCCGTAGCCAGAAGGCACATTTAGAGAACTTCGCATACAGTTTCTCCCTTCGTAAAGTTTCTAACACCTCCTTGATATGACAAGCATGATCTCCTTCGTTCTTTGAGTATATCAGGATATCGTCAATGAATACTATCACCGATCTGTCCAGCATCGGGCGGCACACGCGATTCATCAAGTCCATGAATGCCGCAGGAGCATTGGTTAGCCCGAAAGACATAACCAGAAACTCGTAGTGGCCATAGCGTGTTCGGAAGGCTGTCTTTGGGACATCTTGCTCCCTTACCTTCAGTTGGTGATATCCGGATCGGAGATCTATCCGGGAGAACCAACTTGCCCCTTGCAACTGATCAAACAGATCATCTATCCGAGGTAGAGGGTATCGATTCTTCACGGTCAGCTTATTCAACTCCCTGTAATCTATACACATCCTCATGCTGCCATCCTTCTTCTTTACAAACAGCACGGGAGCACCCCATGGAGAAATGCTGGGCCTAATGAACCCTTTGTCAAGGAGTTCTTGCAGTTGTGACATGAGTTCCTTCATCTCGGAGGGAGCTAGGCGGTAGGGTGCTTTGGCAATGGGTTGGGCTCCTGACAGCAAGTCAATCTGGAACTCTATCTCTCTATCCGGTGGTATTCCGGGCAGATCCTCCGGGAATACGTCAGGAAAGTCCCGCACCACTGGTACATCGGACAACTCTTTCGCTTTATCTTTAACATCCTTGACATACGCTAGATAAGCTCCGCACCCTCGCCTCATACATTTCTCCGCCTTGATCATGGAAATGATCCTTGGAACCTTGCAATCATTATCACCGTAGATCGTAATCGGACTACCATCTGGAGCCGTTAATCGGATCATCTTTTGCTGGCATACTATGTTAGCATCGTGGGCAGCCAACCAATCCATCCCTAGTACGACGTCAAAACCTCCTAAGGGCATGGCAAACAATTGTGCGGGAAAGTAATGACCTCCTAGTTTAATGTGGCAATCATCTATCACTCGGGCTATTCTAATGGACTTACCATCGGCCGTTTCTACTTCGAAGGCATCATCTATTTTCTTAGTTTGAGCATCTAGTGTAGCACAGAAGGATACAGATACAAAACTCTTACTGGCACCACTATCAAATAATATGGAGGCGCAAACATCATTGACAAGGAACGTACCTGACACCACGTCCGGGTCCTTCCTTGCTTCCTTCTTGTTCATGGTGAAAGCCCTTGCCTTGACCTTGGGCTTTCCATCATCCCCTTTGTCATCCTCCCCGCTTGTTCCCGAGCCTCCCGCCTTAGCTTTCTTGCAATCATTGCTGCGGTGCCCCGACTCGTGGCAGTTGAAGCATTTGTCCACTTTCGGGCACTCTCTCGCCAAGTGACCAGTCTTCCCACACCGGTAGCACCCAGGGCTACCCATCCGGCATTCTCCAGGATGCCTCCTCCCGCACTTCCCACATTCCTTAATTTCTTCTACCCCCTTCACTATCGCTTGTTTTGCATCCACTCTCGTTTTCTTGTTTCCCGGTTGGTAGTTACCACTTCCATACCTCTTCCCATTATTGTTCCAAACTTTCCTCGTCTCACCCACTGCCACCGGCCTACGATGATCGTACAACCTCCCACTGAGGTCCACTGCTGACCTGAAAGTGCTAGGTCGAGCAGTGACCATATCCCTACGTACGTCCAGAGGCAACCCTTGTATGTACTCTTGATCCTTTTGGCTTCAGGAGTTACCAAATCAGGCACTAGACGTGCCATTTCATTGAATTTTGTAGTGTACTCCTGGTGAGTCATATTTCCAGCCTCCAAACTCACAAACTCTTGCTCGACCTTGTCAAGCTCTCTTTCCGGGCAGTACTCCTCTATCACCAACCTCTTCATCTCCGGCCATTTCATCCCCTCAATGGCCTCCTCTCCGTAAGACTCAGCAATGTTATCCCACCAACACAGGGCTGGATCCAAAAGGGAATGGGAAGCAAACTTCACCTTTTGGTTTTCACGGCACTCACTGATCTTCAGTACGGCCTCCATTTCCCTAATCCAACGCTGAGCAGTGGCAGCGTTACCAGTACCATCAAACGTTGGGGGCTTACACCTCTGAAAATCCCCGTAGCTGCACCCCTTCGCCCTCTCTTCCACTTCAGGGCCATCATGGTTACCCAGACGATCTCCCTCGTCGCTCAACTCCTCAGTCTTGACTGCCCCTTTCTTATCAACTTTTTCTGAAGCCGTACTCTTCTTACTGTCGCCCTTAACCTGCTCCACAAATTCCGCAAGCAGAGCGGGCATCACTCCAGACAGGACCTGATGCACCTCTTGGGCAATAGCTTCCTTTACTGTCTCTTTCAGTTTGGCCTGATCAGGGTAGGTCCCTCAGTTTCCATTTCCAACTCAACCTCCTCCTTAACTGGTTTGTCAACCGACTTCTTGGTCGACCTTGTTGTTGGCTTCCCAGTTGCACTTGCAGTTTCTTTTGCCTTAGTCGGGGGCCTTCCCCTGGTGCTCCTCCGGGTGACCATGGTTGGAACTTCTTTCTTAGGTGCCATTCGTTCTACTTCCTATAAGATTCAGAATGTTAATATGGTCTTTCAAGGCAAGTTCAGTTCACGACAAGTTTTGTAAATTTTTAATAACAGTGGCCAGTTGTGATTAACTACTTACAGAACTTCCCGTGCCATAAACTTTCCTATCCTGAACCACACCAACACCAGAACCTACTATACCTAGTCTATGCACGTATAAGTCACATAAATTCAGATAGGCATCACAGATAACATTATCATACTCTACCTCGACTCTTACTTAAATAAGAAGGCACTACCCCTCGGAATAATACCTACAACATACTTGTTACCTCTTGGTATGGAGCTTCTTGGACTGGCATCCTTGACACTTGGTCCCATTATCTGTTTAAGTTTAGGTTTATAAAATGGTTTTCCCAAATCCCTTAAACATTGGCTCTGATACCAACTTGTAAGGCCACCCTTCTCAGGGAAGCCTCACAGTTGGTCATTCACAGCAAACATAGATTTAAAGCAATCATTTACTCGTATATATGTAAAGATATATTGCAGCGGAAAAATATACTGTAATTCAACCCATTACAACGTAGTTAAATTAGATTATAAACATTGTCTTTAAACATCAAAACTATTTAAAGTCCTTTTAAGCCTTTCTTTATCGGGGATGCCAGTCTTTGAGTGCCAAGAAGCTTCCATTCCATGCTCACATCCCATCAACACTAACTCTTACCTGTCAACTAATATGCATACAAAAGTCAGCTTCGCTGAGTGAATTCTAGGTTTACTTTGCTAAATAACTATCAGAGCAGACATTAGCTTTATCAGTTGAAAATAATCATTGTCTATCAAAATATAAATACACACAGGCTATCACTTTATCATTTCTTTATCATTTATTGTTTCGTTTTTTATTACTCTTCTTTATCCGTCAATTCTCTGTCTCTATCGGTGCCTAGGCTCGCCTAGGACTTTACCGACATGCCAATTAAGGACTTACTGCCGTACCCGATCAGGCCATTATTGTCATGCCAATTTAGGACTTACTGACCTGCCTGTTCGAGCATACTTTATCACTTTATCACTGGTGAGGGTACAACGAATGCAACCCTCCTTTATCAATTGCTTGCAAGGCTTTACTTTATCACTTTATCAAGGTACATGTTATGGGCCTCATAACCTTTCTTTATGTTCCACTGTCATGTTTAAGTTATACATAATATAACACAACACAATACATAATAAGAAGTAAACTCTTAGTCTAAGCATTCACTTTTCAATCAATCATGAGAGATAAACCACATAACTGACCCTCCGCGGGACAGCGGGGGTTCGGGGGCGGCAGCCCCTGATAGCGAGGTTCTAGGGGCGGCAGCCCCTAGTGGGGTCCAAGGGGCAACGCCCCTGGCTGGGGCCGGGCTGCCAGATCAGCGCGCCCGAAAATTATTTTGGACTATTTAAATGGCATATTTTACTTTAGGAAATTTCATTTTCTTGATAAAAGGTCTTAAAAACCGTCATCATAAAAGTATGTAATTTAGTATGCATATCACCCCAAAACATTGAAAACGGGTAAAAGAGGGGTCTAGAACTCACCTGAACTCGCCCAAGTAGCTTAAATTCTAAGTCACTTAGGCTATAGCCTGAACACCCTAGCTGCACGAAAGTTAACATGCAAAAACGTCATTTTCCTCAAAATTTCGCCCATAGTTTCGCTACAGCGAAACTGCAGTTTCGCCTGCAGTTTCGCTGGGCGGCACTTCTGCTAGTTTCGCTAGACAGATTCGCTGCCTTGAGCGCCCAACTTTCGTTGGAATTCCCTAGTCTCGCAAGGTCTATAGGTCTGTCTGGGTCTTAGCGAGGTTACCGGTGAAACTATAGTTTCGCCCCAGCGAAACTGTAGTTTCGCTAGAATTTCTCCTAGTCTCGCTAAATGAGTACGCAGTTTCGCTGGTTAAAGGCTTAAATTCGCTGGATCGGGGCCCAGTTTCGCTGGATGAACTGGAACTCAGATCCAGCCCGTTTTTAACCCAAATCTTAACTTTTTACGTCCAAATCCTTAGTTTACCTTCCATGAAACCAAATCTAAGCTTTTTACACGTTTTCATACGTAAAAATTCGACCTTTATGTGTTTCTTTAAACTTTTCAAAACCCCAAAACCCTAGAATCCGGGTTTGATCTACAGAGGGCCTTAGAGGTCGATTCTTACCTTGTTTTGTTGCTCTTTCCTTGTGTTTTGATGCTCCAATCCACCAGAACTTCAATCCTTCAAACCTTCAAACTCCAAACCTTGATTTTCTTCACTTTCTCTCTCTACTTTCTCTCTCTACGAATTTGGTGGCTAGGGTTGTAATGTGATGAAGATGAGGCTGTTCATGCATGTTTAAGGGCTGATTAGGGCCCTTAAACCCATTAAGCCTAGCCCATTAAGGCTAATTTGATCCATAGCCCACTAATTTACCCCTTTATTTCTTAAATTAACCCTTAAAAGCCCATTATTATTAAATGGCTCGTTTCGGGATATTTCGGGGCGTTACAGTATGTATGCTTAACCCATGGAAACTCACCAACTTTTAAAGTTGACCCTTTATTTTTAACATGTTCCAGGATTGCTTCTTGAGGAATACTTCTTGCTCATATAGGACTAGACTTAGTTAATTAAATATCTTATATTATTGTTTAAATCTTTGTTGTATTGTAATGACATGATTGTATAGTATTATTCAATGAAAAATGACATTTAATATTATTTCAATGTATTTAAATCCATGAGCTATGAACAATCATTTCACATTTGTCCGTCCCGATGATTCCGTCGTCGGTCAGGGTGTGACAACCTATCTAAGAATGAACCGTCCAACGGTGAGGCTAATGGTGCTTTGCTTCTTAATGCGTAACCCCGAAGCTTAATTCACTACTCCACAATTAAATGTGATTCGAAATTGTAACGCCCGGGTATTTTCTTTGAAGTCGATGAAAGAAGAAAAAGAAATAAAGTCACAAGTCGGGGGACCAAACTCGATAATGTGAGAAAGTTGGGTAAGTGGAGATATTTGAAGGGAGAGGGCAGCCCTTACGCTCTCCCCACACCCATATTTTCAGCTATAGAGAGAAAGAAGAGAGAAAGGGGAGAAGAGAAGAGAAAGGGTTGGTTCGAGTGGATTCAAGAGAGCGAAATCATCGTGTAGCGGGTCAAATCAAAGCTCTACTCGACGGGGTTGTTTGTGTGAGTTCTAGGACCCCTCTTTTAATGGTTTTTAACTGATTTGGGGCTGTAGCACATATTAAACCCATTTTTGAATATATGTGTGTGTTTAGGATGGTTTATTGGGCTTGAAAAGAGTTTGGATGAGCTTGGAGGTCGAAAATGGCAGATTGGGTTCGGGATGAACTGCATTCTGCATCAGCTAGGGCTATGCGACCGAATGAATGCCATACGGCCGAATGAGGTGCGATTGGGGTTCATTCGCATGATTGAGGGTCAATTCGTACGATTGGGGATTCATTCGCATGACTGGGGGCCTGTCGCATAGGGAGTCATGCGACTGAGGGGCCCAGTCGTATAAGTGTTCATCCGCATTAGATTCATCCACATGAGGACATTCGCATGGGTGTTCATTCACTTAGGTGTCCATCCGCATGAGGTCCTTTCGCACGATTAGGTGTTCATCCGCATTGGTCCATTCGCAACCCAAATAGGGTTGTTGTACCTGAGGAGAAACATAGTTTAATTACTAACTTTCGGGGGAAAGTGCAGATGTAAGTTGTGATGTGGAAGCTCCCGTAGGTACATGTAAGATGACTATTTAGGTCTTAGAGGTTATGTTAGGCATGATGATGTATGATGTTGCATCCTTATGCATGATGTATGTTATGTATAATGTTGCCCTGTATGATGATGATGACTGTGCATGTTGATGTTCCTTATTATGATGTATGTCTATCTTTCCCGTGGCTTTACGTGTTGTGTTAATGAATGAAACAAAAGTATTATGTAACGTAAAGTGGAAGATAATGAAAGAGGAACATAATGAATAAATGCATGCATTAATGAATGAATGAATGAAAGTAAGGAAGGCTTGCAAGCAAAAGTATGGAGGTTCACACCTAATGAAGGGTGTTAGCTCAACTGTGTGCGGGTTAGCTACCCCAGAAGGATGCACACTGGGTCCAATCTTTGTGATTGACCAAATGTATGGGATTCTTGCCGCTCGCCCTAGGTGACTGGATCAGCTTCATGCACAATGTTCGTGGTTTAATTACCACAAGTCCAGCATCAGCTTCGTGCACAATGTTTAGGGTGTAGCATATGGCATTAATCCGTAATGAAAGAGAAAAGATAAGTGGTGAATGTACTTGCCCTAGGTACTGGAGTCAGCTTCATGCATAATGTTCGAGTTCTATGAAAGACCTCAGGCCTAGTAACCAGCTCTATGCACAATGTTCAGGGTAATGTACATGTCATCAAAAAAAATGAACGTACGAGTGAAAGAATGTATGAATTGAACGTTAACTAAATATCATAATAAAGAACAAAACGAGATCCTTGTCATTCGACCTCAGTAATCGTGGCTGTGTGCCAGGAGGAGGGTAAAGCCTAACAGGATCTAGATGAGAAATGAATGATATTGATGTACGTTGAATGAACGAAAGTTAACGAACATAAAGGAAGATAATAATGATACTATCTATGTGTAGTTATCATGTGTGATCATGTACGAAAGTATAGTATGATTTGAAAGAAAGTAAAGTATTTTATCTATAAACTAAAACTCACTCAGCAACGCTGACTTTTATGTATTTCCAGTTGGCAGGTAATGTTGCTGAGGATGGCACGGGGCGACTACTCAGCTCTTTTTGGATGACATTCTTTTGTATAATGTTTTTGCATTATAATGCGAACAAACGATGTTTTGTAATGAGTGTTGTATTAACTTGCAAAAGCATTTATATAGAAATGAAATGTATGTTTAAATGTTTCCGTTGCAACGCCTTTATGTAAGAAGATGAAAATATATGTTTTATGTGCGATGATTGACTAGCTGTAAGCTTCCCGGGAACTTGGCCTTACAAGTTGGTATCAGAGCTAAAGTTTAAGTAAAACGGGTAAATTTTCAAAATAAACCTAATCTTAAACTGAAAATTGGATGGAAATGGAAGGGATGCCAGTATGAGTAGCTGCCTGCCATCAAATATTTTTTAATGTTAACTGGTATTATGTGCGCATGCTATGTGGTTTATATGTGTTGCTGGTAGATTTAGATACTGATGTAGTCAGGACAGGTAATGCTTGGGGTATGAAGAGTAAAGTAAGTGGCTAATCATAACTGGCCACTGTAACTAAGGACTTACTATAGTTGACATAAACTGAGTTGTTCCCTTGAATGACCGTGTTGGTGTTTGAATCTTTCAGTGGGTGTTAGAGGATGGCCGGTGGTAGAACCACGGCCCAAAAGAGGAAGACATAGGGTGGAAAGGTGGTTCATGAAGAACCTGAGACCTCTCATCCGGAGGCCGGTGATAAGAGTGCCAATCTGAGAGCCTCGGTAAAGGAGGCTATTGTTGAAGAGGTTCATCAGGTCATGCAGAAGATCTTACCGTCTGTGGTGACCAAAGTTATCAAGGCTGTGAGGGAAGGAGAAAGGAAGGAAAGAAGTAGACCTATGGGTGAAAGAAGACAGTCCGAGACTGAGACGGTTCTATCTGAAGACGAAGAAGAAGAGGAAGAAGAAGATCCTACGCCGGAGGCGACACGAGGCTGTAACTACGGGGCATTTCAAAGGTGCAAGCCCCCAACTTTTGATGGTAATGGCACTGCTGCTGCTGCTCACCGATGGGTAAGGGAAACGGAAGCTCTTCTAAATATCAGCGAGTGCCGAGAAGACCAGAAGGTGAAGTTTGCTGCCCACTCGTTTGTGGACTCGGCTTTATGTTGGTGGGACAATATAGTCCAAGCTGAGGGTAGTCGGGCGATTTGGAAAATGAAGTAGTCCGAGCTGAAAAGGTTGGTGATTGAGGAGTTCTGTCCTTAAAGGGAAATGGATAAGGTGGAAAGGGAATTCCTGCAGCCGGAGGTGGGAACCATGACTCATCAGCAGTACACCACGAAGTTTAATGAGATGGCACGTCTGGTACCGGATCAGGTGACGCCTCTGTCACGGAATATTAAGAGGTACATTCAGGGTTTGCCAGCGGATATTCGCAGGCACATGATCGCTACCCGGCCGAGCACGTTTAGGTCGGCAATGGACTGGGCAGGGAGGTTGTATGATGAGAGGGCTACAGTGGTGGTGGCTGAAGGTAATAGGAAGGGTGGTGGTGATCGAAACTGGAGAGGGAAGAGGTTCGGTAGGGATGATGCCTCGACGAGTAACAATAGTGTACGGGTGGATGACCCCCGTGTGGTCATATCAGGTGCAGGGACGAAAAGGTGTGGTAAATGCGGGAAGGAGCATTCAGGAGAATGCAAATGGGGATCAAACATCTGCTTCAAGTGTGGGAAGCCTGGTCATACGGCGAGAGATTGTGGATTTATAAGGTGTTATAACTATGGGGAAAATGGTCATCTGAGCAGGGATTGCAAGAAGCCAAGGGCTGAAAGTTCGGGAGCGAAGAAGGCTGGAGGAGAAGGGAAGAGGGCAAGCGCCCAAGCTTTCATGATGACTCGGGAGGAGGCTAGAACGGACCCCGATGTGGTGTCAGGTACGTTTCTAGTAAATCAAACTCTTGCATCTGTGCTATTTGATTCTGGAGCTAGTAGGAGTTTCATTTCTGCTGCCTTTTGTGCTAAGTTGCCCGTTAGAAGTAGAAGTATCGATGAGCCCTTCGATGTAGAAACTGCTATAGGTAAGTCTACAAGGATTTCTGAAGTGATAGAAGACTGTGATATTGAGTTGGAAAGTCATAAGTTTCCGGTTAGACCATTCTTGATGACCTTAGGTGGTTTCGATTTGGTTCTTGGGATGGATTGGTTAGCAGATTATAAGGCGAACATTGTGTGTCAGAAGAAGATGATTGGTTTGACAGCGCCCGACGGTAGCTTGGTGACGGTTTATGGTGATCGGGTTACTACGATTCCAAAGGTGATTTCAATGGCGGTGGTAGGAAGGTGCATGAGGCGTGGATGTAGTGTCTACTTGGCCTATGTAAAGGATGTGGATATGCCGACACCACAACTGTCTGATGTATCGGTGGGGTGTGACTTTCTAGATGTGTTTGCTGAAGACTTACCAGGAGTGCCGCCAGACCGTGAGATCGAGTTTCAGATTGATCTGATACCGGGTGCCCAACCTGTTGCCAATGCACCATATCGGTTGGCTCCGACTGAGATGAAGGAGTCGATGGAGCAACAGCAAGAGTTGCTTGATAGAGGTTTCATCAGGCCGAGTATATCTCCTTGGGGTGCTTCGGTCTTGTTTATAAAGAAGAAGGACGGTAGCATGACGATGTGTATCGACTACCGTGAGTTGAACAAATTGACGGTGAAGAATCGGTATCCATTACGAGGATTGATGATTTGTATGATGAGCTCCAAGGTGCTAGTTGGTTTCGAGGATAGATCTTCGATCTGGCTACCACCAATTGAAAGTGAAGGAGCAAGACATTCCGAAAATAGTTTTTCGCACGCATTATGGTCATTATGAGTTCCTCGTTATGTCTTTTGGTTTGACCAACGCGCCAACTGCTTTTATGGACTTAATGAACCGAGTGTGTCGGCCGATGTTGTATAAATTAGTGATTGTGTTTATTGATGATATCCTGATTTATTCGAAGAACGAGATAGAGCATGCCGGTCACATTCGAGAAGTGTTGGATACATTGAGAAGGGAGAAGTTATATGCCAAGTTCTCCAAGTGTGCGTTCTGGTTACGCGAGGTTCAATTCTTGGGTCACGTGGTGAATCCGGAGGGGATTATGGTGGATCCGGCAAAGGTGGAAGCAGTGATGTAATGGAATCTCCAAAGACGCTATCCGAGATCCGTAGTTTCTTGGGTTTGGCGGGCTACTACAGAAGATTCATCCAAGACTTTTCCAAGATCGCTTCTCCACTAACCAAGTTGACCCGTAATGATGTGAAGTTCGTGTGGGGTCAATCTCAGGAGAAGGCATTCGAAGAATTGAAGACGAGGAAAGGTTATAGCTTATGCATTCCGACAGTTGAAGGTTCATGAGGTTAACTATCCTACTCATGACTTGGAGCTAGCAGCCGTGGTCTTTGCACTAAAGATTTAGAGGCACTACCTGTATAGGACGAAGTGTACCATATTCACAGACCACAGGAGCTTGAAGTACTTCTTCGAGCAAAAAGACCTGAACATGAGGCAGAGATGATGGTTAGAGCTTATAAAGGACTATGATTGTGAGATCCATTACCATCCGGGCAAAGCCAATGTGGTGGCGGACGCCCTTAGCTGAAAAGAGAGACCCGGGTCGATTTGGGTGAAAGCATATCAGATGATCATGACCTCGGATATGATGAAGCAAGTCAAAGAGTTTCAAGATGAGGCATTAAAAGAGGATCATCTTAACTCTGAAAGAATGAGAGTTCTGGTCGCGGAGTTGGGTGAAAACACAGTTGGTGTTAGAACCCGGTTTGGACGAATGTGGATTCCTCGCCTTGGGGATCTACAGGTGAAGATTATGGATGAAGCTCATAAGACTCGATACTCTGTTCATCCCGGTGCTACAAAGATGTACCAAGACATGAAGAAAGATTATCAGTGGCCGGGTATGAAGCGCGACGTAGTAGAGTATGTGAGTAAGTGCCTTACTTGCTTGCAAGTGAAGGCCGAGCATCAAAAGCCGTATGGGAATATCCAACCTTTGAATATAGCGGAATGGAAGTGGGAGCACATCACCATGGATTTCATTACGAAGCTGCCGCATACTCCGAAAGGGTATGATTCTATATGCGTGATTGTTGACCGCTTGACGAAGAGTGCTCACTTCCTACCGATCCACGAGACATATTCATCTAAGAGGTTGGATGATCTGTTCATCAAGGAAATTGTAACTCATCATGGTGTGCTGGTGTCTATTGTGTTTGACCGTGACACCCGGTTCACATCCAAATTTTGGAAGAAATTCCACGACGCGATGGGGACGAGGTTACACATTGGCACAACTCATCATCCCCAGACTGATGGTCAGTCATAAAGGACCATCCAGACGTTGGAGGATATGCTCTGGGCATGTGTGATTGATTTTGGGGGAAGTTGGGATGACCACTTACCGTTAGCTGAATTCTCGTACAACAATAGCTATCATGCCAGCATTGGTATGCCACCTTATGAGATGCTATACGGTAGGAGATACAGAACACCCGTTTGTTAGGGTGATATTGGTTAGAAAGAGTTAGGGAGAGTCGAGGTGATCGAGGCTACGACTGAGAAGCTCGCAAGGATCAAAGCCTTCATGAAGGCAGCCAAAGATAGACAGAAGTCGTATGCTGATAAACGACGCGGACTGATTGAGTTCCAGGTGGGTGACCGGGTTATGTTGAAGGTCTCACCTTGGAAGGGTATCATTCGTTTCCAAAAGCGGGGCAAGTTGAGCCCGTGACACATAGGCCCTTTCTGACTCATTGCTCGAGTAGGAGAGTTGGCCTATAGATTGGAGTTACCAGATGAGTTAAGTGGAATTCACCCGACATTCCACGTATCTCATCTAAGGAAGTGCTTGATAGATGAAGATATGATTGTTCCACTGGAGGATATCAAGATAGATGAACGGCTCAATTATATGGAGCAACCAGTGGCAATCATCGATTGAAAAGAGAAGAGGCTGAGAAATAAAGTGGTTCCTCTTATGCGTGTACAGTGGAAGCACAGAAAGGGATCTGAGTCTACGTGGGAGACTGAAGAAGAGATGCGACAACATTACCCATGTTTGTTCGAGCAATAACAGGTTTCGGGGACGAAACCTATATAAGGGGGGTGGACTTGTAACGCCCTGGTATTTCTTTGAAGTCGACGAAAGAAGAAAAAAAAAGTCACAAGTCGGGGGACCAAACTCGCCTACGTGAGAAAGTTAGGTAAGTGGAGATATTTGAAGGGAGAGGGCAGCCCTCACCCTCTCCCCACACCCATATTTTCAGCTATAGAGAGAAAGAAGAGAGAAAAGGGAGAAGAGAAAAGAAAGGGTTGGTTCGAGTGGATTCAAGAGAGCGAAATCGTCGTATAGCGGGTCAAATCGAAGCTCTACTAGACGAGCTTGTTTGTGTGAGTTCTAGGACCCCTCTTTTAATTGTTTTCAACTTATTTTAAGCTGGAGCACATATTAAACTCGTTTTTAAGCTGGAGCACATATTAAACTCGTATGGAGGCCATACGGCCGAATGAGGTGCGATTGGGGTTCATTCGCACGATTGAGGGTCCATTCACCTGATTGGGGATTCATTCGCACGACTGGGGGCCAGTCGCATGGGGATTCATGCGACTGAGGGCCCAGTCGCATAAGTGTTCATCCGCATTAGATTCATCCGCATAAGGTCATTCGCATGGGTGTTCATTCGCTTGGGTGTCCATCCGCATGAGGTCCTTTCACATGATTGGGTGTTCATCCGCATAATGTTCATCCGCATTGGTCCATTCACATGATGTTCAGTTGCATGGAGGTCAAGCGACTGAAGGGTGCACATACGCCCAAATAGGGTTGTTGTACCCGAGGAGAAGCATAGTTTAATTACTGAATTTCGGGGGAAAGTGCAGATGTAAGTTTTGACGTGGAAGCTCCATAGGTACATGTGAGATGACGATTGAGGTCTTAGAGGTTATGTTAGGCATGATGATGTATGATGTTGCATGCTTGTGCATGATGTATGTTATGTATGATGTTGCTCTGTATCATGATGATGACTGTGCATGTTGATGTTCCTTATTATGATGTATGTTTATATTTCCCGTGGCTTTACGTGTTGTGTTAATGAATGAAACGAAAGTATTATGTAACGTAAAGTGGAAGATAATGAAAGAGGAACATGATGAATGAATGCATGCATTAATGAATGAACGAATGAAAGTAAGAAAAGCTTGCAAGCAAAAGTATGGAGGTTCACACCCAATGAAGGGTGTTAACTCAACTATGTGCGGGTTAGCTACCCAGAAGGATGCACACTGGGTCCAATCTTTGTGATTGACCATATGTATGGGACTCTTGCCGCTCGTCCTAGGTGACTAGATTAGTTTCGTGCACAATATTCGTGGTTTAATTACCACAGGTCCAGCATCAGCTTCGTGCACAATGTTCGGGGTGTAGCATATGGCATTGATCCGTAATAAAAGATAAAAGATAAGTGGTGAATGTATTTGCCCTAGGTACTTGACTCAGCTTCGTGCATAATGTTCGAGGTCTATGAAAGACCTCAGGCCCAGTAACCAGCTCGTGCACAATGTTCGGGGTAATGTACATGTCATCGAACAAAATGAACGTACGAATGAAAGAATTTATGAATTGAACGTTAACGAAATATCATAATAAAGAACGAAACGTGATCTTTGTCATTCGACCTCAGTAATCGTGGCTGTGTGCCAGGAGGAGGGTAAAGCCTGACGGGATCTAGATGAGAAATGAATGATATTGATGTACGTTGAACGAACGAAAGTTAATGAACGTAAGAAAGATAATAATGATACTATCTATGTGTACGTATGATGTGTGATCATGTAGGAAAGTATAGTATGATTTGAAAGAAAGTAAAGTATTTTATCTATAAAACTAGAACTCACTCTGTAACGCTGATTTTTTATGTGTTTCCAGTTGGTAGGTAATGTTGCTGAGGATGGCACGGGGCGGCAACTCAGCTATCTTTGGATGGCATTCTTTTGTATAATGTTTTTGTGTTATAATGCGAACAAACGATGTTTTGTAATGAATGTTGTATTAACTTGCAAAAGCATTTATATAGAAATGAAATGTATGTTTAAATGTTTCCGCTACAACACTTTTATGTAAGAAGATGAAAATATATGTTTTATGTGCGATGATTGACCAGATGTAAGCGTCCCAGAAACGGGGCCTTAGAGAAATTTATATTTTACTTCATCTAATTATTAACGAAGATTACCATAACACATATACATGCTAATAGCATGAATGATCGGCATATTCATCATCACGTACGAACACGAACAACAATCAAATTATGGATCTTATTCATCAACATCATACTCATTAAAAAGTTGCAAAATCAGAATATGAGAGGAACAAATCTGGAAGAATACGATTAGAAGCGGTTGAATCCAACTGGAGAATTTCATTACATGTACGTATGATTGGGATGTTATTGGAATTGGAATAAAAGAATGTGATGAAGTTGCATATCTTACTATATTAATATACAAAAATATGTGCCACATGGAACCTTCTAAGGCTTCCTTTTTGCCACGTGACAGCGTATAAAGCAACCTCTTCTTTTGACCCGTTTAGTTTAATGTGCGGATCACTTGACCCAACCTCATTTGATACCCGTTTTATCTAATGGGTCATTTAAGTAGGTTGTAACCTGCTTGCTAACCATAATTCTCATAAACATCAACAATGACTTTGAAATCATTCTCCTCCTCTCTTTTGATTCGAGAACTTTCTCTTGATGTCTCTATTCCAACAATCTATTCTACAAATGGCCTCATCAAATCGATTGGTTCCTCATGTTTGTTATCATATATTTCTTCTTTTGTTTTTGTAGTTGTTGCAAGATCTATTATTTGTTTTAGCAATTTTAAGAGGTCTCAGTTTGTTATTATCTTTTTCTTATTTGGTATTTGTATTTTTTTCAAAATTTATCACTCCATTTTGATTTTTAATATATATTAGTTTGTTATCATCTTCTTCTTTGTATTTCTCTCTTTTCTTGAAGATCTGTTACTTGATTTCATACATTTTAATATTTCTCACTTTGTTATTATCTTCTTCTTCTTTGTTATTTGTCTTCTTTTGAAGATCTGTTACTCGATAATGTTTGTTCTTTAATGTCATCTTCATAGTGAAATAAGTAAAATTAGGGCTACCACTCTAATACGAGTTTAAAGGTGACGAAAAAATCAAAACCCCAATTATGTTAATTGTTGTGAAATTTGCATTCGTTATATCATATGTTCTTTGTTTGTTTTTTAACTTCTATGATAAAGTTTCTTCTTTGTTATTTACTAATTTTAATAACCATGATCACCAAATGTCATCTTTGTCACAATCAGCATGACTCATGTCCTTCAATTAAATTCCTACAAGTTTTTTTTTCATGTTATATTCTTATCTCCAAACCCATTAAATTACCAAATATTTTTATATTTTATTCTCCCATATATATATATACTAATTTGCAGCAATATATTAAAACCATTGTTTGTGTATATTTCTATATACAAATCGCCTTTAAAAATTAATTTCATTTTTTGACCTGATATTAAATATTTAAAAAAATTTTGCAGGACCGGGTGAAGGGTTAGCACTTATAACACAACAACACAATGAGGAGAGTGTATTAGAACACTTAACAGATCAAATGGGGAACCGGTTATGATGATGCTAAGAACACAAAGGTAAACTCAGAAAGAAAGAACAAGATAACAACACAAGTAGTTGGTTTTCAAGGATGTTGTATATTGCTTCTCAAATTCAAAGTTACAAGTATTCAACATACATACATTACAAGACTTTGAGATACTATATACTACAACCTACAGACGGCCATACTTTGAAGGCCAGCTGGATACATGAACTAGACAACACAATCCATGTAGAGTCAAAAGGCAAATTGCCTTTTGGCTAATGACTATGACATGCCATAGCTCACATCCTAATATATTAAGAAAAGGATAAAGGTACATAAAGTAGAAAGGTTTGACCCAAGACCTCAATGTACAGTTTTCCTAAAGCATGGACCTTTTCATCAACTCATACAAGTTGGTGACCAACCAGAGTGGGCAGCGACAAAGTGGTTTAGCTTTTCAGAAAAAGTACATCAGATAAAAGCATGTATGATAAAAGTCTTCGGAAAAATATGTCTTGGTTTCTTGGCTTCGGAAGACTTTGTCTTGAAGCTAAGAAAGAATTCATGTTCTGTGCAGCATGTATGAAGACTTGATCATTTCATAGAACTACTGAAAGAAGACTGTCACAACTACTGAAGAATACTTCTTCAGCTGTTATGATAACTACTGAAAGAGGATCATCACAACTACTGAAGAGTACTTCTTCAGTTGTTGTGACAACTACTAAAAGAGGATCATCACAACTACTAAAGAGTACTTCTTTAGTTGTTGTGACAACTACTGAAAACTGTCTTCAGACTTTGTCTTCAGGTGATATCTTCAAATGTTGTCTTCAGCTGTTGTCTTCAGCTGTTGCCTTCAGCTGATGTCTTCAGCTATTGTTTTAAGTTGTTACCTTCAGCTGTTATCTTTAGCTGATGTCTTCAGCTGTTGACTTCAGTTGTTACCTTCAGCTGTTATCTTCAGCTAATTTCTTCAGCTGATGTCTTTAGCTGTTGATTTCGGTTGTTACCTTTAGCTGTTATCTTCAGCTATTGTATTTCAGCTGAAGTCTTCTTCAGTTGTTATGATCAGCAGATAGTTACAAGAGTGTTTTGATTGCATCAGACTTCTAGGAATTCTTACAAACTCCCCCTAGGCTGATGCTACCAAAACACTTAAAGATATTCAGCAGTTCACAGTCCTTAACATGATCATGACCATTCCTTTCTTTATTAGAGGGTCAGGATCACTCAGACTTGTGAAGTATCTTCTCATGTCAAAAAGATCATGAAGAGGTAAATTAAAGAGGTCTTCCCAAGAGTAGACATTTACTTCACCTTGATCTCTGACTATATGCCATCACTCTGGATTAGTTGAGTAAGTCCAGGATATGATGGGTCTTCCTGATGCAAGAGGAGCCATTTGAATTGGAGATGATTTGGCTTTCTCTTCTTGCACTTCCTTAGGATGTTCTGATTCATCCTGAGGATCAGAGGAGGTTGATTATGACTTCTTCTTCTTCTTTGCACCATATTTAGAAGCCATCCTCTTCTTCCTCTTTGCAGTCTTTAACTGAGAAGACTGGCCTGCAGCACCTTGTAGATTAGTTGTGTCTTCCTCAGTTGGGTGTTCATCCCTCACAGGTTCAGAAGGAGAGGGAGTTTGACCCTGTTGTGGGTCAGATGTTGAGGCTGGCCTTTGACCTTGCTGTTGGTCAATAGCTGAAGATGCTGGCCTTTAACACTGCTGTGGATCAGAAGATGAAGATGGAGGTTCAGTTTGAGCTGTCTCTTGTTGTTCAAACTTAACCTCTACTTGAGGTAGAGCTTGACTGGGAGGAGTGTGCAAGTCAGCAAGCTCTCTACTCTTGATCTTCTGCTTGATCACCCTGATATGCTCATCCATAGTAGATAGAGACATAGGGCCAAGTCTCCTTCCAGAGAATCCATACAGCTTCAAGAAGCTCATCATTCTTTGTCTATCATCAGGCTTCTTCAAGTTCTTCTAAATGAGAGCTCTTAACTTAGCAGCTTCTTTCCTTATTTTCTTCTTTGTTGACTTCTACTCTTTGAGTACTTGAAGTTCAAGTTGTTTGAGATACTCAAACTCAATGTATTCAAAGGACAAGGGAAGAAGTGCTTTTTCCTGGTAGAAGCCTGTGGCACTCAGGTAGTCTATCATTCTTTGTTTGTCTGTTTCTTTATCTACCTGAGGTTCTTGTTTAGCAGCCACAGCCTCTTGCACAGGCTTGAACTGGCAAGAGAGTAGGAATATGCTTGTATAATCTTTGTTGTCTTTTCTTCTCTTTGATCTCAAGAAGAATTCTTGCATCTTCAGCTTCCTTCCTTTCTCTTGACATTTCCATGTCAGCCAGATCATTTAATTCCTCTAAGGGGAGAGAGATAATCTTATCTAGGTCATAGTTCTTGGTCTGTAGATAAGTAATCCTGACTGCCCTCAACTCATCATCTTGAGTGTTTGGTCTGTGAGCAGCCCTGATTGCAGCTTGGATGAAGCTTGAAAACTTAGTGGAACTTACTCCCCTTAGCTTCCTCTTTCTCTCTCTTTCCTCCTCCTTAATCTCCTCAGGGGTTAGAATCCTTTTCCCCTTGTCACCCACAGACCTTTATGACACAGGGTGGAGAGAGCTTTGGCCTTCATTGCTTGGTGTAGCATCCAAGCTCTGGCCAGAGAGAGACTGTGATATACCTTCACCAGCAGGTGTTTCACTGAGGGGTTGAGTTGCTGAAGTAGTTGTTGTTATGACAGGTGTTTCAATTTCTGTCACTTCATCAGTTAACTATAAGACAGGACTTTCAGGCTCTATCACTGGTCCTTCAGTCAAGGTTTTCCCTTTGAAGCTAATCTCAGGGTCTGCCTCAACATCCAGTTGACCAATGATATTACCTGATTGCCTTGGTCTATCTTCTTCAGCTTCTTGCCTTGATACACCCTCCCCAAAGAGACTTTGAAACAAGCAGTCTAGGATATTCACATCAATGTGAACTTGAGGAGGTTGCTGAGTAAGAACAATTACAAGAGAGGATGGTGAGTCCTCAATGTCCATACTCCTTGAAGAACTCCCAGGTTCTGTGATTGTAGTGACTTTCTCCCCCTTTTTGGTAGCATCACCTTCTTGTATAGGTGAGCTAGGAGTTAGGTCAGCCACATCCTCAGGTTCTTGTGTTCCTGGTTGAGCTCTTCTTAAAGGTCTCCCAGCTAGTTTTTCCTTAAGATAAGATATCTAAAGTTGCTGATCATTGACCCTATTTTGTAAGGTAGTAACTTGAAATTCAAGATGACTAACCTTTGAGACTAAGTAAGTGCATGTTTGTGTCAGTTGTTGCACTTTTAGTCTCAGATTCCCTCATCTTCATCAGAAGAATCATGGGGGGTTGAGAGAATTGAACCTAAGTCCTCACTCTCATCACCAGCATGAGGTTCTTGGCTACTGGATTTCCTCTGCTCATTGACAACCTCAAATGAAGTGTCAATGGGCTGAGTTGCCATGGTTGAGGTCTTAATGATGTAATCACTTGCAGAAGTGAGAGCCTCTTCCATATGGATCCCCTGAACAGGTTCAGAAGGACCCACCTCAGCAATGGGTGACTTATATAGGATAGACATAGGGAATTCAGAAACACTCTTCTCTCTGTGAGTAGGTGAGGGATAGAGAGATTCATGGTGCTCACTGAAGCCTAAGTCCTCATCAGTATAGAATTCAAGGTTGGGAATTTGGGTATTTAGTCCAAAGGCTGGGGATTGTAACTGTCCCCTAAAGGTTGTTCACTTGAGTGTTGAGACTCAGAGTGAAGGCTTAAGGCATTTAGGCTTATGAGCTCATCAGACTTATCATAAGGAACATCATCAATGATTCTTGAAGAGATGGGAGTGGTTTGCTCCTTAGGAGAAGTGGGAGCTCTAGTATCCACTTCTTCCTGTATGGGTAAGTATATGGGGACCTGCACAGACTCAATAGCTTGAGCAGGGGTTCGTTTGGATTTTCTTTGATAGGTGAGGATGATTTGAGGCTGTTTTGGTGGTTGAGATGTAGAAGGTGTGGGTACAACACTAGCTTGTGTTGCTAGGTTGTCACCTTGAGCAATGAGCTCTAACATTTTGGGGACCAGGGCTGTTTCTACCCCTGAGAAGCCTACAGTTGGGTTCTTCATAATCTTAAAGATGCCTTGCTTCATCTATCCCAATTTAAGAATATTATTTTTTCCCTCAACTGTGATCCAAGTTCACAGTTGAGAATGTGTTGAACATATCTAGGAAACATATAGTATTCTAAGGAGTCCAAGTTAGCAAGCAAGTTTGTGTAAACAAATTATGAGTACCTGAACTTGACCCCTTGTACCATTCCATGAACTATAAAGGAGAGATCCTCAGGAATCTGCTCCCACCTACCATGCTTGTTGGACAAGCTGTGAATTACTACATGGAGTAGGTATTTCCACTAGGATGAGACCTTCCCTTTCCTGAAGGTCTTTACAGAGAAATCTCCCTCATAGCCTATCTGCTCAAAGAAATAGTTAACAGTTTCCTTTAGGAAAGACAGTTCACCTTCTTCATCATCCAGCTGAAGATTGGTATTGATGATGGCTGGAGTGATAAAGACTATCCTCCCCTTCACTGTGGCAGACAGTGCCTTCTCCCCATCCATAATAACCTCTTGACATGTCCTCCAAAAGTCAAGCAAGTGATCCTCATGAAGAATAGGATCAATGGTGAGTGAGGTGTAGTAGTTGGATAGAGCAAGAAAACTGCAAACCTCTGAGAAACTATCATCTTTCTCAGAGTGCAACAAGGCAACTTGATTGTGTTGTCTATGGAGTTGCATGGAGAAATTTGGGTTGTTTCTGTTTGGAATGTTGGCCATTTTTAAAAAGCTTAAGGATGAAGAAGGGTGAAGAACAAAAGTGTTTTCAGAGAGACTAGGTTTGAGGTATGGGTGAATTTTGGAGCAAGTAGAGGAAAGAGATGTAACCGTTGGATATTTGTATGAATTTGGATTTGAGACAAAGTTAATGAAAAAAGGATAAACTTTGAAATCCATTGTGTTGGTCCCACCTCTGAAAAGTAGTTTGCTTTTTGCCCAAAAAGTAGTTTTTCTTGGAATTCTAAGAAATCTTCCGAAGATAATTTAACTTCAGAAGTTTTGACCATGAAGGGTATTTTGTTTCGGAAGTTTTAACCAAAAAGCTTCCAAAGGCAAATTTTGTCTCCAAAAATATTTCAAAGATTTTGAAGAATTTTGTAACTTGTGTAAAATTCTAAAAAATCTAAGGAATATCCTAAAAGAGTTTTCTTCCAAAGAGAAACTGGGGCTTATTATAGTGATCGAATATACAACATAGAACACACATAGTTTTAGAAATAATATGATTAAGTTTTTAAGAAAAGCTACTCAAAGTTGATCATCCCAATAGCTGATATAAGATATTTAAATCTCTGTTCATCAAAAGCTTTTGTGAACAGATCAGCATATTGTTCATCTGTATGAACTTTGATTAGTTTGATTAATCCCTATTCAAAATTATCTCTGATCAGATGATACCTGATGTTGATGTGCTTAGTTCTTGAGTGCTGCACTGGATTTTCTGTGATTGAGATAGCACTGTTGTTGTCTATGTGAATGGGAGTCTCTTTGAAGTTGAATCCATAGTCTAGCATCTGATTTTAAATCCAAAGCACTTGAGCACAGCAGCTTGCAGCAGCAATGTATTCAGCCTCAACATTTGATGCAGATACACAGGATTGTTTCTTGCATTACCAAGAGACTATCCTTCCACCAAGAAATTGACATCCCCCTGATGTAGACTTTGCAGTCATATTGCATCCACCATAATCACTATCTGTATATGCATATAGATTGAAGTCAGAATTTTTAGGATACCAAAGGCCAAGAGATGGGGCTCCCTTAAGGTATCTTAAAAATCTTTTGACAGTGATTAGGTGTGACATCTTGGGGTTGGCCTGATATCTTGCACAGATGCAAGTGGCAAATATAATATCTGACCTGCTAGCTGTAAGATACATAAGAGACCCAATCATAGCCCTGTAGAGATGTTCATCAACACACTCCCCCTCAAGATCAGGTCCAAGGGAGTGGTTTCTAGCTATGGGTGTCTTAGCAACCTTACATTCAATCATGTTGAACGTTTTAAGTATGTCTTGCACATACTTTGACTTATTTATGAATATACCATTTTCAACTTGCTTCACTTGAATCCCTAGAAAGAAATTGAGTTCCCCCATGGCACTCATTTCAAATCTATCCTTCATCAGCTTCTCAAAGTCTTTGCAGAGCTTTGGATTAGTTGACCCAAAGATGATATCATCTACATACACTTGAACTAGCATTATGTCATTTCTTGTTCCTTTGATGAAGAGAGTTCCATCAATGGTACCCCTTTTGTAGCCATGCTGACAGAGATACTGAGATAGAGTCTCATACCACTTTCTTGGTACCTGATATGGGCCATAGAGAGCTTTGTCAAGCTTGCAGACATAATCAGGATGATTAGGATCTGCAAAGCCAGGTGGTTGTTTGACATACACCTCTTCATCAATCACTCCATAAAGAAAAGCACACTTGACATCAAGTTGATAGACCTTGAAGTTCTTGGATGCAGCAAAAGCTAGGAATATCCTAACAGCTTCAAGTCTTGCTACAGGAGCAAAGACATCAGTGTAGTCAATCCCTTCTTCTTGAGTGTATCCTTGAACAACTAGTCTAGCTTTGTTCTTAATGACAAGTCCTCTATCATCCTTCTTATTCCTGAAAACCCATTTTGTACCTATGGTAGTCCTCCCATGAGGAAGAGGACATAGATTCCAAACCTTTTGTCTCTTGAATTGAAGCAACTCCTATTGCATAGCTTCAACACAACTTCCATCCTTTAGAGCTTCATCAATCTTCTTTGGCTCTATTTGGGATAAGAAACAAGAGTGAAGACAGATATTTGCATTGTGAGACTGTCCTCTTGTTCTTACACCAGTACCAACATCTCCAATGATGTTTGTAAAGGGGTGAGACTTGTGGATCCTTCGTTGAGGGATCATAACAAGTTGTTTAGACAGATCCAAATTGGAGAAATTCTGATCTGGCAAGGAGGATTCACCCTCTACAGCAACACACCTATCAAGATTAACTTGATCCAATGAGTGTGTGACATCATTGAGATTTTCTTCAATGGGATGGTTCTCAGTATCAAGATATTCTTGATCACTGTCACCACCACCATGTTCTCCAACATTTGAAGTTTCTACATTTGAGTTTTCCGCCTCAATACTGGAAGATGAAGGCAACTCAGATGTATCAGTAGGATTTGTCATTGATGTGCTGGTAGAAGCTTTATTTGCAGGATTAGTTACCACTGGAGCTGGAGATATGTTGCTTGAAGATCTTCTCAGTTCAATTCTTGGATCAGGATCACCTGTAGGTAATATATCTGTGGATCCTGAAACATGCTCACAAGATTTGTTAAAACAGTTAGTAACTAAGTCAAGATCAAACAGCCAATCAGGACCAGAACCTTTCACACTGGGAGTGTGTTCATTAAAAGTCACATTGGCTGACTCCTCAACTACTCTAGTTCTGAGATTGTATACTCTATAAACTTTAGCTTGAGAAGAGTATCCAATGAAGCGTCCATCATCTGATTTCTCAGCAAACTTGGCTATATGATATTTGGTATTCAAGATGGTGCAAGGACATCCAAAAGACCTGAGAAAACCAATGAAAGGTTTCCTCTTGTGCCAAAGTTCCTAAGGAGTCTTACCATGTGTCTTAACTACTAAAACTCTGTTTTGCATATAGCAGGCAGTGTTGACTGCCTCTGCCCAGAAGGTGATGGGCAGTTTAGAGTCAGACAACATAGTTCTTGCAGCTTCAATTAGTGTCATGTTTCTCCTCTCAGCAACTCTATTTTGCCGAGGAGTCCTAGGAGCACTATATTGTCTTGTAATACCCTTTTCATCACAAAATGTATCAAGTATTTGATTTTTGAACTCAGTTCCTTGATCACATCTTATGGTTTTAACCTTGTGATCATATTGATTCTCAATCTTTAAGATGAAATTCTTCAGAATCTCAGGGGTCTCATCCTTAGTTCTAAGGAAAAATACCCATGTGAATCTTGTAAAGTCATCTGTGATCACCAAACAGTAAGAGGTCCTTCTTAAACTCATTACATTGGTGGGGCCAAAGAGATCCATATGTAACAAGTGTAGGGGTGTAGTGATGGAATTTCTTTCCTTAGGCTTGTGAGATACCTTGTGTTGCTTCCCTTTCAGGCATGCAACATAATGATCATCACTTGTAAACTCTCTTTTTGGTATTCCAGTTACCAAATCATTCTTAATCAATTTATTCATGTTGTTAAAGTTTACATGGCACATTCTTTTATGCCAAAGGAAAGATTCATCACTATTTGCTTTAGATAGAAAGCATGAAACTTCCCCTGATGGAGATGTTTCTTGCAAATCCATCTTGTACATGTTCCCTTTCCTGGGGCTCTGAGTAGGATGTGCTCATGAGGAATGACCACCCCGGGCTTGAGAACAATGCACTCATGTTCAGTAAACAGCATGTTAGGAATCTGATCACAAAATTGAGATACACTCAAAAGATTGTGTCCAAGCTCCTTGACAAAGTATACCTTGTCAATGCTGAGCTTACCATTTGTGACCTTGCCCCTTCCAGTAATGTAACCACCTGCATCTCCTCTAAAAGCAACTGGTCATCCATCAATTCTTTCAAACTTCTGGAGTAGTGACCTATTGCCTGTCATGTGCCTGGAACAACCACTGTCAATGATCCATACATTTTTGTTTGTCTGTAGTTGTTCCTGCACAAAAAGATAGCTAGTTACATTTGGATACCCAAGCCTCATTGGCCTTGGGCTCATTTAAAACAGTTGAAGACAATGCAACAGTAATAGATCTAATGGTTGTGCTTTGAGGATCTTGAGCTGTTGTTGATGAAGAACCTTCTGTCTTTTGGTCTTTCTTTGACTTCCACACCACCTTTGGAAGTTTAGACTTGACCTTTAATACTTCAGAAGCTTTTGAGACTTCAGAAGTTTTGATGACTGGTCCTTCGGAAGATCTTGCCTTTACTGCAGCAAGCTTCAGTACTTCAGAAGCATTCCTTTCTTCCGAGACCAAATTTTCTTCCGAAGGTAGTTTTCCACTTGCCTTCTTCTTCATCTTGGAATTCTTGGAAGTTTCTTTGTTTATCATGTGAAGAGTACCCTTAGGATTGTATTGACAATCCTTAGCCAAATGAGAGGTACTTTCATACATGACACACTTCAGATTCTTCTTTCTAAGAGTCTTCTTCATGGAAGAGCACTGACTTTGGTCACATCCTTTCTCCATCTTCACCTTTGCAGGAGCTGAGACAGTTCTTTTGGGTTGAGAACTGTTCTTGAAGTTGGATGGTACAGGTTGTGTAGCAGTAACACACAACAGATCAGTCTTCTTCTTGTTACTGAGATGAGTTGCACATGAACCAGATTTCATGTCATTAGTCTTAACTACTTCAAACCCTGCAGAGTTGAAAACTTGTTTCTGCTTAGAGTCAAAAGTAGCCTTGATCTCTTGAGCCTTCCTTAATTTTCTTTTGGCTTTCCGGATCAAGTTCTTTCTTCTTGACTTGGTCATCCCAATAGTTTTACTCTCCTCAGAAGAATGGTGACCCTTCTCAGAATGCTTTTCTTCACTTAAACCAAAGTCATTCTTCACCATCTCCTCTTCATCCTCTTCAGTCAAAGGATCTATAAGGGGAAGCTCATCTTCACAAGTTCCACACCTAGGAGATCTTACAGACAAGATGGTGTGTGGAGGAGCTATCTCACTAGATCCCAGTCCCTGCTTATTCTGATAATACACTTTTGCATGCAAGGATGAGGATATTATGTTCTTGAAGGTATCTTCTTCAAGAACACAATTTTCTGCCTTAGCTTTGCTGATCACAAGCTCAGCTTGGCATTCAGTTAACTTAGCTATGAGATCTTTGATCTGAGTCCTGTAGTTTGTTAGCTTATGTTTAAGAGTTGAAATGGTTTTCTCTAAATCTTCTATTTTAAGTTTATAGTCATTTTCAGCTCTTTTAAAATCCGTTTTCAAAATGTTTAAAGACTCAAGGTCAGATCTCAGCTCTAAGTTATATGACCTGTATCTATTAACTTTAGCAATGCATTCAGAAGAGCAGAGATTTTCCAATACCTTGGTTTCATCATGATCTGCCGTGAGAGCTTGGTTTGGAGATGCATCTTCTATCTAAAAGCTCCAGTCAAAACCTCCCTCTTCAACAGCAACTGCAGCCTGTTGCTTTAGGTTCTCATTCTGGTGAACTTTCTCAGTGTAGTTTGGTCTGGTTTGTGTCTGGCCACCATTTGTTCTTGGTGCCTTACACTCTCTTTCAAAGTGCCCCATCTGGTTACAGTTATAGCACTTTACCTTGCTTTTGTCCAGCCCAAACTTTCCACTGGATGTATTGCTTGGAAATCTTCTCCCAGTCCTCTTGTAGAACTTCTTGGCCCTGTGAGTGAGATGTGCCATTTGCTGAACTATCTCCATATACTCTAGATCATCTGGATGGATACAGTCCAAGTCTTCAAGAGTGAAGAGAAGGTTGCCAGAGGTTTCATCAGCTGAGACAAAGGCATGAGAAGAACTTGTCTCTTGGAAGGGACTTCCTTGAGTGTAGCTTTCTCTTGGTGTCTCTAGAAGAGTGATGAAAGGCCCCTTTTGTGAGTTGTCAGGGTAGCATAACAACTGATGTTGTGGTTCAATGCATTCCCTTTCATTCATATGAAGAGCTGAACTCAGTTGGTTATTGGAGTTACCAGAGGAATTTTGCATGTTTATCTCCATCTGGAATGCACTCAGGATACCATACAACTCTGTAAGAGTAAGAGTTTTAAGATCTGAAGTTCTTTTGATCACAACACAATAATGTGTCCATATTTTAGGAAGAGAAGACATGAACTTCCTTACTATGTCCCTGTTCTCAAGAGTTACTCCAATATCCACTAGAGTGTCCACTATCTCAACATACCTAAAGTATTGTTGAGTCAGTGTCTCTCTAGCCTTGAAGGTGAAATTTTCAAACTGCTGCTTCAAGAGATCCTTCTTGTTTTCTTTAGTTTCTTTGGATCCTTCATACATGAGCTTTAGTGCTTCCCAAAGATCTTTAGCTATCTTGCACTTCTTGAAGCCTTTGTAGATGGAGTTTGGAAGGGCAGTTTGAAGACAAGTCATGGCCCTTTAATCAAGCTCTATTCTCTTTCTGTCTTCTTTTGAGTAATCATCTACATCTTTAGGGTTGATGATAGGATCTCAGCCTCTATTTGATCAATTAGGTTGTATTCGCAGCGGATTTAGCACAAGAATTAGAAATTATAACAAGAACACAAGAAATTTTGCATGTAACAGTAAGTTATAGAGAGAGAGAGAAAATTCTGCAAAAAGGTGTTTTCTATTAGATCACACGCTTCGGCAATGATTACAATTAGGTCATCTTCCTTTTATAGGAAAAATGACGTCAGCTGATGTCACTTGATAGTGACATCAAACCTTTATTTTAACAAACTACTGAAACTAACTTAACTACTGAAGATGTCAAACAGCTGACATCTTCTTACAAAATGCTAAGTGTCAAAACTATTACAAGTACTGAAAAGAAACTACTGAAAAGCTACAACGACTGAAGAACATACTCTTCAGTCGTTTTACAAACTACTGAAATAGAAACTACAACTACTGAAAAGAAAAAGCTGAAAGGTAAATCATCACAACAACTGAAGAATACTTCTTCAGTTGTTGTGACAAACTCTGAAGCTTCAGTACTTGTCTTCAGACTTTAACTTCAGATGTTCATCAGCTGATGACTTCAGTTGTTGTCATCAGCTGATGTCTTCAGTCTTTGTCTTCAGTCTTTGTACATCAGCTCTTGATCTTCAGTACTTCAGTCTTTAGCTGATATTCTTCAGTACTTGAGTCTTCAGTACTTGAGACTTCAGTACTTGAGTCTTCAGTACTTGAGGCTTCAGTACTTGAGTCTTCAGTATTTTTGACGCTTCAGTACTTGAGTCTTCAGTAATTGAGGCTTCAGTACTTGAAGTCTTCAGCTGTTATTCTTTAATACTTTGATCTTCAGCTGTTGAAGTCTTCAGTCTTTGTCAAACGGCTGATGATGCTTTCAGCAGTTGTTGTGATGTCTTGTGTGACTTAGAGGTTTTTCTGATCTAGCACATTGGTTCTTTTGGTCCAACAAACTCCCCCTGAACCAATGCAGCCAAAACCTCGAATCTTATTATTGGTCCCACTTATTGTGGCAGAATGATTGGTCTATTTCCTTCTGGATCAGTTCAGAAGTTGACCCATATAAGCACTAGCCTGGGAAGAGGTCTCAAGAATCTGATTGGCAAAGGATGGATGAGAACCCTGTCTTGGGGAACTGGACACAGGGCTGTTGTCCCATCCATGAGACCTACTTCCCAACTATGAGCCTATAGGATTCTCTGGTGTAGGCTTCAAAAAACATTACTTGTTCCTCCATGGTAAGATCCTCTGCCTCACCTTCAAATAATCCTTCAGGCCCATAGAGCTCTGAGATGAATTTGGCCTGTTTTCCATTTTTGAGCTTTACTGTAGTTATCTGTCTGTATGCAAACTCATCTGGGTGATTACCTTCAAGCAACAGATAGAGCTCATCCTTCCTGATATTCTCAAGCCTCTTGTAGACTAACCCCTTTTTAACCACCCTATTCTCCAACATCTTTTGTGGTAGGAGGTTAGCCTGATAGGCCTTCTTGAAATCTTCAATGATCTCCTAGGGTGATACTACAATGGCTATAGTGATCACTTCATCTACAATCTTCTTTACTTGGCCATTGTATCTCAGTGGAATGTCTTTCTTAATGATCCTGTGAGACACCCTGGGATCAGGCCAAATTCTCACTTTATCCTTTTGATATTGATATGTATGCCTTAAAGTGTATAATCTCAGAGCTTATTTCCTTATATTTATTATGGATGAGGAAGCAGCATAAGCTTTATCTACTCTTTTCAACAGCCCATCATCATGTAGCTTATGCTGATGTTCTTCTTCAATTTTAACCTTCACAGTTTCCATCTATGAGGCAGGAGTGATGGGTAAAGGTTTGGCTTTAGGCAAAGATAGAACTGCAGAGAGAGGCAGTCTATCTTCTTGCTCATCATCCTCTTCTTCTTCTTCTTTTTCTAGCCTCAACACCCTTCTCTTCCTCTTCAAGGGTGCATCATCGGCTATGGGTTTTGAAGGTGAGGGGGTTGGTTTTGTGGGTGGTGGTTTGGTTTTTGGTGTGGGAAATTGGGCAGGCTGAGCTAGTAGTTTGGATATGAGTGAAGTTTTGGTTTGTTTTGCTAGCTCAGTCCTATTCCCAGCACTGACTTCACTCAGGGCTTCTATGACCAGCCCTTTTGTAAATGCTTCAGACAAATAGATCTTGGTGGTTATTGCCAAGATGTTGTCCCTGGTCAATGATTTTATCTCCAGGACTAATCTCCCTAGATACTTCGAAATGAATCTTGTCATAGCCTCAAGTCTCTCTTTTTCCTCTTGGCTATAACAAGACCATCGGTACTCAATCTCTTTCACCTCTAACTTCCTTATCTCCTGATCTAGCTCAGCAGTGTCAGTGTCAAAGCCTTGCCTGAACAGCTGATCAATGATGTTATCCATTGACCTGCTATGTTCAGCATCAGCCTCCTTGACAAGGACAGCTAGATCTTTCTCCTTCTCCTTCTCCTTCTCTCCTTTCTTTTTCTTGTATGTGACATGAAAGTCCTTTTGTCTTTCAGCCACTTTCTCCAATTCAGCTCCCTTCTCCTTCTCCTTCCCCTTCTCAGTCTCCACCACCAACTCCCTCTCATAAACCACCTCATCCTCAACTTCTTTCTCTTTCACTTCCTCCTCCACTCTCTTTCTCTTAGCTTTCACTGAAGTCTCCCCCTTTTTGGTTGCATTGGTTGCAAGGGGTTGACTGTCAGAAAGCTTCTTCATCACAACAGCTTCCACCAAAGGCTGTATAGTAGAGGGAAGCCTCTCATCAAGGGTTTTGATCACAATATCTGTGATAATGGGTGTGATGAGAGGCAAGAAATTTTGAAAGATAGCATCTATTTGCTCAGGGGGGTTTTGTCCCTGAGAAATAGTGCCAGAAGTAAGGGCAGGTGGCTGAGTTTGTGGGAGTGGCTGAGTGTTTATGAGACCTTCAGGGGAAGGTGCCATCTGTGGGGTTCTTATGGTGGCAGATGGACTTGATTCTTGGGAGAATTTGGCAAGTAGCTCTTTGAGTCTACTCACCTCCTCCTCAAGAATTGTGTTCTGGGCTAGAACATCATAAAAGAAGCGCAGGTCGTCATCAGTTGTAGCTGAATCACCTGACCTCCTGATTAAATCAGGATGAACATGTGCTGAGTGTGACTCAGTGATCACATGTGCCCCTTGGTCTTGGTTCTGGGGATTTCCAGCCTCCGGATTGGATCCATCATCGGCAGTTGCCTCTGGTGAGGACTTAGAGATGGTACCAGCTTCTTCCTATTCATGTGCTGATAAAGGGGAAGTGGCAGCCTCACCAGATTGTCCTATCTCCTTTGCCACACTTGGAGATGAGACATTAGATTTCCTATGTTGTGGGCTCCCATCAACACTTGTATCCACCCTCTCTGTGGTTGGAGTTTTCCCAGTTGTGATTGGTTCCTGGGGAGAGGGTGGAGTGTTAAGATGAGTCAACACTTTTGCAATTATCAATGTAGGGCTTTGAGGGGCGGTTGCAGTGGGAGATGGGGTAGAAGCAGTATGCACCTGGGGAGATTGGTGCGTTTCAATGGCAACCTTCTCAAGTAAGAAAGGTTCCAGATGTGTGGCTGCCCCAGAAATGGTTGCATCAGGCTCCTGTAGAGAGGATGCCTGAGCGGGGCATCCTCAGGGGACTCATCTCCCTGAGTAGCCTTTTTGGGTTTCTTTTGTTTGGGTTTTGTGGGGACTTTGGACTTTGAGGTGGAGGCTGTGGGTTCCAGCTACGTAGGTTTGCGCAGCTTGGCAGCCTTTTTCAACGTTTGGTCAGTGTTGTGCCTGGAGTATACCTCAGGCAATACAGCCATGGCAGGGACTTCAAGGCCAACAAGTCCCTCAGCATGTAGCTGGTTCTCTATTATGGCCATTATGAACCGTGGAAAAATTTATGTTTTGTTTCTCAAGGATAGAGAGTAATACCTGCCGCCACCTTGATGACATTTGGTCCCATGAGGAGGTCTTCGGGGCTAAGCAAACATTTACCATGTGGAATATAAGGCGTTCGGCATCATGGAAATGTTTCTTGAGCAGGGTAGAGGCATGAAGGTCACCCTGATAGTCATGGTGTGCAAAAGAAAGATCAGTGGTGCCTTTTGGATATTCGATTAGGAAAGTGGCATCATCCAATCTTAGGTTTTGGCAGATAATTGCTGGATTGATAACCACCTTCTGGTTGTTGATGAACGACTGGAGAGAGACCTCGGCGTCATTCTTTCCAGTGTGCAGGGTGACGTTCGTCCAGAAATGGGTTAAGGAATCGGCATATATGGTAGGATTTAAGAGAAAGGCCGTTTGGTAAGGTGAATCGACCATAAGATCTATGGCGTTATGAAATTTGGTCCAAAATTGTGATTTTGTGAGGTAGGCAACGCAGCTGTGTCTTGGCTTGAGCTGCATGGTTGCCATTAATGGGATGAGAGAGGTTTCAGAGTTTTTGAAATATTAGGTTATAAGAGAATGAAAAACTCTGAAGGTAAGGTGGGGTATTTATAGGGTATGGAAACGGCTAAAAGAAAACGACTGAAGGTTTTGGTATTAGTCATCAGTTATTGAAACGACTGATGACATGGTTTTAACCTTCAGAGGTTCTAAACATCTGAGGACTTGGTGTTAGTCTTCAGTAGCTGAAACTACTGAGACCTTGGTTTTGTCCTTCAGATGTTGCAAACAACTAAAGACTTGTTGTTAGTCATCAGTAGTTATAAACTACTGAAGACATGGTTTTCATCTTCAACGTTAGAAACAACTGAAGACTTGGTGTTAGTCATCAGTAGTTATAAACTACTGACATCAGTAGTTGTAAACTACTGAAGGCATGGTTTGGGCTTCAGTTGTTGTAAACAACTGAGGACTTGGTGTCAGTCATCAGTAGTTGTAAAACTACTGAAGACATGGTTTTGTCCTTCAGTTGTTTGGTATGAAACAGCAGATGTTGAAATCAGCTGAAGAGTAAATTTACTCATCAGCTGTTGTCGTCAATTCAGTTGTTTCATTCTGACCTCAACATTTACTCATCAGCTCTTTGGCTGACTTTCAGATGTTTCATTGGCCTTCAGCTCTTGTGAATATGTATACGTCAGCTCTTGTCAACAAATGTTCATAAGATCTGATGAACAAATTTGTTCATCAGTACTTGGGAACAAAATTTGTTCTTCATTACTTATTTGTTTGAAAAATATATATCAGTAGTTATAACCACATCAGTAGTTGTAACTACATCAGTTGTTTTCAGCAAATAATGTACTTCAGTACTTTGAAGTATTTTAGTCTTCAGTAGTTATGAAAAATGCTGAAGACTAAATTACTAATCAGTACTTATTTTAACTTTTGCATACTAATGCTCATCAGTACTTGTGAGCTGAGATCATCAGTATTAGTCAAATTATTCTAGCTGCAGCATACGAAGCCTTAGTACCAAATTTTGAAATGTGGCACTATCTAAAGGCTTAGTAAATATGTCTGCATGCTCATCAGCACTAGGAACAAACTTTGGATCAATCAGACCTTTTTCATAGCAATCCCTAATAAAATGATGTCTGATCTCAATATGTTTGGCCCTAGAGTGCTGGACTGGATTTTTAACAATACAAAGAGCTGAAGCACTATCCATTAGTAACGGAGTCTTAGTCTCTGTAATGCCATAATCCAAAAGTTGATTCTGAAGCCAGAGTACCTGAGATGTACAACTTACAACAGCAATGTACTCAGCTTCAGCAGTGGATGTAGCAATTGAAGTTTGTTTTTTACTCTGCCAAGAAACTAAACAATTGCCTAGGAATTGGCAACCACCGGAAGTGGATTTTCTGGTGACTTTGCATCCTGCATAGTCACTATAAGAGAAAGCAACTAATTTGAAAGAATGCCCAGTAGAATACCAAAGACCTAGTGATTAGGTACCTTGCAAATATCTAAAGATCCTTTTGACTGCAATCAAATGGGATTCTTTAGGTGCAGCCTGAAATCTAGCACAGGCACATGTTGCAAACATAATGTCTGGTCTACAAGCTATAAGGTACATCAAGGACCCAATCATACATCTGTAAAGGGTTTCATCAACCGCTTTACCTTTCTGATCAACATCCAGTTGTGTGGTGCTGCTCATGGGATTAGAACAGGGCTTACAATTATGTAAATCAAACTTATTTAACAGATCTTTTATATATTTGGACTGATGAATAAAGATTCCATCAGCCCTTTGTTTGATTTGCAATCCCAGAAAGAACTGTAGTTCCCCCATGGCACTCATTTCCAACTTTTGCTTCATGAGCTTAGTGAATTCATCACACAACTGTGGATCAGAGGATGCAAAAATTATATCAACAACATAAATTTGAACAAGGAGTTTATGCTATCCCACGTTCTTTATAAATAAAGTTTTATCAATGGAGCCTCTAGTGAAATTATTTTGTAAAAGAAAAGTTGATAATGTTTCATACCAGGCTCTAGGAGCTTGTTTCAGACCATAAAGAGCCTTATCAAGTTTATACACCCAATCAGGATGTTTATTGTCCTCAAAACCTGGTAGTTGACACACATAAACTTCCTCTTTTATTTTACCATATAAAAAGGCACTTTTGACATCCATTTGAAAAACTTTAAGATTGTGAAAGGCAGCATAAGCTAAGAACAATCTAATTGCCTCCAGTCTCGCTACAGGAGCAAAGGTTTTATCATAATTGATGCCTTCCTCTTGTGCAAACCCCTATACAACCAGCCTGGCTTTGTTCTTAACAATTTGGCCCTTTTCATCAGTTTTATTCCTAAACACCCATTTAGTGCCTATTGCACACTTACCTTGGGGTAAAGGAACAAGCTCCCACACTTGCTGCTTTTTGAACTGAAGAAGCTCAAGCTGCATTGCTTCAACCCATCCATTGTCTCTTAGTACAACATGATAATTCTCTGGCTCTTGCTGACTGATGAACAGAGCATAGAAGCAGAAATTGGACAATTGACTCCTGGTTGAAACTCCAGCATTGATATCACCAATGATTTGAGACATTGGGTGATTCTTCAGCTCTTGAAAGACAATAAGATCAGTGCAAGTGTTTGTAGGACCTTCAGCAACAACAGATGGTGATGTAGATTCTTGAAACCAAGTAGGAGATGGTAACGCAAATAAAGTAGAGGATTCAGAAATCTCATTAGCATTTGTTGTGGATGGAGCTGCTGAAGCTACAGGAGCATCAGATTTAGTTGACTCAGGCAGGTGGTCACTAAACCTGAAAAGGTGAGTACAGGCTACATCATCATAAGTACCACCAGGTGGAGAACTGTTGACAGGAACAACAGCTGGAGGTTGATAAGGAGCATATTGCAGTATGTCCAGATCAAATAACTCCACAGGGTTTTATGGAATCTTGTCCTTTGGAGATTCATTAAACTTCACATGCAAAGTCTCTTCAACCATCTTTGTTCTGCAGTTGAAAACTCTGTATGCCTTGCAAGTTGATGAATAACCAACAAAATACCCTGCATCCACCTTTGATGCAAACTTCTGGAGTGGATTGGTTGTGTTGAGAATGAAACAAGGACACCCAAAGGCTTTAAAGAAGGAAATCAAAGGGGCCAAATGATGGAGTACTTCATAAGGAGTCTTCATCAACCTCTAATTCACTAATACTCTATTCTGCACATAGCAAGCTGTGTTGACAGCTTCAGCCTAAAAGGTCAGTGGCAATCCAGAGTCAGCCAACATTGACATTGCAGCTTCAATGAGAGTCCTGTTCTTTCTCTCAACCACTCCATTTTGTTCAGGAGTTCTGGGAATGCTAAACTGGCTTTTGATTCCCTTTGACAGATAGAAGTCATCAAGTATGTGATTTCTAAACTCTGTGCCATTGTCACTCCTCACACACTTGACTGGAAGAGAATACTGCTTCTCCACATATAACACAAAGTTCATAATAGCTTTTGCAGCTTCATCTTTGGAGTGCAAGAAGAAAGTCCATACAAATGTGGAGTAATCATCCACAATTACCAGACAGTATTTCTTCTTTGCCATGCTCATTACTCTAACAGGACCAAAAAGATCCATGTGCAAAAGTTGCAAGCAGGCATTGGACTTTGGTTCTTCTATAGGAGGAAGTGAGACTTTGTGTTGCTTTCCCTTTAAACAAGCAGTGCAGTTATTTTCACATTTGAACTCCTTAAAAGGCAACCCTCTTACTAATCCATAGTGTATCAACTGATTCATGTTTTGAGATTCACATGACCCAGCCTTCTATGCCATAGAGTAGATTCTTGAGAAGAAGCCTTGGAGAATAGGCAAGGATGGCCTTTTAGATCTATTTTCTTGGAAAGATCTAAGGCATATACTCTTCCTGTCCTGTTGGCCTTCAGGAGAGTATATTCATTCAACACCTTGTCAATCAAACTCGGAACTTTGGATGACAGAATCTGATAGTTCTGGCTGGTGAAAAGGGCAACATGGCCTTTATCACACATTTGACTGACACTCAAGAGATTGTACTTGAGATTCTCCACATGGTTAACATCATGAAACCTTATTTCCCCATTGGAAACAAAGCCTTTGCCGATGATGTAACCTTTTGCATCATTGCCAAAGGAAACAAACCCCTTCTTTCCTTGAGAGTAGTCATTAAGAACTCAGCTGCTTCCTATCATATGCATGGATCCTCCACTGTCTATATACCAGATGCTTCTTTGGCATGTTGAAGAATCCTGCATTCATCACAGCAAGTTAGTTAGTTTTTGAGACCTAAACCTTTTGTTTTGGGTCTATTCTCATCAACAGATGTGACACTAACTGGTTTGTTATGTTTGATAACCTGAGGTGAAGGAGATGGTGTAGAAGAGGAATCCTTTGGCTTTGATTTCCTTTTCTGTGGTTTCAGCACAGGAGCATCTAATTGGTTGACTCTTCCCATTAGATGTTGAACCATCATAACAAGCTGTGTTTGATTTTGTGATAAAGCCTTCAGCTTATCAGACACATTAGTGCTTTCTTGTGATGGATTCCTGTGTTGCACCATCTTCTTTTGAGCAACCTCAGCTGTTGCCTGATTAACCCTTCCTTCTTTTTGGATTTCTTTTTGGACTTAGGGGTTTCAGGTTTTGATGTTGCTGGTACAAACTTGGTCTCAAACTCAGTTTTCATTACATTCATTTTCTCTTTAATTTTCTCCTTTTGTTTAAGTTTGGAGCCCTTTTTGTACCAGCAATCATCAGTAAGATGATTGAACAAGCCACATATTTCACATGGCTTCTTCTTCATCTTTAGTTGATCATCTACTGAAGAAGATGAAACTACTAAAGACTTGTTCTTCAGCAATTTGCTATCAGTACTTGCAGTTCTCTTCCTTGCAGTACTTGCTTTCCTGATATCTTCCTCAGTAGTTATCAAACCCTTTCTACTTGTAGTTTTCTTCTCTTCAGTACTTGCAGTAGTTGGGGTTTGACCTTCAGTTGTTATCACTGGCTCTCCAGTACTTTCAGTTTTCTTAGAGATAACACCTGAGTTGATCAACTTTTTGATCATGTGACAGTCAGCATTTGAACCATCAGCTGTTTTAGCATCAGCTGATTGGTTTTGTGAGGAATTAATGCTGACTTCAACCTCTGATGATGCTGTATCAGATAGTAGGTCACATGATAAGAAGGATTGGTTATTGCTTTCTCCATCAGATTCTACTTCTGCTCTGGAAGTAAAATCTGTAGGAGGAGCAGTATGATTATAACTAATGCCAAACTTCACATTGGAAGCTGATTGCTTACTCAGAAGCATTTCAAAACCCTTGCAGGATTGTACCCAGCGATCACACTCTACCTGGGTAGCTGCAAGTGTTTCCTTGAGGTCTCTGTACTTCTCTAGAAGTACTTCTTCCCTAGCCTTATCATATTTGATTTGGCATTTAAGTTTATAAATCTCATCATTTTTATCATTAAGTACAGACTCAAATTCAGCTTTTCTTTTGGAAAGGGTTTGCTCTAGCTCAAGATTTTTATCAATTAAAGCAACATTTGCTTCCCTAATAGATGCAAATGTGGCTATGCATGATTCAAAACATAGCTTGGCTTTGGCCTCAGAAGATACCTGTGATGAAGCATTGGAGGATGAACCATCAGCAGACTCCAGGGCCATGAGAGGAAGGTTCCCAAAAGGATGATCACCACCATGTTGACCAGCACCAAGAAACAGTTGTTCATGACCAGATAAATCATCTGGTAAACTACTCCAGTCAACAACTCCTGGGGTGAAGAAGTTGTGTTGTTGAGGTTGGGTTTGATGATGAGATTGGGAATTTTGTGGCTCAGGGAGAGCATGTGGTTGCTGAGCAGTGGGTGCTTGAACTTGACTTGGCTGAGGCATGTAGTAGCAGGGGTATGGGTATGGCATATGACCCTGAGGCACAAAGTATGCAAGTGATGCCTGAGCTGGTGATGGATGACCAGAACTGGTGGAATGTTGCCCTTTGTTCTGTGAGCTATTGCTTGGAAAGGTCACAAAGGGTGCAGAGGAGTTAGATCCAGATGATCTACACTCTCTAGCAAAGTGTCCAAGCCTATGGCACTTGTGATACCTCAACTTGCTCTTGTCAAAACCAACTTTGGTTTTGCCAGAGAGACCAGGAAATTTCCTTCCAGTTCTCTTGTAGAACTTTTGAGATCTGATATTTATCATTGTCATTTGACTCAAAATATCCATCTCTTCCAGATCATCATCTGGAATGCCCTTCAAGTCCTCCATCAGAAAGCACAGGTTATCACTGCTACCTCCTGAACTACTATCAACACCAACAAAAGCATGTTCAGAATTGGTAGAGAAATCAATATGCTCATCATAGGCACTCTCTAATGCAGCATATTCTGACTCTTGACTTATCAGTGTAGCATTGCCTAATACAAAGTCATCAGTGAGCTTGCCAGATGATGACAACTTCCTTTCTGTTCTATCTCTCTCTCAAATGTAAGCAGTTTCCCATGAAGTTGGGTGAGAGATAGAATGCTCAGATTTGCACTAGAGCGTAGGACAATGGTATAAGTGTCCCATCTCTCAGGCAGGGATCTGAGGAATCGGTTGTCCATCTGGCTATTGGAATACTCTTGTTTAACCATTTTCAGCTCAGAAATAAGACAAGAGAATCGCTCAAACCGTTGAGTCAGTGTCTCACCCTTCCTATGAGAGAATGTCTTATATTGTTGGGCGAGGATTTCCCTAGTATTTGCTAAGACCTCATCGGTTCCTCCGAATTGTTCCTTCAGAGCAACCCAGAGATCATGAGCAGTTTCATGATGCATGAGCCCAGAATAGATTTCATTAGGCAGTGCCATGGACAGAATTCCATGGGCTTTAGCATCAATCTCGAACAGCTTAAGATCTTCGTCCGAATATTGATCGGGTTTCTTCGGAACCCTCTCATTTGATTCAGGAACGCTCACCATAGGCTTGTATGGTCCATGTACAACTGACTTCCAACAACCAGCACTGTTGATAGACAAGGGATGGAGCATACGATGTTGCCATATGTTATACTCACTCCTCACAAGCATCGGAGGCTTTGTTGAGGAGCCAGTATTGTGAGGATCATTAGTTGGTGTCGCCATCTCATATTTCAAGCAAATTCAAGGTAAAGAAAACAAATCTAGCTCAAAACCACTAGAACCTCAAGTTTAATGGCCAGAAGCAGCAGAAACTCAATCTCTATAACTAATTCTTGAAAATTTGCTAATTCGATCAAATGTAGATAGCAAAAGAGCAGTTTCAATGATCAATTGTTAAATCGATCAATGATTAACCCGCTCTGATACCATTTGATAGGATCTCAGCCTCTAATTTGATCAATTAGGTTGTATTCGCAGCGGATTTAGCACAAGAATTAGAAATTATAACAAGAACACAAGAAATTTTGCATGTAACAGTAAGTTATAGAGAGAGAGAGAATTCTGCAAAAAGGTGTTTTCTATTAGATCACACGCTTCGGCAAGGATTACAATTAGGTCATCCTCCTTTATAGGAAAAATGACGTCAGCTGATGTCACTTGACAGTGACATCAAACCGTTATTTTAACAAACTACTGAAACTAACTTAACTACTGAAGATGTCAAACAGCTGACATCTTCTTACAAAATGCTAAGTGTCAAAACTATTACAAGTACTAAAAGAAAACTACTGAAAAGCTACAATGACTGAAGAACATACTCTTTAGTCGTTTTACAAACTACTGAAATAGAAACTACAACTACTGAAAAGAAAAAGCTGAAAGGTAAACCATCACAACAGCTGAAGAATACTTGTTCAGCTGTTGTGACAAACTCTGACGCTTCAGTACTTGTCTTCAGACTTTAACTTCAGATGTTTCATCAGCTGATGACTTCGGTTGTTGTCATCAGCTGATGTCTTCAGTCTTTGTCTTCAGTCTTTGTACATCAGCTGTTGATCTTCAGTACTTCAGTCTTCAGCTGATATTCTTCAGTACTTGAGTCTTCAGTACTTGAGGCTTCAGTACTTGAGTCTTCAGTACATGAGTCTTCAGTACTTAAGGCTTCAGTACTTGAGTCTTCAGTACTTGAGGCTTCAGTACTTGAGTCTTCAGTACTTGAAGTCTTTAGCTGTTGTTCTTTAATACTTTGATCTTCAGCTGTTGAAGTCTTCAGTCTTTGTCAAATGGCTGATGATGCTTTCAGCAGTTGTTATGATGTCTTGTGGACTTAGAGGTTTTTCTGATCTGGCTCAATGGTTCTTTTGGTCCAACAGATGATACGATTACCAGTAGCAGAAGTAGTGCTTGGTATGAAGGGAACGTTGATAACTGACTCCCACATCCTTGAATCTTGACACTTGATGAAGCCTTCCATTCTTGTGCACCATGTGTCAAAATCTTCAGGAATGATCAGTGGGGACTTGGTCATAGTACCAGTTTCCATATCAGCTTTAGAAAGAGCTGCCACTTGAGTTGTTAAGTATTTTGTGTGTGTGAGGGATCTTAAGATGGTGAGATCTTATATCAATAGCCTGGATGCTCTGATACCAAATGCAGGACCGGGTGTAGGGCTGGCACTTACAATACAACAACACAATGAGGAGAGTGTATTAGAACACTTAACAGATCAAATGGGGAACCGGTTATGATGATGCTAAGAACACAAAGATAAACTCAGAAAGAAAGAACAAGATAACAACATAAGTGGTTGGTTTTCAAGGATGTTGTATATTGCTTCTCAAATTCAAAGTTACAAGTATTCAGCATACATACGTTACAAGACTTTGAGATACTATATACTACAAACTACAGACGGCCATACTTTGAAAGCCAGCTGGATACATGAACTAGACAACACAATTCATGTAGAGTCAAAAGGTAGATTGCCTTTTGGCTAGTGACTATGACATGCCGTAGCTCACATCCTAATATATTACAAAAAGGATAAAGGTACATCAAGTAGAAAGGTTTGACCCAATACCTCAATGTACAGTTTTCCTAAAGCATGGACCTTTTCACCAACTCATATAAGTTGGTGACCAACCAGAGTGGGCAGCGGCAAAGTGGTTCAGCTTTTCAAAAAAAGTACATCAGATAAAAGCATGTATAATAAAAGTCTTTGGAAGAATCTGTCTTGGTTTCTTGGCTTCGGAAGACTTTGTCTTGAATCTAAGAAAGACTTCATTTCTGGCTTTAGAAGATATTGGTCTTGGCTATGGAAGATTTTACACTTTGAATGTTTCTGAAGTGGTGTGTAAAACTTCCTTAGCAATACTACTTCATGTTCTGTGCAGCATGCAGGAAGACTTGATCATTTCATAGAACTACTGAAAGAAGACTGTCACAACTACTGACGAATACTTCTTCAGCTATTGTGATAACTACTGAAAGAGGATCATCACAACTACTGAAAAGTACTTCTTCAATTGTTGTGACAACTACTGAAAGAGGATCATCACAACTACTGAAGAGTACTTCTTCAGTTGTTGTGACAACTACTGAAAGTTGTCTTCAGACTTTGTCTTCAGACTTTGTCTTCAGGTGATATCTTTAGCTGTTGTCTTCAGCTGTTGTCTTCAACTGTTGCCTTCAGCTGATGTCTTCAGCTGTTGTTTTCAGTTGCTACCTTCAGCTGTTATCTTCAGCTGATGTCTTCGGCTGTTGACTTCAGTTGTTACCTTCAGCTGTTATCTTCAGCTGATGTCTTCAGCTGTTATCTTCAGCTGATGTCTGCAGCTGTTGATTTCAGTTGTTACCTTTAGCTGTTATCTTCAGCTGTTGTATTTCAGCTGAAGTCTTCTTTAGTTGTTATGATCAGTAGATAGTTATAAGAGTGTTTTGACTGCATCAGACTTCTAGGAATTCTTACAATTTTATTTTCAAAAATCTACTTATAACTTTAAATATTTATAGATATAAATACGTGTAAATACTTTCCTAAATAAACTTAGTTCATTTTCTTTATTAATTTCCCATTATGCTATATAGTTTTTTTTTTAATTTTAAATTATTTAATGTAATAGCTTTAATTATCAAATCAATTAGTCTTAAATTTTAAATTTAAAAAATATTTGACTTTAATTTGTAACTAATTAATGATATCTAACATCTTTTTTAAATATTTTCCCTGATTTGTGGTATGTTTCAAAATTGAAGTTTCAAATCTTATGATATTTACCAAAAACGTTTTTAAGACTTTTCCTAAATGGTGTTTCATTTCAAAATTTAAATTTACTGAATAAATTATATTTATAACAACTTAAAAGATTTTTTCATGATTTGTGCTACATTTTAAAATTTAAATATTTAAATTCAAATTTTATTACTTTTTAATTGTGACAACCTTATTCCTATAAATATTACCCTTTAACCGTTTAGATTGATAAAATCTTTAAAATAAAATTTTCAAATATTTAAAAAATATCTTATATTGAACATTCTCTTAATATAAAAACTGAAATTAAGTTTATTGATTTTTCTAGATTGCTATGATTTACTTATTACAAACTTTAAAAACTTATATTGTAAATATTTTATTATTTTCTTACATATATTAGTAATAGATTTTGGAAAAATTAATGTTGATTTTACTTACGATTACCAATAAGAGAAATCTCTAATTGATATATCGAGAATCTTATTCTTAATTTTGAAAGTTACGCTAAAAAATTTACATATATTACTAACAAAATTCAATATTTACATATATTAGCAACAAAATTCAATATTAATATTCTTAATTTACAATTATCATTAAGAGAAATCTTCTAAATTTATTTTATTTCTTTACTATTTGTAGTAAAAATTATAAAATAACCGTTTATTTAGTCAACAATAATAATCTTAAATGATTTTTCTTAACTTACAATTATCATATTTTCTGCCATCCATCTTATTCAACGGGTATGTACTCCCACAATTATGTTCACTACTTATGAGTATAGAAATTGATCTACATAATTCGTTTGTCTTCTTCTTTTTTTTATAGTTTTATGACTTCCTATCAAATACCTTTGTTGAAAGATTTGGATTTGAAGATTTGTGAATTTACCATCCAGGGCAAGAGATTAGAGACGAAAGAAGGAGAATATAACATGTTTAAGATTGCCAGGGCAAGAGAAAGTAGAAGACAGGACCTGAGAATGGTGAAGTTTATAAAGGCTACAGATGGAAAGGTCTTGGTGAAAGATAACGACATCAAGATGAGATGGAAAACTTACTTCCATAACCTTTTCAACATAACAAACCCAAACCAACAAACTGCGATCGATAGAACAACGCAACCAAATCAGCGAAACGGGTGTTACTGTAGAAACATCACAGTCGACGAAGTTACGAGAGCGCTGAAGAAAATGGGAAGGGCTAAGGCGGTGGGGCCAGACAACATACCGATTGAAGTGTGGAAGTGCCTGGGAGATGAGGGCCTTCAATGGCTAACAGACCTATTTAACACTATCTTCAAAAACGGGAGAATGCCAAAACAATGGAGAAGCAGCCTCATAGTCCCCATATATAAGAAAAAAGGAGATGTCCAATGTTGTGCAAATTACAGAGGAATAAAGCTATTGAGTCACACGATGAAACTATGGGAAAGAGTTATTGACGCGAGAATTAGAAGACAAACTCAGATTACGGTAAATCAATTTGGATTTATGCCAGGACGCTCTACAACAGAAGCCATACACAACATAAGAAGGTTAATGGAGAAATATAGAGAAAAGAAAATAGACCTCCATATGGAATTGACCTAGAAAAAGCATATGACAGTGTGCCGCGTCAACTCATTTGGGAAACTTTACGACTCAGAAAGGTACCAGAGAAGTATATCAAAATAATAAGGGATATGTATGAAGTGGTAAAAACGAGTGTGCGAGCACCAGTTGGAGACACAGATTTCTTTCCGGTGGAAGTGGGACTGCACCAAGGATCGGCATTGAGCCCATTTCTCTTCACAATAGTGCTGGATGAGATGACCAAGTCTATACAAGAGCCAGTCCCATGGTGCATGCTGTTTGCAGATGATATTGTCTTAATATCAGAATCTAAAACGGTGCTTAACGAGAGGCTAGAACAGTGGAGAGCAGCGCTAGAGCGCAGAGGCTTGACGATAAGTCACTCTAAGACTGAATACATGCATTGTAACTTTAGTGGTGAGGCTGAAGAGGACACCCAAATAAGTATCCAGGGGATGACGGTACCACAGACGTCTAGGTTCAAGTGCTTGGGCTCGTACGTGCAAGAGGACGGAGAGATACACAGCGATGTAGCTCACCGTGTGCAATCAGGATGGTGCAAATGGAGAGCAGCATCAGGGATCCTGTGTGATAAGAGGTTCCCAATAAAACTAAACGGGAAACTATACAGAGTGGCGGTATGTCCAACTATGCTATACGGAACAGACTGTTGGGCCATAAAGAAATCGTACCAGAGACAAATAGAGGTCGCGGAAATGCGAATGCTGAGGTGGATGTGTGGGCACACAAGATTGGATCGAATAAGAAACGACGTGTTTTGATAGAGGCTACAGGTGGCTTGTATCACAGATAAAATACGAGAGGGAAGATTAAGATGGTTTGGGCACGTAAAACGAAGGTCGATGGTAGCACCCGTTAGAGCTGTAGAGAACATCAACGTGGAGGGAAGGAGGAGTAGAGGTAGACCTAGGTTGACTTGGGACGAAATAATTAGGCGAGATATGATAGACATGCACCTCTCTGAGCATATGATCGAGGATAGGAGTGAGTGGAGGCGTAGAATTAAAATTAAGGACTTTTAGTGGGACAGGTAGGTGGGAAGGGTAGATGTAGACCTGTTGAGGGCCACCTGTTTTCCTTAATCTGCCCTTATACATGATTCTTCCTTCTTATTTGTTGTACACGCTTTCTATGTTTCTATAGGACATATACCTGTGTGTTGTCTACCGTTTATTATGATTATGATTGTTATTTGATTTCTTTTGTGAGTCGGGGGTCTCTCCGGAAGCAGTCTCTCTATCCCCCAAGATAGAGAAAAGACTCGCCACCACCTACCCCTCCCAGACCCTGCTCTCGAGTGGGATTTACTGGGTACGTTTGTTTGTTTGTTTGTTTGTTTTGAATTTACCATCCAGGTTCGAGTTATCAGACTCTTGAGGCAATACAGTAAACAAAACCCGAACGAAACATTCTCCATTAAAATAGTTGTTGACGAAGAGGTACCATCCAAACTATCACAGTTGTAATTTAAATACATTTTACTTTGAATATAAAGAGATCCTTGTTAATTTGTAGATTTTTATAACTTCTTTTTATGTAAGCAATTTATTAAAATTATTTTCCTTATGTTAGTTTAATAACAATGATTTCCTTGATGTTCTTATTACAGTAAATCAACTTATGCTTTTTAAATAAAATTCTTAACTTTTACTTTTTTTTCATTTCCTATCTGTGTATCACACGGGTTTATAGGTTAGTATATCATGTGAGAGGAAGGAACAGTGGAATTAGATTTCACCTATACCACCACAAGACAAAACGTTGGATTTGTATTAGGTATATGTGTATCTTGATGTTGACCCAATTAAATCATTCATTTCCCTTGCTTTTATTTGATAGAAAACAAAGATTTATTTCATTTTTTTTACATAAAGCGAGAATTATCTCAAAAGAGTGAGGAATACAAGACAATTAAAAACGGGAAGTGCTTGGGTCCAAGGCTCATTCGAAGTAAAAATCCTCTAAGTTGAATCAGAGGGTTTTTCCCAATTGTGGGTTTTCTAATGAGAGGGTTGGGTGCGATCCTGATTAAGAAATATATAGGTGGACCTGATTAAAATAACACTTATTCTTCGAAATAGAGTTGTACATTTGTCGTTCAAAAATATTATCTCGAAAGGAGAAATAGACCGACTAAATCTACAAGTTGAAGGCTACGATGTTATAAATATATATTATTATGACCAGTGTGTGAACCCGCACTTTGCCGCACGTTATTATTATTTTACATTAGTACTCAATCCGTAATGTATAAAATTTATATTCACAACTCTCTGTTTAAAAAAATCATGTCAAAATGTTAAAATAATTTAGCATATCATAACGACAAATTTAGAATTCATAAACCATCATATTATTTTATTATAAAAGAAAAACGATATAAAATTCATAACCTAGAGACAGTTTTGAGAGCTTGTGTATTTTTAATTTTGATGATGTGTATATTATTACACATTATTACTCATTACTAAAATTGTTTTTATTTTATAAATAGCTACTATAATTACTTCAAAATACTATTATTATTATTTGTTAGATCTAAAAAGAATAGGTCTAGATCATTTTGTATAGCCTTAGAACTTTAATCAATACTTATAATAAATGAGTGTGAATGACTATCATTATACATGCATTGAATGTATAGGTTAACCCATATGTGTTGTTTGATGTATATGATGACAGGCAAAAACAATATACTTGGTGAATTGCTGTAATTGACTATGTGTAAGAAACATTTGCGGATGATCAATACTTCTAATCCGTAGATATGTTTCTTACAAGTCATCCTTTGTGTCTATGGATGAACATCATCACTCATAAGGATTACTTGGAAGTGAAGATTCCTACGGAAGACAAGGTTCCTACGGAAGAACAAGAGTTCCTGCGGAAGACAAGATTCCTGCGGAAGACAAGAACACGTATGATTTCCACCGGTCAACAAGTCAATAACGAATCCCAAGAGATCCGGTGTTTCCTTAACTGACTCAAAGTGCCTATAAATATGAGTCCTAGGTTTCACATATAGGATGAGCAATATTACGGTTGTCGAATATCACATCACCTTTCAACCCTAGCAGCCGTCAAATCAACAACAACAACAATACGATTCAAGATTCATTGTTCATAGCATTCATAATTATTCTTTTGTAATCATTATTCAATATTAATGAAATACATTTGAATTAATTCTTGAGTGTGTATTTACTGTGTTTTCATAATTGTGTTCATCATAATTAAATTCAATATTCGTTATTAATTATCAATTAAAAACCAATTAAACAACAGTTAATGACTATTCCGTATTCATTAACTTATCATTATTTTAATACTGATAATTCCTGAATTGAGATCCTTGGATTCATAGGTGGTATCAGAGCCAAGTGCTCATTGATTTAGATCAATTGATCTATCAGTGTTAAAATTGTTTAATTGTCGTTTTAAACAATTAATTCAGTGACTTATCTTTCAGCAAGCACTGTCTCATTGCTTGATTGATTTAGATCTATATTGACATCAATTGAATACTAGATCTGAGTCATTGATAGATCTGTCTATTTTAATAGTTATAGTTAAATCCATAAAATTTAACTAAATTGAGTACGTTTGGTGGATCATACCAACCCCTAAAGTTGGAAACAAAAGCTAATTTCAAATCCTAGAAAATCAAGTTCAGGAATCATATGAATTACACTGATTCTGAATTATGGGAATCTATCACTGAAGGTCCTTATATTCCACCCACACTTGTGTCGGAATATAATGACAAGAATCAACCAATCAGCACTAAAGATCTGTCACCCGATGATATAAAAAAGGTCAAAGTTGATATCAAAGCATACAGTTTGCTTAGTATGGCTTTACATGAAGAGATATTGATTAGGTGTGAGAACTACAAAACAATAAATTCCATGTGGAAGATACTTCATACTCTCTGTGAAGGGAGTGATGATATCAGAAAAATTAGGAAAGACACCCTCAGGTCATAATTTGAAACCTTTCATCATATTGAGGGTGAATCAATTTCTCAACAACTCCACAGATTCATGCAACGGTGACTGAGATGAATATCTTGGAGTTGAAGTATACTACTGAGGAACTAAACAAGAAGATGCTCCATACTTTGCCTGAAAGTTGGAAGCAAACTGTGTCCATGTTCAAGAACACTATAGATCTCAAGACAACTAGTCTAGACACACAGGTTGCCAAAGTAGAGGCTCTTGAAATGGATGAAAAATCAAGAAACAAGAGTGTGAGAACCTATGTCTCACCTTATCTCTTCAAAGAAACAAAAAATGCTGGAAGTGCATTTATTTCAAACAATGATAGTGATAACTCTTGTACTTTGAGCGATGATGAAGAGGAAGTTAGTTTCTATGCTTCTAAACCCTCAAAGAAATCATCTCAAAGTAAAAATGGTAAAGATAAAGGAAGAACTGCTAATATAAGAGATACAACTACAGCCACAGCAAAGTCTTCACAACAGAACAATCAATCAGAACAATCAATCAGAACCAATCACTGTGATATTGGATTCTTAACAACAAAAAGCAGCCTTTGCAGATTTTAGTTCAAGTTTTCAAGCATACAAGGAAAGCTCTCTAACTTCAGCAAATATCCACCAGCAAGACTTAGAAGAACTACATCCTGATGTAGTTGAGGAGATGGATCTCCAATGGCATATGACAATGATTGCATATAGAGCCAAGCAATATCTCAGAAGAAATAAAAACTTAACTGCAGCGAGCAAAACATCAAAGATTGGTGTTGACAAGTCAAAGGTAAGATGCTTCAAGTGCAATCTCTATGGATATTTCTCTAGAGAATGTAATCAATACTCAAATCCGGAGATGAGACAACATTAACAGCATCAGCAGCATCAGCAGTATCAGGCTCAACCTCATCAGCAATCAACCTCTCAAAGATCTCTGCTCAGACAACCTCAGCTGACAAATACATCCCACCAGCAACAAATGAATCAGCAGGACCAAGTAACTCAAAGGAGTCGGGGCTGATCATACTTCAAGATGGAACATGTGACTGGAGTATGTATGAAAAGGAAGTCTTAGAAGAGAATCAAGCATTGATGGTGCATATGGAAAACAAAGTTCTTCCAATGGCCAGAGAGGTAAGAGAAAGGTTATGTTCATCAATATGTGTTGAGGAAGTTGAATGATATAGAGTCCATGCTCAAAAGTTGGCTGACAAAGTAAAAGAAACTATGATTTTAAATGAATCCCATGTTAGAGAACATAAATTATATCAAATCAAAATTAACTCTTTGCAAAAGGATTTAGAAAAATTTGTTTCTAAAAACTACAGCCTAAAATCCCAAGTTGAGCATAAGACCACTTCCTTAACCAAATCCATGATTGATCATGCACCAACTGAAGTGAAACTTCAGAAATTTCAACTTTCATCTCAGCAATATGAGAAGTTGTTAAACTCTCATATTGAATCGAAGAACAGGTATGGGTTAGGATATAATGCAATTGCACCACCAATAAATAATAATTACATAACTCTACCTGAAACAATGACCAACACATTGTCAAATCATTTTATGCCAAGCACCAATCTTGAAACAAAAACAAGTCAGATCAACAATAACAATGAAGCTGAGGTGAGTGAAACTGAGGTTTTTGAATCAGATCTTTTAAAACATAATGACTCAGAAATAGACTATGATAAATGTGATGACTTGGATGATTCTGATGAACATGATGATGATCAACTGAACATTGGTAAGAATGTTCATGTTGAAACTAGTCTTCCAAAAGTACTTGAAGAATCAAAGCTACAATATCCTCCAAAGCAAAGAAACATACTGAAGACTATCTGCAGGAGGATTGCTAAACTAAATAAGGACTTGAAGAACTGAATCTTCACAAAAGTTCATCATCAAAGGAAGTTGCTAACTACGGATCAAGTAAGGAGGTACCTTTATCTCATGCAGACAAAGGTAAGAAGAAACAAGCATCAACTAAACATAAGAAAAATTCTTTAGTTGAAGATATGCGGAAGGCAAAATCTGCTGAATCCGTAGAACATCTGCAGAAGACTAAAGCTGAATCTTCGAATGAGGTATCGAAAAGAACTGCCAACAAATATGCTCAGAAAATGTTGGATCTCAAGCAACAAAGGTCAGCTAAAGTTAAACAAGAATCAGTTGATGGTGCTCCTAGCAAAAGCAAGGAAAAATCAAGTGATCCATTGGAAAAAGAGTTGAAGTCCCACAATCTGAATAAGAAAAAGAAGTTACCTGAGTCTGAAGAAAACTCAGAGGAAAAATACTGCAAATGGTGTGATATGAAAAATCACAATACGAATGACTGCTACTTCAGCAACTACTGTTCCATATGCAATATGAACAATAACATGACTTCTGATTGCTACTTCAACAAACATTGTGCAATTTGCAACAAAAATAATCATTCAACCCAGGAATATTATTTTAACAAAAGGAACAAGACAAAGAGCTCAAACAAGTCAAACGCTAAAGTGTCTGAATCAGATTCTCAATCTTCTGAAAGTCAAACAAGCTCAAAGTCCAAGAAAGTACAACAAAAACAAAAGTCTAAACAGAAATCATCTGCTGAGGAGAAACTTTTGAAGAAAAGAATAGCAAATCAATCCAAAACACCTCATAAAAAAGTGGATCTAACAGGTAAGAAGTCAAAGGTGTGTGATAGTTTCTTTGATAATTTTGAAAAAGGAACTCCTGTGACTCAATTAAAATTGAAAGATGATGAAACTTTCAGAAATTCTGGGTCAACTTCAAAATCAAAATATCAACCAAAGAAAGATAAGGTAAAGGAAGAATCAATTAAGAAAGAAGACTCCAAAACATCTGCCTTATCTTTAACAGAATCATCCTCACCACCATCAAATCAAAATGAATCAATTAGGCCTGAAATTAATATTGAAACTTCAAGACTGATTCATGAAGGAGTAACAATTTTAGACACTGCTGGCAAACCCAAGACAATTAAGGCGTGGGTTGTCAATTCTAATTGATTTCTTTATTTGTGCAGGAACAATCATAGAGAGCTAAAAACAAGTGGTATGTTGATAGTGGTTGTTCCAGGCATATGACAGGAAACTCTTCTCTTCTCCATGACTTTAAACATAAACATGCCTCATATGTGGCATTTGGTGGGGATAAGAAGGAAAGTAAAATAGTTGGTGAAGGAATGGTAACCAATGGTGTCTTAACATTTGAGAAAGCGAATTATTGTGAAAATCTGTCGTATAATTTACTAAGTGTATCTCAAATTTGTGATAAAAAATATACAACATTATTTGATGACACTAATTGTTACATTCTTAAGCCAGGTTTTTCAGTTCCAGAAGAACGGTTCCTTCTTAAAGCATCAAGAAAAGGAAACACATATGTTTTGGATATGAACAACACAACACTCACAAGTCATGAAACATGTCTGTTATCCATGTCCTCTGACAATGAATCTCAATTGTGGCATAGAAGACTTGTTCATTCCAACTTGAAGAATATGAACAAATTGGTGTAAAATGACTTAGTTGTTGGTCTGCCAAAGAAAGAGTTTTATTGTTCAAATCATTGTTCTTCATGTTACAAAGGAAAACAACATAGATTGTCTCATAAATCCAAAACTTTCAATACTAACACTACACCACTCAAATTGCTTCACATGGACATTTTTGGTCCAACCATTATGATGAGCATTGGAAAAGACAATATTGTTTAGTGATAGTGGATGATTTCACTAGATTTACCTGGGTTTTTTTCTTAAAACAAAAGAGTCAAACATCTGAAACATTAATGGACTTTGTGATCAAGATTGAGAATCAACTTGATCTAAAAGTTTAGATTTTCAGGAGTGACAATAGGACTGAATTTGTTAATGCTGATCTAGATTCCTTTTGCAAGAATAAAGGTATTGCAAGGCAATTTAGTGCACCAAGAACTCCATAACAAAATGGAGTTGCTGAAAGAAGGAATAGAACTCTCATTGAAGCAGCTAGAACAATGCTAGCTGACTCTCAGTTGCCCATCATATTCTGGGTAGAAGCTGTGAACACAGCATGCAATGTTCAAAACAAGACTTTAATTGTCAAAGAACATAACAAAACTCCTTATGAGCTCTTATTCAAAAGAAAACCCTTTGTAGGATATCTTAGAGCTTTTGGGTGTCATGTATCTGTGTTAAACACTAAATAACAATTAGGAAAATTTTCTAAGAAAGCCTATGATGGTTTCTTTGTTAGATATTCTTCCACATCTAAATTATAAAAGATTAACATTCCAGAACATAACATTGTTGAAGAAACCCCTAATGTTTCATTTGATGAATCCATATTTACCACAACTGTAAAAGGATCATCTTGGTTATTTGATATAGATGTATTAACAGAGTCATTTAACACTGGATATTTAATCAATGCAGGTTCCACTGATACATGCTATCCATTTATTCCACCAAGTTTGAATGAAGTATCACTATCAGCTGATCCTCCAAGACCACAAGCCTCAAATATCTTGCATTAAGAATCAAATAATCTGTCAAGTCAGCAAAGTGAAGATACATTCGGAGATGCTAATCCTTCATCCGCAGTTCATGAACATGCATCCGCAGATGATCATCCTTCATCCGGAGATATAAATAACGCTTCAGCGGATGCTCCTACCTGTGGAGGGGATATTGTGCATACACAAAACTTGTCAGCAGGTCCACAAACTCAATCCGTAGATGTTGCTGTAACTCCTACAGATGAACAAAACACTTCCGTAGAAGTTTCTACGAAAGACTGCCGTGATGCAGCTGAAGTATAAAATGATCCTGTTGAACCTGAAGAACACTTTGATTACTTCATAGACTCATCATCACAGCTGAATCCCTCTGAACTAATGGATTTGACAAATTTAGAATCAACCGTCCCAGTTGAAGCTATTTCAACTACCAGAATTCATAAGTCTCATCCATCAGATAATATCATAGGAGACCTGAATGCAAGAACTACAAGAAGCAAAGGGGGAGTGGCAAACATTTGCTTGTTCACTTGCTTTTTATCTCAAGTTGTTCCTCCAAACATAACAGCTGCTCTAAAGGATAATAGCTGGATTGAAGCTATGCAAGTAGAACTCCAACAATTCAGAAAACAAAAGGTCTGGAATCTTGTTGATTTGCCTAAAGGTCAGCATCCAATTGGAACAAGGTGGCTTTTCAAAAACAAGTTGGATGACAGAGGTATAATCTTAAGAAACAAAGCTAGACTGATTGCTCAAGGATATACGCAAGAAGAAGGAATAGACTATGATTGAGTTTTTGCTCCTGTTGCAAAAATTGAAGCAATTAGAGTATTTCTAGCTTATGCTTCATATAATAAGTTCACTGTGTATCAAATGGATGTCAAATGTGCTTTCCTTTATGGAAAAATTGCTGAAGAAGTCTATGTGACTCAACCCCTAGATTTGAGGATCCTGACTACCTACATAGAGTCTACAAGCTAGACAAAGCTTTGTATGGGCTTCATCAGGCACCAAGAAAGTGGTATGAAACATTATCATCTTTCTTGCTGAAACATGGCTACAAAAGAGGGACTATTGATCAGACTCTCTTTCTCAAACAAGAACATCAAGATCTTTTGGTGGTTCAAATATATGTAGATGACACCATATTTGGATCAACCAACAAGATGCATTGTGAGAGTTTTGAAGAGTTAATGAAATCTGAGTTTCAGATGAGCTTAATGGGAGAATTGACTTTCTTCCTTGGTCTACAGGTTCATCAGAAAACCGATGGCATTTTTATCAATCAAGAAAAGTATATACATCAAATTTTGAAGAAGTACAATCTTTCTGATACATCTTCATGCAAAACTCCTACTTTAACAATAGACAAGATTATGTCTGATGTTGCTGGAAAATCTGTTGATTAGAGATTGTATAGATCTATGATCGGATCCCTTATGTATTTAACTGCTAGTAGGCCTGACATAATGTTTGTTATGTGTGTTTGTGCCAGGTATCAATCTGATCCAAATGAGTCTCATCTGAATGCTGTCAAGAGAATTTTCAGATATCTGAAAGGAAAACCAGCTCTAGGACTGTGGTATCCAAAAGATGGAGATTTCAGTCTCTACTCATACTCAGATAGTGAATTTGGAGGATGCAATAACAACAGAAAATCCACAACTGGTGGATGTCAATTTTTGGGACCAAGGCTTGTTTCATGGCAGTGCAAGAAGCAAACAAATGTGTCGGTATCTACAGCTGAGACTGAGTACATAGCTATTTCAGCTGGTTGCTCCCAAGTACTTTGGTTGCAAAACCAATTACTTGACTATGGTTACAACTTCCTTCAAACACCAATTCACATTGATAATTCAGCTGCTATGTTTATCACTGCTAACCTAGTTCAACATAGCAAAACAAAGCATATTGAAATTAGATATCATTTTCTGAGGGATTACTCAGAAAAGGGTTTAATCAAGTTAATCAAAGTGGATACAACAAATTAGCTTGCCGATTTATTCACTAAAGCCTTTGATTCTCTTAGATTTAATTTTCTAATTGAGTATTTGGGTATGATTAACTTAGATTAAATTATCAAAAGCATGTGACTGTCCTTGTGCATTGTAATCACTAATTAAAAAATAAAAAAACCATAGAAAATTACAAAAATATAGTCTTTCTTTATTATGTGTTCTGTTTCTGCATGACATGTGTATGGGAAATGATAGGACGCTATGCTTTGGCTTACTTCATCAACATCAACTAACTTTAAACCTGATTTAAAACATTTTGATATGTTAGTAGGTTCATCTTGAGTAGAAACTACATTAAGGGCATGCCAAACATAATGAAAAGGTGACTGTTTGTGGGAACTCCATTTTGAGGATCAAGCAAGTCTTATCCTGATGTGATCAAATCACTAACCCAAGCACACTATGTAAAACACTTTATAATCTTCTATCTTTGCAAAATCATATTCCCTCTGTTTTGTGTGAACAAAGACTTGGGTCTATGATTTAGAGTGTGATCTTCATCCTCCCTCTGTTTTGTGTAAACAAAGACCTGGGATGAAAGCACCTTTGTTTTACGAAAGTAAAGACCTGGTGACCTTATGAGGATCATATCTCAGATCTCAAAAGAATCCTTTGTGATCAACTGTATATTATCTTTAAGAGATCTAACATCAAAGCATTTATAAGACTGCAAGTCTTTCTCAATATACAACTTATAACTTAATGTATATAGTCACTAAGTGTGAAAAGTGATGCTTTGACTCACTAACGGAGGACAAACTCTAATGAGAATTGAATGTGGAGCACATGACAGTTACTTGTTAACAAACCTCAAAACATGATAAATAGCATGCCTAGTTGATACATTGCTCTTGTATGAATTTAAGTGGATCTATATACTTGCAATCAGGTGCTGAATCAGATCATGTATCACCCGAATAATCAACATGAGAAGAAGCTTGGTGTGATAGTATGATCCCCTTATATATATGCATACATGTACCGTCAAAGTTTGTTTGTTTGATTTGTTTTACTTTTAACTGATTACATCAATCTTCGACTGTCCTATGCCCTTCATGCTAATTTTCATCAAATTTATGATGAATGCAATAGCTTATCATTAATCACAAATTTAAGGGGAGTAGGTAATGCATGAAAAACAATAAAAAGCTGAATTTAATCAAAACATCTTTGAAGGAATTGGAACTTGAGCACTAACTTGGATGCAGGATATAGGAAGTTTTTCTTGTACTCCATTGCCATGCAAACAAAGTCAACAAGGTCCAAAAGCAATAAATGATTCTATCACTTGATTGGAATCATACATTTAACGGTTCAGTGAAACTTGAACATCCACAGAAGTAACAGTGAAATTTCAGCATCAGCAGAAGTAACAGTAAAAATGTGACATTTTGCACAACCGTTGAATTGGTAAACTACGGATGTGAAAATAACTTTGAAAGTATAATCCATGTTCATAGAATGGAAATCTATGAATGAATAAGATGTACTCAATCAATTGTTATTAAAAATCATGTTGTAGTTAAGGCATCCACAGATGTTCTGCGGAAGATATAAAATCTTCGGAATAAATGAATGTAACGGAAAGGGGTAAAAAGGAAGTGGGACCCGCATAATTAATAAATGAAATTAATGTGTCTGCTTGTAAATGAGGTTTTTGAATTTAAGAATTCATTAATCACTTTTCAGAGCATTTTTTTTTCAGACCTAGAAAAACGCACTCCCTTTTCCCCCTTTCACAAACATTCAAAAATTACCAACTCAAAACTTCAAAACAAACGCGTAATCTTGATCACAGACTATTGTTCCGAAGGTAAATCATGTCATAATCATCAATAATGAGCTGTTTGATTCATGATTATCGTTAACACTCTTCGTATTCATGTCTACACCACTGATACTAACATACTCCTCATTGTTCTTATGTACAGATGATGAATAGGTTTGCGAAAGAGCACAATGTTTACGCATTCCTAAATGATGATGATCCTGCATTAGAAGGATGTCGAGATATCATCGGATATCTTCAACGATCCAAGCTCTTCTATGCCTTGACGGCAGAGCCTGTGATTCATCAGGCACATATCATCGACTTTTGGAATTCAGCACGAGTGGAACAAAATGAAGAAAACGAAGTAATTATGGGTGAAATCAAAAATGAAAGGTTAAGGATAGATGAACAAGCTATCAGAAGATCACCTGAGCTGGGAGATCAAGAAGTGGGGCACCCAGACGTACTCAAAAATGAATACATAGAGAAGGTGTTCTATCTGATTGGTTACGATGGTGACTTTGAAAAAGGGGAGATAAAGAAGGGAAGACGATGCAAGGCCTGTAGATTTTTTGCCACACTTATCTGAAGTGCATCTCTAACAGGAAGTCTAGGCTGGATAGATTTTCAAGGCACATCTCTTCAGGCATCATAGGAATCTTTAAGGGGAGAACTTACAACTATGTAAAGTACATCTTTAATTATCTCTGTGACCAAGTAAAAGTGCAAAGGTCAGATAAGATGTACATGTTCCTAAGATTTCTACAACTAATCATAAATGCTGAACTTCCTGGAATTGGAAGAGAAGGAGAAGCATTCATACAAGCTCATCTGGGTAGATCTGTGTTGAACAAGATAAGTGGGAAATATCAAGGGGAAGATATGCCCATGTTTGCACATGAAGTAGACGCACATGCTGACATACCACATGAATTGATATGGGTAGATCAACAAGGGGAGTCATCTGTCGATTCTGATCAAGCCTCACACTCACCTCATATAACTTCCCCTCACTAACATCAATCACCAGCAAGTGTGAACACTGAACCAATCTCACCTATTCAACCTCATCTTTCCCCATAACAACTATCATCTGACACCCAAAATACCCAGCCTATCTCCCCTGTACAACAAGAATCCCCAGTAGTTTCACTCCCAACCTCATAAAACACTCAGCCAATCTCTCAAATCCAAACTCTATCACCTCTGCATCCACTCCCTGATACACCTAAACAACAAACTTCTAAGTGTGCCAATACTAAGCCCTTACGCATAATTTAGTCTTAGAACTCAGTTCACTCTCGTGAGACTGAATTAATGTCACAAGCTAGCACCATTCCAGTCTCTGTCTAACTCTCAAAACCAAGTGTTGTCTGATCATACTAAACGGATATCTCCAATCACTGATCATCAGCATATATCATAGCAACAATTTCTAGAGCATGCAGATCAAGCCAGTGAACACTGCTCAAGTTCAGCAACTGTAGTTGCAACTAAAGTGAATGACCATGATACTGCTGCTGAAGAACAAGAAAAGGGAATCTTATGGATGTAATTGCCTATCATAAAGACGATCTGAGTGATAAAGATATCCCTGTGAGCAAGAGTTACCTGGTGGCTGAATACAATAAGTTGGTGCTCAAGTCTAATAAAATAAAACAAAGAATTCAAGAGTTAAATGGGGTTATCAAAGAAAAGGATGAAGACCTGATGAAGCAAGAAGTGAGATTGAAAAGACCTAGTACTTAAAGCACTTAATTCTGTATTCACGGAAGAGACAGTACTTAGGTGTTACCAAGAAGATGAAGAAATTAAACAGCTAAAGATGAAGATCTGTGCATTGGAATCAAAAGTTGCCCCATCTGTCAAACAATCAAAACAATCTTCTGAGGCTTTAAAGCACTTAATTCTGTATTCACGGAAGAGACAGTACTTAGGTGTTACCAAGAAGAAGGTAACCAAGGTTGAAGGTTCACCTAAGAAACAAAAGCTCACATCCCCTGAACACACTCCTTCAGTAGATTTATCTACTGTGAAGTCAAGATCTCACAAAGATAGTGATAGTGATGAGGAATGGAATGAGCTGACCAAAATGGACTCACCAACAGAACATAAAGGTTCAAAGGCTGATGATCTTCTAACAACAAAAGATATTCTAGAAGAGAGGCCTAAGTCAACCATGTTTATGACTCTTATAAACCATAGGTTCCCCTATGACATGGTTGAAAGGCTGAATGTGACTGAACTGAAAAATCTGCTGAAAGAGTTTGAGCTTGCAAGATTTATGATTCCAAACTGTGACTACGAAGCATTCACTATCTCTCAATCAATTCAGAAGATCAAGAAAGAGTTAGGCTATTGTGACACAGCTAAGCTGAGCAAATACAATATGACTTGCTAGTTACAAGGTCATAACTACAAGACCCATGAGTTGAAGGGAAGATCAGTTGGTGAACTGAGGAGAATGATGGAGCATGTTATGATAGTTGAGCTTGATACAGGAGTCAGATTCAGAACTGAAGCTCGTAACCCTACTATTGAGCACCACAACAAGATGACTGCTGAACCTGTGGTGGTAGAAAGCAAAGACCAGCACATGGGAAAAGACAAACTGATCAGAAAACCAAGAGCAGTTATCCCTGGAAAAGTATGGCCTCTGGGTACAACAGTTAGAGAGATTACAAAGTAAAAATCTACATTGATAGAACTGTATGACCACATCACAACTCCCAGTTCTGTGGAAGAAAACAGGATTATGGCCTGGAAATATGATCCAGACTGGGATTGTGCAATCATCAAAAGAACATCTGGAAGAATCCAATACTTTTATGATGTAAAAGCATTACTGAGTCTTCCTAGGAGAGACATTAAAGATTTGCAAAGCTTACTCATTTCTAACTATCCAATCCATCCAAGGGGAAGAGACTTTTCTGTGTCTGTGGGTGGAATGAAGACAAAATTTATTGATGATGTGCTCAAACAGGCTAAGAGAGATGATGCTGAGCACAGAAAGAGAAATCAAGGAAAGAAAAGAAGAACATCTGAATCCCAACTCTTGTAGATGATGAAATGTTAAAGAGGGTTGGATGCAGCAACAGAAATACAGAGTCCATAAAAAGCTTTAAGGGAAATCAATATACATCTCCCATTACAGAATGGGGTTATGTTGAGAGAACAAAAGAGCTAGTGCTGCTGAGAAATGCTGAAGGGAAGAAAGCTGATAAGATAAGAATTTTTGACCCAGTGGAGATCAAAATGCTTCACCCAAGCAATATATCATATCTTCATGACAAATTCTTCCTAAAGCTAATTGATGAAAAAGCACAAAATGACCTATGTCTGTATGTGCATATGATTCAAGTGATAGACAAATTGCACGCAAAGGCATACAAAAGAAGAAGACATGAAGCTGGACTGCGAAAAGGATGTACAATTCAAGAAGTCTTAGAACTAATGAGCTCGAAATTGTGCACAATGAAAGTGTAGTGGAAACACTTACTACTGAAGAAGACATTTTAGGCATAAGCTTTGAAACTCTGAAGAAGCTCAGCAAGATGAAGATCAACTACAAATATGATGATCAGAAGATTGTTGTCTTACTTTTACAACAAAATCATTGCTAGAGTCAAGGAGCTTGCAGTTTTGAAGGATTGATTACAAGGATCTAAGCCTAAGGGGGAGTATTGTTAGATCTGGAAATAATAGGTCTAGATCACTTTGTATAGGCTTAGAACTTTAATCAATACTTGTAATAAATGAGTGTGAATAACTATCATTATGTATGCATTAAATGTATAGGTTAACCTATATGTGTCGTTCGATGTATATGATGACAGGCAAAAACAATGTACTTGGTGAATGCTGTAATTGACTAAGTGTAAGAAACATCTACGGATGATCAATACTTCTAATCCGTAGATATGTTTCTTACAAGTCATCCTTTGTGTCTACGGATGAACATCATCACTCATAAGTATTACTTGGAAGTGAATCCCACGGAAGAAAAGGTTCCTACGGAAGAACAAGAGTTCCTGCGAAAGACAAGAACACGTATGATTTCCACCAGTCAACAAGTCAATAACGAATCCCAAGAGATCCGGTGTTTCCTTAACTGACTCAAAGTGCCTATAAATATGATTCCTAGGTTTCACATATAGGATAAGCAATATTACGGCTGTCGAATATCACATCACCTTTCAACCATAGTCGCCGTCAAATCAACAACAACAACAATATGATTCAATATTCATTGTTCATAGCATTTATAATTATTCTTTTGTAATCATTATTCAATATTAGTGAAATACATTTGAATTAATTGTTGTGTGTGTATTTACTGTGTTTTCATAATTGTGTTCATCATAATTAAATTCAATATTTGATATTAATTATCAATTAAAAACCAATTAAACAACAGTTAATGACTATTCCGTATTCATTAACTTATCGTTATTTTAATACTGATAATTCGTGAATTGAGATCATTGGATTCACATTACTATTATTGTTATTATTAGTATTAGTATTATTATTATTATTATTATTATTATTATTATTATTATTATTATTATTATTATTATTATTATTATTAATCCTAAAATACTTTATAAATACTAGAGATAATATAGAATTCTTTATTAATTTCTATATGTTATGTATAGTAAATTAGCTCGCTTGATACGCAGGTGCTACTGATTCTCTTTTGCGGTCGGCCTTAATTACTGATTATATTATTATTATTATTATTATTATTATTATTATTATTATTATTATTATTATTATTATTATTATTATTATTATTATATATTATTATTATTTGAAAGGATCTCAGCATCTAGTTTGATCAATTAGATTAGATTTGCAGCGGAATTAGAACACGAATTAGAACAAATTCAAGCAAGAACACAATAGATATATCAATGTAACAGTACGGTTATAGAATAAGAGAGAGTTTCTGCAAAAGAAATGTATTTCATTCAACACATGCTTCGGCAAGTTTACAATTAGGTCATCTTTCCTTTTATAGGGAAAGATGACGTCAGCTGATATCACTTGTCAGTGACATCTAACCGTTATTACAGACTACTGAAACTAACACAACTACTAAAGATGTCAAACAGCTGACATCTTCTTACAAAAGACTAAGTGTTAGCTATCATTACAACCACTGAAAAGAAACTACTAAAACTACAACGTCTGAAGAACATACTCTTCAGACGTTTACAAACTACTGAAACAGAAAAGAAACTACTGAAAAGAAAAGACTAAAAGGAAACCATCACAACAACTGAAGAATACTTCTTCAGCTGTTGTGACAAACTCTGAAGGCTTCAGTACTTGGACTTCAGACTGAACTTTAGTTGTTGTCATCAGCTAATGTCTTCATTGTTGTCATCAGCTGATGTCTTCAGTCTTTGTCTTCAGTCTTCGTACTTTAGCTGATGGTCTTCAGTACTTTAGTCTTCAGCTGATGAAGTCTTCAGTACTTTAGTCTTCAGCTGATGAAGTCTTTAGTCTTTATCAAATAGCTGATGAGTCATTCAGCAGTTGTTGTGATGTCTTGTGGGACATAAAGGTTTTTCTGATCTGGCTCATTGGTTCTTTTGGTCCGACAAACTCCCCCTGAACCAATGCAGCCAAAACCTTTAAGCTTATTGAATGTCCCACTTATTAAGGCAGAAAGATTGGTCTTTTTCTTCTGGATCAGCTCAGAAATGACCCATATCAGCACAAGCCTGGGAAGAAGTCTCAAAGATCTGATTGGTAAAGGATGGATGGGAACTCTGTCTTGGGGAACTGGACACAGAGCTATTATCCCATCCATGAGACCTACTTCCTAACTATGAGCCTATATGATTCTCTTGTGTAGGCTTCTAAAAATACTATCTGTTCCTCAATGGTGAGCTCTTCTGCCTCTCCCTCAAAGAATCCTTCAGGCCCATAAAACTCAGAAAGGAATTTGACCTGCTTTCCATTCTTGAGCTCCACTGTTGTTATCTCTCTGTATGCAAATTCATTAGGGTGATTACCCTCTAGTAGTAAGTGGAGCTCATCCTTTCTGATTTCCTCAAGCCTCTTACACACCAACCCCTTTTTCACCATTCTTTTTTGTAGCATCTTTTGTGGGGGCATATTAGATGTATAGGCCTTCTTGAAATCTTCAAGGATCTCCCAGGGTGATACTACAATGGCAAGTGTGATCACTGTATCTACAATCTTTTTCACTTGCCCATTGTATCTCTGAGGAATGTTTTTCTTTTAGATCCTGTGAGACACCCTGGGATCAGGCCAAATCCTCACTCTCTCTTTTTGATATTGGAATGTATGCTTGAGAGTGTATAGCCTCTGAGCTTGTTTCCTCATGTTTATGATTGATGAGGAGGCTGCATATGCTTTGTCTACCCTTCTCAACAACTCCTCATCATGTAGTTTGTGATGCTCTTCTTCTTCTAGCTTCACTTTAACTGTTTGTCTTTGGAGCTCAGGAGTAATTGTTAGAGGGAGACTTTTGGCCTTAGCCAATGACATGACAGTCGAGATTGGCAGCCTATCTTCTTCCTCATCATCTTCTTCTACTTCTTCTTCTAGCCTCAACACCCTTCTCTTCCTCTTCAGGGGTTCATCATCAGCTATTGGTTTTGTGGGTGAGGGAGTTGGTTTAGTGGGTTGTGATGTGGTTTGTTTTGGTGTGGGAAATTGGGCAGGCTGTTCTAGCAATTTGGATGTGAGTGATGCTTTGGTTTGCTTGGCTAGAGCAGTTCTGTTCCCAGCACCAGCTTCACTTAGGGCTTCTATGACCAGCCCCTTGGTAAATACCTCAGACGAACAGATCTTGGTGGTTATTGCCAAGATGCTGTCCCTGTGCCATGACTTGATCTCCAGGACTGATCTCCCTAGATACTTTGAAGTGAACCTGGTCAAGTCTCTCCCTTTCTTCAGTGCTATAGCCAGTCCATCGGTTTTCTATCTCTTGAACCTCTAACTTCTGGATCTCTGAGTCAAGTTGAGCAGTATCAAAGCCTTGCCTAAACAACTGATCAATGATGTTATCCATTGATCGGCTATGTTGGGCATTAGCTTCCTTTATCATCTCATCCAACTTCTTCTCAGACTCCTTTTCTCCCTTCTCATTTTCTCCCTTCTTCTTTTTGTATGTGACATGAAAGTCTTTTGCACTTTCAGTTACTTTCTCCATGTCATTTTCCTTCTCCCTCTCCTTCTCTTTCTCAGTCTCCACTACCATCTCCTTCTTAGTTTCTACCACCTTCTCAACTTCTTTCTCTTTCTCCTCCTTAATCCTCTTCCTCTTGATTGCTTTCACTGACTGACTCTCCCTCTTTTTGGTTGCATTGGTTGCAACGGTTTGACTGTCAGAAAGCTTCTTGGCTACAGTAGTATCCAGCATTGGATGAATAGTTGAGGAAAGCCTCTCATCAAGGGTTTTAATCACAATGTCAGTGATAATGGGTGTGATGAGAGGCAGGGAGTTTTGAAAGATAGCAGCTATTTTCTCAGGGGGGTTCTGTCCCTGAGAAATAGTGCCAGAAGCAGAGGCTGGTGGTCAAGATTTTAGGAGTGGCTCTATGTGTGTTTGGAGACCTTCAGATGAAGGTACCATCTGTGGGTTTATGGTGTTAGATGGACTTGATTCTTGAGAGAATTTGGTAAGTAGCTCTTTTAATCTACTTACCTCTTCCTCAAGAATTGTGTTCTGGGCTAGAACATCATAAAAGAAGCCCAGGTCATCATCAGTGTTAGCTGAATCACCTGACCTCCTGATTGTATCAGGATGTACATGTGCTGAGTGTGGCTCAATTATCACATATGCCCCTTGTTCTTGGTACTGGGGACTTCCTGCCTCAAGAGAAGATCCTTCATCAGCAGTTGCCTCTGGTGAGGACTTAGATATGTTACCAGCTTCATCCTGTTCATTTGCTGAAGCAGGGGAAGTGGCAGCCTCACCAGATGTTCTTGTCTCCTCTTCCACACTGGGAGATAAAACATTATAATCCTGGTGCTGTGGGTGCTCATCAACACTTGAGTCCTCCCTCTCATTGGTTGTGGTTTTCCCATTTGTGATAGGTGCCTGGGGAGAGGGTGGAGTGTTAAGATGAGTCAGCACTTCTGCAATGATGAATGTTGGGCTTTGAGGGGCGGTTGCAGTGGGAGATAGGGTTGAAGCAGTTTGCACCTGGGGAGACGGGTGCTTTTCAATAGCAACCTCCTCAAGTTAGAAAGGTTCAAGATGTGTGGGTGCCCCTGACGTGGTTGCATCAGGATCCTGTTGAGAGGATGCCTGAGCGGTTGTGGCTGGTGGAGTCCTTGTAACTACTGGGGGATTAAGACCAGTAGCTACTTCCTGCGTTTGTGTTGCAGGGGCATCCTCAGGGGACTCATCTCCCTGAGTAGTCTTTTTGGGCTTTTTGTGTTTGGGTTTGGTGGGGACTTTGGATTTGGAGGTGGAGGCTGTGGGTTCCAGCTGCTTGGGTTTTCGTAGCTTGGCAGCCTGTTTCAGTGTTTGGTCAGAGTTGTGCCTGGAGTATACTTCAGAAAATACAGCCATAGCAGGGACTCCAAGGCTAACAAGTCCCTCAGCATTCAGCTGGTTCTCAATGATGGCCATAATGAATCGTGAATATAATATCCATTGGTTAGCAAGAGGTTTTAGGACCATATCTTTAAGTTCTAAAAATATTATTTCAGAAAAATTTAAGCTTTGTTGCTCAAGGATAGAAAATAATACTTGTTGCCACCTAGATGACATTTGATCCCAAGAAGAAGTCTTAGGGGCTAAGCAGACATTCACCATGTGGAATATAAGGCATTCAGCGTCATGGAAATGCTTCTTGAGGATGGTAGAAGCATGTAGATCACCCTGGTATCCATGGTGGGTAAAGGATAGATCAGTTGTGCCCTTTGGATATCCAGTAGGGAAGGTGGCATCATTCAATTTTAGGGTTTGGCGAATGATTGCCGGAGTGATGACCACCTTATGGTTGTTGACGAATGACTGGAGAGAGACCTTGGTGTCATTCTCTCCAGTGAGGGTGACGTTCGTCCAGAACTGGTGTAGGGAGTCGGCATATATGGTCGGATTAAGAAGAAAGGCCGTTTTGTATTGGGAATCGACCACGAGATCTATGGCATTATCGAACTTGGTCCAAAATGGTGATTTGGTAAGGTAAGCGGCACACTTGTGTCTTGGTTTGAGCTGCATGGTCGCCATTAATATGAGAGGTTTTAGAGGTTTTGAATGTTAGGTTATGAGAGAATGAAAAACTCTGAAGTTAGGGTTAGGTATTTATAAGGTATGGTGATGAAACAGCTGAAAGAAAATGACTGAAGGTTTTGGTGTTAGTCATCAGTTGTTTGAAACGACTGATGACATGGTTTTAACCTTCAGAGGTTGTAAACGACTAAAAGCTTGGTGTTAGTCATCAGTAGTTTGAAACTACTGAAGACATGGTATTCACTTTCAGAGGTTGTAAATATCTGAGGACTTGGTGTTAGTCATCAGTAGTTGAAACTACTGAGACCATGGTTTTGTCCTTCAGATGTTGTAAACGACTGAAGACTTGTTGTTAATCATCAGTAGTTGATAACTACTGAAGATATGGTTTTCATCTTCAGACGTTGTAAACAACTGAAGACTTGGTTTTAGTCATCAGTAGTTGTAAACTACTGAAGACATGGTTTGGCTTTAGTTGTTGTAAACAACTGAGGACTTGGTGTTAGTCATCAGTAGTTGTAAAACTACTGAAGACATGGTTTTGTCCTTCAGTTGTTTGGATATGAAACAACAGATGTTGAAATCAGCTGAAGAGTAAATTTACTCATCAGCTGTTGTCGTCAATTCAGTTGTTTCATTCTGACCTCAACATTTACTCATCAGACTTTGTCTGATTTTCAGATGTTTCATTGGCCTTCAGCTTTTGTGAATAGTTATTCTTCAGCTCTTGTGAACAGATGTTCAGAAGATCTGATGAAATAAATTATTCTTCAGAGCTTGTGAACAAATATTGTCTTCAGTACTTATGTATAAAATTACACATCAGTACTTGTGAATAAAATTTGTTCTTCAGTACTTATTTGTTGAAATAGGCATCAGTAGTTATAACCACATCAGTAGTTGTAACTACATCAGTTGTTTTTAACAAATAATGCACTTCAGTACTTTGAAGTATTTTAGTCTTCAGTAGTTATAAAAAATGCTAAAGACTAAATAACTCATCAGTACTTATTTTTGACTTTTGTATACTAATGCTCATCAGTACTTGTATGATCAGCACTAGTATTAGTCAATTTATTCTAGCTGCAGTATACCAAGCCTTAGCACCAGATTTTGAAAAGTGGCACTATCTAAAGGCTTAGTAAATATGTCTGCAAGCTCATCAGCACTAGGAACAAACTTTGGATCAATCAGACCTTCTTCATAACAATCTCTTATAAAATGATGTCTGATCTCAATATGTTTGGTCCTGGAATGCTGGACTGGATTCTTAACAATACAAAGAGCTGAAGCACTATCCATTAGTAATAGAGTCTTAGTCTCTGTAATGCCATAATCCAATAGTTGATTCTGAAGCCAGAGTACCTGGGATGTACAACTTGCAGCAGCAATGTACTCTGCTTCAGCAGTGGATGTAGCAATTGATGTTTGTTTCTTACTCTACCAAGAAACTAAACAATTGCCTAAGAACTGGCATCCTCCAGAAGTTGATTTTCTGGTCACTTTGCCTCCTGCATAGTCACTATCAGAGAAAGCAATTAATTTGCAAGAATGCCCAGTAGAATACCAAAGACCTAGAGATTGAGTGCCTTGCAAGTATCTAAAGATCCTTTTGACTGCAATCAAATGGGATTCTTTAGGTACAGCCTGAAATCTAGCACAGACACAAGTTGCAAACATGATGTCTGGTCTAGAAGCTGTAAGGTACATCAAGGACCTAATCATACATCTGTAAAGGGTTTCATCAACTGCTTTACCTTTCTGATCAACATCCAGTTGTGTGGTGCTGCTCATGGGAGTAGAACAGGGCTTACAGTTTTGTAAATCAAACTTATTCAAAAGATCTTTTGTAATTTGGATTGATGAATGAAAGTTCCATCAGCCCTTTGTTTGATTTGCAAACCCAGAAAGAACTGTAATTCTCCCATGGTACTCATTTCAAACTTTTGCTGCATTAGCTTTGTGAATTCATCACACAACTACGGATCAGAGGATGTAAAAATAATATCATCAACATAAATTTGAACAAGTAGCTTATGCTGTCCCACTTTCTTTATGAATAAAGTTTTATCAATGGACCCTCTAGTGAAATTATTTTGTATAAGAAAATTTGATAATGTTTCATACCAGGCTCTAGGAGCTTGTTTCAACCCATAAAGAGCCTTATCAAGCTTATACACCCAATCAGGATGTTTATTATCCTCAAAACCTGGTGGTTGACACACTTAAACCTCTTCTTTTATTTTACCATATAAAAAGGCACTTTTGACATACATTTGAAAAACTTTAAGATTGTGAAAGGCAGCATAAGCTAAGAACAATCTAATTGCCTCCAGTCTGGCTACAGGGGCAAAGGTTTCATCATAATCAATACCTTCTTCTTGTGCAAACCCCTATACAACCAACCTGGCCTTGTTCTTAACAATTTGGCCCTTTTCATCTGTTTTATTCCTAAACACCTATTTAATGCCTATTGCACACTTACCTTAGGTTAAAGGAACTAGCTCCCACACTTGCTGCTTTTTGAACTGAAGAAGCTCAAGCTGCATGGCTTCAACCCATCCATTGTCTCTTAATGCAACATGATAATTCTTTGGCTCTTGCTGACTGATGAAGAGAGCATAGAAGCAGAAATTGGACAATTGAATTCTGGTTGAAACTCCAGCATTGATATCACTAATGATTTGAGACATTCGGTGATTCTTCAGCTCTTGATAAACAATGAGATCTGTGCAAGTGTTTGTAGGACCTTCAGCAGCAACAGATGGTGATGCAGATTCTTGAAACCATTTAGGGGATGGCAATTCAAAAAAGTGGATGATTCAGAAATCTCATCAGCATTTATTGTGGATGGAGCTGCTGAAGCTACAGGAGCAGCAGGTTTAGATGACTCAGGCAGTTGGTCACTAAACCTGAAAAAGGTGAGTACTGTCTACATCATCATCAGTACCACCAGTGGAGAACTGTTGACAGGAGCAACAGCTGGAGCCTGATAAGGAACATATTCCAGTATGTCCAAATCAAATAACTCCATAGGGTTTTGTGGAATATTTCCTTTGGAGATTCATTAAATTTCACATGCAAAGTCTCTTCAACTACCTTTGTTCTGCAGTTGAAAACTATGTATGCCTTGCAAGTAGATGAAAACCAACAAAATACCCTGCATCCACCTTCGATTCAAACTTCTGGAGTGGATTGGTTGTGTTGAGAATGTAACAGGGACACCCAAATGCTTTAAAGAATGAAATCAAAGGGGCCAAATGATGTACTACTTCATAAGAAGTCTTCATCAACCTTTGATTCACTAATACTCTATTGTGCACATAGCAAGCTGTGTTGACAGCTTCAGCCCAAAAGGTCAATGGCAAACCTGAGTCAGCCAACATTGACCTTGCAGCTTCAATAAGGGTCCTGTTCTTTCTCTCCACCACTCCATTTTGTTCAAGAGTTCTTGGAATGCTGAACTGCCTCTTGATTCCCTTTGACAGGTACAAGTCATCAAGTGTATGATTTCTAAATTTTGTACCATTATCACTCCTCACACACTTGACTGGAAGGGAATACTACTTCTCCACATATAACACAAAGTTCATAATAGCTTTTGCAGCCTCATCTTTGGAATGCAAGAAGAAAGTCCATACAAATCTGGAGTAATCATCCACAATTACCAGACAGTATTTCTTCTTTGTCATGCTCATCACTCTGACAGGTTCAAAAAGATCCATATGCCATAATTGCAAGCAAGCATTGGACTGTGGCTTTTCTATTGGAGGGAATGAGACTTTGTGTTGCTTCCCCTATAAACAAGCAGTGCAGTTGTCTTCACATTTGAACTTCTTCATAGGGGTAAGGATATGGCATATGACCTTGAGGGACAAAATATGCAGGTGATGACTGAGCTTGTGATGGATGACCAGAACTGGTGGAATGTTGCCCTTTGTTCTGTGAGCTATTGCTTGGGAAGGTCACAAAGGGTGCAGATGAGTTAGATCCAGATGATCTACACTCTCTAGCAAAGTGTCCAAGCTTGCTCTTGTCAAAACCAACTTTGGTTTTGCCAGAGAGACCAGGAAATTTCCTGCCAGTTCTTTTGTAGAACTTTTGAGATTGGATATTGATCTTTGCCATTTGGCTCAAAATATCCATCTCTTCTAGATCATCATCTGGAATGCCCTTCAGATCTTCCATCAAAACGCACAAGTTATCACTGCTACCACCTGAACTACCATCCACACCACCAAAAGCATGTTCTACATAGGTAGAGAAATCAATATGATCATCATAGGCACTCTCTGATGCATGAGAATCAAACATGAGAATCGCTCAAACTGTTGAGTCAGAGTCTCACCTTTCCTATAAGAGAATGTCTCATATTGTTGGGCGAGGATTTCCCTAGTGTTTGCTAAGACCTCATCAGTTCCTCCGAATTGTTCCTTCAGAGCAACCCAGAGATCATGAGCAGTCTCATGATGCATGAGCCCTGAATAGATTTCATTAGGCAGTGCCATGGCCAGAATTCCATGGGCTTTAGCATCAATCTCGAACAGCTTTAGATCTTCTTCCGAATATTGATCAGGTTTTTTTGGAACCCTCTCATTTGATTCGGGAACGCTCACCATAGGCTTGTATGGTCCATGCACCACTGATTTCCAACAACCAGCGCTGTTGATAGACAGATGATGGAGCATACGTCGTTGCCATATGTTATACTCACTCCTAACAAGCATCGGAGGCTTTGTTGAGGAGCCAGTATTGTGAGGATCATTTGTTGGTGTCGCCATTGAACAAATTCAAGCTAATTCAAAGTAATTTCATAAAATCTAGCTCAAAACCACGTAAACCTCAAATTTAATGACCAGAAGCAGCAGAAACTCAATCTCTATAACCGATTCTTGCAAATTTGCTAATTCGATCAAACGTAGATGTCAAAAGAGCAGTTTCAATGATCAATTATTAAATCGATCAATGATTAACCAGCTCTGATACCATTTGAAAGGATCTCAGCATCTAGTTTGATCAATTAGATTAGAATTGCAGTGGAATTAGAACACGAATTAGAACAAATTCAAGCAAGACCACAATAGATATATCAATGTAACAGTATGGTTATAGAATAAGAGAGAGTTTCTGCAAAAGAAATGTATTTCATTTAACACATGCTTCGGCAAGTTTACAATTAGGTCATATTTCCTTTTATAGGGAAAGATGACGTCAGCTGATGTCACTTGACAGTGACATCTAACCGTTATTACAAACTACTGAAACTAACACAACTACTGAAGATGTCAAATAGCTGACATCTTCTTACAAAAGTCTAAGTGTTAGCTATCATTACAACTACTAAAAAGAAACTACTGAAAGGAAACCATCACAACAACTAAAGATTACTTCTTCAGCTGTTGTGACAAACTCTGAAGGCTTCAGTACTTGGACTTCAGACTTGAACTTCAGTTGTTATCATCAGCAGATGTCTTCAGTTGTTGTCATCAGCTGATGTCTTCAGTCTTTGTCTTCAGTCTTTGTACTTCAGCTGATGGTCTTCAGTACTTTAGTCTTCAGCTGATGAAGTCTTCGGTGCTTTAGTCTTCAGCTGATGAAGTCTTCAGTCTTTGTCAACAGCTGATGAGTCCTTCAGCAGTTGTTATGATGTTTTGTGGGACTTAAAGGTTTTTCTGATCTGGCTCATTGGTTTTTTTGGTCCAACATTATTATTATTATTATTATTATTATTATTATTATTATTATTATTATTATTATTATTATTATTATTATTATTATTATTATTATCATTATTATGTTTATTGTTGTTGTTATTATTATTATTATTATTATTATTATTATTATTATTATTATTATTATTATTTTTATAACTCTTTAATATTTGGTAAATAGTATTTAGTTAATAATATAATACTTAATTTAAATAGTAAAATTATAAAGGAAAAATATTAATAAAATGTTAATTTAAATTATCATAAATAAAGCAATACTTAATATTGTGAATTAAATCATATGCATTAACTTATGTATTAGTTAGAATAAGTTTATTAATGAGGGTAATTTATAAATATTTGCATAAAATACTTGTACTAAATCATTAAATTATTGTTTCAGGCGTCTTATGAAAAATAAGAAATTATGTATTATATAGTAATAGAGAAACATAAGGTTGATTCTCTTTTATGGCCAGTCTTAAATACTGATTATATTATTATTATTATTATTATTATTATTATTATTATTATTATTATTATTATTATTATTATTATTATTATTATTATTATTATTATTATTATTATTATTATTATTATTGTTATTATTATTGTTATTGTTATTATTGTTGTTATTGTTATTGTTATTGTTATTGTTATTGTTATTGTTATTGTTATTGTTATTGTTATTGTTATTTTTATAATTTTGTAAATATTTGGTAAATAGTCTTAGTATATAATATAATACCTAATTCAAATAGTAAAAATATAAATAAAAATATAAATATAATGTTAATGTAAATTATTATAAATAAAGTAATACTTAATATATTAAATTTAATCATATGCATTAACTCATGTATTAATTAGAATAAGTTTATCAAATGATGGCAATTTAGGCACACTTGCATAAAACACTTATACCATATGCTTAAATAGTTGTTTAAGTCGTCTTATAGAAAATTAAAAAATTACCAATCTACTCATGGGTTTTGTATTATATAGTAGTAGAGATAAATGAATTAAATTAAAATTCATCATAATATTACCACAATAACCCAACAGGTATCTTAAGGTTAAGATAAATTACTATTTTGACATCTAAAAATGATTTATAAATAATATAGATAGTATAGATATTCGTTATTGCTTTCTATATGCTATGTATAATGAATTGACTTACGTGATACGTTGGTGCTATTAATTCTCTTTTATGACCAAACTTAAATACTATTTATATTATTATTATTATTATTATTATTATTATTATTATTATTATTATTATTATTATTATTATTATTATTATTATTATTATTATTATTATTACAACAACGATGTAAATATTTGGTAAATAGTATTTACTTAATAATCAAATTCTTAATTTAAATAGTAAAATTATAGATGAATAATATAAATATAAGGTTAATTTAAATTTTATAAATAAAATAACATTTAATACAACAAATTAAATCATATGCATTATATCATGTACTAATTAGAATATGTTTATTAAATGAGAGCGATTTAGAAACACTTGCATAAAACAATTATACCATATGCTTAAATAGTTGTTCTAGGCGCCTTATAAAAAATAGAAAACTAACAATCTACCCATGGGTTTTGTATTATATAGTAGTAGAGATTATCAACACTTCAAATTAATTAGGATTATTCCAAAAAAATTTCTGTTATGTATACCTCAATGTGTTATATTGTTTTATATACTGTCACACCCCGTTGATCGTGATTGACTGTGACCGACTTATATCAACATAATGCAGCGGAACAATATATATTTCTTATATAAATTTAAGTCTAGAGATCCATCGCCTACATGGAATCCATTTCAATTTAAATAAATTGATTGAACATTGTCTAAACCCAAATCCATATTTTTAATAAATTGTCTTCAATGATAATAAATAGATAGGGTGGTGGCTAATCTCCAAAGGTCCAACTAGGTTGGTTTCTATCCATGATCACCTATTTAAATTATTCTCTCCTGAAATACACTCCCAAAATAGATCAACATAATGTTTGTGAGCTCGTAAGTTTAATACACATGAATATCACAATTTGAAATAAATAAACATTGTTTTTTATGCACTAAAGAATGTATCACAATCAAACTTGGACCCGGGTGACTGTAACACCCCTAAATTTATTAAAAAGAATAGAAAAAGAAAAGTAAGGGTGCAAATAGGAAGTCAGTTCAAAAGCAATGGGTTAAAAGCGTGCAAGGGCCAAACTTGAACATAGTGGGGGTTTAAAATAAGAAAGGGTTGCCATACTTTCTTCCCCGCACCATTCAACCTTCGGTCCTAGAGAGAGAGAAGCTCTCAACCGGTTTTAGAGAGAGAAATTGCAAGTTCTTCAAGAAAGGTAAAGTTTTCAAGTGTTTCTTCGCTGTTTTCTGCTGGGTTCGAGCTTTTGGGCCAATATTATGGTGTTTAGTGCTTGTTTTCATGGGTTTTAGGTGCTAGACCTTCAAGTGGGTTCTCGGGTTTGAGGGAGTTGTGCTTGGGAGCAGTCAAGGTGAGTTCTAGGACCCCTATTTTACTTGTTTTCAACCGATTTTGGGCTGGAACACATAGAAACCCGTTTTTGAAAATGTGTGTGTTTGACCCATTTGGGTGTGATTGTGTATAGTGTGTTTAGAGTGTGATTTTGGGCGTGTGCGTGCTTGAATGGTGTCATAGTATGTTTTCTTAAGGATTAGCAGGGTTGATTTGGGCTTAGAATGAGTTTGGAAGGGTTTGGAAGTCGAAAATTGCGACTGCAGTTCGGGATGACATTTGCTAAACATTCAGCAGCTAAGTCTTTTGTTCATCCGCATTTCTTTTTGTTCATCCGCATTTCTTTTGTTCATCCGTATTTGCTACAGTGTCATCCTTATTTGCTACAGTGTCTGCATTTGTTCTACCAGCATTTCTTTGCACACTTAGAATGTTTTCCGAAGACTTTCATCCACATTGCTCATCCGCATTTGCTACAGTTCCATCCGCATTTGCTAGAGTGTCATCCATATTTGATACATGTCATCCACATTTGCTACAGTGTCATCCACATTTGCTATAGTGTCATTAGCATTTCTTTGGACACTTAGAATATTTTCTGAAGACTTTCGTCCACATCTGTACTTGCTCGTCCACATTTGTTTTGGGAAGTAGAATTTAATACTAAGAAATGATGTTTTGGGGCGGTTTATGCTCATTTATGTTGCGTTTGCTTTGTGTGCTGCTATGATGATAGTGTTGCCGCTTACCCTAGGTGACTGGATCAGCTTCGTGCACAATGTTCGTGATTTAATTACCACAGGTCCAGCACCAGCACTCGTGCATAATGTTCGGGCATAGCACATGGTATTGATCCAAAATAAAAGAAGAAAGATAAGTGGTGCATGTACTTGTCCTAGGTGACTGGATCAGCTTCGTGCACAATGTTCATGATTAATTACCACAGTTCCAGCACCAGCACTACCGCACAATGTTCGGGGTATTGTACATGTCATCGAAAGTAATGAACGTATGAATGAATGTAACGAACATACGGACGAATGTAATGAATGTATGAATGAAAGTAAGAAACGTACGAACGAAAGAAAGAGTTTATGAATAAATGTGAATGTTAACGATGAATGGTAAATGGACGAAAGCTAATGAATGAATGATGAAGATAATAATGATATTATCTAGGTGTACGTATGTTGTGTGACCGCATGTATGTAAGGAACGGTTTAACGAAAGAAAAATATGTTTGTTTATAAAACTAGAACTCACTCAGCAAAGCTGAGTTTTTATGTGTTTCCAGTTGGCAGGTAGTGTTGCTAAGGATGGCACGAGGCGGCTACTCAGCTCTTTTGGGATGGCATCCATTTATAGAATGCTTTTATGATGTAATACAACAATGTATTTTGTACACTAATTGACAATGTATTATTTGACAAAAGTATTTATAATGAAATGAGATGGCTTTTGAAAGTTTCCGCTGCATAATTTTTATAATGATTATAAAATGATGTGTTTTAAGTGCGATGATGACCGGCTGTAAGCGTCCTGGGAACAAGTCCTTACAAGTTGGTATCAGAGCCAAAGTTTAAGTGAAACGGGTAAATTTTTAAAATAAACCTTAACTTAAACTGAAAATGGGAAGGAAAGGGATGGGATGCCAATCTGAGTAGCTGCGTGCCATCAGGTATTTTCTTAAAGTTAACCGGTAGTATGTGCGCATGTTATGTGTTTATGTGTTGCTGGTAGATTTAGATACTGATAAATTCAGGAGAGGTAATGCTCGGGGTGCGAAGAGTAAAGTAAGTGGCTAATCACAACTGGCCACTGTAATTAGGGACTTACTATACTTGACATAAACTGAGATATTCCCTTGAATGACCGTGTTGGTGTTTGAATCTTTCAGTGTGTGATAGAGGATGGCCGGTGGTAGATCATCCAAAGCCTTGCGTGGTGGGCTTGCTGCTGCATCGCGGCCCAAAAGAGGCAGGCCTATAGCTGAGAAGGTGGTTCCTGAAGAACCCGAGACCCCTCATCTGGAGGGTGTAGACGAGAGCGCCAATTTGAAAGCCTCGGTAAAGGAGGCTACAGTGGAGGAGGTGCACCAGGTCATGCAGACAATCTTACCGTCTGTGGTGACCGAAGTGATAAAGGCTGTATGGGAAAGAGAACGGAAGGAGAGGAACTGGTCCTCGGGAGGACGTGAACAAACGAAGCCTGAAACGGTTCTTCTGATAAAGAAGAGGAGGAGGAAGAAGAGCATATGCCGGGGGCGGGCCGAGCGGTAACTACGGGGATTTTCAACGATGCAAGCCCCCAACTTTTGATGGTAATGGCACTTCTGTTGCTGCTCACCATGGGTGAGGGAAATGGAAGCCGTTCTGAATATCAGTGAGTGCTGGGAAGATTAGAAAGTGAAGTTTGCTGCCCATTCTTTTGTGGACTCGGCTCTGTGCTGGTGGGACAATATAGTCCAAGCCGAGGGTAGCAGGACTATTGGGAGGATGAGGTGGTCGGAGTTGAAGAAGTTGGTTATTGAGGAGTTTTGTCCTCATCGGGAAATGGATAAGGTCGAGAGGGAGTTCCTGCAGCTGGAGGCGGGAACGATGACACACCAGCAATACACCACGAAGTTCAACGAGATGGCACGTCTTGTAGAAGACTACATAAGGCTCGGCAAAACAACGAAAGCAAAAAGAAGAAGTCAAGCAAAATCCAGATTTTAAGTGAAAGCTGATTCCATGCGAGAGGCTGGACCCGCGCGAAAGGCACAACCGCGCGACAAGTCTGTCGCGCGAGAACTTATAGTTTTAGTATAAATTTGTAATTTTCATTTTGTAATGTAGTCTTTGATCATTTTTCATTCCAGAACTCTTGTATTACTGTGTGTTTTCGCACAAGACTTGTCATAGGTTGTTTTGTTCAATACAAGAAGCATATTTTTGATCAATTCGATTCTTCTCTTATTCCAATCATGTTTACATTCCGTATTCACATGATTGAGATCGTGATTTGATTATTTATGGGATAAATCCATAGTTTTACAATTGGTATCAGAGCATTAAGCTCTAGAACCACGATTTGAAGAAGTTTTGGATTGATTTCTACTCATTTCTGGTGGTATTCATCATTGGTTACTTGAGATTAAGCCATGGTGATGTTATGCTGCCAAAATTTCGAGAATTTGGATTGAATTGGACTGATTTAGTGGACTTTAGTTGAAATTTAATCATAATTAAGTTTAAAAATTGAACTAAATTCATTAAAATCGGACTAAAATGAGTATAATCGGACCTATTCAGTGATTTGGAGGTGATTTTCGCTTGAAAAACACTTGGAGAATTGATTGTGCATGAAAATTGGAATTTTCGCGTGCGAAATTAACAATTTTCGCACAGGCAGTTAACTTGCTTTTCACGCGATTTCGCTTGAAGGTTAAAGTGGAATCTCGCACGAATTAAAGCCTCGCGTGAAAAATTGGGTCGCGTGAAAACTGTTATCGCACGAAAGCTTCTCTCGCACGAAAAGTCTGATTTCTGAATTTCTGATCAACATGTCTTCAACAACACCTAATCTAAAGCATCTTACTGCTTCTCTTCATCTTGATACTGAAATTGGTATTGGGAACAAGCCACCTAGACTTCTTAGCGAAGACGATTATGCAGATTGGGCTTACAGATTTGAAAATCATGTTATTTATACGGAACCAAAGATGTGAAGGTCGATCCAGTATGGTCCGTATATTCCCATGTACAAGAATGATAAAGGGGAGATGGTCAAGAAACCAGAACACTTATGGGACGAAGATGACATGAAGAGGTTAAAGCTTGATGACAAAGCTTATGCTGCTATTACTATGGCCTTGACTACTGAAATTTCTCATAAGTTTAAAGAGTTCTGAGGTGCAAAGGTGTTATGGGATGCACTAGAAACTCAGATAATGGGCAATAAAGATATGAGGGAAAGTAAAAAGGATATGTTGAATCAAGAATTCAACATGTTTAATCATATTGTGGGTGAAGTGTTGGATGTTCAGATTGCCAGGTTTGTTAAACTGGTAACTAAAATGAAGAGTGTTGGGATTACTCTGGAACCAATTATGGTAAACAATAAGCTGCTGAATTCACTTCCATACAGTTGGAATCACAACTGTACACTGATCAAGAGAACTAAAGACTTGTATACTCTTCCTTTGACCGATCTTATTCCAACTATCAAGTCGTATGAAATGGATGATAAGCAGAGAGTTGCAAATCATCTAACTTCTTTTGGTGCTGAAGCAACTTCTCTTTATTCTAGGATGGCTAGTAATCCTAATTACTATGTCAGTTATACCCAGATATGTCAGCAACAACAAACTGGAAGTTTAGCATCTTCTAATATACAACCAGTAATGAACCCTCAAGTTCAAATTCCAGCTGCTCAACACTATTCCCCATCATCCATCAACAAATCCCTCAAACTCAAGCTCATCAAAGTGGTCAACATGCTTATGTTGCTACCACTAATTCTTCAAAAAAGACAGTCCAGATTGCTGAGGAACATCTTGCCCTATTCACTACATTCATGTCAAGCTATGAAGCTTTCATGGCTGGTAGACTCACTGCTCCTAATGTCTTGGTTGATGATCTTCAACAAGTCAATCCTGATGATGTAGAGGAAAATGACATCAAGTACCAAATGGCTATGGTGGTATACAGGGCGAAGAACTTTGGTAGACGTACTGGGAGAAAGATGTTTGGTGTAAACAACTCTAGTAAAATTGGCTTTGACAAGTCTAACCTGAGATGTTACAATTGTGACAAACCAGGTCATTTTGCTAGAGAATGTACTGAACCCAAGACTGGTCAAGCTGAAGGCCCAAAAAGAATGGTGACAGTGGAGATTAAATCAAAGAAAGACAAAGCAAGTACTTCTGGTGGTAACAAAGCGTTGGTTTCACAAACTGATGCAGAATATGACTGGTCAGACCAAATGGAAGCTCTTGATCTGAAATTATCTACTGCTTTAATGGCCAAGATTGTTAGTAAACCTGAAGAAGAGGAGAATCTATTTGCTGAGTTTGTTTCTAATGATCTAATGGAAGGCTTGTTTGCTGAAAAAGAAGAAGAGAAGGAGGTAGTTGAAAAGGAGAAGGAAGAAGTTGAAGAAGAGAAAGAAGAAGTTAACTGTGAAGAGAAAGCTGAGAAGAAAGAACAGTATGAGAAGTTGCTGAGAAAAGGATAGCGGTTGAAGAGTACACTGTTGAGCCTCCGGTCAAATGCCAATGTGAAGATCTAAAGACTGTTGAAGTTGCTCCAGTGGAAGAACAAGCTGCTGTTATGAAGGCTTTCATGGTTAAGAAGGTTGAAGAGACTGAAGGAGAAAGTTCTGAACCAAAGGTATATGATGGTTTATGCACAAATTCTTGTGTTGAGAAAGTTCAAAGGTATAGAGTTCATAATGAAAACTTGAGAATGGAAGTTGAAAAACTTCAATATCAAGCTCGAAAACACAAATCAAATGAAAAGATTTTTAAAGAAAAACTTGAAGGTTTAAATAATACAGTATATAATTTACAATTAAATCTTCATCATAAAGAATGTACAAATAATGATTTGACAGATAGAAATAATGAACTCGCCTTAGAAATCAATAGACTCAACAGTGAACTAGCCTCGGCTAAATTGACTGTTGAAAAATTTGAACTTTCATCAACTATGGTTGAAGGGATTATCAAGTCCCAAATGACACAGAAGATAAAAGGAGCAAAATACGGTGTTGGATTTTCAAACATTGCTCCTCCAATTAATCATGATTATTCATGTTTACCTTCATCTGATGTCATTTCTGATTCTGATATGAGCTATGGGATAGGTTTCTCTCCATCCCTAGACTTAAAACCCTCAGTTAAAGTAAATCTTTCTGTTGATCCTATCATAATAACTAAACCTAAACAATCAACTGAAAATTTCTGTGCAGATCATGTGAAGTCGATGGTTTGGTTAAAGAGTGGGAGAGTGACAGTGAGAGTGAAAATGAAAGTGAAAGTTTAAAAATAAGAATGCAAATGCTTTAAGATCTGGTTGTAATCAAACTTTGTCAAGAAATGAAAAGATTGTTGATTTGAATGAGATTAAATCAAATAATACATGTAATTTGAATGCAAATCAGAGGGCAAATCAAAAAGCAAAACTTGAAAATGACTTTAAAAATAGATTTGTTTCTAAAGGTTTAATTGAAAATGAAGATTATATTTTTAAGGAAACGAATTTTCGATTCTTTAAAAATAAACTTCATCATAATGCTAACCTTGTGAACCAAGATATTTGTAGCCCAGATTTGCAAGTGAATGCTCTTTCTTCATCCAATCTGAAAATTCAAAAGCCTGGTCCTTCTCCAGCATCCATTCGTATATCAAAGCCTGGTCCTACTCCAGCAAATTCTAAGACTGGTCCTATTCCAGCATCATCAGTTCCAAAAGTCACAGCTGCTAAATCTCATATCAAAAGTTGTCATAATTCAACAATTTCCTCGAATATGCAAAAGATGAACAAGCAATTATCAAATGAAGCAAAGATTCGAGAGACTGTGCAGAATGTTAAACCAAAAAGTCAATCTGACTTTGGTTTTATGACAATTTCCATAATTGTCATCCACAGTTTGTTTTCCACACACAACAAAGGAAATGTTATTAGTGTGGAAACATAAATCATTTAGCAAATAATTGTCCTTTTCGACAAAAATCATTAAGCAAACAACGATTTCATAATTCTATTGCTAATAATAGAAAAATGTTTTTCACTCGTGGAAAATTTGCAAAACAAATGAAATCAAAAGTTAATGTCAAAAAGAATAAGAGTTTGAAAAATGATTTAAAAGAAAACATCAAGGTGAAAAGTGTTAATGAAAAGACTGATATGCTAAATAAACATAACAATCTAAAATCTTTTTGTCTTGGTGCAACACATAATGTGCTCAAGTCATGTTTGACTTGGGTACCAAAAGCTAAGTAAGTTTGTTACTTATGCAGGGACAACCGCAAAAGACTATTGAAAGCCTATGGCATGTAGACAGCGGTTGTTCACGATACATGACTGGGAATTTATCTTTACTACAAGATGTTCAGTCTTATAATGGTGGAAGAGTGATTTTCGCAGGAGACAAAGGAGGACGAATAACTAAGCATGGTACAGTTACTGGTGTCCTTAGCTTTGAAAATGTGAACTTTGTTGAGGAATTAAAACATAACCTGTTAAGTGTGTTTCAAATTTGTGACAAACAATATTCTACACACTTCACTAACAAAGAATGCTTAATCATAAAACCGGGTTTTGTTATTCCTAATGAATGGGTTTTGATGAGGACTCCGAGAGACAATGACACATATCTTCTTGATATGCATTGTTCAAATTCTTTGGTAACTGCTTCTTGCTAATTATCCAAAGCCTCGGAGAATGATTTCATGTTATGGCATCGTCGGTTAGGACATGTCAATCTTAAAAATATGAACAAACTGGTACGTGGAAATCATGTCATTGGTTTACCTGAAAAAGAATTTCAATTAAATGAACATTGTTTGTCATATTCAAAGGGTAAACAACATAAACTTCCTCACAAACCAATTGCACACAACTCAATCGAATCAATCTTACAACTCTTACACATGGATCTTTTCGGTCCAGTGAGTGTTTTAAGTTTGGGTCGAAGATCTTACTGTTTGGTTGTTACTGATGACTTTTCTAGATTTACTTGGGTGTTTTTCTTAGCATCTAAGGATGAGACTCCACACCTTTTGATCAAGTTCATTAATTTGGTGGAGAATCAGACAGATAAAAAGGTAAAATGCATCCAAAGTGACAATGGAACAGAGTTTTGCAATCAAACGTTGAACAAATTTTGTGAATCCAAGGGAATTTCTAGACAATTCAGTGCTGCAGGCACTCCACAACAGAATGGGGTTGCAGAAAGAAGGAATAGAAAATTGATTGAAGCTGCTAGAACAATGATATCTGCTACCAAATTACCTTTGTTCTTTTGGGCTGAAGCAGTAAATACTGCATGTTATGTTCAGAATCGTTTTTTAATCAATAAAAGATTAAATATGACTCCGTATGAAATATTTTATAAACACAAACCCAAAGTTAAATATTTTAAAGCCTTTGGTTGTTGTTGCACTTTGTTGCATATAACTGAATCAACTTCAAAATTTTCTGAAAAGGCTGATGAAAGTTACTTTGTGGGATATGCTGCCAATAAGGTTGCATATCAAGTTTATAATAAAAGAACTAGACAAATAATTGAGTAATTTAACATTGATTGGCACGAGCTTAACATAACTGATGCAGGTTCAGCTCCTTCATGGGTTTATGATTATGAATTTTTTCATAAATTTTAAAATTTCTAAACCTTCGTCTGCAAATTCTAATTCTCAAGCAATATCTTTGGAGAACAAAATCATTGAGGAACTTCCATCTATTATATCTGATGATTCTGCAATTTCTTCATCATCCAAGGCTATTCCTACAGCTTCTGTGCAAGTATCAGAATGTTCTGAGTTATCAGATATTCCTTCAGAACAAATTCCTAATCAGGAGCTGGAAGAATCATTGAGTTCACCATTATCTTCATCTTCATCAGAAACTATGGATACACCAATAGAAGTCATTCAAGTTCCCTTTGAAGAATCTCCAAATGTGTCTACTGCTTCTAAAATCCTATTTTAGATGACATATTTGAAGAAAATATTGTGTATCAATCTAGACAATCTGAAGAAGTTCTTGACAATGTTGAACACATTACTAATTTAGAAGATGGGATGGTTGCAGATGATATTCCTCGATTAAGAATACATAAAACTCATCCAACAGAAGCAATCATTGGTCCATTGCATGAAGGAGTCATTACCAGAAGTCGATCAGGAGCAATCAACACATGCCTTTATGCTTGCTTTCTATCGCAAATAGTGCCCAAGAATGTGAAAATGGCACTCAAGGAAAACAGCTGGATAGAAGCAATGCAAGATGAGTTGATGCAATTTAAGAAGCTGAATGTTTGGCATCTTGTAGAACTTCCAAAGGATAAGCTTCAGATTGGAACAAAGTGGATATTCAGAAACAAGACGGATGAAAAAGGTTTATAGTTCGAAACAAAGCACGTCTTGTGGTGCAGGGATTCTATCAAGTTAAAGGATTGGATTATGAAGAAGTGTATGATCCAGTTGCACGACTTGAAGCAATACGCATATTCTTAGCCTTTGCTTCATACATGAATATCAAGGTGTATCAGATGGATGTTAAAACTGCCTTTTTATACGGAGAAATGAAGGAAGAAACCTATGTTTGTCAGCCTCCAGGATTTGAAGACCCAGATCATCCTGATTATGTTTACAAGTTGGATAAGGCATAATATGGTCTACATCAAGCACCTCGTGCTTGGTATGCAACTCTGACTGAACATTTGCTTGCAAATGGTTATTCACGAGGCACAATTGATCAAACCTTATTCATTCGTAAATCAGGCGATGACATCATTCTGGTTCAAATCTATGTCGATGATAACATCTTTGGATCTACAAATAATAGTATGTGCACGGAGTTTGAAGAAGTGATGAAAAAGAAATTTGAGATGAGTTCCCTTGGAGAAATTTCATTTTTCTTGGGTATTCAAGTTACTCAATCTGAAACTGGTATTCTCATTCATCAAGAAAAGTATGTTCAGACTATTCTTGAGAAATACAAATTTCAAGATTCCAAAGTAGCTCCAACTCCCATGGCTTCTCATCCTACTCTTACTCCAGATCCATTAGGAGAATCAGTTGATCAACATCTGTACAGATCAATGATTGGTTCCCTCATGTATCTCACTGCAAGCAGGCCGGATATCATGTTTCCTGTTTGTCATTATGCCCGCTATCAAAGTGATCCAAAGGAATCACACATGAAAGCTGTCAAGCGGATTTTCAAGTATCTCAAGGGTCAACCCAAACTTGGTCTTTGGTATCCTCGAAATTCTAATTTCAATTTATTTGCTTATACTGACAGTGATTATGGTGGTTGTAATTTAGACAGGAAATCAACTACAGGAGGATGTCAATTTCTGGGCAACCGACTCATTTCTTGGCAGTGTAAAAAGCAGAACACTGCATCCACATCCACTGCCGAAGCTGAATATGTGGCTGCATCGAGCTGTTGTTCCCAGCTTGTCTGGATTCAATAACAACTTCTCGATTATGGTCTCAATATTTATGACACACCAATTTGGTGTGATAACACGGCAGTTCTGAACATAGTTAACAATCCCATTCAACATTCTAAAACTAAACACATTGACATCCGCATCCATTTTATCCGTGACTGTTTTGATCGAAAACTTATTCATTTAAAACAAGTGCCGTCAACCGAAAATATGCTGACTTATTTACCAAGGCATTTGATCATTCTCGATTTGATTTCCTTGTGCAATCATTGGGAATGATTAATTTTGGATAAATTGATTTCTTGAATCCTCACAAAAAGATTTTTCACTTTTGTTAATAACAAATAAAATTGTAATTGTTTCTTTTTCTTTAAAAAGACATCACAATTGTAGGGGGAGAAAATTAGAAAAACACGTTGTGAAAAATATTTTTGATTTTAGGGGGAGTCAAGATCAAAGGATTGAAAAATAAAAAGAAAAGAAATTTTCATACTTAAATGAGAAATGATATTACAAAGTTCTAAAAGAGTCTAAGTACTTTCAAAGGCTTAATACGAATAGACTTGGATTATGATTGATGTGTCGATAGGCTTTGCTTTCAGAAATGAAAAGATCATAATTGAGTGATTAAAACTTGAATTAAAGTGATATGAATTAGTAGGGAACATATCAGGATTCTGTGACAATGTCAAAAATGTTCTAACACAGACTGAGAGTTATAATCTTGTCATACTCAAGCCTGTATTTTTTTGATTCAGTGATTATCATAACTATATATATATATATATATAAGAGAAAATAAAAAAAGACAAAAAGAAATAAAAAGACAAAAGAAAATAGTTGAGCAAAAATTGAGTAAAAAGATACCAAAAGGCCATATAGGATATAAGATGCCAAGAAGCACAACAAATTAAAAGATATGTCTAAAGACATACATACTATATGGTATATATTTTCTATTTTGAGAATATTTTCTGATCATGGAAGGCAAAATCAAAAGATGGGGCATGTAAGTCCGGATGGCTTGTAAGTCCTAAACATCTTGAGAGGGCAGACGTAAGTCCGGATGGCTGTTAGTAAGTCCTTAAACTTGTTAATATTCCGTGTTAAGAGATATTTCTCAGGCTAGTTATGCTCAAATAGTTATATTTTAGGAATCAATAAATGGTATCACTGATCAACAATGCATGGTTTAAGTCAATTTGGAGTGACTTGAAATCTCGATAGTGTCTTGAACATTAATAACTATTTTACAGAAGTTCTAATTGTGGGATCCACTGAATTATATTAAATCAATGCAAAACAAGATATATATCACTCCTTATATTTCTGAGTAAAACCTGAAGTATAAGTTTAAAAAGGATAAAAGATATTGACAATCAACTTAACCAGTTATTTTAAATAAAGCTGGACAGAGTCTTGACTTAACAAAGAACTATATGATCTCATTATGAAAATTCTTACAAAACAATAATGATTAATAAACAAATCCGATCTTGATTCTTTATTTGTTTTCATTATTTTGTTATTTTTTTGTTATTTTGTGTATATTGTTTTCATTTTACTTCTGTGTTGTTTCGTTTTAAGACAAATAAATAACAGATAAATTTTAAAATTAAAGATTCATTAAATTAATTGGTCACTTGGTGAATAAAACACTCTGTTTGTTTCATAAAAAGAAAATAAATAAAGATTTGTTTTGTAAAAATTGAAAATTCTGAAATTTTTCTAAGTGTTAACTGAGCGTCGCGCGAAAGTGTTCACCGCGCGAAAAAGGTTGTCGCGTGACAATGCTGAGCTATAAATATCTAAGTCTTTTCGGACGAAGATACTTTTCGCTTCTTGGTGTCACCCGAAAGGATTTTTTGCACAGATTCAAACTTGTTATTTCTGACTTCATCTTGTGTTTCTACTACTTTTGTTTGATCATTTATCATCTGTGATTGATTCCAAGGTAATGTGAATCAAATGGTTACGTTAGATATGAAGGTTATAAATGGAACTTAACAAATAGAATTTAAAATCAATTAAATGGACTTAAAAGTTCAAATTAATGAACTCTATGAACCTATTGGACTTAGGCGAAAGTTAGATGATAGATCTTATTGCTTAAAAACTTGATTTTGAATGTCAATTTGATGTTGGCAAACAGACTTTCACGTCGCCTGTTATGAACAGACGCGAAAAAGGAATTTCGTATGTGAACGGTTTTTTCGCGTGAACATTTTTTTCGCGTGAAAGATGGTTTCGCGCGATTGGGACTGAAATCTCAAAAATCTTCTGTGTTGTAAGGTTTCGCGCGACATGGATTGAAAAAAAAAATCAAAATTTTCTAAGTGTTGGACTTATACTCTTAAGATGATATGTTGAATATTAAATTTTGTTAAAATGTGAGTTATGTGTATCAAGAGTGTTTTTTAAAACACTTGGTTGAACTGATGTTTAGTGTAAAAATCTTAAGTGTTAGAAAAGGATTATTTGAACTTAAAGGAATACAAAGGTTTTATTAACTAATGGTTGTTAATTTTGATTGCAGATGGCTAATATGGTGTTCAAAGCTAGTCACAACTGCGTAGCTTACTTGGATGATGTTCCTGAAGGAAAGGAGTTGTTTATTTCTATGATCGAGGGATTGAAGTCATCTAGGATTGTTTATGCCATCTCGGCCAATCCTAACATTTATTCAGAACTGATTGATGCTTTTTGGAGTACAGCTGCCATAGAGAAAGATAATGAAGGGAATACCATCATTACTTCCACGGTGAATGGAAAGAGAGTGATGGTTTCTCAAGCTATATTGAACAGAGTACTTATGCTTGGAGATACTGTTGGTGCTCCAACGAAGCTTGAAGATAATGTTGTGATTGACTGTTTGAACCGTATGGATATGAGTATCGATTTCCTAGTTTGGAGAAGAAGTGGTTACCACCTTACTGGAAGTATTTATTTCATGTGGTGATTCACTGTCTGAGTAATTTGAAGGCTGGCATGGATTGTTTGAGTGCTGTGTTCGGATCTTTACTGATTTCGTTAGTGGATGATATTCCATTCAATATTTCTGGTGTTATCTTTCAAGAGATGCAGAAGAACGCTAAAGCCAATCCAGGGAAAAGGTTTATTATGTACCCGAGGTTCTTGCAGCTTGTCATCAATGATGCTTATCCAGAGTTTGCCACTTTGAGGTCTCCAAAGTATGTTGTTCAGGTCATCAAGAAAGACATCTTTACTCATCTGACTAGTGCACGAGGAAACAAATGCTCAGGAGAAAGCTTTGCTAAAATTGGTCGATTCTCTGAAATAGATGACAGTACTGGAAATGTGGAAGGAGAAGTAAACACTGATGAGGCTCAGACTGGCACTTCTGCCTCTGATGCCAGAGATAATATTGATGAAGAGATTGAGAAATGTTTGAGGATGAGCAGATTAATGAAGAAAGTGTGGAAGGTGTGGTGCACTCGGCTTCTAGTTCTGAGACTAAGAGTGATCAGATAGGGAATGTTCCTTATGTTCTTCAAACAAATCAAGCTCCTACTACTCCAACATCCTCAAGAACAAGTGTTGAAGATAGGGATACTGATTATATCCCTGAGGAAAACCCAAGTACTTCTGGTAGGCGTAAAAGAATGGCTAGGAGACAAGATTTCCCGGTTAGAAAAAGGGAAAGAGGTAATATTCCAAGAAAACCACGTACTCAGGTGATTGTCACAGAAACTGAACAGCCTATTATTTTTGACACTCAAAGATCACCTGCGAAAGAGACGACTGAAGAAGAACATCCAACTGGCTCAACTGCTACAGCTACTGAGACTGAACCTGCTAATGTTTCTAATCCACCTAATGTCTCTGAGTTGAAAAAGGAAAATAAGTAGAAAACAAAGCTCATTACCTTGATTAATCTAGATTCTGCAATCAAGGATACAAGAATAGCAACTCTGGATCAACAAATGAAGAATGTTTTGACTATTCTTCGGGGTTGGAAAGACAGTTGAATAAGCTTAGAGAGTTTATTTCTCAGACATATTTCCATCAACCACATGTTGTACGATCTACAACAGTGAGTGGTGAGATGAGCAGGCGTTCTCCAAGTCCATCTCCTGCAGAAAATATTCAAGAAAGAGAAACGGTCAACGAAGCTCAAGCTACTGAAGAACTGCAAGTGCTAGTACTACTGAAGATGTTCCAATTTCATCTGAAGTACCTATCACTGAAGCTTTTACATCTACAGCTTTCGTTGAGCCAGAACATATGATTACTCTTCCTGTTGTTACTGAAGAAGATGATGAAGATTTGATTGATTATGGTGATTCAGAGGATGATGATGATAATGAAAATGAGGATGATGATGACAATAATGATGATAATGATAATGATGATGGTGGAGATGATGGTGGACATGATGGATGAGATGATGATGATAATAATGATGATGATGATGGAGGTGATGTTGGAGGATTATCTTCTAATCCAACTGGTGATACTAGCACTGATAATGTCACTCGACCAAGTGCTAGTGATCCAGAAGGATATGATCCACTTGACCCTGATACTGAAAGTTTGTACGAAAAAGAGCTTTACTCATTCCAACAATCTTCAACTGGTGCTGTAGAAGAAGAGTTTGACTTGTTTGATGATTTGGATGATGAAAATGAGTATACAGATATATTTGGTAACAACTTACAGGATTTATTCAAAGATATCAATCTTGAAGAAGGTGAAATTCCAACTGAGACTATGAGTGGTTCAACTCCTACTATTTCAACATAGAAAGATTCTACTGGACAAATTGCTTTATACACTAGAGGAGGTTTACAGTTCAAAGCACTACCACCACCTATTGAAGCTCATTTTCTGTTTATATCAAAGCCGAAACAGAAATATGGTGAAATGTCTCAGGTTATTAGCTGGGGTTATGATGGCGAGAAAAAGTTGTATGTTATAAAGAGAAAGAATGGAGAAATTGATTATCTAAAGAGCACTCAAGACTTCCATACTCTACGTGCTGCTGATCTTTATTTCATGGGAAAAGCTCCATTCTTTAATGAAAGCCACTATAGCGAAGCTGAACTAATGAGATCTATGATATGAAGGGAGATGAGAACAAATTTCAAGGACTTCAAAACTACTAAATCAAAGGTGATTAATGACTCTACAAGAATTGATGAAAATACTAAAGCTCCGATGAAAATAAGAGTCTATCAACATCCCAAATTCATAAGAAAAGTCCCAGTTCATGCTCCAGTTCCTCCAAATTCTTTGAAGCAATTAATTTCTTGGAGATGTGAAAAGGATTCAGGTCATGCTATGATCAAATGTATAGACGGATCATTTAGAATTATTGATCCAGCTGACTTAGTGAAATTCGGCAAAGACGACATGATCAAGCTACTACACTGTCCTATTTCAGCTGATGAGTCTGTTTACTTTTTGTCATGCCAATATGTCTGGATGACAGATCGAATCCTTTGAAATAAATGGTACGCTTATTCTGGTACTTACGAGAGAGCAAATGTTGACTTTGACTAATGATGTTTCACCGAGCCTAGGGGGAGATTGTAGAAGACTACATAAGGCTCGGCAAAACACCGAAAGCAAAAAGAAGAAGTCAAGCGAAATCCAGATTTTAAGCGAAAGCTGATTCCACGCGAGAGGCTGGACCCGCGCGAAAGGCACAACCGCGCGACAAGTCTGTCGTGCGAGAACTTATAGTTTTAGTATAAATTTGTAATTTTCATTTTGTAATGTAGTCTTTGATCATTTTTCATTCCAGAACTCTTGTATTACTGTGTGTTTTCGCACAAGACCTGTCATAGGTTGTTTTGTTCAATACAAGAAGCATATTTTTGATCAATTCGATTCTTCTCTTATTCCAATCATGTTTACATTCCGCATTCACATGATTGAGATCGTGATTTGATTATTTCTAGGATAAATCCATAGTTTTACACGTCTGGTGCCGGATCAGGTGACACCTCTATCACGAAAGATCAAGTGGTATATTCTAGGTTTGCCGGCGGACATTCGCAGGCATATGATCGCTGCCCGACCGAGCACGTTTAGGTCGGCGGTGGACTTGGCGGGAAGACTGTATGATGAAAGGGCTGTAGTGGTGGTAGCTGAAGGTAGTAGGAAGGGTGGTGGTGAGAGGAATTGGAACGGGAAAAGGTTTGGTCGGGGTGATGCCTCGACAGGTAACAAGAAGGCACGGGTGGACGATTGCCGTGTGGCCACACCGGGTACGGGATCGAGAAAGTGTGGCAAATGTGGGAAGGAGCACAGTGGCGAGTGTAGATGGGGGTTGAATGTCTGTTTCAAGTATGGGAAGCCTGGTCATATGGCTAGAGATTATAGGGGCGAGGTGCTTCAACTGTGGAGAAAGTGGTCATATGAGTAAAGACTGTAAGAAGCCAAGGGCTGAGGGTTTTGGCGTGAAGAAGACGGGGAATGAAGGACCGAGGGCAAGCGCCAGGGCATTCTCGATGACACAGGAGGAGGCTAGGACAAACCCTGATGTTGTGTCCGGTATGTTTCTGGTGAACCAAACTTTAGCTTCTGTGTTGCTTGATTCGGGTGCCAGTAGAAGTTTTATTTCTACTGCTTTCCGTGCTAAGCTGCCTGTTAGTAGTAAACGTGTTGATGCCCCATTTGATGTAGAAACTACCACAGGTAAGTCTACCAGGATTTCAGAGTTGATAGAGGGTTGTGATGTGGGGTTAGAGGGTCGTAAATTTCCGGTTAGACCATTTGTGATGACCTTAGGTGGTTTTGACTTGGTACTTGGGATGGATTGGTTAGTGGACTTCGAGGAGAATATAGTATGTTGAAAGAAGATGATTCGATTGATAGCGCCTGATGGAAGTTCGGTAACTGTTTATGGGGATCGGGTCATGACGATCCCGAAAGTGATCTCAATGGCGGTGGCGGGAAAGTGCATGAGGCGTGGATGTAGTGCCTACTTGGCATATGTGAAGTATGTGGATACACCCACACCACAACTGACTGGCGTACTGGTTGTGTATGACTTTCCAGATGTGTTTCCCAAAGACTTGTCAAGAGTGCCACCTGACCGAGAGATTGAGTTTCAGATTGATCTGATACCAGGTGCCCAACCTGTTGCCAAAGCACCATATCGATTGGCTCCGACGGAGATGAAAGAGTTGATGGATCAGTTGCAAGAGCTGCTAGATAAGGGGTTCATTAGACCGAGTATCTCTCCTTGGGGTGCTCCGGTCCTATTCGTGATAAAGAAAGACAGTAGCATGAGGATGTGTATAGACTACCGTGAGCTGAACAAGCTGACAGTGAAGAATCGGTATCTGTTACCGAGGATTGATGACTTATTCGATCAGCTTCAAGGTGCCAGTTGGTTCTCACGGATAGATCTTTGATCGGGCTACCATCAGCTAAAGGTGAAAAAGCAGGATATTCCTAAAACAGCTTTTCGCACGTGCTACGGTCACTACGAGTTTCTCATTATGTCTTTCGGTTTGACCAATGTGCCAGCTGCTTTTATGGATCTGATGAGCCGAGTGTGTCGGCAATGTTGGATAAATCAGTGATTGTGTTTATTGATGATATCCTGATTTATTCAAAGAGCGAGATGGAGCATGCCGGTCACATTCGAGAGGTGTTGGAGACGTTGAGAAGGGAGAAACTGTATGCCTAGTTCTCCAAATGCACGTTCTGGTTGTGTGAAGTCCAGTTCTTGGGTCACGTGGTGAATTCGGAGGGGATTATGGTGGATCCGGCGAAGGTGGAAGCAGTGATGCAATGTAAGTCTCCAAAGACGCCATCCGAGATCCGTAGTTTCTTGGGTTTGGAGGGTTATTACAGGAGATTCATTCAAGACTTCTCTAAGATCACTTCTCCACTAACCAAGTTGACCCGTAAAGATGTAAAGTTTGTATGGGGTTAAGCTCAAGAGAAGGTGTTCGAAGAATTGGAGACGAGATTGACTCAAGCTTCTATTCTGTCGGGATTGTGGTGTGTGTTAATGCAGAGGGAAAAGGTTATAGACTATGCATCCCGACAGTTGAAAGTTCACGAGGTTAACTGTCCTACTCATGACTTGGAGCTAGCAGCCGTGGTCTTTGCATTAAAGATTTGGAGGGACTATCTTTACGGGACGAAGTGCACCATTTTCACTAACCACAAGAGCTTGAAGTATTTCTTCGAGCAGAAAGACCTGAATATGAGGCAGAGGCAATGGTTGGAGCTCATAAAGGATTATGTTTGCGAGATCCATTATCATCCGGGCAAAGCCAACGTGGTGGCGGATGCCCATAGCCGAAAGGAAAGGCCCGAGCCCATCCAGGAGAAGGCATACCAACTGATCATGACCTCTGATGTGATGAAGCAGGTCAAAGAGTTTCAAAATGAGGATTTAAAAGAAGATCATCTTAACTCTGAAAGAATGAGAGGTCTGGTTGCGGAATTGGGTGAAAACACACTCGGTGTTAAGACCCGATTCGGGCGGATGTGGATTCCTCGTGTTGGGGATCTACGGGTGAAGATTATGGATGAAGCTCACAAGACTCGATACTTCATTCATCCCGGTGCTACAAAGATGTATCAAGACATGCAGAAAGATTATTGGTGGCCGGGTGTGAAGTGTGATGTGGTGGAGTATGTGAGTAAGTGCCTTACTTGTCTGCAAGTGAAGGCCGAGCATCAGAAGCCGTATGGAAAGATCCAACCTTTGGATATACCGGAATGGAAGTGGGAGCACATCACCATGGATTTCATTACGAAGCTATCGTGTACTCCGAAAGGGTATGATGCTATATGGGTGATTGTTGACCGCTTGACGAAGAGTGCTCACTTCCTACCGATGCGCGAGACATATTCATTCGAGAGGTTGGCGGATCTTTTCATTAAGGAGATTGAAGCTCTTCATGGTGTGCCGGTGCCTATTGTTTCTAATCGTGACACCTGGTTTACATCCAGATTCTGGAAGAAATTCCACGATGCCATGGGGACGAGGCTACATATTAGCACGGCTTATCATCCCTAAACTGATGGTCAGTCAGAAAGAACCATTCAGACATTGGAGGACATGCTTCGGGCATGTGTGATTGATTTTGGGGGAAATTGGGATGACCACTTACCGTTAGCCGAATTCTCATACAACAACATCCATCATGCCAGCATTGGCATGCCACCTTATGAGATGCTATACGGTAGGAGATGCAGGACACCCGTTTATTGGGGTGATATTGGTTATAAAGAGTTAGGGAGAGTTAAGGTGATCGAGGCTACGACTGAAAAGCTCGAAAAGATCAAGGCCTTCATGAAGGTAGCCAAAGATAGACAGAAGTCGTATGCTGATAAACGACGCAGACCGATTGAGTTCCAGGTGGGTGACTGGGTTATGTTAAAGGTCTCACCTTGGAAGGGTATCATTTTCTTCAGGAAGCGGGGTATGTTGAGCCCGAGGTATATAGGCTCTTTCTGAATCATTGCTCGAGTAGGAGAGGTGGCCTATAGACTGGAGTTACCGGATGAGTTAAGTGGAATTCACCCGACATTCCACGTATCTCCTCTAAGAAAATGTGTGGCAGATGAGGATATGATCGTTCCACTGGAGGATATCGAAGTAGACGAACGGCTCAATTATGTGAAGCAACCAGTGGCGATCATCGATCGAAGAGAGATGAGGTTGAGAAATAAAGTGATTCCTCTTGTGCGTGTACAGTGGAAGCACAGGAAGGGATCCAAGTCAACGTAGGAGACTGAGGAAGAAATGAGACAGCATTACCCGCGTTTGTTCGAGGAATAACAGGTTTCGGGGATGAAACCTATATAAGGGGTGGACTTGTAACACCCCGAAATTTATTAAAAGGAATAGAAAAAGAAAAGTAAGGGTGCAAATAGGAAGTCAGCTCAAAAGCAGAGGGTTAAAAGCGTGCAAGGGCCAAACTTGAACATAGTGGGGGTTTAAAGTAAGAAAGGGCTGCCATACTTTCTCCCCACACCATTCAACCTTCGGTCCTAGAGAGAGAGAGAAGCTCTCAACTGGTTTTAGAGAGAGAAAGTGCAAGTTCTTCAAGAAGGTAAAGTTTTCAAGTGTTTCTTCCCTGTTTTCTGCTGGGTTCGAGCTTCTGGGCCAATATTATGGTGTTTAGTGCTTTTTTATGGTTTTAGGTGCTAGACCTTCAAGTGGGTTCTCGAGTTTGAGGGAGTTGTGCTTGGGAGCAGTCAAGGTGAGTTCTTGGACCCCTATTTTACTTGTTTTCAACCGATTTTGGGGCTGGAACACATAGAAACCCGTTCTTGAAAATGTGTGTTTGACCCATTTGGGTGTGATTGTGTATAGTGTGTTTAGAGTGTGATTTCGGGATTGTACGTGCTTGAATGGTGTCATAGTATGTTTTCCTAAGGATTAGGAGGTTGATTTGGGCTTAGAATGAGTTTGGAAGGGTTTGGAAGTCGAAAATCGCGACTGCAGTTCGGGATGACATTTGCTAAACATTCAGCAGCTAAGTCTTTTGTTCATCCGCATTTCTTTTTGTTCATCCGCATTTCTTTTGTTCATCCGCATTTGCTACAGTGTTATCCTCATTTGCTACAGTGTCTGCATTTGTTCTACCAGCATTTCTTTGCACACTTAGAATGTTTTCCGAAGACTTTCATCCACATAGCTCATCCGCATTTGCTACAGTTCCATCCGCATTTGCTACAGTGTCATCCGCATTTGCTACAGTGTCATACACATTTGCTACAGTGTCATCCACATTTGCTATAGTGTCATCCATATTTGCTACAGTGTCATCAGCATTTCTTTGGACACTTAGAATATTTTCTGAAGACTTTCGTCCATATCTGTACTTGCTCGTCCACATTTGTTTTGGGAAGTAGAATTTAAGTGCTAAGAAATGATGTCTCGGGGCGGTTTATGCTCATTTATGTTGCGTTTGCTTTGTGTGCTTCTATGATGATAGTGTTGCATGTTTATGCATGATGTATGTATGTTAAGTATGATGTTGCCATGTATGATGGTGATGACTGATGACTGGTAAATGACGATGTTCCTTGTTTCGTTACGTGTTTATCTTTTCACAACTTTACGTGTTATGACTAATGAATGGAATGAAAGTATTATGTAATGTAAAGAGAAAGATAATGAAAGAGGAACATGATGAACGAATGTATACATTAATGTATGAATGAATGAATGTAAGAAAGGCTTGCAAGCAAATGTAAGGAGGTGCACACCCAATGAAGGTGTTAGCTCAACGGTGTGCGGGTTAGCTACCCCGAAGGATGCACACTGGGGTCCAATCTTTGTGATTGACCATATGTACGGGATCTTTGCCGCTTACCCTAGTTGACTGGATCAGCTTCGTGCACAACGTTCGTGATTTAATTACCACAGGTCCAGCACCCGCACTCATGCACAATGTTCGGGGCATAGCACATGGCATTGATCCAAAATGAAAGAGGAAATATAAGTGTTGCATGTACTTGCCCTAGGTGACTGGATCAGCTTCGTGTACAATGTTCGTGATTAATTACCACAGGTCCAGTACCAGCACTAGTGCATAATGTTCGGGGTATTGTACATGTCATCGACAGTAATGAACATATGAATGAACGTAACGAATGTACGGACGAATGTAATGAATGTATGAATGAAAGTAAGAAACGTACGAACGAAAGAAAGAGTTAATGAATAAATGTGAATGTTAACGATGAACGGTAAATGAACAAAAGCTAATGAATGAATGATGAAGATAATAATGATATTATCTAGGTGTAGGTATGTTGTGTGACCGCATGTATGTAAGGAACGGTTTAACGAAAGAAAAATATGTTTGTTTATAAAACCAGAACTCACTCAGCAACGCTGACTTTTTATGTGTTTCCAGTTGGCAGGTAGTGTTGCTGAGGATGGCACGAGGCGGCTACTCAGCTCTTTTGGGATGGCATCCATTTATAGAATGCTTTTGTGATGTAATACAACAATGTATTTTGTACATTAATTGACAATGTATTATTTGACAAAAGTATTTATAATGAAATGAGATGGCTTTTGAAAGTTTCCGCTGCATGATTTTTGTAATGATTATAATATGATGTGTTTTAAGTGCGATGATGACCAGCTGTAAGCGTCCCTGGAACGGGTCCTTACAGTGACCCTCCCCAGTACTAGAACATCCCTAACACAAACCCTTATTATTGCTGGCTTAAGCATGCTTCCCTAAGCACGATTAATCTGTACCAAATTATGACACAATGATTATTAAATCTTAATGGATGGTTTTCATGTCATAAGGGGCCATTGTGTGCGAGGGATTCCTCAAATAGTACTATACACAAATCACGTGGCTCCAAATAGAGTTAATAATTATGCTAACATTCGGGACAAGAGTAGTAACTATTTCACCATAAAATGATTTTCAAGAATTTGTACAAAGTTCAAGATTTAGAGTGCTACCGACCGGAAAGGTTCCTAATTTCATTTCATATGTATTAGTTTCATATCAATCACTTATATAATCCCAACTGTTAAGTTTTAGATTCATTCTTCATGAGTTGGTGATGTTTATTACGTATGTGTAATTTAGTTTAAGTCTTTGAGTTTTTGAATTCTTGACTTGGGTTTTGATTAAGTTTGGGTTATTATATTATAAGTTCAGATTGTAACATTCTTATAAGTATGACTTGGTTCCAAAACAGTAAGGTTTCATTTGTTGGCAAATTTAGTCCCTCGACTATGTTAAATTAATATTTTTAGCCCTAATGTTTGGAATTTTGCACTTAAATTATTCATGAAGGATTATTGATACTAGAATATATTAATATCTTTGTTATTTGGCCACCTTTAATAGTTTTAAGAACATATATTTGAAGTTTGTGTTTTATGTTGGTTAAGACATGAATTTCTTGTTTAAAGTTGTTATGTGGTTTAAATAGTGTTTATATTAAATGATATTTTATTTTGAGTATTATTTAACCTATGTAATATTAATATTCTGATCATAGGGTTGGTGAGTTGGTTATTATATTTTCAAACGCGTATCAGATCGCGTTTCGAGCGTGTTATGTGGTGTATTTTTAATTTCATTGATTTTATTAAAATTTTAGTTGTACTTTAAATTTGTGAGTCATAATTTATTGGAAAATGCCAAATTCCTTAATTTAAAAATTTTTATATAATTTTTTATTACCTTCCATTTTAGTAGATCATTAAATATTTTATATTAACCGTAATTTTTGTATAAATTACTAGAAAACTCTATAATTGTTAATATTTTCTTTTAAATTACATTTATCATTATTAGACCATTAGTTACTGGAATTTCAAGTCTTAAGTTGTTCTTGTCGGTTTTAATATTTTAACGCTTGTGGTTTGGTTTTTAACAGGAATCCGGGTTTGGGTTGACTTTTGTCATACTTTGTACTTTGGTAATATATTATTTTAATATACTTAAAAAAATTTAGATTCTATAGTTTTCATAGTTTTGGCTTAAGAGCTCGTTTTTGTTAATTGTTTTCTTTTTTGGCATGAATAACATTTATATTTTTGTTTGCTAGGCAAATAAATTATAAAAATTATGAAACTTAATTTCTAGGAATTTGTTAATATTATAAGGCTACTAGAATTTTTTTAATGTATTTTATATATTTTTGATAATTTCATTATATTAATCGGTTAGTTCCCTTAAGTGTCTGTGAAGTCTTGATTTTTGGTTACTAAGCAGTTTCGCTAGACTTTTACCTTCCCATATATTTTTATAAATAAACAACTTCTAAATAGTGTCATAATTTTAGTAATTTAGGTCCCTAACTTATTTTCTTTATTTTTTTTAAAATCACATATTTTCAAGTTTTTATATTATTTTTAAAGTGTTAAATGCATATGCATAAATCATAGCACTTAAAATTTAACTTAATATAGACACTATTAACTTATAGAAATATTTAGATTATAATTTTTGAACTTGGTTATTGTCCTTTAAATATTTTGTGAAAACCCGGTTTTCGGGTGAGCTAGTTTTATCAAAACCGTGCTTATGATCAAAGAGGGTTTTGAAAAAGATTATATATCTTTTTAGCTACTTAAAAAAAGTGTTTAAAGGTTTCAAAAGAAGTTTGGGTGTCATGGGTTCGGTGGCGTCACTAAAGTGACGATACGCGATATTTCGTGTGTTTCGGGTTACGGTTTACCTTAATGCAAAGAGTGAATGGATGGACGTTGTGTAACACCTGGAAGTTTGACTTTTTGGGGTGATATGCGACTGAGTCTCAGCCACATGGAATTCATGCGACTGGAGGCCCAATTGCATGATGCTCGGACGAATGAAGGCTCAAGCGCATGGAACTCATGCGACTGGAGGTCCAGTCGCATGTCGCATGGTGTTCGTGCGACTGAAAGTCCAGTCGCCTGGACCTCGGGCGACTGAGCTGTAACTATAAAAGAGGGGCAGCCCTCTTCTCCCCCACACTTGCACATTTTCATTCGGGAAGAAGGGGCAGAAAGAGAGAGAGCAGAGAAAGAAGAGAAAGAAAGAAAGAGTGGTGATTCGGGCTCAAGATTTGTCAAGCGGCTAGCCAAATCGTAACTCTTCATCTTCTCCTCAATTAGGTGAGTCCTAGAACCCCACATTTTCATGTTTCTTATGATTTTGGGGCTGGATCACATATAAACCCTATTTTTGTAAGTATATGTTTAACCCATTGGGTGAAATCGGGTTTAGCAAGTTTAATGTACGAATTTGGACTTGTATTAGCTTGTATGATGTTTTAGTATGAATCCCTGAGATTTAGGAAGGCTAATTTGGGCTGGAAATAAGTTTAGAGGAGTTAGATCGCGGCTGCTGTTCGTGATGAACTCCAGTCGCTGCCCAGTTAGGGCTATGAGACTGAAGGGCCAGTCGCACGACTGAGGGTAGACTGATGTTCAACCGTACGATTGAGGCTCAGTCGTAAGGATGGGGCTCAATCGCCCGATAGGCCATGCGATTGAGGGATTCGGTCGCATAGGTCCATTCGCATGATAGTTCAGTCGCACGTATGAGGGTTAATCGCCTAATAGTCCATTCGTATAGTGTTCACTCATACGATAGGAGGTCCATTCGCACGAATGTAAGCCCATTCGCCTGATTGCCCAATCGCAGGACCCAGTCACATGGAGGCCACGCGACTGAAGTATGTTCAATCGCCCAAACAGGGCTGATGTGAACGAGAAGAGAGGTGTGTGTAGAACGTAAGTATGATAATTATGATGTTGCCTTATATAATGGTAATGACTGATGATTTGTAAATATTTATGTTCCTTATGATTATGTATGTATATCTTTCACGACTCATGTATTATGACGATGAATAAACAAAGTATTATGTAGTGTAAAGTGAAAGATAAAGAAAGAGGAACATGACGATGAATGCATGTATTAACAAATGAATGAATGTGTAAAACGATGATGAATACATGCATTAATGAATGAACGAATTAAGTCTTGCAAACATTAAAAGTCGATTGGTCTTTCTTGGTGATTGACCATGGTCATGGTACCTCTACCGCCTACCTACTAGTACTGTGGCATACGCTTAGATTCACGGCCCAGTAGCTAAGACTACTGTGGCATACGCTCTATTGATTCACGGCCCAGTAGCTAAGACTGATCGGGGTAGAGCATATGGTATTGGTACAAAGAATTCAATGTGCAAGTAAGGATGAAACGGGATCCTTGTCATTCGACCACAGTAATCATAGCCGAGTGCTATGAAGTGGGTAAAGCCTGACAGGATCCATATGTGAAGTTAAAGACATTGATGTATAATGAATGATGAAGATAATAATGAATATTATCTCTGTGTACGAATAAATGAACGTAAAGAATGTATGCACGAACATGAATGAGAAAGATGAATGGTACATGAATGAAAGCTAATGAACGAATGATGATGATAATAATAATGTTATCTAAGTGTACGTACGTTGTATGATCACATGTATGCAAGGACAGTTTTAACAAATGAAAGTATGTTTTATTATAAAACTAGAACTCACTCAGCAACGCTGACTTTTTATGTGTTTTCAGTTGGCAGGTAGTGTTGCTGGGGATGGCACGAGGCGGCTACTCAGCTCTTTTGGGATGGCATTCTCCTTTTGATAATGCTGCCACACAATGGGGTGTGGACGCACAACGCATGCAACAACTTATGTTGCATGCAAGAGTCAAGTGTTCCTTGAGGATCCACATAAACGGGATTACTTAAGGAACCTTCTTTATGGTGAAAATTTTAATGTTTTTATACTAGAGGTCACTGTATATGACCCTTTTGTAATTAGAAATGATGAAGTCTATTGTATAATGCTTTTGTGATGTAATGCAACATTCGATGTTTTGTAATTGACGTACGTTGTATTAAATGGCAAAAGTATTTATAGTAAAAGAAAAGTTTACTTGGAAATTCCGCTGCAATGTCATTTAAAATGCTTATAATTATATTTATCAAATGTATGTTATATGGGCGATGAACGACCAACTGTGAGGTGCCCGGGAGCGGGGCCTTACAAGTTGGTATCAGAGTCAAAGTTTAAGCGAAATAGGTAAATTTTCAAAATAAACCTAAACTTAGACTGAGAATGGGACAGGAAAGGGGAAGAATGCCATCTGAGTAGCTGCGTGCCATCAGGTATTTTCTTAAAGATTAACTGGTATTATGTGCGCATGCTATTTGTTTATGTGTTACTGTTAGATTTAGAAACTAATGTAGTCAGGGCAGGTAATGCTCGGGGTACGAAGAGTAAAGTAAGTGGCTAATCACAACTGGCCACTGTAATTAGGGACTTACTATACTTGACATAAACTGAGCTATTTCCTTGAATGACCGTGTTGGTGTTTGAATCTTTTAGTGTGAGATAGAGAATGGCTGGTGGTAGATCTTCTAAGGCCTCACGGGGTGGAGGTGGTGGCGGACGTGGTGCTGAACCGCGTGTCATGAGAGGGAGACCTAGAGTAGAGAAAGTGGTTCATGAGGAAATTGAGACCCCTCATCAGGAGGGAGTAGATGAGAGCGCCAATTTGAATGCCTCGGTAAAAGAGGCAGTGGTTGAAGAGGTACATCAGGTCATGCAGACAATCTTACCGTCTGTGGTGACCAAAGTGATTAAGGCTGTCAGGGAAGGTGAAAGAAAAGAGAGGAATAGGTCCTCAGGAAGACAGGAGCAACAAGAGCCGGAAACGGTTCTATCTGATAATGAGGAGGAAGAGGAGGAGGAGCCGGTACGGGAGACAACACGGGGTTGTAATTACGGGGCATTCATGAGGTGCAAGCCCCCTACTTTTGACGGTTCTGACACCGCTGCTGATGCTCACCAATGGGTGAGAGAAATGGAGGCTGTCCTCGATATTAGTGATTGCCAGGAAGACAAGAAGGTGAAGTTTGCTACCCACTCTTTTATGGGTTCGGCCTTATGCTAGTGGGACAACATAGTCCAGGCCGAGGGTTGCAGGGCCATCGGGAGAATGAAGTGGTCCAAGTTAAAAAGGATGGTGATCGAGGAGTTCAGTCCTCGTCGGGAAATGGACAAAGTTGAGAGAGAGTTCCGGCAGTTGGAGGCGGGGACAATGACCCACCAACAATACACCACAAAGTTCAATGAGATGGCGAGAATGGTGCCGGAACAGGTGACGCCGGTGTCTCGAAAGATCAACCGGTATATTCAGGGGCTGCCAGCTAACATCCGCAGGCATTTGATTACTGCTCGACCGACCACCTTCAGGTCAGTAGTGGATTTGGCTGGGAGATTATATGATGAACGAGCTATGGTGGTAAAGGCTGAGGTTAGTAGGAAGGGAGGTGGTGAGAGAAGCTGGCAGGGGAAGAGGTTTGGTCGAGGTGATACTCCTACGAGTAACAAGAAGACAAGGGTGGATGACCGCCGTGTGGTCATGTCAGGAGCAGGGTTGAGGAAGTGTGGCCAGCGTGGAAGAGAGCACTCGGGGGAGTGCAAGTGGGGATCCAACATCTGTTTCAGGTGTGGGAAGGCAGGGCATATGTCAAAGGATTGCCGGATGGGTAAGTGTTTTAACTGTGGGGAAAGTGGTCATATGAGCAGAGACTGCAAGAAGCCTAGGGCTGAGGGGTCAGGGGCGAAGAAGGTGGGAGTTGAAGAACCGAGAGCAAAGGCCAGGACATTCACGATGACGCGGGAGGAGGCCAAGACGGACCCTGATGTTGTGTCCGGTACGTTTCTGGTGAACCAAACTTTAGCCTCCGTATTATTTAATTCGGGTGCCAGTAGGAGTTTTATTTCTGCTGCCTTCTGTACTAAACTGCCTGTTAGTAGTAGACGTGTTGATGTGCCCTTTGATGTAAAAACTACCATAGGTAAGTCTACTAGGATCTCTGAGGTGATAGAGGGTTGTGATATTGAGTTGGAGGGCCACAAATTTCCGGTTAGACCGTTTGCGATGACTTTGGGTGGATTCGATTTGGTGCTTGGGATGGATTGGTTGGCAGACTTTGAGGCAAACATCGTGTGTCGCAAGAAGATGATTCAATTGACAGCGCCCGGCGGTAGTTCAGTGACAGTTTATGGTGATCGGGTTACTACGATTCCGAAGGTGATCTCAATGGCTGTGGCGGGAAAATGTATGAGACGTGGGTGCAGCGCCTACTTATGTTATGTGAAAGATGTGGAAACGCCAACACCACAACTATCTGATGTTCTGGTTGTGCGTGATTTTCCAGACGTGTTCCCGGAAGACTTATCGGGATTGCCACCTGACAGAGAGATCGAGTTCCAGATTGACCTGATACCGGGTGCTCAACCTGTCGCCAAGGCACCGTATTGATTGGCTCTGACGGAGATGAAAGAGTTGATGGAGCAGTTGCAAGAGTTGTTGGATAAGGTGTTTATTAGACCGAGTATCTCACCTTGGGGTGCTCCGGTCCTGTTCGTGAAGAAGAAAGACGGTAGCATGAGAATGTGTATAGATTACCGTGAGTTAAACAAGCTGACGGTAAAGAACAGATACCCCTTGCCGAGGATCGATGACTTGTTTGATCAACTTCAGGGTGCCAGTTGGTTTTCAAGGATAGATCTTCAATCGGGCTACCATCAACTGAAGGTGAAAGAGCAGGATGTCCCTAAAACAGCTTTTCGTACGCGCTATGGTCATTACGAGTTTCTTGTCATGTCGTTTGGTTTAACCAATGCGCCGGCTGCTTTTATGGATTTGATGAACCGAGTGTGTCGGCCGATGTTGGATAAATCAGTGATTGTATTTATTGACGACATCCTGATTTATTCAAGAAGTGAAACGGAGCATGCCGGTCACATTCGAGAAGTACTAGAAACGTTGCGAGAGCGAAATTGTACGCCAAGTTCTCCAAGTGCGCACTTTGGCTGCGTGAAGTTCAGTTCTTGGGTCATGTGGTTAATCCGGAGGGAATTATGGTCGATCCGGCAAAGGTGGAAGCAGTAATGCAATGGAAGACTCCAAAGACGCCATTCGAGATCCGTAGCTTCTTGGGTCTGGCGGGCTATTACAAAAGATTCATTCAAGACTTCTCCAAGATTGCTTCTCCACTGACCAAGTTGACTCGGAAGGATGTGAAGTTTGTATGGGGTCAAGCTCAGGAGAAGGCGTTTGAAGAATTAAAGACGAGGTTGACCCAAGCTCCTGTTCTGTCATTGCCCGATGGAAGCGATGACTTGGTGGTTTATTCTGATGCTTCCTACTCGGGGTTGGGGTGCGTGTTAATGCAGGGGTAAAGGTTATAGCCTATGCATCCCGACAGCTGAAAGTTCATGAGGTTAATTACCGTACTCATGACTTGGAGCTAGCAGCCGTGGTCTTTGCATTGAAGATTTGGAGGCACTATCTCTACGGGACGAAGTGCACCATCTTTACCGACCACAAGAGCTTGAAGTACTTCTTTGAGCAAAAATATTTAAATATGAGGCAGAGGCGATGGTTGGAGCTGATAAAAGACTATGATTGTGAGATCCATTACCATCCGGGCAAAGCCAATGTGGTGGCAGACGCCCTTAGCCGAAAAGAGAGGCCCGAGCCGATGCGGGTGAAGGTGTACCAGCTGATCATGACCTCTGACGTGATGAAGCAAGTCAAAGCATTCCAGGATGAGGCACTGAAAGAAGATCATCTTAACTCTGAGAGAATGAGGGGTCTGGTCGCGGAGTTGGGTGAAAACACAATTGGTGTTAGAACCCGGTTTGGGCGTATGTGGATTCCTCGTCTTGGGGATCTACGGATAAAGTTCATGGATGAAGCTCATAAGACTCGGTATTCCATTCATCCCGGTGCTACCAAGATGTACCAAGACATGAAGAAAGATTATTGGTGGCCGGGTATGAAACGTGATGTGGTGGAGTATGTAAGTAAGTGCCTTACTTGTCTGCAAGTGAAGGCCGAGCATCAGAAGCCGTATGGAAAGATTCAACCTTTGGATATACTGGAATGGAAGTGGGAGCACATCACCATGGATTTCATTACAAAGCTGCCACGTACCCCGACAGGGTATGATACTATATGGGTGATTGTGGATCGTCCGACGAAGAGTGCTCACTTCCTACCAATGCGCGAGACATATTCATCCGAAAGGTTGGCCGATCTTTTCATCAAAGAGATTGTGACTCGTTATGGTGTACCGGTGTCGATTGTGTCAGATCGCGACACCCGGTTTACATCCAAATTCTGGAAGAAATTCCACGACGCTACGGGGACGAGGTTGCATATTAGCACGGCATACCATCCTCAAACTGATGGTCAGTCGGAAAGGACCATTCAGACTTTGGAGGACGTGCTTCGTGCATGTGTTATTGACTTCGGGGGAAGTTGGGATGACCACTTGCTGTTGGCTGAATTCTCATACAATAACAGCTATCATGCCAGTATTGGTATGCCACCCTATGAGATGCTATATGGCAGGAGATGCAGAACACCCGTTTGTTGGGGTGATATTGGCCAAAAGGAGTTGGGAAGCATCGAAGTGATCGAGGCTATGACTGAAAAGCTTGAAAGGATCAAGGCGTACATGAAGGCAGCCAAAGGCAGACAGAAGTCGTATGCTGACAAACGACGCAGGCCGATTGAGTTCCAGGTGGGAGATCAGGTTATGTTGAAGGTCTCACCTTGAAAAGGAATCATTCGTTTCCGAAAGCGGGGCAAACTGAGCCCGCGGTATATAGGCCCTTTCCGAATCATTGCTCCTGTAGGAGAGGTGGCCTATAGATTGGAGTTGCCGGATGGGCTAAGTGGAATTCACCCTACCTTCAATGTATCTCATCTGAGAATATGTTTAGCTGATGAAGATATGATTGTTCCATTGGAGGATATCGAAGTAGATGAGCGACTCAATTATGTGGAGCAACCAGTGGCAATCATTGACAGAAAAGAGAAGCGGCTGCGAAATAAAGTGGTTCCTCTTATGCGTGTACAGTGGCAGCACAGGAAGGGATCCGAGTCAACGTGGGAAACTGAAGAAGAAATGAGGCAGCATTACCCACGATTGTTCAAGGAATAACAGGTTTCAGGGACGAAACCTAAATAAAGGGGTGGACTTGTAACACCCGGAAGTTTGACTTTTGGGGTGATATGTGACTGAGTCTCAGCCGCATGGAATTCATGCGACTGGAGGCCCAATCGCATGATGCCCGGACGAATGAAGGCTCAAGCGCATGGAACTCATGCGACTGGAGGTCCAGTCGCATGGTGTTCGTGCGACTGAAAGTCCAGTCGCCTGGACCTCGGGCGACTGAGCTGTAACTATAAAAGTGGGGCAGCCCTCTTCTCCCCCACACTTGTACATTTTCAGTCGGGAAGAAGGGGCAGAAAGAGAGAGAGTAGAGAAAGAAGAGAAAGAAAGAAAGAGTGGTGATTCGGGCTCAAGATTTGTCAAGCGGCTAGCCAAATCGAAAATCTTCATCTTCTCCTTGATTAGGTGAGTCCTAGAACCCCACATTTTCATGTTTTCTTATGATTTTGGGGCTGGATCACATATAAACCCTATTTTTGTAAGTATATGTTTAACCCATTGGGTGAAATCGGGTTTAGTAAGTTTAATGTACGAATTTGGACTTGTATTAGCGTGTATGATGTTTTAGTATGAATCCCTGAGATTTAGGAAGGCTAATTTGGGCTGGAAATGAGTTTAGAGGAGTTAGATCGTGGCTGTTGTTCGTGATAAACTCCATTCGCTGCCCAGTTAGGGCTATGCGACTGAGGGGCCAGTCGCACGACTGAGGGTAGACTGATGTTCAACCATACGATTGAGGCTCAGTTGTACGGATGGGGCTCAATCGCCCGATACGCCATGCGATTGAGGGATTCGGTCGCATAGGTCCATTCGCAAGATAGTTCAGTCGCACGTATAAGGGTTAATCGCCTAATAGTCCATTCGTATAGTGTTCACTCGTACGATAGGAGGTCCATTCACACGAATGTAATCCCATTCGCCTGATTGCCCAATCGCACGACCCAGTCGCATGGAGGCCACGCGACTGCTGTATGTTTAATCGCCCAAACAGGGCTGATGTGAACGAGAAGAGAGGTGTGTGTAGGATGTAAGTATAATAATTATGATCTTGCCTTATATAATGGTAATGATTGATGATTTGCAAATATTTATGTTCCTTATGATTATGTATGTATATCTTTCACGACTCATGTATTATGACAATGAATAAATGAAGTATTATGTAATGTAAAGTGAAAGATAAAGAAAGAGAAACATGACGATGAATGAATGTATTAACGAATGAATGCATGTATTAACGAATGAATGAATGTGTAAAACGATGATGAATACATGCATTAATGAATAAACGAATTAAGTCTTGCAAACATTGAAAGTCGATTGGTCTTTCTTGGTGATTGACCATGGTCATGGTACCTCTACCGCCTACCTACTAGTACTGTGGCATACGCTTAGATTCACGGCCCAGTAGCTAAGACTACTGTGGCATACGCTCTATTGATTCACGGCCCAGTAGCTAAAACTGATCGGGGTAGAGCATATGGTATTGGTACAAAGAATTCAATGTGCAACTAAGGATGAAACGGGATCCTTGTCATTCGACTACAGTAATCATAGCCGAGTGCTATGAAGTGGGTAAAGCCTGACAGGATCCATATGAGAAGTTAAAGACATTGATGTATAATGAATGCTGAAGATAATAATGAATATTATCTCTGTGTACGAATGAATGAACGTAAAGAATGTATGCACGAACGTGAATGAGAACGATGAATGGTACATGAATGAAAGCTAATGAACGAATGATGATGATAATAATAATGTTATCTAAGTGTACGTATGTTGTATGATCACATGTATGCAAGGACAGTTTTAACAAATGAAAGTATGTTTTATTATAAAACTAGAACTCACTCAGCAACGCTGACTTTTTATGTGTTTCCAGTTGGCAGGTAGTGTTGCTGGGGATGGCACGAGGCGGCTACTCAGCTCTTTTGGGATGGCATTCTCCTTTTGATAATGCTGCCACACAATAGGGTGTGGACGCACAACGCATGCAACAATTTATGTTGCATGCAAGAGTCAAGTGTTCCTTAAGGATCCACATAAACGGGATTACTTAAGGAACCTTCTTTATGATGAAAATTTTAATGTTTTTATACTAGAGGTCACTGTATATGACCCTTTTGTAATTAGAAATGATGAAGTCTTTTGTATAATGCTTTTGTGATGTAATGCAACATTCGATGTTTTGTAATTGACGTACGTTGTATTAAATGGCAAAAGTATTTATAGTAAAAGAAAAGTTTACTTGGTAATGTCATTTAAAATGCTTATAATTATATTCATCAAATGTATGTTATATGGGCGATGAACGACCAACTGTGAGGTGCCCGGGAGCGGGGCCTTACACGTTGAGGGTTGTTGTAGGTTCATGAAATGGTATGGAGGAGCTGATCAGAAGGGATGGATTAGTTTAGCTTCTAGGAAGAGAGATATGAAGAACGAAAACTTGAAATAGTGAAGGTGTGACCTTGTAATATTACCTTGGCTCAAATGGTAGATGACAATAAAATTATGGATTGACTAAAACTTCCAAGGGCCTTAAAATTTTTGTTTCTTGAGTGCAAAAGATTAATGAAGTGAGTAGCAGAGAGTGGAGAGTGTTTGAGAGGATTTAGAGGGTGTGTAGTAGTGGAAAAGAGAGGTGAGGGTGGTGTGGGTGGTGGTATTCGATCGAGAGAGGAGAGAGAGGTGGGGTTGGAATTCTAAATTCTTGGTTAAACCATGATTTGGATAGGATATAGTGGAGATCTTGGTCACTATTGCAAGTTACTAAGTTTTTAGGTTAGCTAGGCTTGAAGGCATTGGGTGGTGACTTGACTAGAAAAGGCTTTTATAATTTGTGTTTATGTTTATAAAAATTAAGTGTGCATGCTAGTGTATGGGTGTGTATGTGTTGTAATGTATGTATATATGTATATATATACAAGTGTGTGTGTGTCAAGGATGTATGCATGCATGAATCATACATATGCATGTGTATATGTGTATATTTAAATACATGATCATGTGTGTGTTTACATGTGTATGTGTTTATAATGTATATAGGTAGTGCAACTCTTTTATTTGTAAGTGTTGGTGTGATGAATTATCTATTATAGTATAAGAATACAACTATTTATGTACATGTATATATATATATGTATGTATATATATATGTGTGTGTGTGTATATATATATATGTGTGTGTATATATATATGTATATGTATATATATGTATATGTATATATATGTATATGTATATATATATGTATATGTATATATATATATATATATATATATATGTATATGTATATATATATATGTATATGTATATATATATATCTATATATATATATATGTATATATATATATGTATATATATATGTATATGTATATATATGTATATATATATATCTATATATATATATCTATATATATATATATATATATATATATATATATATATATATGTATGTATGTATGTATGTATGTATGTATGTATGTATGTATGTATGTATGTATGTACGTATGTATGTATGTACGTATGTATGTATGTATGTATGTACGTATGTATGTATGTACGTATGTATGTATGTATGTATGTATGTATGTATGTATGTATGTATGTATGTATGTATGTATGTATGTATGTATGTATTTATGTATGTATGTATGTATGTATGTATGTATGTATGTATGTATGTATGTATGTATGTATGTATGTATGTATGTATGTATGTATGTATGTATATGTATGTATGTATGTATGTATGTATGTATGTATGTATGTATGTATGTATAAAAGGTGTGTGTTATAGTGTATGCATGTCATGTATATGTATGCATGTGTATGTGTAAAGATTTAGTTTGTGTAAAGATTTCTAAGGATCTTCCAAAATCTCATGCTTAGATATTATATCTTATTTAATTAATTTATTTAAGTGTAACTATTGTGCATTTTAGTTTATTATTTAGTTTAATGAAAGTTCTTATTATTTTATAAAGTACATATCTTTCAGGTGTTTTTATATTTTTAAACATGTTTAAGGCTTTCATTAACTATAATTTATTATTTATTATTTATCTTAGATAATTTGCGTAATTGCGTTTATACAACTCTTTAAGATAATTGTTCAGTATATATAGGTTAATTTAACTTGTTTACTTATCAGGTCAAATCTAGATTACTAAGTAATAAGGTCTATCTACGACCGTTTACTATCTTGAAATCTAAATGGTAAATAACTCCGCTACGGCATTGGGCTCATAGCCCATTAGTGTCAGTAAATCATAAGACATAATCATATCATGGCCTAATGGCCCATTAAGGTCTTGTGGGTCAAACTCATTTAGCATTATGGCCTAATGGCCCATTAAGGTCTTGTGGGTCAAGCCCATTTGGCATTATGACGTAATGGCCCGTTGATGCGTGTGAAAGGTGTATATATCTTGATAGAGGAGTTTCGCACAAATTCAATTTTAATTGGTTCTTACTATACTAACTACACACACAAAAGATAAGTGTACTAGTCGTGTGGTAATATAGTTTTGTTTACAGTCGAGTATCAATCCGTGGACACACTGAGCCTACTCAAAGACCTTTATAATTGACTATCATATTGGGTTTTGTTTTGAGAAAATGATAAGTTGCATTGATGCAATCAAATTTTTAGGGTTTTTTTAAAAAATCAATAATTAAATAGAAGTAAAAGTAAAATTAAGACTTTTGGGTTTTAAAATAGAGAACTAAGGCTATCATCCTAACTATATTACACTTATGTAACTGTGATGAATAGCATGGTGTGATTAAAGATATAAGTTTACGTAGTTGTGTTAATGTTTATAAATGTGAGCCAATGCGGATTTCTCGTCTGCCAGCTCTGTAGTGACAACACAAACATCAAGTAACTTACAATGTTGGTCCACCCAAGCCACTAGTAATGTAGGTAGATCTCGTGTAACCTTTCAACATAAGATTTCTAAAAACATAACTTAATGTTAGAAAGAGAGTTGATCAAGTTTCTTTTTAACCGCCGTTAATTTTAGGAAACCATAACAATTATTAGATTTCTCAAACTAGCAAAAGAGAACTCACAAATGATCAGAAAGCTAAACTTATATGATTTCTAATAACCATTTCTAGTTCATTAACCATGGATTTGTTATGAAGAACGGTTTTATGAATAAAAGATAGTTCATATGTTTTTCAACCTTGTATGACATTCTACAATTACAAACCATAAGTTTATAGCTTCTCGTTCAAATGTAGATGCTACCCATCAAAAGTTTACCCAAGATTAACATAACTTTAACATAATATAAGTCACACCATTAGTTCATCATAAATTACATAAGTTTCATCAAATTAGGATGATAATGAGAGTTTAGCTCATAATGAGCTTCATCATAACAACAAAAAACATAGAAGATAAATATGAGATATTCGATGAAATGGAACAATCAAACTAGTGATCCATAATGGATTATGTTTAGACAATCCAAAGATTCTTTCAAGTGTTATATGCACCTCCTGAGCCTCCCACATAACTTGATTCCTAAGAGAACTCAACGGGGCAACCCCCATGCTAGTACAATACTGGACTTAGAACCAAAAGCTCTCCCAAATGATGGACTTAGGCCTCTATTTTAGGCTTCTAGAGTGTTTAAGCATGACATCATGCCTAAAAGGCACGACCCCCATGCTAGTACAATGCTTATGAAAGTTGGTCAGTCGTACATGCAGAGTATGTCGGGCATGACCACGTGACTCATAGGGTACGTCCCTGTGATTAGGGTGGTGACTCATGGGGCACGACCCCATGACTGCTTTTGGGGATAGTACTTTTTGTCCTGTGATATGTCTAATCATGGGGGTGTGCTAATTTAAGCACGAGGGCATATTTCAGGCTGGTCACGGGACGTACTTAATAAGGCACGATCCCATGCTTGGACTTCAAAGCTTGGTTTCTTTCAAATTTTGCTAAGTATGCTTCTTTTGTCCATCTTGACCTTTTGAACACCTGAAAACATAATTTAACATTTTTAAGTTTATTTTCATTATTTTAAAGAAGATGCTTAGGAATAATTGATGTGCTTTTGATAAGTTTTCTATATATATTTTAGAGCACATTACCCGTTTAAGGGTTGATGGGCCCAACCTATTAAGATGTGTGTGTATATATGATTCCAAGCCTAATTTTGTTGTGCCTATTTCATAGGCCCCGATAGGAGTATTGTGTGGGCAGTTATAGTTTCTTAAAAGAATTTCCAGACATAAAAAGCAAGGTTGTCACATATACTCAATCAATAAATAAAAATCACTTTCTCTTTTTATATTGTTATGCTACTTGTTCACTTTATAACATGTTATCAACATGAGTTACTTTTAGAATTGAATCGTATTAACATAAGTTAAGACCATAGCACTAAATCTTATGACTCATAACATGAGCTTTCAACCAAATCTTCCAACAATTCTCAATTTTCACCGTCAACCTTTCCTGGATTCGGTTTCTGCTTGGATCGGATTTAATTCTCAACAAAATCCGCAAGATCTTAATTAAGCACAAATGTATCCAAATCTAAAAAGTTATATCAAAACCAATTTAAAATATGAAAATATATATGAATTACATATGTATTATACAACACAGTATTTTCTCTTGCAGTTCAATTGTGTTTGTGTATTGATCAATAATCAAATCTATAATAAGTGTTATCAAAGCAACAACTCATTACACACGGGAAACACATCAGGAGAGAAAGAGGTTGTCAACTTAAGGTTTTGGTGTCATCAGATAGTTGTCGTTATTCTGCGATCGTAAGGTCAGTGCCCCATATACTATTATTTTTTCGATCTTTGCTCATTGCATTTAAAGAAAGGAGTAGTGTTCAATAGAACACCACTTAATTTTATTATACAAGCATTCTTTATATACTTATTGATATCCAAAGTCGGTAAAAGGGTAGTGTTTAATAGAACACTCAAGTTCAGGCAGCCAGCCGTAATTGTGTTTGGCACTACTTTCAATGGATGAGAAAGAAAAACTTTGGATTAAAAAGTTTAATGGAAAAGACTATGGTTGGTGGAAAATGAAAATGGAGGATTTGCTTGTTCAGAAGGACTTAGATGCAGTTTTGGGTGATAAACAAGAAAATATGGAACTAACCGAGTGAGAAACTTTGGATAAAATGGCCAAGGCGGTTATTAGGTTGTCGATGACAAAGGAAGTTGTGTTCAACATTCTGAAAGAAACTACAATGAAAGGTATTATGAATATGTTATCTAATATGTATGAAAAGCCTGTCATAACAAATAAAGTTTCTTGATCTAAGAGTTGGTTAAAACAAAGATGAAAGAAGGAAGTTCAGTTACAATGCATGTTATTAACGTAAACTCGATTTTGTCAAGACTTGGGTTAGTGGGAATAAAATTTGAGGACAAGGTTTAGGCTTTTCTAGTGTTATCATTATTGCCTGATAGTTGATTAGGAACTATAACAACTACTACTAGTTCTAATAAAAAATGACATTTGATAGGATTTGGGATCTTATTTTAAGCGAAGACGTCAGATAAAGAAATTCAGATGAATCTTTAAATGAATTACTAAATGTTGGTAGGGGAAGAAAGAATAACAAAGATAATGGGAGCACGAACAAAAAAAGGAGCCAGTCTAGGGATTGGAATGATGTAACTTGTAAGAACTATAAACAGATGGGACACTTCAGGAATCAGTTTTCGGATGATTAGAAAGAAGTTAACACTATAGCAGACCACTCAGATGATGATACTTTAATCTTAGCGTGGAGAGTAGTACAAATTCCTAGCTCAAGAAATTCTGGAGCTTCATTTCATGCTACCCACAGTAGCGAAGCATTGCAGAATCTAAAGAATGGTGATTTTAATAAGGTAAGACTAGTGAACAATGTTCTTAACGTTACGGGAATGGGTGACATGGATTTAGTTACTTAAGCTAGTTTATGGACTTTAAAAGATGTTAGGGTGATTCCAAGTTTAAAGAAGCAATTGATTTTTATCGGTCAGTTGGATGAATAAGGACATGAGATTAAGTACGCGAACAAGCAGTGCAAAGTTGTTAAAGCGAATCTTGTCATTGCCCATGGAAAGAAAATGAGTTCATTGTATATGGTTAGTTTACCATCTAAAGGAAGTGATGTTTCAATTCAAAAGAAGAGTAAAGTCCAGTTCGCCGAGAATCTTGTGGGCAAAATAAGGTTTTTTTTCGCAAGTAAGGAACCTATATTCACGGGAAACGTTAAGAGTGAATGTGTATGGAAGTGTTCAGGTAACAAATTAGAGGACTTTATGAAAGTGGGAGTGTGGTTTGTGCTTCAGTTACCATTCTTAAGCAACATCGGCTTTACAAAACTAATATTCCATTTGATAAAATATCTCTAGATGACTACCTGCTAAATATGAAGAGTGTTTGTTGTTAAGGTGTTTCAAGATACGGTTATGAAGAGTTATTGTTGTTAAGGTGTTTCAAGATACGGTTATGAAGAGTGTTTGTTTTTAAGGTGTTTCAAGATCCGGTCTTCGTTTCAGTGAGAGCCGGTAGGGCAGAGAACGGGTCGATGGTAGATGTAACATCCCGAGATTTTATTTAAAGGAAAGGAAAAGAAAACTAAATAGAAAGAATAGATAATGGGCACAAGTGGAGGGGGATAAAGTGTACAAAGTACAAAGTCTAATATTTTATATTATAAATGGGTATGGCCACCCATATTAAAAGCAGAAAAACCGCTTTTACTTTCGAAGGAAGAAGAAAAAGAAGAAAACTCTCGGTTTTTAGAGAGAGAAAGGAAGAAGAAGCTGTGAAAGGTAAGTTTTCTTGATCTAAGTTCGGTTTTAACTGAATCCATAGCTTCTTGACCGAAGTTCTCGGTGTTTAGTGTTTGTTTTCAGGATTTAAGAGCAGAATTTGAAGGTGGGTCTCGAACTTGAAGTGTGTTGCTCAAAGGTTGCTCAAGGTGAGTTTCTAGAACCCCTCTTTACTGATTTTCAATGTTTCCAGGGCTATTATGCATACTACGTAAACATTTTGAAAGTAACCGTGGGTCTACAGCCTTATGTTCGAAAATGATGTATGTATGCATGTTTTAGAGTATGATTTTGGGCTAGTGTAGATGTTTAGCATGTTTAGGTGCCCCTGGTATGTTAGATCTATGCTTGGGTAGTGTTAAAATGATAATCGGATGGTGTTTGTTGCATATAAAACATCTCAGAATGGTTACAACGGCGGCCATGCGCCTAAACAGTGTTCCCAACCGCCCAAACAGTACCCCAACCGTCTAAAATATCCTTAGAATGTTTCAAAGTCAGACCCAAATATCTGAATAGTAGCCAACCATCTGGGACCTCCCCAGATTGGCCAAGTGTTGGGCCATGCGCCTGCATAGTGCCCAACCGCCCAAAAGGGCCATGCGTCTAAGTATAAATGATCAAGTATAAGTGTCCATGCGCCTGCATAGTGGCGAAATGCCCAAACAGGGTAGAAACACCCAACAGTGTCCCTGAGCCCAAGTTGCTAAAACGGCTAATTGTCCATGCGTCTGCATAGTGGCAAAGCGCCCAAACAGGGCAGAAACGTCCAAACAGTGCCCATGCGCCTAGAATGTTTTACACTTAGAATTTTTATGCCCATGCACCTGAAGATTCCCATGCAACCATTTTGGACTTAGAATTTTCTAAGTAGTTTTAAGGGGTAGAATAAGGAGATAGGCCCTGTTATGATATGATGACTTATGCTTTATGTGTGCATGATGATGTGATGAAATTATGATGTGTATTGTTGGTACACATGTCCCTAGTTCTAGTTCTAGTGAGCTCAAATGTAATAGACTTTCATTTTGTAACACTTATGTAATGTTGGAATATATGTAATGAAAACCTCTTCTGGATCGAATTCTTGAGCTCGGGAGAGGCAGTCATCGTTTTGGAGAAGGACGGGTCGATAGACACAATAAGGGTGTTTGACCCCATGTGGGTAATAAACTTGTCAGTGACTGATGTTTATACGCTATACAAGTGGCCACTGTTTTTTGATACACAGTATATTGTGCAAGCACTATAGTTTCAGCATATCATATGTCTATGCTTTGCACTGAATATCCATGCAGGGGTCTCCAGAGAAGAAAGAGTTAAGAGATTTGAAGAATTCAAGAAAGAAGTCAAGGTCTAGATAGAACTAGGTCCAAGGGGAGTTTGTTGGTACACATGTCCCCAGTTCTAGTCTAGTGAACTTAAATGTAATAGAACTTCTTCTTGTAACACATATGTAATGTTTAATCAATATAATGAGAATCTCTTCTATATATGGTTGTTGGTTATTGAATGTTATATCTACTCATATCAACTATTAGTACACGTATATATGACAATGTTATATAGGTTTACAGTTGTTAGAAATAGGTTTGAACCATCAAAGGTTCAAGAATGTGTTTAACTAAGTTATCTGATTCAGTCGCACGACTGGAACATGCAAATGGGCCAGTCACACGATTGAACCAGGAGATTGAGTCAATCGTTCGATTGAGTCATAAGACTGACTCAGTCGTCCGAATGAACCAATCGTATGACTCAGTCGTATGACTGAGCCAGTCGCCTGGCTCAGTCGTACGAATAATAGCTGTAACCTATAAATACCACTTAATTCGTGGAAAAACGAAACACTTCGAATACTTGCAACCCTAGCCGATCCAGAACGTCCAGTTCGCCAATTCCAACTTCATAGAACGTCTGAGATCATTCCTAGTCCATTCTTAACGTTTTCTAATCGTTAGGATTGATCTTGATTACGTTCTCCCTGATTGAATCACCAATCAAATAGGATTCCGCACTATTTGATCCGGTATAACAAAGAATCAGTTATTTGTTAGTACTCTGTATGTACACGGTCCTAACAAGAAGTATCAGAGCTTTGGCTCTTGATTCTTCGTTTGATTCAATCAAGTTTTATTAAAGTCCACGTTTTTCGCGAAAAGATCCAATCTTTCTGCTCAAAACCGAGTCTTTACGTGTGCATGTTCTGCAAAATCAGTGTTTTTCGACTTACAGCCGTCTAGGGTGTCACAAAACACGTTTTAGGTCAAAAGTGTGAAAAATTTCGATTTCTGCAGTCTCAGTCGCATGATTAGCTCAATCGTACGACTGAAGTCCAGTCGCCCATTCATTCGACCGATTGAGTCAGTCGCTTCGTCCAATCGCTCGATTGAGTCAATCACCCAGTTCAGTCGCCCAGTTGAGTCGTTCGGTCTGTTCAGTCGCCTAAGTCTCTCAGTCGTCTGTTCAATCGTACGTTTGAGTCCAATCGCATACAGCTAGTTTCGGTCGCATTCCAGTCCCACTCCCCAATCGCATTAGCAGTTTCATTCACAAGTTAAAGTAATAACATAATGGACTCAGAAAACTTTGCAATGTCAGCTGGAAAGGACTCAAGGATACAGAACCTGCTTTTACTCGAAAATGAGATAGGGAACCATAACAAGCCACCTAAGCTATTGAGTATAGATGAATTTCCACAATGGAGACAACGTTTTGAGATTCATCTTAATGGAGTGGACACGAACTTATGGAACTCTATTGAGACTGGTTATAACATGCCCGTGGGAGCTGATGGTGTTCCTTTGACTTTAAGTGGACTCACTGAACACAGAAGGTTGCCTACAATGCCGAAAAGAAGGCATATGCTATTTTGACCCAGTCCATTCCCAAGGCCATTTTTCACCAATACTCAGATCTCAAGCAAAGTAAAAAGTTGATGGAAGCTCTTGAGAAAAGGTATGCTGGGAATTCTACTCTAAAGTCCCTAAAGGGTAAAGCATTGAAGAAGGAGTTTGACAACTTCTCTACAATTAGGAATGAAAGCTTGGATGAAATTATCGATCGCTTCTATCACTTGATGAGTGAACTTCACACTCATGGAGTAAAGACGTCAATGGAAGACAAAGTTTCAAGCTTGGCAGATGGTCTACCTGAAAAGTGGAATTCATTCATTTCCACTATGTGACACAACTCAGTTTTAGAAACCTTGGATATTAATGACTTTATTCTAAAACTGAGAGAGGAAGAAGTGCGTCACAAGTACAGGACAAAAAGAGGAGCGTATACACAAGACCCATCACTCTACAATGTAACTCCTACTTCCACTCCTGCTGCAAAGTCTTCTGGAGCACCTCTGCAAATAGCCTTTGTGTCCAATGCATCGTCATCTACTGATCAAGGCTCATCATCTGCAAATGATTCTCATGGTGCATTTGGGGTTTTACAAAGTCCAATTGTTACTCAATCTACTAAGTTGATGACAGAAAATTTGGGAAAAGTAACAGTGGAGGTTGCTAAAGAGCGCATGGATCTACTTGCTGCAGTTATGCACTCTTATGATGGTCTGGTGGCGGGTAAGATTGGAAATTGCCACCTTGCTGATGAAGACTACGAGCAAGTAGATGAAAACGAGCTTGAAAGGATGGATATCATGTGGGCTCTTGCAAGTGCTATCCGGAGAGCAAAGAAATTTGTGAAGAAGACAGGGCAGAATCTTGTGGCTACTAAAGATACAACCTTTGGTTTTGACAAGTCTAAAGTCACGTGCTTCAACTGTGGAGAAAAGGGTCACTTCAAAAGAGAATGTGTGAAGCCTAAGAAGACTGGGAACGGGAATCCATTCTCCTCGTTCAATAGGCAAGATAAAGACAAGAAGCCAGCATCCACAAGGAATGATTCTAAAGCAATGGTAGCACAAGGAGATGAAGGACAGGACTGGTCCTTTCGGTTCTTATCTGATGGTGAAGCGAACATAGCTTCTGTGGTAGACTTGAACGAAGACTCCGCGAGTGAGGGGGAGAGCTCAGCTGATGTTGATACTGCTGACTTGGAATAGACGTTTGATGCAGTGGATGAAATTGTCAAGAATGAGCTTAATTCAAAATCTAAAGCTCAACCTGCATCTCAGAATGTTTTCATGGCTGGAACGTCCACAGCTGCACAGGTACAATCTAAGGATGAATTATTCGCTAAACATGCTTGTGTTGATTGTGATAAATTTAGAGAAAGCATTGACTTAAAATTTGCTAGGTTATTAGAACACAATGATAACTTAGTAAATGACTTGAAACTGTGCTCAGAAGCTAATCGAGTTTTAAAACAGAATGAGAGCAGTTATAAGGAAAAGATCGATGCTTTAAATAAGCAATTAAAGGAAACTGAAGTTGTTGTGTTTAACCAAGAAAATGACATTAAATTCTACTTAAAGACCATTGAAGAGACTAAAAAAGATAAAGCGGTTTTACAAGTAGAAAATGAGTCTTTGAAACAAAAACTACATAGTTTAGCGAGTTCCTCGCACATTTTGAAAAACTTGGTTAAAGAACGCAACAATGGAGAGGGTTTGGGTTACAAGGTTGTTCCACCACCACATGAGATCCTGTTGAACACTAAACAACGTCCTATAAATAATAATCCAATTAAGGATCATGTGGTGACAACTCCTTTGGTTAGTGATCCGGACACAGCAGTTAAACCTGCTTCTCCGGATGATGATCAGAAAACCTCAGCATCGAGCAATGTCACTGCTGAGAAACGGGTGGAAGAGAATGTCCAAACATCTTTTGGGTTAGATTCAAAGTCTAATGTCACACAATCCAAGATGTCTAAAACCACTCAAGTTAAATCAGTTAAAAGAGATAATATTCAGCCTCAAAGACAAATAAACCAAATGTTAAACAAGTTAAGTTTGTCAAAGGAGGTGAAAGTCTTAGGGGGAGTTTGTTGGTACACATGTCCCCAGTTCTAGTCTAGTGAACTTAAATGTAATAGAACTTCTTCTTGTAACACATATGTAATGTTTAATCAATATAATGAGAATCTCTTCTATATATGGTTGTTGGTTATTGAATGTTATATCTACTCATATCAACTATTAGTACACGCATATATGACAATGTTATATAGGTTTGCAGTTGTTAGAAATAGGTTTGAACCATCAAAGGTTCAAGAATGTATTTAACTAAGTTATCTGATTCAGTCGCACGACTGGAACATGCGAATGGGCCAGTCACACGATTGAACCAGGAGATTGAGTCAATCGTACGATTGAGTCATAAGACTGACTCAGTCATCCGAATGAACCAATCGTATGACTCAGTCGTATGACTGAGCCAGTCACCTGGCTCAGTCGTACGAATGATAGTTGTAACCTATAAATACCACTTAATTCGTGGAAAAACGGAACACTTCGAATACTTGCAACCCTAGCCGACCCAGAACGTCCAGTTCGCCAATTCCAACTTCATAGAACGTCTGAGATCATTCCTAGTCCATTCTTAACGTTTTCTAATCGTTAGGATTGATCTTGATTATGTTCTCCCTGATTGGATCACCAATCAAATAGGATTCCGCACTATTTGATCCGGTATAACGAAGAATCGGTTAGTACTCTATACGTACAGAGGACCATGTACGTACAGAGTACTAACTAATAACGAGGACCATGTACATACAGAGTACTAACTGATTCTTCGTTATACCGGATCAAATAGTGTGGAATCCTATTTGATTGGTGATCCAATCAGGGAGAACGTAATCAAGATCAATCCTAACGATTAGAAAACGTTAAGAATGGACTAGGAATGATCTCAGACGTTTTATGAAGTTGGAATTGGCGAACTGGACGTTCTGGGTCGGCTAGGGTTACAAGTATTCGAAGTGTTCTGTTTTTCCACGAATTAAGTGGTCTTTATAGGTTACAGCTATCATTCGTACGACTGAGCCAGGCGACTGGCTCAGTCATACGACTGAGTCATATGATTGGTTCATTCGGACGACTGAGTCAGTCTTATGACTCAATCGTACGATTGACTCAATCTCCTGGTTCAATCGTGTGACTGGCCCATTCGCATGTTCCAGTCGTGCGACTGAATCAGATAACTTAGTTAAACATATTCTTGAACCTTTGATGGTTCAAACCTATTTCTAACAACTGTAAACCTATATAACATTGTCATATATGCGTGTACTAATAGTTGATATGAGTAGATATAACATTCAATAACCAACAACCATATATAGAAGAGATTCTCATTATATTGATTAAACATTACATATGTGTTACTAGAAGAAGTTCTATTACATTTAAGTTCACTAGACTAGAACTAGGGACATGTGTGCCAACAGGTTTGTAGTTGTTAGACATAGTTCTGTATCATTAAAGGTTCTAGAACATGTTTAACTAAGTCTTATGATTCAGTCGCACGACTGGACCATGCGAATGGGCCAATCGCACGACTGAACCAGGTGATTGAGTCAATCGCACGATTGAGTCATAAGACTGACTCAGTCGTATGAATGAATCAATTGTATGACTCAGTCGCACGACTGAGCCATACGCATGGCTCAATCGTACGAATGAAAGTTGTAACCTATAAATACCACTTCATTCGTGGAAAAACGTGACACTTCAAGAATTATCAACCCTAGTCGTTCATGTTCGTCCAGAGAGTCCCTTCCAACTTCATAGAATGTTTCTGATCGATTCTAATCAATTCTTAATGTATTCTCATTGTTAGTGTTGATCGGATTAACGTTCTCCCTGATTGGATCGCCAATCAAATAGGATTCCGCACTATTTGATCTGGTTTCACGTACAATCAGTTAGTACTCCGTCCATACACGGTCCTAACAAATGGTATCAGAGCTTTGGCACTTGATTCTTTGTGGTTCAATCTTGTTTTTGAAAAAGTCAACGTTTTTAAGCAAAAGATCCGTTCTTTCTGCATAAAAATCCAGTTTTTACGAGTGCATGTGTTAAAAAATTCATCTTTTTCGAGTTTCAGTCGATTAGGGTTCTCAAAATTGTGTTTTTGTGTCGATTTACATGAGAAAGTTGAAAATTTTTCGAATTCAGTAGTCTCAGTCGCACGATTAACTCAATCACACGATTGGCCCACCCTACCCGATTACATCCCCTCATGGTTAGAGGCTGCTTTATGAGGGCCAAGTATTCTGGGGACATCAACGCAGTATGCTCCACAAGAGCAACTTGTGCCCCCAGTTCAAATACTTGGCCCATGTACTTCTGAGATGCATCTCATCCAGGAAGGGTGGATTTGATGAGCTCTCAGACCAGATGCAGAACGCATACGCTGCACTGGTGCTGAATCATCCATTCAGCTTCTCTAGGATGATCTTCATCTATATGGTGGAGAACATCTAAGCGAAGGGGAAGGAAAGCTTATGTATGTATCCGAGGTTTATACAGATGATCATTGATCAGAAGCTCCCCTCGCCGCCGAAGGAGAAAGAAGATGCTGTTGTCCTGGAGTTCATGGACGACACGACTCTGGGAAGGATGAGGGTATACCGGGGGAAGCAGGTGAAGCCCCCGGTGAGGAGATTGTTTGGGCATCTGGCCCGGGAAGACTACGTGGCGCCAACGAAGAGGAAGTGGTGCCACGACGAGAGTGATTATGACACTAAACCGATAGTGGTTCCTGATGATGACTCAGACGACGACGATAGTGGTGATGGTGGAGATACATGTCCTTCTCACACACAGACCACTACTACTGCGGTTACATCTCCACCATCTCCACACGGTGATCTACAGTCAGCTGGTTTCCATCAGGACTTCCAACCCGATGAGGAGGAAGAGTCTGATGAGGAACCACTGACAAGGACGGTGGGCAGTCGGGTGGTTGCCACCGAGAGGGGGATCAGGACGGTTGGTGGACGTCCGGGAGGGTCTGGGGAGACTACTACAGATCCATCATATATCCCAGACCAGCCCAGCAGGCAAGGGGAAGTCTCCGGGTCCAGGGGGACTAAGAGGCAGAGGATGGCTCAGCCACATGGGCTGAAGCCAAAGAGGCGGAGGATCACGCTGATCACTACCTCTACCACCACTTCTACCACTACACCACCTACCACCACTACACCACCTACCACCACTACACCACCTACCACCACTACACCACCTACCACCACTACACCACCTACCACAGCTACCCATCATACCACTACCACATCCACTCCACCACCAACTTCATCTATACCACCCCCAATCTTCACTACTACCACCACCACCACTAGTCACCCAGGAGGCCCGTCATCTTTTCCCTCCTTTCCATCTGGATCTCCTCTACCTCACAGTGGGGTAGGGGAACAGCTCTCAGCACTGAATCAAATGGTGCTGAGACTGTTAGCAGCCGATGATGAGAAGACTGCTTAGATTCGTCAGCTAGTAGAGCTTACTGCTACATAATCTCAGCAGATATCTTAGCAGGCTCAACTGATTGAGCAGTAGGCACAGTAGATTGCTGCACAGAGCTCAGAGATGTCCCAACTCTAGGAGCAACATGTCCAATCAGCCAAAAGGATAGAGGAGTTGGAGACTACCAACAAGACCATCACGCTGAAGCTCAAAGGATCAAAGGAGGAGCCTCTAAATATCAGAGAGGGAGATGGAGATGATGGTGATGATGATGACGATGATGATGATGAAGAGGATGAAGATGATTATGATGAGGAGGGTGACAGGGAAGCGGGAGGTAGGATGGATGATGATGATGATGACGATGAAAGGGATGCAGCTGCATCTGCCTCTGCTCCTGGTCAAGAGCAAAGGACAAAGAGGAAACAAGACCAGGGAGCATCATCGTCTGTCCCGCCAACCTCACCCTCAGCTGAAGACGCAGAGAGGATTCAAGGAAAAAGTAAAGATTAGATGTTTTACTTTGTTCAACTTTTGTACTTGAAATCATCATTTAATGTTATGAAAAATAATGTATATATTTATTATTTAGTGTTTGATTATCTTGATTACATACTAACTATTGCTGTGTTACATGTTTAAATCAAGCAGATCCAACATTTCAGCAAGATGAGTACGATGTTGCTCCCTTACAGCAGATCAAGTCTCAACTGACTATGATACTTGATCTGCAAGGGATCGTCAGGAGGTCCGTGAGTTATACTCCTGAAGAAGGAGAAATAATTCACGACCTCATTGATGATTAACTTGCTGAAATGTTCCAGCTGAATCCTAACGAGATAGTGAAGGATGCTCCTACCTTCAACGTGGAGAGTGACGAGGAGCTAAACGATATAGACGAGATTGAGATAGAAGACGTCACGGCTCATCATTATCCTAAGTATACTGACCGAGAGGGAAATATGTTTCCTGATCTGGGTAATACTCTTGGCAGCGATACTTTGGAGAAGCTGAGCTAGAAGGAAAAGGAAGCAGAAGCATCTACAAGCCAAGCCCCAGCCTCAGATGCCAATGTAGATATCAGAAAGGCTGAATGGGTGGCTTGCTTCTCAGAGATCAGAGCCCAGTGCGCTACAGCTAAGCAAAGTACCTACACCAAGATCTATAAAGTCAAGAAGCATCAGAAGGTGTCAGGGAAGATTATATCGTGGGCTCATTTTGAGGATCTCACCGTGTACGCTATTAAGAGGGAGAAAGGAATTGAGTACATTAGATTCCCACACGATCTAAAGACTCTCCCAGGTTTTGAGCTCAACCAGCTTGCAAGATTGAAGCTGCTGTATGCTGACATGAAGAAAATGTCAGGCTGGTTTGAGGCTGCGCTGAAACATGAATATCTTACCAGATGGGTGAACTTCAAACCTTAGCAGGCTACGAGGAACATCAGAAGATCTTAGGTGAACCCTATTACTAGAAGACCAAATATAGTTCTTAAATGGCACCCTTCACGCACAATGTCTCGTATTCCATTGAGGGAGATGCCACAAGATTTTGCACCCCTTTTTAAATGGTGGTATTATGACTGGTGCACTGGTGAGGCCGTCATAGTTTTGGATAGGGAAGGGAAGGTAGAGACGATAAGGGTATTTGACCCTATGTGGCTAACCAACTTGTCTACTTCTGATGCCTACATCTTGTACAAGTAGCCATTAGTTTTTGATACGCAGGATATAGTGCAAGCACTGCAATTCCAACATGTCATACGTTTATGCTTCGCACTTAATATCCATGCTGGTGTTTCTAAAGAAGAACGGGCTAAGAGATTTGAAGAGTTTAAAAAGGAAGTAAAAGATTAGATAGAACTAGGTCCAAGGAGGAGTTTGTTGGTACACATGTCCCTAGTTCTAGTTCTAGTGAGCTCAAATGTAATAGACTTTCATTTTGTAACACTTATGTAATGTTTGAATATATGTAATGAAAAACTCTTCTGTGAATGTTCATTGTTTATTGAATGTTATATCTATTAATATGATTCATTATTACATGCTTATATGAACATGTTGTATAGGTTTGTAGTTGTTAGATATAGTTTTGTATCATTAAAGGTTGTAGAACATGTTTAACTAAGTCTCATGATTCAGTCGCATGACTGGACCATGCGAATGGGCTAATCGCACAACTGAACCAGGTGATTGAGTCAATCGCACGATTAAGTCATAAGACTGACCCAGTCGTACGAATGAATCAATCGTATGACTCAGTCGCATGACTGAGCCATACTCATGGCTCAGTCGTACGAATGAAAGCTGTAACCTATAAATACCACTTGGTTCGTGGAAAAACGTGACACTTCAAGAATTATCAACCCTAGCTGTTCCTATTCGTCCAGAGAGTCCCTTCCAACTTCATAGAACGTTTCTAATCAATTCTAATCAATTCTTAACGTATTCTCATCGTTAGTTTTGATCGGATTAACGCTCTCCCTGATTGGATCGCCAATCAAAAAGGATTGCGCACTATTTGATCTGGTTTCATGTAGAATCAGTTAGTACTCCATCCGTACACGCTCCTAACATGTATGTATGTGAGTGATATGTTATCTTTCTTCGTTAAAGAGTTTTCAAAACGTACGTATTATGTTTTATAATACATTATATATGACTTTACGTGGTGTGATGTATGAACGAATAAATTAACGAACGTAAAGTATTATGTGACGAAGTGAAAGATAACGATAAAGTACAAAAAGAATGAATACGATAGAGTACGAAATGAACACATGAGATAACAAATGGTGAACATGAAAGTGACGGATGATGAGATCCATGTCGCGTACCCCGGTACTATGTCAGTGTTCGGACATGAGTCGGGGGTTTGATTACAGGCCCCGACACAGTATCAGTCTTCGGACATGAGTTGGGGGTATTGCATGAGACAAAATAGAGAGATGAGATCTTTGTCGTGTACTCCGGTACTGTGTCAGTCTTCGGACATGAGTCAGGGGTTTGATTACAGGCCCCGGCACAGTATCACTCTTCGGACATGAGTCGGGGGTATTGCATGAGACGAGATAATGAGGTGAGCGACTTTGTGTTGCAACAGACTCGAATTGAGTTCAATTCATGTGATTGACTAGAATGGGATCTTTATCGCGTATCCCGGTGATGTGTCAGTCTTCGGACATGAGTCGGGGGTTTGTGTACAGGCCCCGGCACAACATCAGCTTTTGAGTATGAGTCGAGGATATTGCATGTGTTGGAGCATATATTGTCATATGTAGTGTGTCCGTCGCTTGACGAATAGTCTAGGCATAATGTTATACACCTTGTAAACACATGAAACTGGGTCATTCGCAGGAGCATATGCGATTGAGACTCAGTCGTACGATTGAGCCATGCTAATGGACCAGTCGTGCGACTGAGAGATACGATTGAAGTATTCGTAAGACTGAACCATAAGAATGGTCCAGTCATACGATTGAACCATACGTATGGTCCAGTCGTACGATTGAACCATACGCATGGTCCAGTCGTACGATTGAACCATACGCATGGTCCAGTCGTACGATTGAACCATACGCATGGTCCAGTTGTACGATTGAACCATACGCATGGTCCACTCGCACGAATGGGCCCAGTCGCATCTAATATGGGCTGAGGCCTATATATACTAGTTTCATTGTGTAGAAACCTAAGGGTTTTTTATAGTGTGCCCGGCGCCTAGGTGTTGTCGGTTGAGAGGGGAGATCATGCTCGATCTCCCCTTGCCAAAAGTCGTGATTTTTCTATTTAACGAGCTTGTAATCATTCGGCTTTATCAATGAAATCATTCGATTATTGTTCGTACTATTGTTTGCCTTTTGGTTTATCACCTTCCGTCAAGAACACGCTCGGATGTCTACCGATCCAGCGACTCCACAGCATGAGACAAGAATAGAGTAATAAAGAGTAATGAATGAAGAAATGAACGAATGAACGAATGAGGATGAAGATAATAATAATAATTATTATCTGTATGTATGTATGATGTATGCTCACGAATGAAATATCATAATAAGGAACGAAACGGGATCCTTGTCATTCGACCTCAGTAACCGTGGCTGTGTGCCATGTGGAGGGTAAAACTTGACGGGATCAAGATGAGAAATGATGATAACGATGTGTGATGAATGAATGAAAGTTAGCGAACGCAATGAAAGATAATAATGATATTATCTATGTGTATGTATGATGTGTGAGCATGTACGGAAGTATAGTATGATTTGAAAGAAAGTAAAGAACGGTTTTAAAAAAAGTAAAGTATTTTATTATAAAAACTAGAACTCACTTAGCGTCGCTGACTTTTCGTATGCATGATAGTTGGCGGGTATTTTGTTGATGCTGAGGAGTTGCAGGCATGGATGCATAAGCTACAGGGAGCGTTTTGAGGCTGGCATCCATATTTTGACATGTCATTGTATTTTGAGATGAAAATGAATGTTGTAATGTATTGAAATGACATATTTTTAGTTATTAATGAAAGTTTTAAATTCTGCTTCAAAATAAATGTACGTTTTAAAATGTTTTATGTGCGATGAATGACCAACTATGAGGTGCCCGGGAACGGGGCCTTACAAGTTGGTATCAGAGCCAAAGTTTAAGTGAATGAGATAATTATTTTCAAAACATAATCTTAAACTGAGAATGGGACTAAAAGGAAAAGGATGCCAGTCCTAGTAGCTACGTGCCTGCAGGTCAAGGGTTTATGTAAACAATTTATGTAAGTTAATGTTAACCGGTATTATGTGCGCATGTTATGTGGCTAGTGTGTTTCTGTGTAGATTTAGATACTAATGTAGTCAGGATAGGAGATGCTTGGAGTATGAAGAGTAAAGTAAGTGGCTAATCACAATGGCCACTGTAATTAGGGACTTACTATACTTGGCATAATCCGAGCTATTCCTTGAATGACCATGTTAGTGTTTGAATCTTATAGTGATTAGAGAATGGCTGGAGGTAGATCATCTAAGGCATCTAGGGGTGGAGCACAGGGAGGACGTGGTGCTGAACCGTGTGTTATGAAGAATAGGGCTAGGGCTACCGAGAGGACACGTGAGGAGCCCGAGATGCATCACTAGGAAGGTGGTGATAAGAGCGTGAACTTGAGGGCCTCAGTGAAAGAGGCAGTAGTAGAAGAGGTCCATCAAGTTATGCAGACAATTTTGTCGTCTGTAGTGACCGAAGTGATTAAAGCTGTTAGGGAAGGCGAAAGGAGGGAAAAGAATAGGTCATCGGGAGGGAGAGAGCAACCAAAGACCGAGACGGTTATCCCTACTGACGAGGAAGAGGAGGAAGAAGAGCCTGTGCCTGAGGCAGCACGAGGTTGTAATTATGGGGAATTCTAAAGGTGCAAGCCCCTACCTTTGATGGTAATGGCACTGTTGCTGCTGCTCACCGATGGGTAAGGGAGATGGAGGCTGTCCTTGAGATCAGCGAGTGCCAAGAGAACCAGAAGGTGAAGTTTGCCACTCACTCGTTTGTGGACTCGGTCTTGTGCTGGTGAGACAACATTGTCCAGGCTGACGGTACCAGGGAAATCGGGAGAATGAGGTAGAGTCAACAGAAGAAGCTGGTAATCGATGAGTTTTGTCCTCACCATGAATTGACAAGATCGAGAGAGAGTTCTTGCAGCTAGAGGCGGGAACAATGACACACTAGCAATACACCACTAAGTTCAACGAGATGGCAAGAATGGTGCCAGATCAAGTGACGCCTATGTCACGAAAGATCAAGAGGTACATTCAAGGACTGCTGGCAGATATCCGGAGACATTTGATCGCTGCCCGACCAGGTACATTCAGGTCAGTGGTCGACTTAGCTGGGAGATTGTACGACGAGCAAGAGGTAATACCGATAACGGATGAAGAGGAGGAGCGGGGCTATGTTAAGAATAGGAATGGAAGGCGAGATAGTAATGGTAGACTGGTGGCTGAAGGTAAGGCGATGAGGGTCGATGATTGGAAGAGGATAACAAGGAAGGACGAGGTATGCAAGAAGTGTGGTAGAGGCCACGAAGGAGAGTGCAAGTAGGGACTGAACGTCTGCTTCCAGTGTGGAAAGAAGGGCCACAGGGCAAGAGGTTGTCAAATGGCTAAATGCAATGACTGTGGCGAGACTAGACATATGAGCAGAGACTGCAAGAAGTCGAGGGCAGAAAGCTCCAGTGCGAGGAAAGAGAAAAGAGGGTGAAGGATAAAGCCTTCCTATGATCAGGAGGAGGTTAGCTCAGACCCTGAGGTAACGTCAGGTACGTTTTTGCAAATTTAAATTTGTGCATATACGCTTTGATTGTGGTGTTAGTAGTAGTTTCGTTCCTGCTGCCTTCTGTGGTAAGTTGCACATTAGGAGTAGGAAGATCGATGTCTTTCGACGTAAGAATTACTATTAGCAAGTCTACTAGGTTACCTAATGCCCTAGAGGATTGTGTGATAGAATTAAGAGAGAGTGCTTGTTCCTGCTAGACTGTTCAGGACAGATGTAATTAGATAGATATACACCTCTGAGTGAATTAATCAGTAATATATAAGGCAAACACCGAGTGTTGCAAGAAGATGGATTGATCAACCGTGCACGACCAGAGTTCAGTGTCACCCTACGACAATGGATGATGATGAAGGCTTTGCCAGGAAATTGGATTGCTCGATTTGAAAATCAAGTAAAGCTAATACTAGAGTATAGAGGGTCATTTACAGTTGTTGCTCAGGTAGGAAAAGTGACACATCGATTGGAGCTACCCGATGAGTTAAGTGGACTTCATTTGGCGTTCCATGTATCTTGTCTAAGAAAGTGCTCAACCGATGAGAATATGATCGTGCCACTAGAGAACACTGAGAGGGACAAAGTACTTAACTATAAGAAGCAACTGGTGGCCATTACTGATAAGACGAAGAGAATAGGATAAAGAGAATGATGGTTTCACTTGTGTGGGTGCAGTGAAGCCTAAAGAGATCTAAGTCTAAGTGCAAGATCAAGGAAGAGGTGAGACAGTGTTACCCATAACTATTTGAGAAGCGACAGGTTTCGGGGACGAAACCTCTTTAAGGGGGTAGACTTGTAACACCCCGAAATTTTATTTAAATGAAAGGAAAAGAAAACTAAATAAAAAGAATAGATAATGGGCACAAGTGGAGGGGGATAAAGTGTACAAAGTACAAAGTCTAATATTTAATAATATAAATGGGTATGGTCGCCTATATTAAAAGTAGAAAAACCGCTTTTACTTTCGGAGGAAGAAGAAGAAGAAGAAAAGTCTTGGTTTTTAGAGAGAGAAAGGAAGAAGAAGCTGTGAAAGGTAAGTTTTCTTGATCTAAGTTCGGTTTTAACTGAATTCACAGCTTCTTGACCGAAGTTCTTGGTGTTTAGTGTTTGTTTTCAGGATTTAAGAGCAGAATTTGAAGGTGGGTCTCGAACTTGAAGTGTGTTGCTCAAAGGCTGCTCAATGTGAGTTTCTAGAACCCCTCTTTACTTATTTTCAATGTTTTTGGGGCTATTATGCATACTAAGTAAACATTTTGAAAGTAATCGTGGGTCTACAGCCTTATGTTCGAAAATAATGTATGTATGCATGTTTTAGAGTATGATTATGGGCTAGTGTAGATGTTTAGCATGTTTAGGTGCCCCTGGTATGTTAGATCTATGCTTGGGTAGTGTTATAATGATAATCGGGTGGTGTTTGTTGCATAGAAAACATCTCAGAATGGTTACAACGGCCAAAAAGGGGCCATGCGCCTAAACAGTGTTCCCAACCGCCCAAACAGTACCCCAACCATCTAAAATAGCCTTAGAATGTTTCAAAGTCAGACCCAAATGTCTGAATAGTAGCCAATCATCTGGGACCTCCCCACATTGGCCAAGTGTTGGGCCATGCGCCTGCATAGTGCCCAACCACCGAAAAGGGCCATGCGTCTAAGTATAAATGATCAAGTATAAGTGTCCATGCGCCTGCATAGTGGCGAAACACCCAAACAGCGCAGAAACGCCCAACAGTGTCCATGCGCCCAAGTTGTCAAAATGGCTAAGTGTCCATGCGCCTGCATAGTGGCGAAGCGCCCAAACAGGGCAGAAACGTCCAAACAGTGCACATGCGCCCAGACTGTTTTACACTTAGAATTTTTATGCCCGTGCACCTGAAGAGTCCCATGCACCCATTTTGTACTTAGAATTTTCTAAGTGGTTTTAAGGGGTAGAATAGGGAGATAGGCCCTGTAATGATATGATGACTTATGCTTGATGTATGCATGATGATGTGATGAAATTATGATGTGTATGTATGTGAGTGATATGTTATCTTTCTTCGTTAAAGAGTTTTCAAAACGTACGTATTATGTTTTATAATACATTATGTATGACTTTACGTGGTGTGATGTAAGAATGAATAAATTAACGAACGTAAAGTATTATGTGAAGAAGTGAAAGAAAACGGTAAAGTACGAAACGAACGAATACGATAGAGTACGAAATGAACACATGAGATAACAAATGGTGAACATGAAAGTGATGGATGATGAGATCTGTGTCTCGTACCCTGGTACTGTGTCAGTCTTCGGACATGAGTCAGGGGGTTTGATTACAGACCCCAGCACAGTATCAGTCTTCGGACATGAGTCGGGGGTATTGCATGAGACAAAATAGAGAGATGAGATCTTTGTCACGTACTTCGATACTGTGTCAGTCTTCAGACATGAGTCGGGGATTTGATTACAGGCCCCGGCATAGTATCAGTCTTTGGACATGAGTCGGGGTATTGCATGAGACGAGATAATAAGGTGAGCGACTTTGTGTTGCAACAGACTCAGATAGAGTTCAATCCCTATGATTGACTCGAATAGGATCTTTGTCGCGTATCCCGGTGTTGTGTCAGTATTCGAACATGAGTCGGGGGTTTGTGTACAGGCCCCGACACAGCATCAGCTTTCGAGCATGAGTCGGGGATATTGCATGAGACAAGATTCGAGTAATAAAGAGTAATGAGTGAAGAAATGAACAAATGAACGAATGATGATAAAGATAATAATTATTATTATTATCTGTATATATGTATGATGTATGCTCACGAACAAAATATCATAATAAGGAACGAAACTGGATCCTTGTCATTCGACCTCAGTAACCGTGGTTGTGTGCCATGTGGAGGGTAAAGCTTGACGGGATCTAGATGAGAAATGAATGATAATGATGTACGAGGAATGAACAAAAGTTAACAAACGCAATGAAAATAATAATGATATTATCTATGTGTACGTATGATGTGTGAGCATGTACGAAAGTATAGTATGATTTGAAAGAAAGTAAAGAACGATTTTAAAAAAAAGTAAACAATTTTATTATAAAAACTAGAACTCACTCAGCGTCGTTGACTTTTCATATGCATGATAGTTGGCAGGTATTTGTTGATGCTGAGGAGTTACAGGCATGGATGCATAAGCTACTGGGAGCGTTTTGAGGCTGGCATCTATATTTTGACATGTCATTGTATTTTGAGATGAAAATGAATGTTGTAATGTAATGAAATGACATGTTTTTAGTTATTAATGAAAGTTTTAAATTCCACTGCAAAATAAATGTACGTTTTAAAATGTTTTATGTGTGATAAATGACCTACTGTGAGGTGCCCGGGAACGGGGCCTTACAGTAGATAAATCCATAAGCTCAGAGGAGCTTCAATGGGCTTTCAAGTTAATTGATAAGAAGGCCACCATAACCAGGAAGATGAGAAAGATTACAAGAGGTACATTTGTTCATAGTGGAAGGCAGTTTGAAGATGATCATGTCTCCAGGTAGGAGATTGTTGGTTTTTGTGGAGCCTTGATTTGGGCTCGAGTTAGAAGACAATTTGGTGACAGATTAATTAAATTAAAGGCCTACGTTGTTTTATTTAATTGTAGCTCATTATGGTTTTCTTGAGAATTAAGTTGTAAACCCTATTTTTTTCTACTTATATTGGCTATTGAACTTGTAACTAGTGAGACAGAAAACAATAAAAGTATTACTCTGGTTGTAGTCTATGGATGTATGTCACATCAACTAAACCACATAAATCTCACGTGTTCATCTTTGTTATTATTTTCTCTTTTAGTTTGATTGTGTTTGTGTGTTGTTCAATAATCGAATTTTTAATAGATGAAATTACATCTCTTCCTCTCTCCTCCATATTATCACACCTCTCTCCTCCACATCTACAACCCCTTACTAATGCTCTCATGAATTTCACCCTAAAGGTTTCTCTTGATCGTTACTAAAGCGCCTTTAATGCAGAGAAAAACCAAAAATATGCACTCTTCAAACAAAATAAACCCGAGTTTTCTTTATCATTATTAAAGTGCCTTCTGGTGAAGTGAACACTAAACACACTCATTTAAGGCGGATGTTACTAGTTTTACTAGATATGAAGTTGGACATTTGATGTATCTTGATAAGAACACAAAACATGATTTTTTCTTTATTTATAACTATACTTGCAAGATACATTCATGTTGGATTAGAATGATATAAAATCATATACAACATAACATTTATGGAACACGTGATATGAGAGTGCTTTATCAAAAGGATAGAAAATTTAAGGTATTAGGGAATGCAGTTGCAAGATATTTCTAACATCCATAAACCTTGTCACATTCTGGATATGTATTTACATACCGTAGTAGTACAAGTTCATGTTGATACATAATAGAATTGTCAACAACATTAAATCATGCCAAATTAATTGTCAAACCATGTCAAATGACAAATTAATTTTCAAATCATGTTGAATTAATTATTTTATTATGCGATGGAGAACGTATCCTGTTAAATAAAATGACCCTACAAATTAATGATGAATCAATCAAAGAAAGTGCAGGTTCGGTGTTGGTCTTTCAACACAAGTTTGATCTTGCAAACTCACTAAATCTCACTCGGTTGATGAAGCAGAATCTCTAACTAAGTTAACAATAATATAATAAGTTAATGAGCACAACAATAATTTTAAGATACTTATATATATTACTTCTCAACTCAGTATTACAAGACTCTTACGTGTATGGTTTGAGAGTTATAATGAGAAACTACATATACTAAGTTATACTTGGATGACCAGTTGGAATTTATAACTAGACAAATACTACATTGCTAGAAGTAAAACATCTAAGATAAAATACTATCCTAGATTAGGTAGTCATGATAGGTCCATGACTTACCTTTTGTCACCAACTAAAAATGGCAATTGTAATAATTGATAAAGGTGAACAATAGACTAAAGTAGGGTCAACTACATGGGTGTGGGAAACCGCCATCTAGTATGTCAGAGGTTGCAGCGGATGTCAAACAACCCATACTTATATCCACTGGTTCATAGTTGGTTCTTCCGAAGATAAACGGCCTCGGAAGAATAAGTTCTTTCGAGGCCATTTATACTTCGGAAGAAACAACTTCTTTCGAGTCTTCTGCAAGTCTTTATGACTTTCTTCTTCGGAAGACATTGCCTTGGATCTTCTAAGTGTGAATACTTCGGAAGAAGAACTTCTTAGTCTCGGAAGACTTAGTTCTGTCAAAGTTCTTCCTGTACTTCGGAAGGAAAACTACTTAGTCTCGGAAGACTTAGTTTTCCTTTGGAAGCTCTTCATACTTTAAGCTTCGGAAGATCTTCAACTTGTCTTTGAAAGAGCAGCTTTAGCTTCGGAAGACTTTTTCAATTGTAATTCAAAATTCTTATAAGTGTTGTTTTTTGTTACAACAGCCTCATATGATCCAACAGAAAGTCACATAAGACTATTCTAGTATGTCAGAGATTGCAGCGGATGTCAAACAACCCATACTTATAATTACTGGTTCATAGTTTGTTCTTCCGAAGGTAAATGGCTTCGGAAGAATAAGTTCTTTCGAGGCCATTTATACTTCGGAAGAAACAACTTCTTTCGAGTCTTCTGCAAGTCTTTATGACTTTCTTCTTCGGAAGACATTGCATTGGATCTTCTAAGTGTGAATACTTCGGAAGAAGAACTTCTTAGTCTCGAAGACTTAGTTCTGTCGAAGTTCTTCCTGTACTTCGGAAGGAAAACTACTTAGTCTCGGAAGACTTAGTTTTCCTTCGGAAGCTCTTCATACTTTAAGCTTCAGAAGATCTTCAACTTGTATTCAAAAGAGCAGCTTTAGCTTCGGAAGACTTTTTCAATTGTAATTCAAAATTCTTATAAGTGTTGTTTTTTGTTACAACAGCCTCATATGATCCAACAGAAAGTCACATAAGACTATATGACAATAAGGAAACTTATAAGTGTTGTTTTTTGTTACACCAGCCTCATATGATCCAACAGAAAGCAACATAAGACTATATGACAATGAGGCAACTTAACTTGCTTAAGTCAAAGAAGGACAATTACAAGTGGAAACCAATCATATTTAATCAAATTTTAGAAAAGTCATCCATAAAAGAAGCTTGATAAATGATTGTCAATCAACGAAAATTTGACATGCAAACTCATAGTCACTATTGAGAAAAGTTTTTAGCAACTCCCGTCGAGATTATCCTCCATCGGTTATATGATATACATCAAAATGAAAAGAAGTATTATACATTACTTATACCAAAAGTATAAGTTTACTTGCCCAAGTAAAACTAAAAAGATAAAGCACACCTTAAATAGAATGTGTTCTTACTAATGGTAAACCTTTAAGCAAAAGGAAAAAACAATGCTTATACATAGGGCGGCCTGTACACTTATAGTAAGTTTATTTCTCTATTTTTTTTTTTTGCTCTAGAACTCTGTATCTTATTATTCTTACACTTACACTTACACTTACACTTATCACCTCTCAAATAATGAATACCTAATTCTCACACTAGAGACTGATCGCAAGAGACCCATTCCTATGGTGAGACTAATGGTGCTTTGCTTTTGAAAGGTACCCCTGAAGCATGAAGGTGAGGAACGTCCATAACCCCTAACCAACATTAGTCTTGTTGTAGCAACACCGTATAATGCAAAGTTTAAACGAGTCCTTTTGTTTTTAGTGTTGAATAGGCACGATGAGGAGTTATACATAAGTTCTACTGAGGCTATCAATTCACGGCTCCCTAACTTTCCACAATTGTTCGTAATATTTATACTGATATTAAATCCATATGGTGGCTTATATATGTTATATATTATTTTGTCTTTTTTTTGAACGGCAAATATATCCTACTTCTAACTTACACCAAGTTACACTAAGTCTGGGTTTGAACCCAAAACCTCCCCTTTAAGACGCAAAACCTCTACCAAGTATGCTAAGACATAGATATCTTATTTTGTCTTTTAGTAAATTAAATTCACCTCTATTCTCTTGGTATTTGCGAATTAGGCCTGGAAGTCAAAATCAATATGAACGATTAACATCACGTCTTAAAAAGGCTCACTTGATCAGGTGTAGTTTCAGATGCTTTTCAAAAAAGGTTTTCCTTACAAGTTACAATACTTCTACGGTATAATAAATCTAACTAATAGAAGAATAAATTTATTTAAACTTTTCAAACTCGATCATAATTACATACTATGAAAAAAGAAGTGGGGATATTACTATTCATTGAATAGTAGTTTTAACCCCTTTTAACCCAATTTTAACCCAACCGCTCTTCATCATCGTCCCTCCCCCCATCGCTCTGCGCTCTTCGCCCTCCCCCCATCACCTCCGATACCATCGACCTCCACCTCCTGCCACCTCCACTGCCGCTGGCCGCCCCCCTTACGACCTCACTGCTCACCGTTGCCGCTGCCTCGCCTGCGCTCTTCGCCCCCCTTGCGACACCATCGACCTCACTGCGCTCTGTCGTCGCTGCCCTCCCGTTGCCGCCCTCCCGTTGCCTGCCAGCTTCGCCCTCCCGACGGTCCCTCCTCTGCTCTCCGCCCTCCGACCACCGGCCCCTTTTCGGTCCTTCGTCTTCTACGTAAGCTTTCTTCATAGTTATACTCGATTAGGGTTTTGATTTGGGTTTTCTTCATATTTATACTCGATTAGGGTTTTGATTTGGGGTTTGTGATTTGGGTTTTGGTTACTGATAACGGTTGATTTGATTTGGGGATTGTGTTCTGTATGACTGTATGCAAAGTTGATTTGGGGCTGTTATTTTTTGTCTATAATGCCTGATTAAAATTTTAGCTGTTTGACAATGACTGTCAAAAACAATAAGTTGTTTGTGAATCACTTCAGTTCATATATCATGTAGACATGTATCGATATACCTTTTGTCAATGAGTGGTTTGCCTGTATAAACAATTAACATATCTCCTTGATTTGTAACTTTGGAGCAAAGGTTTCATATATTTTGGAGATATTTTCAAACTGGTAAGATGAGTTATAAAAACATGGCTTGTATCTCAAAGTATGTTAATCTGCTATAATTTTCATGCTTCTCTGTTCATATTGAATACGTTAAGTTATTACAATACAACTGTGTATTTTTTCCCTTTCAAGGTTATTGTTTAGGTAGGAATGTTTTTTGTTTCTTGGACAAAAGAAATAGGATTTATATTTGGTATTTTTTTCCTTTCAAGGTTATTGTTTAGGTAGGAATGTGTTTTTGTTTCTTGGACAAAAGAAATAGGATTTATATTTGACATCTAAAGTAAAACATTTGAATTATATGTGCAGGTTGGTCAGTTTGTGAACTGCTTGATTGAAGCAAGAAATGAGCTAAAACAAAAGTATGTAATAAGTTTAAACACAAGTTGCAGTCAAGTAGTAAAGAACATATGTAGTTTTACATTTGTGAATACGACTCCATTTTTTAAGTAATATAAAGTTGTTACATTTAATTATAGTCACTTTTGTTATCAACAGGTTTGAGGTCATCCATAGGAAGTTTACTATTACAAAGGCTTTATTTAAGGCAGATAGATCTTCATTTGATCGACTGCGCCAACAGGTTGGTGCTGGAAATTATTTATTATAGTTGTCTTAGATAATGTAAAATCCATTTTAGTAGTAATTAGTCATGTGCAGATATACAAATTAGAGTCCAATTTCTTATTAGTTTTTGTTAATTTTTTTTTTGTTTTAATGGTGGCCCATAGAGATAGAACATAACCTGCTTTAAATGGGTCAACATGGCCACCTCTACTAAATTCTTATTTTTTTCCATTTTATGATCTTGCTTATTATTTACATTGGGTTTTTAGAATCCAATGCCCAAACGGACACGTCGGGAAACACTTCCTGCGGGTGTTTCCTCCTCTTCTACGTCAGCATTTGAGGCCGCACATCAAAGTCATCTACAGTCCAGACGCCGTATGTCAACGCTCAACGCTTCTGCGCAATATGACCAACCTGATGTTACTTTGAATTATACTATGAATATTGACAGCCCTTCTACTATGTCTCCTGATTATGCGGATTTGGGAAGTTGTAATGAAGTTTGTGAGTTTTGCGGTGCACTTTTTTGGTATGATGAACGGTTGCAATCTTTTCCTGCCAGCCGAAGGCCTAGATATCATAGGTGTTGTAGGGCCGGAAAGGTTGTCCTCCGTTATCCTGTGGAACCTCCAGATTTACTTAGATCGCTTTTCGCTGATCCTAACTTTATGTGTAGTATTCGTACTTATAACTCAATGTTTTCGATGACATCTTTCGGTGCTGCTGTTGATAATTCTGTTAATCAAGGTGGATCTCCGTATGTTTTCCGGATTGCTGGTCAGATATCTCATTGGATAGGATCTGTATGCCCCAGCCCTGGCGAACGGCCTAGGTTATTACAAATGTATGTATTCGATGGTGATAATGAGATTTCAAATAGACTACGGTTCTTCTCTACTGAGAGTAACGCAGCTTTGTCTATCACTATTGTTTCGGCACTAACCGAAATGTTAGATGAAGTTAATGAATATGTTAAAATCTTTAGGACAACAAGAGAGTTGTGTGATCAGCCTGACATTCCAAACTTCTCAATTAAGCTTTTTAGTCGGAAAACAGATAGAAGTATGACAGCCCATCTACAGGTGTCATCGGTGCGATTGTTTGTGATTCATACTCTGCGTCAGATGATTTTGACATAATCATTCACGGAAAGGAGAATACACCTCGAAGGATTAGTAAGCTTCATCCTGCCTATATGCCTTTGCAGTATCCTCTCCTGTTTCCTTATGCTGAACAAGGATGGTCTCCTGAACTACAGATATCAACAGCCGCCGAAAACAACAGCCGTAACATGACACCGTCCATGTTCTACAGCTACCAAATTCATGATCGCCAGGATTTGTACACACATCTTCTACGTGCCGGTCGCCTTTTCCAACAGTACATTGTTGATGCGTATGTTTGTGTAGAACACTCAAGGCTTGAGTATATACGAAATAATCAAAAAGATTTTCGATGCGAGTTTTTAGATGGTGTGCAAGATGCCATTTGTCGTGGTGACATAGAGGGGCGAAGTGTAGGTCAACGTGTAGTGTTACCGTCATCGTTCACTGGTGGTCCCAGATACATGTACAAACATTATCAGGATGCCTTAGCTTTATGTCGTGTTTTTGGCAATCCCCAGTATTTTATCACATTCACGTGTAATGTTAAGTGTCCTGAGATTACAAGAGAGATTTCCGCTGTTGGTGTCTCATGTGCGCAAGATAGGCCTGACATCATAGCTAGAGTTTTCCAATGAAAGTACGATCGTTCATCAAGTATTTGAATAAAGTAAAACCGTTTGGGGATGTGGCCGCAGGTACTCTTACTCTGTGCTATCTTATTCCCGATTTTCAAACATACTTTGTACATGAATTGTTGTTTGTTCTAAGTCATCTTCTCCATTTTATCTCAGAACTTTACACTATTGAATTCCAGAAAAGAGGCCTTCCACACTGTCATACATTATTATGGGTCACCGAACCTTACCGTATACATAATGCGGAAGATGTCGACCGTTATATAAGTGCTGAACTGCCTGATCCGGTTACTGATGCTGCATTACACAGGATTGTAACAACCTTTATGTTGCATGGTCTGTGTGGGTCGCTAAGGCCGAATTCACCATGTATGAAAGACGGTGTTTGTTCAAAGGCATTTCCTAAGGATTATGAATCACAAAGCCGTATTGACGCTGGAGGTTATATCCATTATAGAAGACGTAAGGACAACCGCCAGCATCTTAAACGTGGATTGCCTTTGGATAACGGGTTTGTTGTCCCGTATAATGAGAAATTACTTCTGCATTTTGACGCACACATTAATGTTGAATATTGCGGCTGGAGTATGCTCATAAATATCTCTTCAAATACATCTCGAAAGGTGCGGACAGAATCCGCTTTGACTGATCAAAGACACTGATAATATTGAAGGTGGTAAAATGATACACCCGAGGTTATTGATGAGATAAAAAATTATCTTGACGGTCGGTTTATATGTCCTCATGAACCTTCGTGGCGGATCTTTGCCTTTCCTATTCACCATCGAAATCCACCGGTTCAAATTTTAGCGGTGCACTTGGAAGGTAAACAAAACCTAACATTTCGGCAGTCGCAACATTTATTGGACATAGTAAACAACGAACATTCATCTAGAACTACACTTACCGAGTGGTTACGTAATAATGTTGCCGAAAAAGATTTGCAGTCAACAGTTTCGAACAACGGATTAGGTCTACGTTACATCGATTATCTTTCAAAATACAGGTGGATGTTAGCTCAAAATCGTGGATTAAAAGAACATCTAAGCGAACACCCGCTGTTGGCAGACTTATATATGTACATCCCACATGCGAAGAGCTGTTCTATTTAAGAATGTTACTTGGTTATCAAACCGGTTGTTGTTCATATGCAGATATACGCACTGTTAACGGTCAGGTCTTCGCAACTTTTAGACAGGCATGTGAGCAATTGGGTCTAATAGGGATGATAAAGAATGGTTAAGTACTATGACTGAAGCATCAGAATGGGCAACAGCTGCACAGCTTAGACTATTATTTGTTCACATACTATTGTTCTGTGATGTATCAAACCCAACAACACTATGGGAGGCCACATGGAATAATATGGCTGATGATTTAACTTATAATATCAATGCCACACTTAACCATTCAAACAGATCGATAAATGATTCAGATCTAAAACAGTTTGTCTTATGTGAACTTGAATTACTATTAAATTCCAACACTAGCCCAAAGTCTTTATTAGATTTCGGATTACCACTGCCTGCAGAGAGTACAATGTCAGCACTAAGAAACATTTTGTTACTTGAAGAAAAAAGTTATGACAGAGCTGCTTTGCAGCAGGAACATTTGTCGTTGAAAGCAAACCTCCAACCAGAGCAAAAAACCGCTTACGATTATGTCATGTCTGCCTTCGAGAAGTCATCACAGATTCTATTGTTTGTTTATGGTCATGGAGGTTCTGGTAAAACTTACCTGTGGAAGACAATTATATCAGCATTAAGATCGACCGGTCATATTGTTTTAGCAGTAGCAGCATCCGGAATAGCATCGCTATTATTGCCGTCTGGACGTACTGCGCATTCGAGGTTCAAAATACCACTTGAGTTGAATGATGAATCAGTATGTCATATCAAGAAAAATACAAACTTATCAAAGCTTCTACTAGAGACTACATTAATCATTTGGGATGAAGCACCGATGAGTGATCGCAGATGTTTTGAGTCCTTGGACAAAACCTTGAGAGATTTAACAAGTAAGACAGACACACCTTTTGGTGGAAAATCTGTATTACTAGGAGGCGACTTTAGACAAACACTACCGGTAAAACCAAGATCTACAAAGAAGATATCATAGCCTCATGTCTACCAAGATCATATCTTTGGAAACATTTTAGTGTACACATTCTTTCTACAAATCTCAGGGTTATGACATCATGCTCAATACATCGTCAAAAACAGAAATCCAAGCATTCACAGAATGGTTATTAAGAATTGGAAATGGTGAAGAAGGAGAAGAAATGACACCTGCACAACCAGATATCAAGGTTATTCAGATTCCGCTCGAAATGGTGATTGAAGACGGTGATTTGGCGTTATGCGACTTGATTAGGTTTGTATATGATGACACCAATCTTTTGAATCCAACAGCAAAAACAATGGCAGAACGGGCACTTATATGTCCAAAGAATACACCGTTGACGAAATAAATGATATTGTCTTAAATTTATCATCAGGCGATTATATTTCTTATTTAAGTACAGATTCAATGGTCCCACATTCTGCGAATGCTGGTGATATAGACATGATGTATCCTATTGAATATTTGAATACTTTAAACTTCAATGGCATTCCAAAACACTGTGTGAAACTGAAAAAGAATACTCCCATTATGTTAATGCGTAATATAGATCAAAAAAATGGTTTGTGCAATGGAACTAGGTTGTTAGTTTCCCAATTATTACCACGTGTTATAGAGGCACACATAATAACAGGTACATCGGTCGGAACTAGGGTTTATATTCCACGGATTAACTTCGTTCACAACACAAAAGAATTACCGTTTGTTTTTACAAGAAGACAATTCCCAGTAAGAGTATGTTATGCGATGACAATTAACAAAAGTCAAGGCCAAAGTTTAAATAAAATAGGGATATACTTACCAGAACCAATTTTGGTCACGGCCAACTTTATGTAGCCCTTTCAAGAGCTACTACTCCTAACTCTATGAAAATTTTGACTAAAAAAAACATTGATGGTACTGATAATAGAACTTTAAACATTGTTTATACAGATTTGTTAGATGAGATCAAGAAAAAACAGGTATGCCTTAAATTTACGTTCATCATTCTATTTTTCCAAATGATAAAAAGGTTAGCTTCATACACTATAATAATCCTTTATTATTACATCACCAATTACTACCTCCTGCCTTTATTCTAGGTAATTACCAATAAAGGACAGAGTCATTTCAGCGCTTAGGCCTGGTAGTGATGCCCCAGAACTAGAGATCCGTGTTATTCGCTGCTAGAAACCTGCATTCCGTGACAATGAAGTCTGCCATGTGTTCGTCGATAAAGAGGTACTCTCCGATCTAAAAGAACAACCCTATTCTACCATGTATGCATGGTTTTACAATAATTAGTGTATCAACAAAATTCATGTGCAAGTCCAATAACTGTACAACAACCTCTGTATTGAACATAAAATTTTTAAAACATGGCCAACATTTCTTAAACGAAAACTACACTTTTAATAAAGTAGAATACAATGCCACAATTTTATAACATTAACCACGCATAAAAACAAATTCACATTCCACCCACACATATTAATTTTTAACATAACAGGTATACAAATCTACGCAATGGCAAAAGGAAGAAACTAAATTATACTCGATTACGGTTTTTTGATTTGGGGTTTGTGATTTGGGCTTTGGTTGCTGATGACGGTTGATTTGATTTGGGGATTGTGTTCTGTATGACTGTATGCAAAACTTTGCTGCAAACTCAATTCAGGTTTTGCGTTTATTGATGATTTTAGCTGTTTTAGTTATGTATGCTGGAGAATGGTTCAAGGGGCAGTGTCATGGATGTGGAGTTCATACATGTGAAGATGGTAGCAAGTATTCTGGTGAGTTCAAAGGAGGTATCAAACATGGCCTTGGCCACTATCATTTCAGGTAAAAATTCAACATCTTTTTTAAACAGTCAAAAAACAGATGCACTCATGGTTAAGGGTCCTACAATTTCACTGATACCATTTAATTTGTTGTTAAGCTTCAAATAGTAAAGCTTTATGAGCTTGTGAACTCTACAGTTATTATTAAATGGCAATCTTATGTAGTATATTGTGAGAGGAGGAAGAGATTTGTTTCATTTGTTACCTGAGGCTTTTAAAGGTATCAAGCAGATCGGTGTTATTAGATGGGGTTCTCAGGTTTGTAATCTCATTGATTTGATTGATTATTTTTTTTTGGCTGTTTAGATGGTATGTTGATTCAATTGGTGATTCATTTGGGATTAAAGCAACATGTACATCAATTCTTTTAGTTCAGAATTAGGGTTCATGCATATGAACAATAGTTTATAATATTAGTGAACTTTATTATGGATGTTTTGCAGGGTCCTGCTCAAGCTCAAATCTTAGGGATTCTCTTGCAGAAGCAAAATCTGATATTGTTGTGAAGGTAAATTGCTTGTATGTTCAAGGGAAAGAGGTCAATGGAGCCAGAATCAATGCAAGTTTTGCTGTCCATCAGGTTAGTTATCTAATATCTATGCTTATTCCTTATATATGCCGACATGCTATGACATGTAGTTTTTAAATATTTAATGAGGACTTTAATGTATAGTGTGTGCAGGATGTTAATGGTAAAGCCACTGATGTTGCACTTGCATGGTCAGTTGTTCTTGGGTCACCCTTTACATTTGCCACTACACTTGAGCAGGAGTACAGGTGAAAGTCACCTAAAGTGCTATTTAGTGCATACAATCTCCTACATTACCATATTCAAAAATTTGATGTTATAGAAAGATTTTGTTTTATTAATCTAATTTAATGTATTAATAAATAATCAGAAATCTAAAAACATGGATGTGAAGACATTTTTGGGTAAGCCCAGCCCGAGCTAAAGGTGACCTGTTTTGACCCGTTACACAATGGGCACTTTTGTCAACTGTGATTCTTACTTTGCTCTTATGTATGATCTATACACCATACAATTGTGTTATAACTACTGTAATTAATGAGATGATGTAGCATATATATGGAGCACTGAATCTCTACTCGATATGCAGATTTTCGCATCAGATAGCTTCCTTGAGTTGACAGAGTTTACACGTGAGGAATTTTGGGCAGAAACTGTCGGTATGAGGCTTCAATTTTCATGATGCTTTTTGATATCCCAATGTTAAAGTTTATTTTCTGTAGCATACATTGGTAGCAATCATAATTTACTTTGTACAGGTTTCTGCAAGGATCTGTTTAAGAGTGGTGAGCTATGCATTCAGCAGTTCATTTTTCTTACTTCTAAAACTATGGTGCTACACAATTGGGTTCATATGATTGATTTATACTGTCTTTTTGCACTATGTAACAGGGAAGAAATTCTGGAACTTATTCCACTTGCAACCTATGCGCGACCAAAGGTAAAGTACAAGGATTTATATATAGTTGCTTTTCCTTTATGGAATTTGGGAGAGTCTAATGCTTTTAACATTCAGGGAGAGTCTAATGCTTTTCATCTCTTTGACCAGGTAAATTAGTTTCCATTATAATGTTTATTACATGTTTTTTTCTAAGCCTTCAACTTAAACAGGGCATGAAAGCTGTATACGAGTCATTGACAGAAGAAGGGAAAAAGGAGTTCTTGACAGCATACAGTGCATCTTACTATCCTTGTATCGACATTTTGTATGAGTGCTATGAGGATGTGGCGACTGGAAGTGAGATAAGAAGCGTTGTATTGGCTGGCCGTAGATTTTATGTAATTTTTTTGTATCTTTTGCTTTGTTATATAACCATATAATTGATAATTTTATGAAATTAATGTTTTGATATATATTATCCAGGAAAAAGAGGGTTTGCCAGCATTCCCTATGGGCAAGATTGACCAGACCCGAATGTGGAAAGTAGGTGAACGGGTTCGGGCTGCCTGACCTGCAGGTGATTTAGGCCAGTTATATTCCAGGTGAGCCTTTAGGCTTTAGCCTTGCCTTTAGGCCCTGATGTGTTACGGTTTTACGTCATTCTGACAACCTCTATGACGTTTTTTAGCATCTGCATTTTAATATTTGATTCGTGGCAGAATTCCTCGCGCAACGCGCGTGAAGGATTAAACCTAGTTAATATTAACAAACATGAAATTCTAATATACTGATAATTCATATTTGTGAATCAGCTAAATGAATACTGACGTAAACAAATATGGCCACATTAGCATAAAAATATTTTATAACCGCTATCCAGTAAAAGATATTATAATCTTCTATCCAGTTCAATGTACTAGTGCGTTATACTATGAGAACTTGCTAAGAAAAACTTAGAAGCTGGAGTCCCTACTAACACATCCCTACTAACACACCGGTGAATAATGAGAATATGTAATACCTCAAACTTCAATGTAATAAACTTCAATGTAAGAGTTGTAAATGCATGATATATGAAAATTTTTTGTCAAATTGTCGTATGAGTAAGTAATGAATAAAATAGTTATTTAAAAGATGAGATGTGATGTTAAGAGTTATTATTGTAAGAAAATGTCTAATAATAATATATTATATTATATTCGACATTACTCCGTTTTTAATGAAACTTAGGTTGACTCGTAGAGAAAAAAATGAGCTAGTCGAAATAATGTATTCAAAATTGTATAGAACATAGTCACAGGATTCGCTAGATTTTCAGTGATTTTCGAATTGGTTCGAATCGATCCCATTCGCATTCACTAGCGACCCAGACGCTCGGGGTTCGCTCATGGGTTCGATTGTGGTTTGATCGGTGGTTCGATTGTGGTTCACTCGTTGGTTCGATTGTGGTTCGTGGCTGCAATTCGCTGCTAGTCCAAGAAATTCGCTATGGATTCGCGAATCGGGTAACCCTGACCAATCGAATTCATGAAATTCATGAATTTGTAACTGTGAATTCATAGCTATTGATTTGTATAATATGAATTTATTAATTTCCAGTTAATTCCATTAATTTCAATCGAATTCCAGTAGTGTTAAGTTCCATAATTCCATTAATTCCATTAATTTCAAATTTCAATCGAATTCCAGTAATGTTAACCTTGACCAATCGAATTCATAACTGTGATTTGTGAATTCATAGCTTCAATGTTCCAGGTTGTTTCTTGCCTTCTCCTCTTCTATCGATTTGTATACTGTGAATTTATTAATTTCCAGTTAATTCCATTAATTTCAATCCTTTCCTCGTCAACAGTCCGGCTGCTTATTTCATTCTTATATTCTTTCTTCTATACTCTTTTATCCTTACTTTCTATCTATCTCAAAAATGGTTTTTGGGAAGAAACAACCAAATCTACAAGATGAAACTCATAGTGTAACACATATAAGTGGGACACCAGGTTTTGTTGATCTTGATGATGATGAGGTGGAGCAGCACACACGAGCATCAAGTGGGTGCCAAACATCAACAGGAAGAGCTAGTGGCAGGAACAAGAAGGATCCTTCTAAGCCCCTTTACGATGAAATAACTTTAATTGGTGTAGCAAACTCAAAGAATCCTGGAGGTTCTAAGAATTGGAAGTGCAATACTGTGGAGGGTAGTGGTTTAGTAGTTATACTCGAATTCATTTACACTTTTTCGGGTCTGGTTTGGGGAAAAAGGTAGATATTAAAAGATGTCCAGCGGTTATTAGAGATAGAAGTTTTTTGAAAGACTTTCAAAAAAGGTAAAAGAAGTTGAAAATTCAAGTGTTTTAAAATCTTTAAAATGTTCCATCCTTTCAAAAAATTCATCTTCAAAATCACTAATGAAGAATCTTTTGGCATCTTAGAAAGAAATGCGGTGGACTTAAAAATTATACGAGGATTGTGTGCAAATAGCATTCCTTTCAATGTATTGCGCAACCCGTAATTTATTGAAATTGTAACGCCCGAATATTTTCTTTGAAGCCGACGAAAAAGAAAAAGAAATAAAGTCCAAAGTCGGGGGACCAAACTCGCCAACGAGAGAAGTTGGGTTAGTGGAGGTATTTGAAGGGAGAGGGCAGCCCTTACCCTCTCCCCACACCCAAAATTCTGCACAAAAGAGAGGAGAAGAGAGAAAAGGGAGAAAGGTTGGTTTGGGTGGATTCAAGAGAGCAAAATCGTCGTGAAGCGGGTCAAATCGAAGCTCTACTTCTCGGTGTTGTTTGTGTGAGTTCTAGGACCCTCTTTTACACGTTTTTGGTCGATTTTAGGGCTGTAACACATCTGAAAACCCATTTTATGTGTGTGTGTGTTTGACCCATTTGTATGTGTTTGCGTGTGATGCATTTAGAGTTTGTTTTCGGGCTTGTGTGTGCTTGAATGGTGTTACGGTATGCATTCCTAAGGTTTAGGATGGTTGATTTGGGCTTAGAATGGGTTTGGATGAGCTTGGAGGTCGAAAATGGCAAATCGGCTTCGGGATGAACTGCATTCTGCATCAGCTAGGGCTAGGCGACCGAATAAGGCCATACTGTCACACCCTCAATTTCCACGAACGGGGTTTTACCGTTAGGCGTGTGACATACCAGGATCTCAGACACAGTCATATCGAACGACACTATATGAATTTTGAAATAAACATTGACTTCATTCACGCGAACATAAGCAGAGTTTACAATAGTGCGGAAGCATGTACAAAAGTTGTAAATCCATTACAATACTGTTACAATAGTCATGTTTAGACAAAATGTTCAATGCTGAAAATAAACTAGATGAATGCATGTCCTGAGTGCATATCCTGAAGCGTGCCTCAAAAGCTTATGTGTTCCTGTGACCTGAGAAAACATGCTAAAATGTGTCAACATAAAGTTGGTGAGTTCACAGGTTTAATCAACAAGAAATGTATTCGTAAGCGTTTCCATGTTTTGCGTTTCAATGGTTTAGTACATAAAGCATATCGTTAGGTAGCTAGCCTATGTTCTTGTTACTTAGCGTTTCGAACCGAAGCTGACTGTTTACGTCCTATTTGTGTTTCCACCACGTCTTAACCGACCGTGGCAATCGTATGTTCCGTCATGTCTCATCAGACCATGACAATGTGTTTCCACCACGTCTTAACCGATCGTGGCAATCGTATGTTAGGTCAATTTGGCACCCGTTTGACCTCCAATCAAGCTAGCGCGACTAGCCCGGGCGGGGTTTGTCAGACCCAGTAGTACTACTCAAAATTACCTCGCTAATTCCATTACTAACGGTTCGAGTGTGTGAGGACATGCGTGTGTTTGCACTAACGTAACAAGCGATATCAATATTACTACAACCATTTATGTAAATCTGTTTTGCATGTTTTCTCCCCCAAACGGAAAGAGATGTAAAATAGGGGCCGTGAAACTCACAGATGATGTAGCAAGTGTGTAGGATGCAAGTCTCCCAAGTGTTGTTTTACGATGCGCTGTCAAACACCTATTGACAGTTGTGTTAAGCGTTACTGTTGTGTTTAGCGTTAATAGACATGTTTAGTCGGGTCGGGTCGCATGGGTTCGGTCGTGGGTGTCACACACACAAGCGGTCATAGACGTATTAGACTTCATGTAGATTTCAAATGGGTTGTTGATATTTGTAAACAGTTAGGTTGTTTCGAGTTGAAAAGTATATGTCTGTTGATTGCGTTGACTTTAATCTTTGTGGTCAAGAAATGACATTTTTATTGATGTGAACTTATCATCACACGATAGACACTTCGCACACCAGAAGGATTCACTCCAAATGACTCCAATCGCATAACAAGGCTAGACGCACGACTGGACACTTCATTCGCACGAATGGACCTTCAATCGTACGAATCAACTTCCTCGTACGATTGAACCCTCATTCATGCGACTCAGCCTTCAGTCGTACCACACATCACCCATTCACCCGAATCAATAACCAATCGCACGAATGAACCTTCATTCGTGCGGTTGGACCTTCAGTCGGGTGATACTCAGTCGCACACATTCATTCGGCTGACTCAATCGCACACATTCATTCGGTTGACTCAGTCGCACGCATTCATTCGCACGTCTCACCCCAGTCGCCCCGATCAATCGCACGATGGGACCAGTCGCATGACTCAATCGCACGGCTGGCCCAGTCGCGGACTGCAGCAGGTCGCGACTGCTGGGTGGGTCGAACTGCCTTCGGCTGTTCCGTGCTCGTTTTCTCACAATCAGGACTTCCAGAAACACTCTCCTAACATGTCTAAGTGGAATGCATACTCTGATTGACCTCACACGCACCCCCACGACCACATGCATTCGGGTTGAACCCGAACACCCGAATCCCATACTTGCAGCAGTGAAACGGGTGATAAAACGGATGAAAATGGTCGCCTACCTGCTGGGATCGTGATTTCTCAGCTGTTGGGTGGTCTAATCCGACAAAAACGAGCTCAATCGGGTGGGATTTGGTGCTAGGATGAACAATCGGGGTGTAGAGAGCGTAAGAGAGAAAGAGAGCAGAAATGGGGTGTGTTTGGCTGGTGGGTGGGTATTTATACCCAGCCCCAGTTTGGCAATTGTCAGGTTTGGTCCCTGCACTTAGGTACCGAGTTCCCGAATTTGTTTGGTTGATAACGACGTAGATGAGCGAGCTCTATTAATTATAGGATTCCTTAGGTAATCTCGTTTATGTGAATCCTCTACAAACACCCGCGTTAGTATTTTATCATAATTTGTTTAACGATGTCTGTGGCGGTGTTTGTATACGTTTCAAGTATTTGCGAGTACGGGTCAATGTTAACGACAACGGTTTAAATAATGTAAATCTGAAATTACGGGGTGTCACATCATCCCCTTGTTGCAGGAATTTTCGTCCCGAAAATTAGTACATCTTGTTACGTGGTTTTTACGGGGTAGTACAAGGCTCAATAGTTTGTGACGCATGTGGAATAGAGTACCTGTGTATCTAAGAGGTAGATGCCTGGTTTTGGAACAGTTGAGGGTACTTCCTCTTCATCTGATCCTCGCGTTCCCAAGTAAATTCTGGTCCACGCTTTGAGTTCCAACGGATTTTGACGATAGGGATTCGACTATGTTTGAGCGTCTTGACCTCTCGGTCCATGACTTCCACTGGTTCCTCGACGAAATGTAGTTGTTCGTCCATATGTATCTCGTCTAACGGGACGATAAGAGTTTCGTCGGCAAGGCATTTCCTCAAGTTGGAGACGTGGAACACATTGTGTACCCCACGGAGTTCTTCGGGTAGGCTCAACTGATAGGCCACGGGGCCAACCCGTTTGACAATCTCAAACGGTCCCACGTACCTAGGGCTTAGTTACCCTTCCAAGGTGACACTTTCAAAAGCACCTTGTCACCTATTTGGAATTCCAACGGTCGGCGACGCTTGTCAGCGTAGCTTTTCTGTCGGTCACGGGCTGCTGCCATACGGTTACGGATCTGCACGATCTTCTCAGTCGTCTCGTGCACTAGTTCAGGGCGGTGAGTTGACTTTCTCCAACTTCCGCCCAACAGATAGGTGATCGGCACTTACGCCCATACAGTGCCTCAAATGGGGCAGCTTTGATCGATGTGTGATAGCTATTGTTGTAAGAAAACTCAACTAGCGGTAAGTGAGTTTCCCAACTGCTGCCGAAATCTATGACGCAGGCACGTAACATGTCTTCTAGGGTCTGAATCGTACGCTCACTTTGGCCATCGTTTGAGGGTGGTACGCGGTGCTCATATCCAGCCGCGTTCCTAGTGCTCGTTGTAAGGACTGCCAGAAGTGTGAAGTGAATCGAGCGTCACGATCAGAGATAATGGAAATTGGCACGCCATGCCGAGAGACTACCTCCCTTAGGTAGATACGTGTTAACTTTTCCATACGATCAGTCTCCCGGATTGCCAGGAAGTGTGCGGATTTCGTCAAGTGATCCACGATCACCCAAATGGTGTCGCATCCGCTGGGAGTTCGAGGAAGTTTTGTGATGAAGTCCATAGATATCTGCTCCCACTTCCATACTGGTATTTCTGGCTGTTGGAGTAAACCAGACGGTCGTTGATACTCTACCTTAACCTTAGAACAGGTCAAACATCTACTCACGTAGGTGGCGATATCTGCTTTCATGTTTGGCCACCAGTAAAGAATCTTCAGGTCGTGGTACATCTTGTCTGAACCCGGGTGGATTGAGTACCGTGATTTGTGAGCTTCGTCCATTACCAATTCTCGTAGGTTTCCATACGAGGGGATCCATGTTCGATCCATGAAGTAGCGGATTCCGTCCGACTTGGTTTCCAGTTGCTTCTCCATACCTCGTAGCGATTCGGCTTTCAAATTCTCGTCTTTTAACGCCTCAAGTTGAGCATTGCGGATCTGGTCGGGTAAACGGTGTGAATGGTGAGTTGCAATGCTCGAACTCGTCTTGGCTTGGGCGTTTCCTTCCGACTCAGGGCGTCTGCTACTACATTGGCCTTGCCCGGATGATACTTGATCGTACAGTCATAGTCGTTTAACAACTCGACCCAACGACGTTGTCTCATATTTAGCTCCTTCTGTTCAAAGATGTGCTGGAGACTCTTGTGATCGGTGTAAATGGTGCACTTGGTACCGTACAAGTAGTGTCTCCATATCTTGAGTGCAAACACGACTGCTCCAAGCTCTAGGTCGTGTGTCGTGTAGTTTTTCTCATGTACCTTCAGTTGTCGTGATGCATAGGCAATCACCTTATTGCGTTGCATCAGTACGCAACCGAGGCCTTGTATGGAAGCATCACAGTAAACTACAAAATCATCGGTTCCCTCAGGCAGGGATAGAATGGTGCTGTACAAAGTCTCTGCTTCAGAATCTGGAATGCAGATTCTTGTTTATCACACCAATCGTACGTGGTGCCTTTATGAGTCAATGCGGTGAGAGGTTGAGCAATCTTCGAGAACCCTTCGATGAACCGTCGATAATAGCCAGCCAACCCAAGAAACTGTCGTACCTCGGTCGGTGTCTTAGGCGTAGCCCAGTTCTTGATAGCTGCTATCTTTGCCGGGTCAACGTGTATCCCATTCTCATTGACCACATGACCCAAGAAATGGACCTTCGCATCCAGAAGTCACACTTTGAAAATTTTGCGTACAACTGTTCTCGTCTCAACAGCTCCAGAATCAGTCTAAGGTGTTCTTCGTGTTCTTCTTTATTCCTTGAGTAAATAAGGATGTCATCGATGAAGACAATGACGAACTTGTCTAGGTAGGGTTTGCACACTCGGTTCATTAAGTCCATGAAAACCGCTGGTGCATTGGTCAACCCGAACGGCATAACCAAGAACTCGTAGTGACCATACCTCGTTCTGAAAGCAGTCTTTGAAACGTCTTCTTCTCGAATCCTTAGTTGGTGATAACCCGATCTTAGGTCTATCTTGGAATAGTAACTCGACCCTTGTAGTTGGTCGAACAGATCATCGATACGCGGGAAGGGATAACGATTCTTAATTGTCGCCTTGTTCAGTTCTCTGTAATCGATACACATGCGAAAAGTTCCGTCCTTCTTCTTGACAAACAGAATTGGGGCTCCCCACGGTGATGAGCTAGGTCTGATAAAACCTTTATCCAATAGTTCCTGCAGTTGTGTAGACAGCTCTTGCAGTTCCCTTGGAGCTAATCTGTACGGTGCCCTCGCGATAGGGGCAGCTCCCGGAACCAAATCGATTTGGAACTCGACTTGGCGATGCGGTGGGAGACCGGGTAGGTCTTCAGGGAAAACCTCAGGATAATCGCGTACAACAAGGATGTCTTCAATTTTCTTTTCATCGGGCTCTTTTTCAGTGACCATGGCTAGGAATGCGGTATGACCCTTACGCAAACACTTCTGAGCTTTCATGTAGGAGATGATTCCAGAGACCATGCCACTCCTTTCGCCCTGAACCGATAAAATTTCACCACTAGGAAGTGGGATACGAACGATTTTCTCTCCACAGATGATCTCAGCTTGATTCTTAGACAGCCAATCCATACCCACAACTACGTCGAAACTACCAAGTGTGACAGGCATCAGATCTATATCTATCTCATGACCACATAATCCTAGTCTGCACCCCTTGGCGATATGAGTTGCCTCGATTTGTTTTCCGTCAGCTAATTCTACCACATAACTAGGTTCCATGACAGCCAGGGTTACATCTAAGAACTTAATGAACTTGTTGGAAACAAAACTCCTATCAGCTCCAGTATCAAATAGTATAGAAGCAAAACAACCATTCAGGGGAAACGTACCAGTAACCACATTCTGGTCATCCCTTGCCTCGCCGGACCCGATTACGAATGCGCGACCCTTGGCGTTGCCCCCATTATTACCCTTGTTTCCGCCCTTCAGCTGTGGGCAATCCTTCCTGTAGTGTCCCTCCTTTCCACATTCATAGCAGCCTCTAGTCACTCCACCCTGTCGTTGGTTTTGGGTTGTTGTTGCTGAGTCATTAGTTCACCCCGGCAGTCTTTGGCTGCGTGACCCATCTTTCCACATCTCTGACAACGGAGTCGATCACATGGGCCATGATGATGGAGGTTGCACCGGTTACACCTAGGGTTCTTGCCCGCGTAGCTGCTCGAACCCTGACCATAGTTGTTGTTGTTGCTGTTCTGATTGTTATTGGTGAAGTTCCTTGATGGGTCGAACCTTTTGGTCGGTTGTTGCTGAGGGTTGTTGTTGCTTGAAGACTTGCTTGTTGTTACCTTCCCATTTTCTTTTGTGATCTGATGAACCAGAAGCAGCGCCACGTTTAGGCAAAGTGCCCTGTGCCACTGCCTGGTCGGTGAGTTTGTGAGCCAGTCGGATGGCCTGCTGGATAGTGACAGGATCAGCAGCCATCACACTAGCCTGGATTTGAGGAGCCAAGCCATCAATGTACTTTTCGATCCGTTTGTAGGCCGGAGTTACCATCTGCGGACATAATGCTGCCAACTCGTGCGAACGAGTCGTGTACTCCTCGATGTCAGAACCAATCATCTTTAAATTCCAAAATTCTGCCTCCAGTTTCTGGACTTCGCTCCTGGGGCAGTACTCTTCTTTCATTAGAATCTTGAAGTCTTCCCATGGCATACCGTTTGCAGCACCAAGTCCTAAGGTTTGGACTTGTGAATTCCACCATGTCAGGGCTGGTCCCTCCAATGTGCCGGAGGCGTACTTGACCCGATTTCCATCAGGACAGCTGCACATGGAAAACACTGACTCAAGTTTCTCTAGCCAGCGAAGCAGTGTGACAGCGCCCTCTGAGCCGCTGAAAGAATGAGGCTTGCAATCCATAAACATCTTGAAGGTACAGACTGTTGGACCTCCTTGGTTCGGATTCTGGTCGTTCTGGCCCTGATTGCGGGCCTGCTCATAAGCTGCAAGCGCATCAGCCACGCGCTCGTTGATGATAGCATTCAGCTCGGCTTGAGTCAGGGTGATATTTCCTCGTCCACCCGGGCGTCCAGGTCTTCTTCCAGACATGATTTCTTCAATTCACAACACATATTAATCAATAACCGGATAACAATTATTGACAGTAATATATATTGTATCATGCTAGTAAGAATGAGGGGTTTGTTTGCACATCGATAGTAAGGCTTTATGAGGATCCGAGGCCTTATGCCTCCTAAGTATGGAATTTGAAAATTTGTACTGGCCATTACCGTTATCACCCAATAGAGTTGCCAGAGTTCTCATGCACGACAAATTACAATTACGTGTGCACCCGTGATTCTAATTTGCTTTGCATGGTCACACATGGTTCCTCCTATTCGAGATAACATACCTTGTCCAGTACCGAGTGTTATCAATGATAAAAGCATCAAAGATGTATTTGTTATACCAGAGTCAAATAACTAAAGTTGTACAAGAGATTCGGTTTAGGTAACAACGGGAATCAAGACAATTTGGCCTCTTTCCCTTCGTGGTTCTAGGTGTTTGGATGTCCAAGTCCGATTCTCTAATCGACTTGAATATCTTAGTTGTCCCTCATTTACTGCTCGACTAGTGTAGAGGATAGGATATGTTGGGAATAGTAACAAGTGTGAGAGAGTTGGAAGAGTGAGGTATTGTTCTTTTTGTTTGTCATCGTTATGCTTATCGCGTGCGTTAGAAATGAGTTTCGTGTTCCAATCATGGAAATGTTTGTTTCAATTCGTTGTTGCTTTCACTCCGCGAGTGAAGGATCAAGTGTAAGCGTTGGTTGTGAGCGAGCGGGACTCTCCGCCCCTCTGTTAGCCGGTAATGACACACATGTCATACCCATAGTGTTTATGTTTGCTCAGTAGTGAAATGTCAATACACCAGAAGGTTGTTTGCACAATAGTGGTAACCATGTAAAAGTGTTGTGCAATACTAGTGTTGTGTCTAAGGCTATAGTCTAGATGCAATGCAATCCTAGTTCTCTATAACCTGTGGCTCTGATACCAATCTGTCACACCCTCAATTTCCACGAACGGGGTTTTACCGTTAGGCGTGTGACATACCAGGATCTCAGACACAGTCATATCGAACGACACTATATGAATTTTGAAATAAACATTGACTTCATTCACGCGAACATAAGCAGAGTTTACAATAGTGCGGAAGCATGTACAAAAGTTGTAAATCCATTACAATACTGTTACAATAGTCATGTTTAGACAAAATGTTCAATGCTGAAAATAAACTAGATGAATGCATGTCCTGAGTGCATATCCTGAAGCGTGCCTCAAAAGCTTATGCGTTCCTGTGACCTGAGAAAACATGCTAAAATGTGTCAACATAAAGTTGGTGAGTTCACAGGTTTAATCAACAAGAAATGTATTCGTAAGCGTTTCCATGTTTTGCGTTTCAATGGTTTAGTACATAAAGCATATCGTTAGGTAGCTAGCCTATGTTCTTGTTACTTAGCGTTTCGAACCGAAGCTGACTGTTTACGTCCTATTTGTGTTTCCACCACGTCTTAACCGACCGTGGCAATCGTATGTTCCGTCATGTCTCATCAGACCATGACAATGTGTTTCCACCACGTCTTAACCGACCGTGGCAATCGTATGTTAGGTCAATTTGGCACCCGTTTGACCTCCAATCAAGCTAGCACGACTAGCCCGGGCGGGGTTTGTCAGACCCAGTAGTACTACTCAAAATTACCTCGCTAATCCCATTACTAACGGTTCGAGTGTGTGAGGACATGCGTGTGTTTGCACTAACGTAACAAGCGATATCAATATTACTACAACCATTTATGTAAATCTGTTTTTGCATGTTTTCTCCCCCAAACGGAAAGAGATGTAAAATAGGGGCTGTGAAACTCACAGATGATGTAGCAAGTGTGTAGGATGCAAGTCTCCCAAGTGTTGTTTTACGATGCGCTGTCAAACACCTATTGACAGTTGTGTTAAGCGTTAATGTTGTGTTTAGCGTTAATAGACATGTTTAGTCGGGTCGGGTCGCATGGGTTCGGTCGTGGGTGTCACACACACAAGCGGTCATAGACTTATTAGACTTCATGTAGATTTCAAATGGGTTGTTGATATTTGTACAGTTAGGTTGTTTCGAGTTGAAAAGTATATGTCTGTTGATTGCGTTGACTTTAATCTTTGTGGTCAAGAAATGACATTTTTATTGATGTGACTTATCATCACACGATAGACACTTCGCACACCAGAAGGATTCACTCCAAATGACTCCAATCGCATAACAAGGCTAGACGCACGACTGGACACTTCATTCGCACGAATGGACCTTCAATCGTACGAATCAACTTCCTTCGTACGATTGAACCTTCATTCATGCGACCCAGCCTTCAGTCGTACCACACATCACCCATTCACCGAATCAATAACCAATCGCATGAATGAACCTTCATTCATGCGGTTGGACCTTCAGTCGGGTGATACTCAGTCGCACACATTCATTCGGCTGACTCAATCGCACACATTCATTCGGTTGACTCAGTCTCACGTATTCATTCGCACGTCTCACCCCAGTCGCCCCGGTCAATCGCACGATGGGACCAGTCGCATGACTCAATCGCACGGCTGGCCCAGTCGCGGACTGCAGCAGGTCGCGACTGCTGGGTGGGTCGAACTGCCTTCGGCTGTTCCGTGCTCAGTTTTCTCACAATCAGGACTTCCAGAAACACTCTCCTAACATGTCTAAGTGGAATGCATACTCTGATTGACCTCACACGCACCCCCACGACCACATGCATTCGGGTTGAACCCGAACACCCGAATCCCATACTCGCAGCAGTGAAACGGGCGATAAAACGGATGAAAATGGTCGCCTACCTGCTGGGATCGTGATTTCTCAGTTGTTGGGTGGTCTAATCCGACAAAAACGAGCTCAATCGGGTGGGATTTGGTACTAGGATGAACAATCGGGTGTAGAGAGCGTAGGAGAGAAAGAGAACAGAAATGGGGTGTGTTTGGCTGGTGGGTGGGTATTTATACCCAGCCCCAGTTTGGCAATTGTCGGGTTTGGTCCCTGCACTTAGGTACCGAGTTCCCGAATTTGTTTCGGTTGATATCGACGTAGATGAGCGAGCTCTATTAATTTATAGGACTCCTTAGGTAATCTCGTTTATGTGAATCCTCTACAAACACCCGTGTTAGTATTTTATCACAATTTGTTTAACGATGTTTGTGGCGGTGTTGGTATACGTTTCAAGTATTTGCGAGTACGGGTCAATGTTAACGACAACGGTTTAAATAATGTAAATCTGAAATTACGGGGTGTCACACATACGGCCGAATGAGGGGCGATTGGGTTTCATTCGCATGATTGAGATTAATTCGCATGATTAGGGGCCAGTCGTATGGGGAGTCATACGACTGAGAGCCCATTCACATAAGTGCTTATCCGCATTGGTGTTCATCCGCATGAGGTCCATTCGCACGATTGGGGTGGTCATCTGCATTGGTGTGATCCGCATTGGTCCATTCGCATGATGTTCAGTCGCCTGGAGGCCATGCGACTGAAGCGTGCCCATACACCCAAATAGGGTTGGTGTACCCGAGGAAAAGCGTAGTTTAATTTCTGACTTTCGGAGGAAAGTGCAGATGTAGTTTTGACGTGCAAGTTCCTGTAAGTTCAAGTAAGATGATTGTTGGGGTTTTAGAGGGTATGTTGTGCACGATGATGTTGCATGTTTACGTATGATGATGCCCTGTATGATGATGTTATTGTGTATGTTGATGTTCCTTATTATGATGTATGTTTATCTTTCCCGTGACTTTATATGTTACATTAACAAATGAATGAAAAGTATTATGTAACGTAAAGTGAAAGATAACGAAAAGAGGAGCGTAATGAAAGAATGCATGCATTACAAATGAATACATGAATATAAGAAAGGCTTGCAAGCAATGTATGGAGGTGCACACCCAATGAAGGTGTTAGCTCAACGGTGTGTAGGTTAGCTACCCTGAAGGATGCACACTGGGGTCCAATCTTTTTGATTGACCATATGTATGGGATCCTTGCCGCTTGCCCTAGGTGCTGGAGTCGGCTTCGTGCATAATGTTCGAGGTCTATGAAAGACCTCAGGCCCAGTTACCCGCTTCGTGCACAATATTCGGGGTATAGCATATGGCATTGATCCAAAATGAAAGAGAAAAGATAAGTGGTGAATGTACTTACCCTAGGTACTGGAGCCAGCTCCGTGCCCAATGTTCAAGGTCTATGAAAGACCTTAGGCCCAGTTACCCGCTTCACGCACAATGTTAGGGGTAATGTACATGTCATCAAACAAAATGAAAGTATGGAGTATGAATGAATATGAATGAAAGTAATGAATGATGAAGATAATAATGATATTATCTATGTGTACGTATGATGTATGATCGCATGAAAGTAAAGAATGGTTTTAACGAAAGAAAAGTATGTTTTATTATAAAACTAGAACTCACTCAGCAACGCTGACTTTTATGTGTTTCCAGTTGGCAGGTAATGGTTGCTGAGGATGGCACGGGGCGGCTACTCAACTCTTTTGGATGGCATCCATTCATATAATGCTTTAGTGATGTAATGCTACAATGTATTTTGTAACTGATTAATGATGTATTATTTTAGAAAAGCCTTTATAATGAAATGAAATGTCATTTTTGAATGTTTCCGCTACAATGTTTACTTAAGATAATGAGAATGTATGTTTTATGTGCGATGATCGACCAGTTGTAAGCGTCCTGGGAACGGGGCCTTACAAGTTGGTATCAGAGCTAAAGTTTAAGTGAAATGGGTGACTTTCCAGATGTTCCGGTCGTGTGTGACTTTCCAGACGTGTTTACTTAATATAATGAGAATACGCCAACACCACAACTATCCGATGTTCCGGTCAAGTGTGACTTTCAAGACGTGTTCCTAGAAGATTTACCAGGAGTGCCACCTAACCGAGAGATCGATTTTCAGATTGATCTAATACCGGGTGCCCAATCTGTTTCCAAGGCACTGTATTGGTTGGCTCCGACAGAGATGAAAGAGTTGATGAAGCAGTTGCAAGAGCTGCTCGATAAGGGGTTCATTAGACCGAGTATCTCTCCTTGGGGTGCTCCGGTCCTGTTTGTAAAGAAGAAAGATGCTAGTATGAGGATGTGTATTGACTACCGTGAGTTGAACAAGTTGACGGTGAAGAACCGATACCCCTTACCGAGAATAGATGATTTGTTCGATCAACTTCAATGTGCCAGTTAGGTTTCAAGGATCGACCTTCGATCTAGCTACCATCAGTTGAAGGTGAAGGAGTAGGACATCCCTAAAACAGCTTTTCGCACGCATTACGGTCACTACGAGTTTGTTGTCATGTCTTTTGGTTTGACCAATGCGCCACCTGCTTTTATGGATCTGATGAACCGTGTGTGTCGGCCGATGTTGGACAAATCAGTGATTGTGTTTATTGATGATATCCTGATTTATTCGAAGAGCGAGATCGAGCACACCGATCACATTAGGGGGGTTTCGGAGACCTTGAGAAAGGAGAAGCTATACGCCAAGTTCTCTAAGTGCGCGCTCTGGTTGTGAAGTTCAGTTTTTAGGCCATGTGGTAAATCCTATCGGGATTATGGTGGACCCGGCAAAGGTGGAGGCAGTGATGCAATGGAAGTCTCCAAAGACGCCATCCGAGATTCACAGTTTCTTAGGTTTGGCGGGCTACTACAAAAGATTTATCCAAGACTTTTCCATGATCGCTTCCCCACTAACCAAGTTGACCCGAAAAGATGTGTAATTTGCATGGGGTCAAGCTCAAGAGAAGGCGTTTCAAGAATTGAAGACGAGATTGACTCAAGCTCCTGTTCTATCATTACCCGATGGAAGTGAAGATCTGGTGGTTTATTCTGATGCTTCATACTAGGGATTAGGGTGCATGTTTATGCAGAGAGGGAAGGTTATAGCATATGCATCCTGATAGTTGAAGGTTCATGAGGTTAATTACCCTACTCATGACTTGGAGCTAGCAGTCGTGGTCTTTGCATTAAAGATTTGGAGGCACTATCGTTACGAGACGAAGTGCACCATTTTCACTGACCACAAGAGCTTGAAGTACTTCTTTGAGCAAAAAGATCTGAACATGAGGCAGAGACGATGGTTAGAGCTTATAAAGGACTACGATTGTGAGATCCACAACCATCCGAGCAAAGCCAATGTGGTGGCGGACGCCCTTAGCTGAAAAGAGAGACCCGAGCCGATTCAGGTGAAAGCATATCAGATGATCATGACCTCAGATATGATGAAGCAAGTCAAAGAGTTTCAAGATGAGGCATTAAAAGAAGATCATCTTAACTCTAAAAGAATAAGAGGTCTGGTCGCGGAGTTGGGTGAAAACACATTTGGTGTTAGAACCCGGTTTGGACGAATGTGGATTCCTCGTTTTAGGGATCTATGGGTGAAGATTATGGATGAAGCTCATAAGACTCGATACTCTATTCATCCCGGTGCTACAAAGATGTACCAAGACATGAAGAAAGATTATTGGTGGCCAGGTATGAAGCGTGACGTAGTGGAGTATGTGAGTAAGTGCCTTACTTGCTTGCAAGTGAAGGCAGAGCATCAAAAGCCGTATGGGAAGATCCAACCATTGGATATACCGGAATGGAAGTGGGAGCACATCACCATGGATTTCATTACGAAGCTGCCGCGTACTCCGAAAGGGTATGATGCTATATGGTTGATTGTTGACCGCTTGATAAAGAGTGCTCACTTCCTACCGATCCGCGAGACATATTCATTTGAGAGGTTGGCTGATTTGTTCATCAAGGAAATTGTAACTCGTCATGGTGTGCCGGTGTCTATTGTGTCTGATCGTGACACCCGGTTTACATCCAAATTCTAGAAGAAATTCCACGACGCCATAGGGACGAGGTTACATATTAAAACGGCTTATCATGCCCAGACTGATGGTCAGTCAGAAAGGACCATTCAGACATTGGAGGACATGCTTCTGGCATGTGTGATTGATTTTAGGGGAAGTTGGGATGACCACTTAACGTTAACTGAATTCTCATACAACAACAGCTATCATGCCAGCATTGGTATGTCACCTTATGAGATGCTATACGGTAGGATATGCAGAACACCCGTTTGTTGGGGTGATATTGGTCATAAAGAGTTAGGGAGCATCGAGGTAATCGAGGCTATGAGTGAGAAGCTGGCAAGGATCAAATCCTTCATGAAGGCAGCCAAAGATAGACAGAAGTCGTATGCTGATAAACGACGCAGACCGATTGAGTTCCAGGTGAGTGACCGGGTTATGTTGAAGGTCTCACCTTGAAAGGGTATCATTCGTTTTTGAAAGCGGGGCAAGTTGAGCCTGAGATACATAGGCCCTTTCCGAATCATTGCTCGAGTAGGAGAGGTGGCCTATAGATTGGAGTTACCAGATGAGTTAAGTGGAATTCACCCGACATTCCACGTATCTCATCTAAGGAAGTGCTTGGCAGATGAAGATATGATTGTTCCACTGGAGGATATCGAAGTAGACGAACGGCTCATTTATGTGGAGCAACCAGTGACAATCATCGATTGAAAAGAGAAGAGGCTGAGATATAAAGTGGTTCCTCTCGTGCGTGTACAGTGGAAGCACAGGAAGGGATCCGAGTCAACGTGGGAGACCGAAAAAGAAATGAGACATCATTACCCATATTTGTTCGAGGAATAACAGGTTTCGGGGACGAAACCAATATAAGGGGGGTGGACTTGTAACGCCCGGATATTTTCTTTAAAGCCGACGAAAGAAGAAAAAGAAATAAAGTCCAAAGTCGGGGGACCAAACTCGCCAACGAGAGAAAGTTGGGTGAGTGGAGGTACTTGAAGGGAGAGGGCAGCCCTTACCCTCTCCCCACACCCAAAATTCTGCACAAAAGAGAGGAGAAGAGAGAAAAGGGAGAAAGGTTGGTTCGGGTGGATTCAAGAGAGCAAAATCATCGTGTAGGGGGTCAAATCGAAGCTCTACTTCTCGGTGTTGTTTGTGTGAGTTCTAGGACCCCTCTTTTACACGTTTTTAGTCGATTTTAGGGCTGGAACACATCTGAAAACCTGTTTTATGTGTGTGTGTTTGACCCATTTGTATGTGTTTGCGTGTGATGCGTTTGGAGTTTGTTTCCAGGCTTGTCTGTGCTTGAATGATGTTGTGGTATGCATTCCTAAGGTTTAGGATGGTTGATTTGGGCTTAGAATGGGTTTGGGTGAGCTTGGAGGTCGAAAATTGCAGATTGGGTTCGGGATGAACTGCATTCTGCATCGGCTAGGGCTAGGCGACCGAATGAAGGCCATACGGCCGAATGAGGTGCGATTGGGTTTCATTCGCACGATTGAGATTCATTCGCACGATTGAGGGCCAGGCGCATGGGGATTCATGCGACTGAGAGCCCATTCGCATAAGTGCTCATCCGCATTGGTGTTCATCCGCATGAGGTCCATTCGCACGATTGGGGTGTTCATCCGCATTGGTGTTCATCCGCATTGGTCCATTCGCATGATGTTCAGTCTCCTGGAGGCCATGCAACTGAAGGGTGCCCATACGCCCAAAAGGGCTGGTGTACCCGAGGAAAAGCGTAGTTTAATTTTTGACTTTCGTGGGAAAGTGCAGATGTAAGTTTTGACGTGGAAGTTCCCGTAAGTTCAAGTAAGATGATTGTTGGGGTCTTAAAGGGTATGTTGGGCATGATGATGTTACACGTTTACGCATGATGTATGTTATGTATGTATGATGATGCCTTGTATTATGATGCTACTGTGTATGTTGATGTTACTTATTATGATGTATGTTTATCTTTCCCGTGACTTTACGTGTTACGTTAACGAATGAATGAAAAGTACTATGTAACGTAAAGTGGAAGATAACAAAAAGAGGAACGTAATGAAATAATGCATGCATTACGAATGAATAAATGAATGTAAGAAAGGCTTGCAAGCAAATTTATGGAGGTGCACACCTAATGAAAGTGTTAGCTCAACGGTGTGCGGGTTAGCTACCCCGAAGGATGCACACTGGGGTCCAATCTTTGTTATTGACTATATGTATGGGATCCTTGCCGCTTGCCCTAGGTGCTGGAGTCGGCTTCGTGCACAATATTCGAGGTCTATGAAAGACCTCAGGCCCAGTTACCCGCTTCGTGCACAATGTTCGGGGTATAGCATATGGCATTGATCTAAAATGAAAGAGAAAAGATAAGTGGTGCATGTACTTACCCTAGGTACTGGAGCCAGCACCATGCCCAATGTTTGAGGTCTATGAAAGACCTCTGGCCCATTTACCCGCTTCGTGCACAATGTTCGGGGTAATGTACATATCATCGAACGAAATGAACGTACGAATGAAAGTATGGAGTATGAATGAATGTGAATGAAAGTAATGAATGATGAAGATAATAATGATATTATCTATGTGTACGTACGATGTATGATCGCATGAAAGTAAAGAACGGTTTTAATGAAAGAAAGTATGTTTTATTACAAAACTAGAACTCACTCAGCAACGCTGACTTTTTATATGTTTCCGGTTGGCAGGTAATGGTTGCTAAGGATGGCACGGGGCGGCTACTCAGCTCTTTTGGATGGCTTCCATTCATATAATGCTTTTGTGATGTAATGCAACAATGTATTTTGTAACTGATTAACGATGTATTATTTTGCAAAAGCGTTTATAATGAAATGAAATATCATTTTTGAATGTTTCTGCTGCAATGTTTACTTAAGAGAATGAGAATGTATGTTTTATGTGCGATGATCGACCAGCTGTAAGCGTCCCGGGAACGGGGTCTTACAGAAATGATTTACGCCATTAAGCATGCACCTGAAAGTTACAAACAACCATCGTCTGATCAGGCAAGGACAGTTCTACTTGATGAGTGTGTGCGAGATGTAGAGAAAGAGCTTACGCCTATTAAAGACACTTGGTACACACAAGGAGTGTCAATTGTATCAGATGGGTGGTCTAATATAAAGCACGAGCCACTAATCAATGTTCTTGCGGTTAACTCACGTGGTGCAACGTTTATGTTCGCGGATAACTTTATAGGGGTGGAAAAAACAGGGCTGGTGATTTTTCAGTTTCTTATTGGAGCTATCGAGCAGATTGGACCAAGCAATGTATTACAAGTGGTTACGGACAATGCCGCTAATTGCAAAGCTGCCGGGAAAGAGATTGAAAAGGTATATAAACACATCTTTTGGTCTCCCTATTGTGTGCACACATTAAATTTGATTTTTAAAGACTTTGCCAAAGAATTTTGTTGGATGTGGGACACGTACAAGAAAGGTAAATCCATTGTGAAGTACTTTCTTAACCACACGCATGCATTAGCTATATTTAGAGAAAACTCCAAGTTAGAGCTGTTAAAAGTTGCAAAAACACGCTTTGGCTCAACCTATATATTACTAAGAAGGTTATTAGATTGTAGAGAAGCACTTGCCACGACTATTGTTCTAAATTCATGGCGAGAATGGGTGAAAATGGGGACGAAACCACTAGAAAGATTGGGGAAATAGTTGCTGATACAATTAAAGATGATGGATTTTGGGATGATGTTGAAAATATTTTTGCTTTTACAAAGCCAATTTTTTGATGGTTAAATTTTGTGATGGTGAGGATCCTAAGATGGGAGAAATATACGAAAGGATGGATAATATGCTAGGAGAAATAAAAGATGTTATGAAAGTAAATAAATTCTCTATCTATTGCTCTGAAGTGGAAAGTATTGTTGAAGCTAGGTGGGAAAAAATGACAATCCTGTTGCATTGTTTGGGTTTTGCTTTGAGTCCTAGGTTTTATGATAAAAACTATCTTCAAAAGTTGGCACCTGGTGGAATGCTAAGAAAAGCTCCCAACAGTGATATAGAAATTGTTAACGGTGTTATGGACGCGTTAAAAAGAATTGCTGAAGATGAAAGTGAATTTCAGTTGTTACGAGAACAATTCGCAAGATTCCATATGAAGAAAGGGATTTATGCAAGAACTGCTACACAAGCAGATGTTGTGACCATGGATGCAATTGATTGGTGGGGCACATATGGCGCGGAGACTCCAGAACTAGCCGAAGTAGCTAAAAGAGTACTTTCACAACCAATTAGTAGCTCTTCGGCAGAAAGAAACTGGAGTACATGCTCCTATATTCACAATGTCAAGAGAAACCGTTTAAATGCCAAAAGAGTGGATAAACTAGTTTTTATTCACTCTAACATAATACTTCAATCCCGGTTTTCAGAATCTTACATATCTGGCCCCAACAAAAAGTGGGATATGAATCCGGAAAGTGCGTACGTTGAAGATTCAAGTGCACGTCTTGAAGAAATGGCTTGGGAAGATTTAGAGGACGAAGGCGTTGACAAGAAAGGAAAAAAACAAAGACTTGATTAGAAATATCAATCTGTTTTATGTTTTTATTTATTTTGGATTTGGGTTTTTTTATAATTCTGGATTTTTTGGAAGTTGGAACTACAAGTTTGTTTAAGGAGAATATATTTTTTTTAGATATATAATAATGTTGCTTTTAAACATGCCTTGTTTTTAATTATGTGGAGTGAACTGAATTGATTGGTACACCGAACCGGATCGAACCGGAATGAACCTACCCCCTTACGAACCGGATTCGTGGCCCCTAGCGAATCGCGAACCCGTACCTCGTTTTCAAACCGGAGCGAACCGCGAATTAGGTGACTATGGTATAGAATGATAAATTTTAAAAGTTATGAGAAAAAAATAAAGCAACTCAATTAATTATAAGTAAACAAACAAGTATACTGGTCAATAAGTAAACAAGCAGTCAGACTGCTCACTTTCATCCCACATATAATAGGATTTGAGGTGCTTGTCTGCTTACTTATAAATAGAAACCTTAAGTTTAAATTTAGAATATAAGTTTTTTTGTAAATGATCTAGTATTATGAGAATCCTGATGTTTTCGAAACCGGATTGGACGGCGGATTGGTCACCTTACTGGTTGACTGGTCGAACCAGTCGGACCAGATTTAAGTACCGGATAATGTCATGATTATATATGTGTATATTAGATATATAGTTAAATAAAATTCAATGTAAATATTTTATATGTGTAGTTTATAGTTATATATAAAAACTCAACAATAATCTTATGTCAAACACTCTAATTCATAGTTTGAACCACCCGTTAAAATCATTAAATCAAAAAAATTAAAAAAATTCAAAATCCGGTCCAACCCGTACCCGGTCCAACTACTGAACTGGTTCGAACCAGTCGGTTCCTTGAAAACAAAACGATTTAGGGTGGATCGGACCGGTCCGACCTCCGAATCCCGGTCCGACCGGTTTGACCGGCCGGTCCAATCCGATTCTAAAAACAACACTCGATACCCAATTGGGTGTTATTATTAGTCAATTTTGGAGCTCGAGTAGGAGCGCGAGTAGGAGCGCGAGTAGGAAAACTCTATATTAAAGTGCCGTAGATAGTCATATAGTATGTTCTCGTTTAAGTTATGTCAAATTGATTATTATTTATTTAGTATTATTATTAGGGGTACTATTAGTAAAATATTTTAATTTTAGGCATTAGGGTTATTGTTAGGGTTGGATTTTTGGGTAGCCTAACCTTGGTTAGATATGGACTGATCATCCATGCTTAAACAAGATAGTTTTAGCCAATATTAATATCCAATCATGATAATAACTAGTTAGCTGTATCATTATCTAACCTAGAATTACTTAAAATATATCAGGTTTCTGCGTATTACAAGATCGTACTAGAAATTTTTATCAACCGTTGAGCAACGGTTAAACAAGTGAGTTATCATTTTTATTTATAAAATTGTGATTGTATACTCGTTATGTCTAAACTGGTAAGATACAAGAATGTTGTTAATGTGCAATTATTAGTAAGGGTATAGTTGGATCCTTATATGCTTAATGAGATGTGTCGAAATGGCTGAAAAGATGACAAGGTCCTTCGTATGTATCATGACACAACCATATCTATGTGATGGCCGGGGGGCCTAACAAACCCATTGTGTTGTGTTTTTGTAAACTGTATAGCATGAGTTCACAGCATATGACTTACGGCATTTTGAGTATACATATCATAGGTAATCAGTAAGAATGCTCGAGGAATAATATGGAGACACCGGAACCCGAAGGTCTAGAAGTTTCTAGTTGTTTGATATTGTAAATAAATAATGTTTTGTAATCAAGATGTTGTAAGTTTTGAATGTAAATTCAATTTACTTCCGCTGTAAGTTATATCAATTATGTATGCCAACTGCGTCTCGCATGGGGTGTCACAAAATGGGACCACACAACTTAGACCAAACATACAACTTGAAGGGGTTTGCAACCTAAACCCTCTTGAGCATTCATGGTAAGTTATTCATCATTATCTTTATAATTTTACTAAAAGTCATTATTTTTTAGATTTATTTATCATTTCTAAAAACATTTAACATATCATTCCCCTTATCTATTATTTTTTCAATTAAACAACATATAATTTATTTGTTTTTCTAATATTTCTTTTCTCTTTTTACTCACCACCACTTGAAAATTTTTAAACAAATTTAGGGGATGAATGTTGATCGCCAGAGATGAGGTTCATCATAGATTCCTCTAAAATTATATTAGAAGAAAATATGAATAAAGCGTCTGATAGAGGAGTAAACTTAGGTGATTTTTCATGTCTCCTCTATAATTTAGATATGAGGTCAAAGATAGAAAAGCTTGTGTGAATACTCTCAAAGCTTATCATGACACCACCCTCGAATTCCATACAACCATCATAAATTCAGACTTCTTATAGATTTAACAAGACCACAAGTTAGTCGCCTCATCAAAACAGATTTCACATTAAGTTGTTTTTTAGCTGGGAAAAAAAGGGGACATAACACAACTCGGTCAAGAACCAAACATAGAAGCAATCAATGAGAGGGATATTCATAGTCACAAAAGTCCTGAACACAAACATCAGAGATTTATATATAACATATGTTTGAAAACATTAAAAGGAAGCTTCAACTTCATCGGTTGGGACTGACGATCCATTTGGGGGGTCATCAGCGCGCAATTGAGCAGAAACATCGTCTATTGCAGAGTTCAGCTGAGCAATCTTCTCGTTAGTATCTTGCGTGTTTTCTGTTCCATTGAATAAAACAATTTAGGAGATTGTATGCATAAAATTAGGCTTTTGGCAACTCTCAACACTCATTTAGCTAAAAAAAATTTATTCGACTCATTTGAGACAAAACATAACTCAAATCGACCCGTTCATTTGTAAGTGGGTCAAAGTTACCACATCTACTTTAAACTCTACATATAATGGATAATCAGTTGAATAAGTTCTTACCTCCAAGGCTTTCTCTTCATCATATATAAATTTTGGAAGTTTCCTCATTAAATCTTTTCGGTCTGCCCCTGCGAGTGCTTTGCTTATCTGGATAATGAAATCATCATTAAATGGAATTATCGACCTTAAACCTGTTTCTTCGAAACCTATTTGTAAAATTTTCAACTACAGATAGATTTTATTTGCTTTGTTTACTTTTTTTGCTTGGTAATCATTGGTGTATTGTTTCATTGACAGGTCCATGGGGGTTTGAATTAACCGTTGTATACACTCAAACCAAACAAAATTCTACCTTAACGGAACTGGAGTAATCACAACAATATGGTATAACACCAAGAGACTCAGATTTGGATGATGGATATCTCTAATGATTAGCCAAGTTTTTTAAGAACTTTGGCCACCCATTGTGGCTTAACAACAAAATGTCAAGAAGAGTCGAATGATGTACATAATTTTATTAAGATCACAAAAAGAATGCCTCATGCATACCTGTGGTGCATATATGGCGCCTAATGTTCCAACAACAATTCCTCCCAGAACAAAGCCGCCAACGAATAAGCTGGCCCCACCTAGTCTATCATCATTTGCCCTGTAGATGCATAGGTGGAAATTAATAAAACAAAAGTTAACGATACAAAACTACAAGTGGCAAAGATGAAAAGAATGTGCATCTTATATGACACATTCATATATACATAAAGAAGATTAACAGCGTACCCAGCTCTCACAGTAAGTGATTTCCTGTGCTTTGTTAGTTTAGTTGTTCCATTGTGGCTAATAAGCAGATTGGTGGAGCCAATGCATTGATCTGCTTGCATCAATTAACCAACCGTGTGTTAATTTGTAACATGTTGAAGAAACAATTGACACAAAACTAGTTCTTAAGAAAAGAAACCCTAACCCTGTAGCCTCTAAGATTGCCAGTCCTCTTAAGCTACAGTTTCTATGATCTATGCAAGCTAAAAGCTTATAGGAATGCAATTTAAATAGATTGGAAACAATAATATCTAGTACTGAACACTAATGAACTAGATAACCTCTAATGCTAGTAGTCCTTTGCAGCTACATTTGAAGACAAATATACAAACTGCCATAAAAATTTCCTCAGGTATATGACATTCTAAAGAATCTATATCATTGGATTCCGACAAGAGGAGCCAAATGCATCTAAAGAGAATAAATATTACGTTCGACGCATCACACCAACCAATATTAGCTGCTTTGCCACAAGAATCTAGTGGATTTGTTTTTGGTTACCGGAGTTGAAACATCCTAGGAGATCACCATGCGTCGAAAGCACATTGGTGTTATTTGAGGTCGTACATTCCTAATGTCTTATTATCCCTCTTGTGAACGGTAAATGCATGATTTTGCCGAGATGTCACAACCAAGATGATAGGTTAACTTAGATTGGTTCTTTTGTTGAACACCATAGTTTTGGTAGTGAAAATGAGATTTCCTAAACAGAGTTTGTATGGTAACAATCTGCAAGTTATTGTCTTATGATATATCGTTTTTCATTATTCTTTTCTAGAGCCTATCTTCTGAAATGTGCACAAAACAAACCGAAAAGGCAATGCCTATTTAACTAAATAGTACCATAAACCCTAGCTGTCAAAATATATCATTAATATGTTTATCAGATTCAACTTAAAGTTCAAAAATATGACACCAAAGGAAGATCCAACCATAGTTGTTAACAGCGATTAGCGGTGAATAGCGGCAAGCTACCTATATGCCATGTATATGCCACGTAGCGATTAGCACTGAATAGCGACCGCTAGCAATACACTAGTAGAAACAAAAGTTAAACGTCCACACCACCAAAATAGCTAAAATAGCACTAAATCCTGCTCCTTTATAGCTAAAATAAAGATTCACTGTTTACATTTACAAAAAAGTTTAAAAAAAATTAATAAAAAATAATATTTATTAATCGCTATTTAAACGCTAACCAACCAAATAGCAACCTATGATCTTTACGCTACATAGAGCGCTATAGCGAGCTGCTATTACAACTAATGACAACTATGGATCAAACCATATATAACAGAAAAAATGGAAATTCATCACTTAATTAAGAGATAATGATGAAGACTCCAACCCCCGGATTGAAATTCAAACTATTGTGAAATGATTTAAGATGTCTGAGATCAAATCAGCTTCAATTTCATTTCCCCCAAAAAAACAGTCAGCATAACTACGAAATCTAAGCAATCCAGTCAATTATCTTGGTAATAATAGCAACTAGCACCATAAACATACAATTGAAATCAGGAAAAGAAGAGTTGGATTATGCAATCGACATACCAGAAACGAAGTGATTTCGGTGGGATTGGAGTGAAACTAAGGAATTAGTGAGAGCAATCATCGTTCTTACGACGATTCCACCGTACAGAGGGACTACAGTTGGATTGAATTAATCGTCGATAATATCAACACCAGCACAACTTGACCCTTCATAATGCCACCTAAACTCTAAAAAGTTTTATTGTTTTGCACAACTGACTTTTTCACTACTTGATTAAGTGATTGTTTTTGAAAACAACTTTTTAATTTATTGATTTTTTTAATAAATTAATAAGTTAATAATAAATTAATAAGTTAACATGGAATGATTTATTAACTTATTTATCTCACAATCATAATATTCTCAAACACTATAAAATGACTTTTTAACTTTTTAAAATTTAATAAGTTAAAAAGTCAATAAAAAAAGCACTCCCAAACACCTACTAACTTTTTTTTCAACGTTGCGGAGACAGGACGTTAAATAATCTGTCACAAGTAATGTATTAATTAAAAAGAGGTTTGTTATAGCCGCACGCAATTTATTTGCATTATCTTTTATCTTTACCTATACATACATATAGATAAATAAAAAAAGATACAGATGATAGCGTGTTTAAATAATAAAATTTTGTGTTTATATAACCTAACCCTTTAAAAAAGTGTAGTTAATAGGGACAATTTAAAACTATTACATAAAATATTTGTATCTTATGTTTGAAATGTCGTTTTAGGTGTCTTCCATTTTGAGCAAAATTACAATTATGTCCTATTTGAATGTTTTTATTTTGCGAATACATGTAGCATCACACGAGTCAACCCACTAGTATTATTATATAAATAATAAATCGAACGTGAGAATTGCAAAAATTTTAGGTAGATCCACATAAAATAATTCTGGAAGCAATCTTTCTTTGTACTACGATAGAGGTAATATTTAGGGTTATGCTGGGGACACCGCTGGGGTTTTTGGTGGTAGGCCGGTTCAAACGGTCACGTTTAGGGCTTGCGGTCATATTTTGGCCCCTAACCGTGACCGCAAGGCCTTGCTGTCACGGTTTAGGGTGGTACTACCCGTGACCTCGTGACAACAAAACGACAAAATGGCCTGATAAAGTTGAAAAGCGGTCACCAAACCGTCACGGTTTGGCCTAACCGTGACCTCTAGGGTACGAGGTTCTCAGTTTAAGGTACGAGGTAGACGTGATTTTGACAGAAGGCCGGGAATCGCACCACGAACCGTCACGTGGAGGCCAAACCGTGACGGTTTGTGCACCAGATTTTCACCTTAAATACATTTCCTCTGATTTTTTTCCTCTACACATCTCATTCGAATTTTTTTCATTTGAGCTTTCATTCATCCAACACTCGAGATTTTTCAGCCTTCGTCATTCTAAAAACACGTTAATTCGAAAACAATGTCGGGTTCGGGAGATCATTATCAAAAGTCAAAGCTTCCAGATTTGAATGAGGTGCCATATATCGAAGATTCGAACCAGGTTGAACTAGTATATGTTTTATTATAACTTATTATTTGAAATATCCAACCATTATCTTTTTTAGGAATATTACGTATACGGGAGTCACCCTCCGTGGGGGGAGGAGGAAACCAACCCGTCGAACACATTTGCTCAAGAGGCATACAACCCTTTATTTGGACTGACAGGTTACGATAAGGGTACAGATATCCCCCTTGCAATTCTTACGGGCATGCCCCGAACACGTACCACTCACAAATAGAGCTGGATTACGGACATCCCCGTACCAGTCAGAACTAGAAATTACACATGTGTCGGATACTTTAATGGGAATGACACAAATGAGAGTGACGGTTCGGTTCACCTCAAAGAAAACCATGGGGACACCGCGGAGCATGATGAGGATGAGGATCGGATTCGAAAGGCTACGGTTTCTTATAAACCGATAAAGTACGAAGAGTTTTTATTCTTTTGTTTATTTTATTTTTTATTTGTTTTATATATTGTTTTTATGTCTAGCTTTATTATTTTTTCAGTATTTTGATTCTCGTGAGGACTTGGAGAGCTGGGCTAAAATGAGAGGACGCGAGCATGGGTGCGTCATTATGGTGGGTCGGTCACGAAAAAAGGATGTGGAACTATTATGCAATCGTAGTGGTGAACCTAAATTCACTGGCACAAGTAGACGTACTGGGAGCATAAAGAAGGGATGTCCCTTTAAACTCGTAGGGAAGTACGTAGGAAAGAGTGACAGTTGGATGTTAGAGGTGAGAAACGAGACGTATAACCACGATCATGTTGTGTAAGAGGAGGGCCACGTGCATCTTAGGAAGATAACTGCCGAAGAAATTGATCTTGTCGAGAAGTTACACAGGCAGCACGTGCGGCCACGACATATCCATTCAGCCGTAAGGGAGCACTTTCCCCACAACGTCTGTTTTGTTCAAGACATATACAATCTGACGTCGAAGTTTAGGGCTAAGGGAGAAAAGGCATGACACCAATGCAGGAACTTGAAAACCTGCTACAATCTAAAGAGTTCGTGTATGAAACACGAACGAATGCAACTACTAAGGCCGTGGAAGATGTTTTCTTTTGTCATCCTACTTCGTATAAAATGTGGCGCGCATTCCCGCACGTGATGTTGATAGACACGACGTACAAGACCAACATGTACAACATTCCGTTTGATCAGGTTATTGGCGTTACATCGGCGTCGAAGTCGTTTTGTATTGCGCATGCATTTATATCGAGGGAACGGCAGGACAACTTCACATGGGTACTGGAGCGGATCAGAGATATGCTCGATAGGTGTGTGGAGCCCCGCGTTATTGTCACAGACAGGGACCTGGCCCTGATGAGCGCGTGTGACACCGTGTTCCCGAGTGCTACTAAAAACCTATGCAGGTGGCACGTTAGGGAGAATATCAAAAGACGGTGGAATATGATATTCAAAACCAGCATGTGGAAGGATTTTCCATACTGGTGGAAGACCTTGTGTTCGTCTCCTATAGAGGCATTGTACGATTACAATTGCAGGAAGATGGAAGAAAAGTTAACTGAAGATGGTAAACGTGGTAAGAATTTCATAGTTATTTTTACTCTAATAATTTATTTGTTCATTTTATAATTTTGTTATTTCTTTCAAAGGTATGGGAATATATTTGGAATAATTGGTTGATGTCGTACAAAAAGAAAATTATTACTTGTTGGATGTACGACCGCCTTAACTTTGGTGAGTTTACAACTAATAGGGTTAAGAGCCAACATGCCAACTTCAAGAGTTACCTCACAGGGACCAATAATACGTTGCACACACTTGTCGGATATGTTTGTGACCTCGTGCGCGGCCAGGAGATTGAAATTTGTAAAACATTCGAGGTGTCCCGTGTGAAAATTAAAAAAGGCCATCGACTGTCATTGTTCTCAAAGTTGCATTATAAAGTATCCATTTTTTGCCTTAGCCTCCTTGAATCAGAGTTGACGAAAATGGAAATGATTCAGGAGTCTGGGGGTTCATGTGGACACCAGTTGTTCACGCCCATGGGCTTGTCATGTGCTTGTCGTTTGGAGATATACGTCCGAGAAGGTTATATTTTTCTTAATACATTTATTTACTGTTGTCACACGATTGCATATTTTTCACTAATAATTTAACCTTTAAATCCAGTCACAAGTATTCCACTCGATGCGGTAGATCCACACTGGAGGAAGCTTGATTTCGAGCCAGCGTACGTCACGCCGCCTGAACCCGACTGCGATGTGAAATTTGATGACTTGAAACAAAAGGTTATGTCGTCTCCCAATTCTCAAGTAAAGAAAAAATTGTTTAAGATAGTATTTGACTCTTTGTTTAAGAGCAAGTCAAAACTTAAAGAACCTGAGGTGCGTCATAACCGACGTGGTCGTCCAAATATTAAGGAGCAACAAAGAAGAGCGGACTCCAATACATCACAGTATAAGGCTGCTAGACACAGCTCCTATACTTCCTCACAACAAACTACGCCTGACCCGGCGAGGTATAGCTCATATACCCCTCAGTTTAAAATGCCCAACGACCGTTCTAATCAGGCAAAGGCTGCTTCAAATGTACCGATTACGGGAGCTGCCCTAGGGTTTCCTTTAATATTGAAACCAAAGGACGTGATAAAAGTTATGAAGTTTAAGGATCAGCTGCCCCAATGGATTCACGGGTACGTTTCGACTATAAAAGATGTGCGGCTGATGGTAACTGTGGTTTTCGGGCGATCGCGGTGGCTTCAAGGAAAAAGAAAAATGAATGGGAATGGGTTAGGCGTCAAATGTTGTCGGAGATGGACAGAAACATGTGGTATTGGCGGAGCAATTTGAACTGCGAGTTGCCTGGCTATTATGATTATGTTCGTAATAGCTTAAATTGGTTTGGCACGACTCAACCCACACCCGATACCCATTGGCTAACTTTTCCGGCCCATGGACTAGTAATTGCGGAAACATTCACTTGTATTGTGCATCTTATTTCTTCATTTGGCAGCCAGACATGGTTCCCGCTGAGAACAGCCCCAGAGCCATTATTCACCTATCCAGTTGTCGCACTTGCTCATGTTAACCAATGTCACTTTATTTGCATACAATTGGAAGGGGATTACCCAATGCCCAGTGTGGGCTATCATTGGCCGAGATTTGCATATCAACAAGCACTAGAATGGCAAAATATGTATGAGGATCGTATAAATAATTACGTTAGAATAACGGATCGTCATAGAGGCACCAACGCCTCTTGTAAGTTATCATTTTCCGATACTTTATCATATTAATGAAAACTTATTCTTTTAAAATAATCTGGATCAAAAGGTCACGGTTTGGGCAAACCATGACCCCCTTATTCACATGTGGCGTTGTGGAATGAAGCTGTCACAGCTTGTTGACACAAAGTGTCACGTGGTGGGCGAACCGTCACAGCTTGCTGACAAAAGAGGTCACGGTTTGGTCTAACCGTGACCTTTTGGAGTTCCCTAATCCTACACATTAACCGTTTATGATCATTTACGTATATCGAATCGGATATTTTTTCATGAACATACACACACATCAACATATATATACAATAAGAGCAAATACACTTCGTAACGTACATACAAACATGCTTACGTGAACAAACCGTAACGTTTTAATGATAACCTAAACAATCTTATCGGGAACATATCGACATATATGCACCTTATATTTTATAAACCAATGTTCAAACATACATAATAAATTCTAATAATAATAACAATAATGATAAATAATAATAATAACAATAATAATAATAATAAAATTTAATAGTAATAATTTAAAGTTGATAATAATAATTATAATAGTATTATTTTGTATATCCAGAAACTACAAAATAAACTCTAATAATAATAACAATAATGATAAATAATAATAATAACAATAATAATAATAATATACTCTAATATAAATAAAAAGTTTAATAGTAATAATTTTAAAGTTAATAATAATAATATTAATAATAATAATATTTTGTATGTATCCAGAAACTATAAAATAAACTCTAATAATAATAACAATAATGATAAATAATAATAATAACAATAATAATAATAATATACTCTAATATAATAAAAAGTTTAATAGTAATAATTTTAAAGTTAATAATAATTATAATATTAATAATAATAATTTTGTATATATCCAGAAACTACAAAATAAACTCTAATAATAATAACAATAATGATAAATAATAATAATAACAATAATAATAATAATATACTCTATATAAATAAAAAGTTTAATATTAACTAGGTTTGAATCCTTCGCTTCGCAGCGGGGGTTTTGTTGGTTCGTTGGAGGTTAAGTAGTTTTAACTCTTGGCTGAATTGCAAGAAATAAGACCTAAAAAGTTGGCAAAGCCCGCTATCAAGTTTTTTACAATAATGGACAAATAATCTTCTGATTTATCTTGAAAACTATATTTAACACCAAATGTGTACTCGGGTAAGTATAGAATAATAATTAATTTACCTCAAGATTTAGGTTATCAACTATGTGTACAATGGAACCACCACCTTCACAAGGCCGAATAAGGTAGCCACTTGGTAGCATTACCCCTCTTACAAACTGAGTAGCAGCAGCCGGATTTGGGCCAACACCAGAGCCTGATAAGGATCTCTCACACACCTTACATGCAGGAAACTCGCATCAAATTTAGACATAGACAAATTGATAAAAGCAGAGTAAAATGGAATTATAAACATACCACAAGACTTCCATTTTCTAAACTTGTAGTGTATCTTGAGGTCTAGAAATCCCTTGCTGGAGCTAGTGTGGTTGGAGCAAAAATCTAAGATGCAAAATTAATACATTATTTTTTTGAAAATACAGAATTGCTGCTTTAAATGAGTGTATATATATAGTTAATGATGTATATTTATGTTTACCTGCGTATATACAAGTTCAATTGTCCCCCCATTTCCAGCAGGAAACATTGTAAAACTTCAAGGGTACGACAGTCACGGAACCAAGAAGGACGATCTTTAAGTATCTCTACAATCTACAAATCATGGAAATCAGTAATAAACACAATCAAGTGTCATATAAATCCTTTTAAGGAGAGTAATGTCACCTTTGTGGGCTCTAAACTTACGAGACCGCAGGCTCTAGCTGCCACTCCACTGCAACTCTGTGAAATGGCAAAGATCCCAACTGAATCTGGACCAGGCTGCAAAAAGATTTGACTTGGATTAACTAATCATAATCAATTTAGACATTTCAACCAAGATTGTTACAGATTAGTCCATAAAGATACAAATTTGATAACCAAATTAAACACTTAATCATGATTACTACTGTATAATTTAGCCTAAAAAAAGTGTAGACTTGGATGCCAATTTCGACATTATGATCAAGATTATTATTATTAATTAATACAATTAGAGGTAAGGAGATTATAGAAACCTTCATCCCAGGCATCTAGACCCAATCAACAGCAGTTCCTCTGGCCTTTGAAAGGAACTCCGCCAAGGTCTCTTCTGCAATCGAGAGAAGTCTGCCAAAATCGCAAACAATTATCAGATTAGAATTACCAATAAAGTAAAAATAAAGTTTAAAGATAACTGTCATCTATGGAATCCCGAATTACCCAGCCGGGTTGTTTGCATCTCTTAGAGAATTCAGTCCTTAGTTTGAAATTCTATATACTCATTTTACCAAGCCATCAAGAGCCTAAATGATCTTTTTGGCCTATTTTCCATGAGGAATCATCCAAAAAAGGAAACTTTACCACTGAAATCCAAAAAACAATTGCCAAATATAAGAGCAATAGTGCCAGGCACCAGTAGAGATAAATCCAATTGAAGTCACAGCAACCATTCAATAAGCATTCTCGAAACTAAAAAGGATAATAATGTAAGCATTCTACATTGATCTTTATTGTCCCTATCATTCTACATAAATACCTCAAAACCGAACCCTCAGCAACAAATCCTGAAGGGGTTACCTAAACAGTACTACAAGCCATTCTAATACACATTCTTCAACTCATCAGTTATGATGCTATAAGCATTATACAAAATCCTTATCCAGTTATCTGCCCCCTTTGTTCAGGATGAATAACATATCATTTCAGATCAAAACAACTCCTATACTTGACATGAATGTTAAGCGACTACACAGTTTACAACACGTTGTATCAAATATCAATATCCAAATTATGAAAGTACCAATTTAGGGCACTTATCAAGCCATCATCATTCCAAACAATAACATATCAAAAACCCTACTTTCAACCTCAGACAACTTGACAATCAGAAACCCAACAAACCTGAAACGGCCACACATGAGGATTCTCCATCCGGCTAAAGATCTCCCGAATCTGCGACAACCGTCGCTCATACTCACGAAGATCAATGGAGTCACCACGCTTGAAATACACCTTCACCAACAGCAGCCCTTCGTCATGCTTACACTGAATCGATAAAACAGAGCAAGGGCGTGAAGGCACAACAACAGCCAGGCCATCGCCATCTAGGGCATGATAAATACAGCACCACCACGCCACCGCCACCGCCACCTCCACCTCCGCCTCCACCTCCACCTCCACCGTCGTCAGATCCCCAATCCCACCGATGAAAACAAACCCAACAAAAAACCGTCAAAGCTATACGAAGGGAACGAACCTGCAAAACGGAGAGATCGAACCACAAACACAGATACAAAAACAACCGGGGGAGGCTAGGGTTCAACCGGTGTACTACGGTCAGTCGAACGGTGGTGGAGATCGGCGGTTCCGGTGGTGGTGAAGTGATGTAGTGCAACTGAATAAGATGAATCAAATAGCATCAGATTTGCGATGTGCAGGTGGTATAGATCGGATCCAAATGCAGAAACATGGGGTGCATCTAAACACACGTGGACTCACCAACTTCACCGACAAATGAGATTAATAAGAATAGAAATAAATTTAAAGTTAATAATAATAATAATATTAATAATAATAATATTTTGTATATATCCAGAAACTATAAAATAAACTCTAATAATAATAACAATAACGATAAATAATAATAACAATATAATAATAATATACTCTGATATAAATAAAAAGTTTAATAGTAATAATTTTAAAGTTAATAGTAATAATAATATTAATATTAATATCGAGCTAGGGGTCTCTTTGGAAGCGGTCTCTCTACCTATCTGGATAGAGGAAAGACTTGCCACCACCTACCCCTCCCAGACCCTGCTCTTGAGTGGGATATACTGGGTTTGTTTGTTTGTTTGTTTAGTAATAATAATATTAATAATAATAATATTTTGTATATATCCAGAAACTACAAAATAAACTCTAATAATAATAACAATAATGATAAATAATAATAATAATAACAATAATAATAATAATATACTCTATATAAATAAAGTTTAATAGTAATAATTTAAAGTTAATAATAATAATAATATTAATAGTATTATTTTATGTATTCAGAAACTAAAAGGTTACGGATAATAATAATGATAATAATAATAATAATAATAATAATAATAATAATAATAATAATAATAATAATATATAATAATAATAATAGTAATAATAATAATAATAATAATAATAACAATAATAATAACAATTATACAAAAAAAAGGGAAGAGGTCACGTGGAGGCCAAACCGTGACCTCTTGAGATGTTTTTTGAATCTGATTTCCCTTCGACTAGCGCACCTACCCCTCGAGCACCGTGTGTGTAAGAGATCACGTGGAGGCCAAACCATGACCTCCGTCTGTAAGAGGTCACGTGGAGGCCAATCGTGACCTCGTGGTTACTGTTTTCATCTTCAACAACCACAACCATTTCACCACCACATTCCTCCCAACGTTTCACCTCCACCGCCTCCAAACCGTCACCTCGAGCCCCCCCGTGACACCGCCGCCGCTCACCACCACCTTCCACCACCACCACCCCGCCGCTCAACCATCTTCCACCACCACCACCACGCCGTGAATCCACCATTTTCCACCACCACCACCGCCACTCACCATCTTCCACCACCACCGCCGTGAATCCACCATCTTCTACCACTACCACCGCCGCTCACCATCTTCCACCACCACCACCGCCGCTCACCATCTCCACCACCACCGCCACTCACCATCTGCGCTGCACCACCCACCGCCGCTGCACCACCGCCGTCACACCACCACCGCCGCTACATTATCGTTTTCGGTACGTAATTTTCCGCTTTAATCCATAGAGGTAAACATAGATTTGATAGGTTTTCCTAAATAGATTTGATAGGTTTTCCTAATTAGATTTGATAGGTTTTCCCAAATAGATTTGATAGGTTTTCCCAAATAGATTTGATAGGTTTCCCAAATAGATTTGATAGGTTTTCCCAAATAGATTTCATAGGTTTTCCCTTATAGATTTGATAGGTTTTCCCAAATAGATTTGATAGGTCTTCCTTTATAGATTTGATAGGTTTTCCCGTATGTGTAGCGTAGTTTGTCGACGTTTTATTATTATTACTAGAAATAATAATAAATAATAGTAATAATAATGGTTATAATAATAATAATAATAATATTAATAATACTAATAGTAATAATAATAGTAATAATAGTAATAATAAAATAGTAAATAATAATAATAATAGTTTATATAGTAATAGTAATAATAATAGTAATAATAGTAATAATAATAATAGTAAATAATAATAATATAGTTATATAGTATAGTCATAATAGAAATAATAATAATAGAAATAGTAAATAATAATAATAATAATATTATAATATATAGTAATAATAAATAATAATATAATAGTTAAATAATAATAGTTATAATAGTAGTAGTAGTATAATAATATTAATAGTAGTATTAGTAGTAATAATAATAGTACTAATAATAAGAATAAGAAAATATATAATAATATATAATTAATAATATATAATAATAGTAATAATACTAATAGTAATAATAATAATAATAATAATAATAATATAATAATATAATAATAATAATAGTAATAAATTATAGTAATAGTAACAATAATACTAATAATAATAATAGTATACATAATAATAATAATACCAATAATAATAGTATACATAATAATAATAATAATAGTAATAATACCAATATATAATAATAATAATTAACCGTCAACCATTAATTTTATAAACATTGTAATAATGATAAATACGTTTTTTCGCAGATATGGATGCCGACGATGCTTTTACTCCCGGCATTGATGACTGCCAGTTTTTACAGTTCGAGCAGGGACTACACCGTACGAGCGGTTCAGGACCCTGAGAGCACGAGTGCCGGCACCGAGGATGACCGTCTGTCGGAGGACTTCTTACAGCTCGTTGGAGAGCGGGACCGTTTTTTTTAGATTATCGGCAAGGACGGCCCGTGGGATCAGCTGTTCCGGATGAGCGACGATGCCCATCGAGAGCTGACCGTGGAGTTCTACTGCACCTTCACATTCCGTCCACATGAGCAGGGACTTGCGGAGCTGGACGAGGACGACATAGCGGATGATCGTGCGCCCCGCGGAGGTTTCTTTCCGTTGTTCGGCCACCTCCACCGCATGTCACTTCGGCGGTTCGCTGTCGTCAGCGGCCTCTACAACGGAGGTGGAGGTCGGACAGCCGATGTACACCACGGCCTTGATCCGCGGGGCCGACGACTCCGATCAGGTCTGGTGGCCTGCCTTGGCGACGGACCGTACGGTGGTGATAAGAGGTCATCTCATATACGAGACCCTCTGTATAGATACATTCACCGACTCATCGCCACGTCCATCGCCGGTCATGGGGCGGGGACCGACAGGGTCAACGCCGCCGACCTTTTTTTTCTTCGGTGTGTACTCACACACCGACACTGCCACCTCACGCATGCCCTCGCTGATTATTTTACTAGTTATTATCATCGGCAGTCGCGAGGGGCGTTAGTGGGCGGGAACATCGTTTCCCGGATCGCTCGGGGCTTGGGGTACGCGCACGCCATGTCCCAGCTCCCGCTACCTCCGACTCTTGTGCGCGTGGCCGCCCGACCACCACCACTGGGATGAGGATCGTTCGGAGGTTCCTCGACGACACGTGGCACCTGCTTAGTAGATACCATGAGCTTGTGCCATGGGTGCCCGAGCCGTTGGTAGACCCCCCCCCCCCCCCCCCGAGCTGGCGGGGGCTGAGGTCCACCTTCAGGATGCCCACGAGGCCCTTGGCGGCGGGGAGGATCAGCCCATTCCCCCGCCACACGACCAGGACCCGCCCCAGCATCCTCAGCGCGTGTACCATACCGTGCGATTGCCTGCTCATGTTCTTGATATGCTTCAGGACACACGGGACAGGGGCACGAGGCTGGAGGATATGCTGGACTGGGTCTCCAGCACATGGTCGCCGACTATGCTGCCTCCTGTACGCCGTTGTTGTCACAGCCACCGAGGCGGCTAGGCCATGACGGTGCTGGCCCATCCGGCGCGGGCGGGTCTGGTCAGGGCAGCGATCCGGGGATGATGGATTAGATAGGTATTTTGTTTGTATTTTATTTCTTTTGTATGTAAAACTCGTTGTTTTATAATATGTGCAGTTTCAGTTATGATGACTTGTATATTTGGTTGTTTGTTTGGTTGTGTTTCTTTGTTTGTTTGTTTTATATTTGTATGTTGATAATGTTAATTGTATATGTTTGATAACAACTGATTTTTACGATTTAGGTTAACCATGTGATAAATAACAACCAACTTGTTTAATAAATAATTAAACATAAAATTACTTGTAATATGATAATTTAATAATAACACAAACACAAACACGTATGTTACGATTAGGTTAACCGTGTGATAAAATAAAAAAAAAACAAACTAGTGTGATTACTCAAATTAGAAAATATATACAATATGTCTGTATAATGACAACCGATTTTTACAAACTCGTAAACAAATTAAACACAAAACCATCACATTAATAATAAATAAATACATGTAATAAGATAAATTATTATAACACAAAACACAAACTGTGAGTTACGATTAGGTTAAACGAATGATAAAATTAAAAAAACAAAGTGATATGATAAAAAAATAAAAAAATAAGCAATATGTCACGGTTTGGCCAAAGCGTGACATATAGCCCCCAAAACCCTAACTGCACACAATCAATTCCCCATTAACTACATACCCAATCATTGTTAACGGATCCCCAGATCTAACTGTCACGGTTAGGCCTCACCGGGACAGTTAGGTCTCACACCTGATTGAACGGTCACGGGGAGGCCTAACCGTGACCGTTTGAATCGGTTTTTAACAGGAAACTGCGGTGTGGTGCAGAATTCCGAATATTTATCTACATTTCACTCTCCCAAACCTCATTAATAGTTTACCATAGGTAAATTTTATGGGTATTGGTATTCTTATGGTTATTGTATTCATGTAAATTTAAGATAACATGTAAAGCTTAGGGAACAGATTATATATTACTAAAATAGTTGATACTGCAATTAAGAATTTTATTATGATTAAGGTCGCTATATAGCAGCATTCAAATTCAAATATATTTTAATTTAAACCTTATCGTAGGCTTCTTTTAAAAAATAATATAAGAGTATGTGTATCGGGCTATGATAGGTTGGGCGTGATCCCTATCACTCCACCATACACCCCCTCTTATGTTATA
>CM044012.1:25531522-25751630 GCA_024085815.1 Flaveria linearis | reverse complement strand
TTCCGTACTCTACGTGCTGCTGATCTTTATTCCATGGGAAAGCTCCATTCTTTAATGAAAGCCACTATAGCGATCTGAACTAATGAGATCTATGATACGAAGGGAGATGATAACAAATTTCAAGGACTTCAAAATACTAAATCAAAGGTGATTGATGACTCTACAAGAATTGATGAAAATACTAAAGCTCGATGAAAATAAAAGTCTATCAACATCCCAAATTCATAAGAAAAGTCCAGTTCATGCTCCTGTTCCTCCAATTCTTTGAAGCACATTAATTTCTTGGAGATGTGAAAAGGATTCAGGTCATGCTGTGATCAAATGTATGATAGATCATTTAGAATCATTGATCCAGCTGACTTAATGAAATTCAGCAAGACGACTTGATCAGCTACTACACTGTCCTATTTCAGCTGATGAGTCTGTTTACTTTTTGTCTTGCCAATATTCTGGATGACAGATCGAATCCTTCGAATAAATGGTACCTTATTCTGGTACTTACGAGAGAGCAAATGTTGACTTTGACTAATGATGTTTCACCGAGCCTAGGGGGAGATTGTAGAAGACTACATAAGGCTCGGCAAAACAACGAAGCAAAAGAAGAAGTCATACGAAATCCAGATTTTAAGCGAAAGCTGATTCCATGCGAGAGGCTGGACCCGCGCGAAAGGCCAACCGCGCGACAAGTCTGTCGCGTGAGACTTATAGTTTTAGTATAATTTGTAATTTTCATTTTGTAATGTAGTCTTTGATCATTTTTCATTCCAGAACTCTTGTATTATTGTGTGTTTTCGCACAAGACCTTGTCATAGGTTGTTTTGTTCAATACAAGAAGCATATTTTTGATCAATTCGATTCTTCTCTTATTCCAATCATGTTTTCATTCAGCATTCATATGATTGAGATCATGATTTGATTATTTCTGGGATAAATCCATAGTTTTACACTCTGGTGCCGATCAGGTGACACCTCTGTCGTGAAAGATCAGTGGTATATTCCAGGTTTGTCGGCGGACATTCGCAGGCATATGATCGCTGCCTGACCGAGCACGTTTAGGACGGCGGTGGACTTGGCGGGAAGATTGTATGATGAAAGGGCTGCAGTGGTGGTAGCTGAAGGTAGTAGGAAGGGTGGTGTGAGAGGAATTGGAACGGGAAAAGGTTTGGTCGGGGTGATGCCTCGATGGTAACAAGAAGGCACGGGTGGACGATTGCCGTGTGGCCACACCGGGTACGGGATCGAGAAAGTGTGGCAAATGTGGAAGGAGCACAGTGGCGAGTGTAGATGGGGGTTGAATGTCTGTTTCAAGTATGGGAAGCCTGGTCATATGGCTAGAGATTATAGGGGCACGAGGTGCTTCAACTGTGGGAAAAGTGGTCATATGAGTAAAGACTGTAAGAAGCCAAGGGCTGAGGGTTCCGGCGTGAAGAAGACGGGAATGAAGGACCGAGGGCAAGCGCCAGGGCATTCTCGATAACACAGGAGGAGGCTAGGACGAACCTGATGTTGTGTCCGGTATGTTTCTGGTGAACCAAACTTTAGCTTCTGTGTTGCTTGATTCGGGTGCCAGTAGAAGTTTTATTTCTGCTGCTTTCTGTGCTAAGCTTCCTATTAGTATAAACGTGTTGATGCCCCATTTGATGTAGAAACTACCATAGGTAAGTCTACCAGGATTTCAGAGTTGATAGAGGGTTGTGATGTGGGGTTAGAGGGTCGTAAATTTCCGTTAGACCATTTGTGATGACCTTAGGTGGTTTTGACTTGGTACTTGGGATGGATTGGTTGGCGGACTTTGTGGAGAATATAGTATGTTGAAAGAAGATGATTCGATTGATAGCGCCTGATAGGAGTTCGGTAACTGTTTATGGGGATCGGGTCATGACGATCCCGAAAGTGATCTCAATGGCGGTGGCGGAAAGTGCATGAGGCGTGGATGTAGTGCCTACTTGGCATATGTGAAGGATGTGGATACGCCCACACCATAACTGACTGACGTACCGGTTGTGTATGACTTTCCAGATGTGTTTCCCGAAGACTTGTCAAGAGTGCCACCTGACCGAGAGATTGAGTTTCAGATTGATCTGATACGGTTCCCAACCTGTTGCCAAAGCACCATATCGATTGGCTCCGACGGAGATGAAAGAGTTGATGGATCAGTTGCAAGAGCTGCTAGATAAGGGGTTCATTAGACCGAGTATCTCTCCTTGGGGTGCTCCGGTCCTATTCATGATAAAGAAAGACAGTAGCATGAGGATGTGTATAGACTACCGTGAGCTGAACAAGCTGACAGTGAAGAATCGGTATCCGTTACCGAGGATTGATGACTTATTCGATCAGCTTCAAGGTGCCACTTGGTTCTCACGGATAGATCTTCGATCGGGCTACCATCAGCTAAAGGTGAAAAGCAGAATATTCCTAAAACAGCTTTTCACACGCGCTACGGTCACTACGAGTTTCTTGTTATGTCTTTCAGTTTGACCATGCGCCAGCTGCTTTTATGGATCGGATGATGACCGAGTGTGTCGGCGATGTTGGATAAATCAGTGATTGTGTTTATTGATGATATCCTGATTTATTCAAAGAGCGAGATGGAGCATGCCGGTCACATTCGAGAGGTGTTGGAGACGTTGAGAAGGAGAAACTGTATGCCTAGTTCTCCAAATGCACATTCTGGTTGTGCGAAGTCCAATTCTGGGTCACGTGGTGAATCCGGAGGGGATTATGGTGGATCCGGCGAAGGTGGAAGCGTGATGCAATGTAAGTCTCCAAAGACGCCATCCGAGATCCGTGGTTTCTTGGGTTTGGAGGGTTATTACAGGAGATTAATTCAAGACTTCTCTAAGATCGCTTCTCCACTAACCAAGTTGACCCATAAAGATGTAAAGTTTGTATGTGGTTTAAGCTCAATAGAAGGCGTTCGAAGAACTGGAGACGAGATTGACTCAAGCTCCTATTCTGTCGGATTGGGGTGTGTGTTAATGCAGAGGGAAAGGTTATAGCCTATGCGTCCCAACAGTTGAAAGTTCACGAGGTTAATTGTCCTACTCATGACTTGGAGCTAGCAGCCGTGGTCTTTGCATTAAAGATTTGGAGGCACTATCTTTACGGGACGAAGTGCACCATTTTCACTAACCACAAGAGCTTGAAGTATTTCTTCGAGCAGAAAGACCTGAATATGAGGCAGAGGCGATGGTTGAGCTCATAAAGGATTATGATTGCGAGATCCATTATCATCCGGGCAAAGCCAACGTGGTGGCGGATGCCCTTAGCCGAAAGGAAAGGCCCGAGCCCATCCGGGTGATGGCATACCAACTGATCATGACCTCTGATGTGATGAAGCAGGTCAAAGAGTTTCAAGATAAGGATTTAAAAGAAGATCATCTTAACTCTGAAAGAATGAGAGGTCTGGTTGCGAAATTGGGTGAAAACACACTCGGTGTTAAGACCCGATCGGGCGGATGTGGATCCTCGTGTTGGGGATCTACGGGTGAAGATTATGGATGAAGCTCACAAGACTCGATACTCCATTCATCCCGGTGCTACAAAGATGTATCAAGACATGCAGAAAGATTATTGGTGGCCGGTATGAAGTGTGATGTGGTGGAGTATGTGAGTAAGTGCCTTACTTGTCTGCAAGTGAAGGCCGAGCATCAGAAGCCGTATGGAAAGATCCAACCTTTGGATATACCGGAATGAAGTGGGAGCACATCACCATGGATTTCATTACGAAGCTGTCGTGTACTCCGAAAGGGTATGATGTTATATGGGATTTTGACCGCTTGACGAAGAGTGCTCACTTCCTACCGATGCGCGAGACATATTCATCCGAGAGGTTGGCGGATCTTTTCATTAAGGAGATTGAAGCCCTTCATGGTGTGCCGGTGCCTACTGTTTCTAATCGTGACACCCGGTTTACATCCAAATTCTGGAAGAAATTCCACGATGCCATGGGGACGAGGCTACATATTAGCACGGCTTATCATCCCTAAACTGATGGTCAGTCAGAAAGGACCATTCAGACATTGGAGGACATGCTTCGGGCATGTGCGATTGATTTGGGGGAATTGGGATGACCACTTACCGTTAGCCGAATTCTCTACAACAACAGCCATCATGCCAGCATTGGCATGCCACCTTATGAGATGCTATACGGTAGGAGATGCAGGACCCCGTTGTTGGGGTGATATTGGTCATAAAGAGTTAGGGAGAGTTAAGGTGATCGAGGCTACGACTGAAAAGCTCGAAAAGATCAAGCCTTCATGAAGGCAGCTAAAGATAGACAGAAGTCGTATGCTGATAAACGACGCAGACCGATTGAGTTCCAGGTGGGTGGCGGGTTATGTTAAAGGTCTCACCTTGGAAGGGTATCATTCGCTTCAGGAAGCGGGGTATGTTGAGCCCGAGGTATATAGGCCCTTTCTGAATCATTGCTCGAGTAGGAGAGGTGGCCTATAGACTGGAGTTACCGGATGAGTTAAGTGGAATTCACCCGACATTCCACGTATCTCATCTAAGGAAATGTTGGGCAGATGAGGATATGATCGTTCCACTGGAGGATATCGAAGTAGACGAACGGCTCAATTATGTGAAGCAACCAGTGGCGATCATCGATCGAAGAGAGAAGAGGTTGAGAAATAAAGTGATTCCTCTTGTGCGTGTACAGTGGAAGCACAAGAAGGGATCCGAGTCAACGTAGGAGACTGACGAAGAAATGAGACAGCATTACCCGCGGTTGTTCGAGGAATAACAGGTTTCGGGGATGAAACCTATATAAAGGGGTGGACTTGTACACCCCGAAATTTATTAAAAGAATAGAAAAAGAAAAGTAAGGGTGCAAATAGGAAGTCAGTTCAAAAGCAAAGGGTTAAAAGCATGCAAGGGCCAAACTTGAACATAGTGGGGGTTTAAAGTAAGAAGGGCTGCCATACTTTCTTCCCCACACCATTCAACCTTCGGTCCTAGAGAGAGAGAGAAGCTCTCAACCGGTTTTAGAGAGGAAAAGTGCAAGTTCTTCAAGGAAGTAAAGTTTTCAAGTGTTTCTTCCTGTTTTTCTGCTAGGTTCGAGCTTCTGGGGCCAATATTATGGTGTTTAGTGCTATTTTGTGGGTTTTAGGTGCTAGACCTTCAAGTGGGTTTCGGGTTTGAGGGAGGGAGTTGTGCTTGGAGCAGTCAAGGTGAGTTCTAGGACCCCTATTTTACTTGTTTTCAACCGATTTTGGGGCTGGAACACATAGAAACCCGTTTTTGAAAATATGTGTGTTGACCCATTTGGGTGTGATTGTGTATAGTGTGTTTAGAGTGTGATTTCGGTCTTGTACGTGCTCGAATGGTGTCATAGTATGTTTTCCTAAGGATTAGGAGGTTGATTTGGGCTTAGAATGAGTTTGGAAGGGTTTGGAAGTCGAAAATCGCGACTGCAGTTCGGATGACATTTGCTAAACATTCAGCAGCTAAGTCTTTTGTTCATCCGCATTTCTTTTTGTTCATCCGCATTTCTTTTGTTCATCCGCATGCTACAGTGTCATCCTCATTTGCTACAGTGTCTGCATTTTGTTCTACCAGCATTTCTTTGCACACTTAGAATGTTTTCCCGAAGACTTTCATCCACATAGCTCATCCGCATTTGCTACAGTTCCATCCGCATTTGCTACAGTGTCATCCGCATTTGCTACAGTGTCATACACATTTGCTACAGTGTCATCCATATTTGCTACAGTATCATCCATATTTGCTACAGTGTCATCAGCATTTCTTTGGACACTTAGAATATTTTCTGAAGACTTTCGTCCACATCTGTACTTGCTCGTCCACATTTGTTTTGGAAGTAGAATTTAAGTGCTAAGAAATGATGTCTCGGGGCGGTTTATGCTCATTTATGTTGCGTTTGCTTTGTGTGCTTGCTATGATGATAGTGTTGCATGTTTATGCATGATGTATGTATGTTAAGTATGATGTTGCCATGTATGATGGTGATGACTGATGACTGGTAAATGACGATGTTCCTTGTTTCGATACGTGTTTATCTTTCCACAACTTTACGTGTTATGTCTAATAATGGAATGAAAGTATTATGTAATGTAAAGAGAAAGATAATGAAAGAGGAACATGATGAACGAATGTATACATTAATGTATGAATAAATGAATGTAAGAAAGGCTTGCAAGCAAATGTAAGGAGGTGCACACCCAATGAAGGTGTTAGCTCAACGGGTGCGGTTTAGCTACCCCGAAGGATGCACACTGGGGTCCAATCTTTGTGATTGACCATATGTACGGGATCCTTGCCGCTTACCCTAGTTGACTGGATCAGCTTCGTGCACAATGTTCGTGATTTAATTACCACAGGTCCAGCACCCGCACTCGTGCACAATGTTCGGGGCATAGCACATGGCATTGATCCAAAATGAAAGAGAAATATAAGTGGTGCATGTACTTGCCCTAGGTGACTGGATCAGCTTCGTGCACAATGTTCGTGATTAATTACCACAGGTCCAGTACCAGCACTAGTGCATAATGTTCGGGGTATTGTACATGTCATCGAAGTAATGAACATATGAATGAACGTAACGAATGTATGGACGAATGTAACGAATGTATGAATGAGGTAAGAAACGTACGAAAGAAAGAAGAGTTTATGAATAAATGTGAATGTTAACGATGAACGGTAAATGAACGAGCTAATGAATGAATGATGAAGATAATAATGATATTATCTAGGAGTACGTATGTTGTGTGACCGCATGTATGTAAGAAGGTTTAACGAAAGAAAAATATGTTTGTTTATAAAACCAGAACTCACTCAGCAACGCTGACTTTTTATGTGTTTCCAGTGGCAGGTAGGTAGTGTTGCTAAGGATGGCACGAGGCGGCTACTCAGCTCTTTTGGGATGGCATCCATTATAGAATACTTTTGTGATGTAATACAACAATGTATTTTGTACATTAATTGACAATGTATTATTTGACAAAAGTATTTATAATGAAATGAGATGGCTTTTGAAAGTTTCCGATGCATGATTTTTGTAATGATTATAAAATGATGTGTTTTAAGTGCGATGATGACCAGCTGTAAGCGTCCCGGGATCGGGTCCTTACAGTGATCCTCCCTAGTACTAGAACATCCCTAACACAAACCCTTATTATTGCTGGCTTAAGCATGCTTCCCTAAGCACGATTAATCTGTACTAATTACGACACAATGATTATTAAATCTTAATGGATGGTTTTCATGTCATAAGGGGCCATTGTGCGAGAGATTCCTCAAATAGTACTATACACAAATCACGTGGCTCCAAATGGAGTTAATAATTATGCTAACATTCGGGACAAGAGTAGTAACTATTTCACCATAAAATGATTTTTAAGAATTTGTGTAAAGTTCAAGATTTAGAGTGCTACCGACCGGAAAGGTTCCTAATTTCATTTCATATGTATTAGTTTCATATCAATCACTCATATAATCCCAACTGTTAAGTTTTAGATTCATTCTTCATGAGTTGGTGATGTTTATAACGTATGTGTAATTTAGTTTAAGTCTTTGAGTTTTTGAATTCTTGACTTGGGTTTTGATTAAGTTTGGGTATTATATTATAAGTTCAGATTGTAACATTCTTATAAGTATGACTTGGTTCCAAAACAGTAAGGTTTCATTTGTGGCAAATTTAGTCCCTCGACTATGTTAAATTGATATTTTTAGCCCTAAAGTTTGGAATTTTGCACTTAAATTATTCATGAAGGATTATTGATACTAGAATATATTAATATCTTTCTTATTTGGCCACCTTTAATAGTTTTAAGAACATATATTTGAAGTTTGTGTTTTATGTTGGTTAAGACATGAATTTCTTGTTTAAAGTTGTTATGTGGTTTAAATAGTGTTTATATTATAATGATATTTTATTTTGAGTATTATTTAACCTATGTAATATTAATATTATGATCATAGGGTTGGTGAGTTGGTTATTATATTTTCAAACGCGTATCAGATCAAGTTTCGAGCGTGTTATGTGGTGTATTTTAATTTCATTGATTTTATTAAAATTTTAGTTGTACTTTAAATTTGTGAGTCATAATTTACTGGAAAATGCCAAATTCCTTAATTTAAAATTTTTATATAATTTTTTATTACTTTCCTTTTAGTAGATCATTAACTATTTTATATTAACCGTAATTTTTGTATAAATTACTAGAAAACTCTATAATTGTTAATATTTTCTTTAAATTACATTTATCATTATTAGACCATTAGCTACTGGAATTTCAAGTCTTAAGTTGTTCTTGTCGTTTTAATATTTTAACGCTCGTGGTTTGGTTTTTAACGGGAATTCGGGTTTGGGTTGACTTTTGTCATACTTTGTACTTTGGTAATATTTTTATTTTAATATACTTAAAAAAATTTAGATTCTATAGTTTTCATAGTTTTGGCTTAAGAGCTCGTTTTTGTTAATTGTTTTCTTTTTTGGCATGAATAACATTTATATTTTGTTTGCTAGGCAAATAAATTATAAAAATTGTGAAACTTTATTTCTAGGAATTTGTTAATATTATAAGGCTACTAGAATTTTTTAATGTATTTTATATATTTTTGATAATTTCATTATATTAATGGTTAGTTCCCTTAAGTGTCTGTTAAGTCTCGATTTTTGGTTACTAAGCAGTTTAGCTAGACTTTTACCTTCCCATATATTTTTATAAATAAACAACTTCTAAATAATGTCATAATTTTAGTAATTTAGGTCCCTAACTTATTTTCTTTATTTTTTCAAAATCACATATTTTCAAGTTTTTATATATTTTTAAAGTGTTAAATGCATATGCATAAATCATAGCACTTAAAATTTAACTTAATATAGACACTATTAACTTATAGAAATATTTAGATTATAATTTTTGAACTTGGTTATTGTCCTTTAAATATTTTGTGAAAACCCGGTTTTCGGGTGAGCTAGTTTTATCAAAACCGTGCTTATGATCAAAGAGGGTTTTGAAAAAGCTTATATATCTTTTTAGCTACTTAAAAAAAGTGTTTAAAGGTTTCAAAAGAAGTTTGGGTGTCATGGGTTCGGTTGCGTCACTAAAGTGACGATACGCGATATTTCGTGTGTTTCGGGTTACGGTTTACCTTAATGCAAAGAGTGAATGGATGGACGTTGTGTAACACCGGAAGTTTGACTTTTTGGGGTGATATGCGACTGAGTCTCAGCCGCATGGAATTCATGCGACTGGAGGCCCAATCGCATGATGCTCGGACGAATGAAGGCTCAAGCGCATGGAACTCATGCGACTGGAGGTCCAGTCGCATGGTGTTCGTGCGACTGAAAGTCCAGTCGCCTGGACCTCGGGCGACTGAGCTGTAACTATAAAAGTGGGGCAGCCCTCTTCTCCCCCACACTTGCACATTTTCAGTCGGGAAGAAGGGGCAGAAAGAGAGAAGAAGAGGAAAGAAAGAAAGAGTGGTGATTCGGGCTCAAGATTGTCAAGCGGCTAGCCAATCGAAACTCTTCATCTTCTCCTCGATTAGGTGAGTCCTAGAACCCCACATTTTCATGTTCTCTTACGATTTTGGGGTTGGATCACATATAAACCTATTTTTGTAAGTATATGTTTAAACCATTGGGTGAAATCGGGTTTAGTAAGTTTAATGTACGAATTTGGACTTGTATTAGCTTGTATGATTTTTAGTATGAATCTCTGAGATTTAGGAAGGCTAATTTGGGCTGGAAATGAGTTTAGAGGAGTTAGATTGCGGCTGCTGTTCGTGATGAACTCCAGTCGCTGCCCAGTTAGGGCTATGTGACTGAAGGGCCAGTCGCACGACTGAGGGTAGACTGATGTTCAACCGTACGATTGAGGCTCAGTCGTACGGATGGGGCTCAATCGCCCGATAGGCCATGCGATTGAGGGATTCGGACGCATAGGTCCATTCGCATGATAGTTCAGTCGCACGTATGAGGGTTAATCGCCTAATAGTCCATTCGTATAGTGTTCACTCGTACGATAGGAGGTCCATTCGCACAAATGTAAGCCCATTCGCCTAATTGCCCAATCGCACGACCTAGTCCCATGGAGGCCACGCGACTGAAGTATGTTCAATCGCCCAAATAGGGCTGATGTGAAGGAGAAGAGAGGTGTGTGTAGGACGTAAGTATGATAATTATGATGTTGCCTTATATAATGGTAATGACTGATGATTTGCAAATATTTATGTTCCTTATGATTATGTATGTATATCTTTCACGACTCATGTATTATGACAATGAATAAACAAAGTATTATGTAATGTAAAGTGAAAGATAAAGAAAGAGGAACATGACGATGAATGCATGTATTAACAAATGAATGAATGTGTAAAACGATGATGAATACATGCATTAATGAATGAACGAATTAAGTCTTGCAAACATTGAAAGTCGATTGGTCTTTCTTGGTGACTGACCATGGTCATGGTACCTCTACCGCCTACCTACTAGTACTGTGGCATACGCTTAGATTCACGGCCCAGTAGCTAAGACTACTGTGGCATACGCTCTATTGATTCACGGCCCAGTAGCTAAGACTGATCGGGGTAAAGCATATGGTATTGGTACAAAGAATTCAATATGCAAGTAAGGATGAAACGGGATCCTTGTCATTCGACCACAGTAATCATAGCCGAGTGCTATGAAGTGGGTAAAGCCTGACAGGATCCATATGAGAAGTTAAAGACATTGATGTATAATGAATGATGAAGATAATAATGAATATTATCTCTGTGTACGAATGAATGAACGTAAAGAATGTATGCACGAACATGAATGAGAACGATGAATGGTACATGAATGAAAGCTAATGAACGAATGATTATGATAATAATAATGTTATCTAAGTGTACGTACGTTGTATGATCACATGTATGCAAGGACAGTTTTAACAAATGAAAGTATGTTTTATTATAAAACTAGAACTCACTCAGCAACGCTGACTTTTATGTGTTTCCAGTGGTAGGTAGTGTTGCTGGGGATGGCACGAGGCGGCTACTCAGCTCTTTTGGGATGGCATTCTCCTTTGATAATGCTGCCACACAATGGGGTGTGGACGCACAACGCATGCAACAACTTATGTTGCATGCAAGATTCAAGTGTTCCTTGAGGATCCACATAAATGGGATTACTTAAGGAACTTCTTTATGATGAAAATTTTAATGTTTTTATACTAGAGGTCACTGTATATGACCCTTTTGTAATTAGAAATAATGAAGTCTTTTGTATAATGCTTTTTAATGTAATGCAACATTCGATGTTTTAATATTGACGTACGTTGTATTAAATGGCAAAAGTATTTATAGTAAAAGAAAAGTTTACTTGGAAATTCCCTTGCAATGTCATTTAAAATGCTTATAATTATATTTATCAAATGTATGTTATATGGGCGATGAACGACCAACTGAGAGGTGCCCGAGAGCGGGGCCTTACAAGTTGGTATCAGAGTCAAAGTTTAAGCGAAATGGGTAAATTTTCAAAATAAACCTAAACTTAGACTGAGAATGGGACAGGAAAGGGGAAGAATGCCATCTGAGTAGCTGCGTGCCATCAGGTATTTTCTTAAAGATTAACTGGTATTATGTGCGCATGCTATTTGTTTATGTGTTACTGTTAGATTTAGAAACTAATGTAGTAGGACAGGTAATGCTCGGGGTACAAGAGTGAAGTAAGTGGCTAATCACAGCTGGCCACTGTAATTAGGGACTTACTATACTTGACATAAACTGAGCTATTTCCTTGAATGACCGTGTTGGTGTTTGAATCTTTCAGTGTGAGATAGAGAATGGCTGGTGGTAGATCTTCTAAGGCCTCACGGGGTGGAGGTGGTGGCGGACGTGGTGCTGAACCGCGTGTCACGAGAGGGAGACCTAGAGTAGAGAAAGTGGTTCATGAGGAAACTGAGACCCCTCATCAGGAGGGAGTAGACGAGAGCGCCAATTGAGAGCCTCAGTAAAAGAGGCAGTGGTTGAAGAGGTACATCAGGTCATGTAGACAATCTTACCGTCTGTGGTGACCGAAGTGATTAAGGCTGTCAAGGAAGGTAAAAGAAAAGAGAGGAATAGGTCCTCAGGAAGACAGGAGCAACAAGAGCTAGAAACGGTTCTATCTGATAATGAGGAGGAAGAGGAGGAGGAGCCGGTACGGGAGACAACTCGGGGTTGTAATTGGGGAATTCATGAGGTGCAAGCCCCCTACTTTTGACGGTTCTGGCACTGCTGCTGATGCTCACCAATGGGTGAGAGAAATGGAGGCTGTCCTCGATGAAGTGGTCCGAGTTAAAAAGGATGGTGATTGAGGAGTTCAGTTCCTCGTTGGGAAATGGACAGAGTTGAGAGAGAGTTCCTGCAGTTGGAGGCGGGGACAATGACCCACCAACAATACACACAAAGTTCAATGAGATGGCAAGAATGGTGCCGGATCAAGTGACGTCGGTGTCTCGAAAGATCAACCGGTATATTCAGGGGCTGCCAGCTGACATCCGCAGGCATTTGATTACTGCTCGACCGAGCACCTTCAGGTCAGTAGTGGATTTGGCTGGGAGATTATATGATGAACGAGCTGTGGTGGTAAAGGCTGAGGTTAGAAGGAAGGGAGGTGGTGAGAGAAGCTGGCAGGGGAAGAGGTTTGGTCGAGGTGATACTTCGACGAGTACAAGAAGACAAGGGTGGATGACCACCGTGTGGTCATGTCAGGAGCAGGGTTGAGGAAGTGTGGCCAGTGTGGAAGAGAGCACTCGGGGGAGTGCAAGTGGGGATCCAACATCTGTTTCAGGTGTGGGGAGGCAGGGCATATGTCAAAGGATTGCCGGATGGGTAAGTGTTTTAACTGTGGGGAAAGTGGTCATATGAGCAGAGACTGTAAGAAGCCTAGGGCTGAGGGGTCAGGGGCGAAGAAGGCGGGAGATGAAGAACCGAGAGCAAAGTACAGGGCATTCACGATGACGCAGGAGGAGGCCAGGACGGACCCTGATGTTGTGTCCGGTACGTTTCTAGTGAACCAAACTTTAGCTTCCGTATTATTTGATTCGGGTGCCAGTAGGAGTTTTATTTCTGCTGCTTCTGTACTAAGCTGCCTGTTAGTAGTAGACATGTTGATGTGCCCTTTGATGTAAAACTGCATAGGTAAGTCTACTAGGATCTCTGAGGTGATAGAGGGTTGTGATGTTGAGTTGGAGGGCCACAAATTTCCGGTTAGACCGTTTGCGATGACTTTGGGTGGTTTCGATTTGGTGCTTGGGATGGATTGGTTGGCGGACTTTGAGGCGAACATCGTGTGTCAAGAAGATGATTAATTGACAGCGCCCGGCGGTAGTTCAGTGACAGTTTATGGTGATCGGGTTACTATGATTCGAAGGTGATCTCAATGGCTGTGGCGGGAAAATGTATGAGGCGTGGGTGCAGCGCCTACTTATGTTATGTGAAAGATGTGGAAACGCCAACACCACAACTATCTGATGTTCCGGTTGTGCATGATTTTCCAGACGTGTTCCCGGAAGACTTATCGGGATTGCCACCTGACAGAGAGATCGAGTTCCAGATTGACCTGATACCGGGTGCTCAACCTGTCGCCAAGGCACCGTATCGATTGGCTCCAACGGAGATGAAAGAGTTGATGGAGCAGTTGCAAGAGTTGTTGGATAAGGGGTTTATTAGACCGAGTATCTCACCTTGGGGTGCTCCGGTCCTGTTCGTGAAGAAGAAAGACGGTAGCATGAGAATGTGTATAGATTACCGTGAGTTAAACAAGCTGACGGTAAAGAACAGATACCCCTTGCCGATGATAGATGACTTGTTTGATCAACTTCAGGGTGCCAGTTGGTTTTCAAGGATAGATCTTCGATCGGGCTACCATCAACTGAAGGTGAAAGAGCAGGATGTCCCTAAAACAGCTTTTCGTACGCGCTATGGTCATTACGAGTTTCTTGTCATGTCGTTTGGTTTAACCAATGCGCCGGCTGTTTTATGGATTTGATGAACCGAGTGTGTCGGCCGATGTTGGATAAATCAGTGATTGTATTTATTGACGACATCCTGATTTATTCAAGAAGTGAAACGGAGCATGCCGGTCACATTCGAGAAGTACTAGAAACATTGCGAAGAGAGAAATTGTACGCCAAGTTCTCCAAGTGCGCATTTGGCTGCGTGAAGTTCAGTTCTTGGGTCATGTGGTTAATCCGGAGGGAATTATGGTCGATCCGGCAAAGGTGGAAGCAGTAATGCAATGGAAGTCTCCAAAGACGCCATCCGAGATCCGTAGCTTCTTGGGTCTGGCGGGCTATTACAGAAGATTCATTCAAGACTTCTCTAAGATTGCTTCTCTACTGACCAAGTTGACTCGGAAGGATGTGAAGTTTGTATGGGGTCAAGCTCAAGAGAAGGCGTTTGAAGAATTAAAGACAAGGTTGACCCAGCTCCTGTTCTGTCATTGCCCGATGGAAGCGATGACTTGGTGGTTTATTCTGATGCTTCCTACTCGGGGTTGGGGTGCGTGTTAATGCAGAGGGAAAGGTTATAGCCTATGCATCCCGACAGCTGAAAGTTCATGAGGTTAATTACCCTACTCATGACTTGGAGCTAGCAGCCATGGTCTTTGCATTGAAGATTGGTGGCACTATCTCTACGGGACGAAGTGCACCATCTTTACCGACCACAAGAGCTTGAAGTACTTCTTCGAGCAAAAAGATTTAAATATGAGGCAGAGGCGATGGTTGGAGCTGATAAAAGACTATGATTGTGAGATCCATTACCATCCGGGCAAAGCCAAAGTGGTGGCAGACGCGCTTAGCCGAAAAGAGAGGCCCGAGCCGATGCGGGTGAAGGTGTAGCAGCTGATCATGACCTCTGACGTGATGAAGCAAGTCAAAGATTCCAGGATGAGGCACTGAAAGAAGATCATCTTAACTCTGAGAGAATGAGGGGTCTGGTCGCGGAGTTGGGTGAAAACACAATTGGTGTTAGAACCCGGTTTGGGCGTATGTGGATTCCTCGTCTTGGGGATCAACGGATAAAGATCATGGATGAAGCTCACAAGACTCGGTATTCCATTCATCCCGGTGCTACTAAGATGTACCAAGACATGAAGAAAGATTATTGGTGGCCGGGTATGAAACGTGATGTGGTGGAGTATGTGAGTAAGTGCCTTACTTGTCTGCAAGTGAAGGCCGAGCATCAGAAGCCGTATGGAAAGATGCAACCTTTGGATATACGGAATGGAAGTGGGAGCACATCACCATGGATTTCATTACAAAGCTGCCACGTACCCCGACAGGGTATGATACTATATGGGTGATTGTGATCGTCCGACGAAGAGTGCTCACTTCCTACCAATGCGCGAGACATATTCATCCGAAAGGTTGGCCGATCTTTTCATCAAAGAGATTGTGACTTGTCATGGTGTACCGGTGTCGATTGTGTCAGATCGTGACACCGGTTTACATCCAAATTCTGGAAGAAATTCCACGACGCTATGGGGACGAGGTTGCATATTAGCACGGCATACCATCCTCAAACTGATGGTCAGTCAGAAAGGACCATTCAGACTTTGGAGGACGTGCTTCGTGCATGTGTTATTGACTTCGGGGGAAGTTGGGATGACCACTTGCGTTAGCTGAATTCTCATACAATAACAGCTATCATGCCAGTATTGGTATGCCACCCTATGAGATGCTATACGGCAGGAGATGCAGAACACCCGTTTGTTGGGGTGATATTGGCCAAAAGGAGTTGGGAAGCGTCGAAGTGATCGAGGCTACGACTGAAAAACTTGAAAGGATCAAGGCCTACATGAAGGCAGCCAAAGACAGACAGAAGTCGTATGCTGACAAACGACGCAGGCCGATTGAGTTCCAGGTGGGAGATCGGGTTATGTTGAAGGTCTCACCTTGGAAAGGAATCATTTGGTTCCGAAAGCGGGGCAAACTGAGCCCGGGTATATAGGCCCTTTCCAATCATTGCTCGAGTAGGAGAGGTGGCCTATAGATTGGAGTTGCCGGATGAGCTAAGTGGAATTCACCCTACCTTCCACGTCTCCATCTGAGAAAATGTTTAGCTGATGAAGATATGATTGTTCCATTGGAGGATATCGAAGTAGATGAGCGGCTCAATTATGTGGAGCAACCAGTGGCAATCATTGACAGAAAAGAGAAGCGGCTGCGAAATAAAGTGGTTCCTCTTGTGCGTGTACAGTGGCGGCACAGGAAGGGATCCAGTCAACGTGGGAAACTGAAGAAGAATGAGGCAGCATTACCCACTATTATTCGAGGAATAACAGGTTTCGGGGACGAAACCTAAATAAGGGGGTGGACTTGTAACACCCGGAAGTTTGACTTTTGGGTGATATGCGACTGAGTCTCAGCCGCATGGAATTCATGCGACTGGAGGCCCAATCGCATGATGCTCGGACGAATGAAGGCTCAAGCGCATGGAACTCATGCGACTGGAGGTCTAGTCGCATGGTGTTCGTGCGACTGAAAGTCCAGTCGCCTGGACCTCGGGCGACTGAGCTGTAACTATAAAAGAGGGGCAGCCCTCTTCTCCCCCACACTTGCACATTTTCAGTCGGGAAGAAGGGGCAGAAAGAGAGAGAGCAGAGAAAGAAGAGAAAGAAAGAAAGAGTGGTGATTCGGGCTCAAGATTTGTCAAGCGGCTAGCCAAATCGAAAATCTCATCTTCTCCTGATTAGGTGAGTCCTAGAACCCCACATTTTCATGTTTTCTTACGATTTTGGGGCTGGATCACATATAACCCTATTTTTGTAAGTATATGTTTAACCCATTGGTGAAATCGGGTTTAGTAAGTTTAATGTACGAATTTGGACTTGTATTAGCTTGTATGATGTTTTAGTATGAATCCCTGAGATTTAGGAAGGCTAATTTGGGCTGGAAATGAGTTTAGAGGAGTTAGATCGCGGCTGTTGTTCGTGATGAACTCCAGTCGCTGCCCAGTTAGGACTATGCGACTGAAGGGCCAGTCGCACGACTGAGGGTAGACTGATGTTCAACCGTACGATTGAGGCTCAGTCGTACGGATGGGGCTCAATCGCCGATAGCCATGCGATTAGGGATTCGGTCGCATAGGTCCATTCGCATGATAGTTCAGTCGCACGTATGAGGGTTAATCGCCTAATAGTCCATTCATATAGTGTTCACTCGTACGATAGGAGTCCATTCGACGAATGTAAGCCCATTCGCCTGATTGCCCAATCGCACGACCCAGTCGCATGGAGGCCACGCGACTGCAGTATGTTCAATCACCCAAACAGGGCTGATGTGAACGAGAAGAGAGGTGTGGTAGGATGTAAGTATGATAATTATGATGTTGCCTTATATAATGGTAATGATGATGTTTTGCAAATATTTATGTTCCTTATGATTATGTATGTATATCTTTCACGACTCATGTATTATGACAATGAATAAACGAAGTATTATGTAATGTAAAGTGAAAGATAAAGAAAGAGCAAAATGACGATGAATGCATGTATTAACGAATAAATGAATGTGTAAAACGATGATGAATACATGCATTAATGAATGAACGAATTAAGTCTTGCAAACATTGAAAGTCGATTGGTCTTTCTTGGTGATTGACCATGGTCATGGTACCTCTACCGCCTACCTACTAGTACTGTGGCATACGCTTGATTCCCGGCCCAGTAGCTAAGACTACTGTGGCATACGCTCTATTGATTCACGGCCCAATAGCTAAGACTGATCGGGGTAGAGCATATGGTATTGGTACAAAGAATTCAATGTGCAAGTAAGGATGAAACGGGATCCTTGTCATTCGACCACAGTAATCATAGCCGAGTGCTATGAAGTGGGTAAAGCCTGACAGGATCCATATGAGAAGTTAAAGACATTGATGTATAATGAATGATGAAGATCATAATGAATATTATCTCTATGTACGAATGAATGAACGTAAAAAATGTATGCACGAACGTGAATGAGAACGATGAATGGTACATGAATGAAAGCTAATGAACGAATGATGATGATAATAATAATGTTATCTAAGTGTACGTACGTTGTATGATCACATGTATGCAAGGACAGTTTTAACAAATGAAAGTATGTTTTATTATAAAACTAGAACTCACTCAGCAACGCTGACTTTTTATGTGTTTCTAGTTGGCAGGTAGTGTTGCTGGGGATGGCACGAGGTGGCTACTCAGCTCTATTGGGATGGCATTCTCCTTTTGATAATGCTGCCATACAATGGGGTGTGGACGCACAACGCATGCAACAACTTATGTTGCATGCAAGAGTCAAGTGTTCCTTGAGGATCCACATAAACGGGATTATTAAGGAACCTTCTTTATGATGAAAATTTTAATGTTTTTATACTAGAGGTCACTGTATATGACCCTTTTGTAATTAGAAATGATGAAGTCTTTTGTATAATGCTTTTGTGATGTAATGCAATATTCGATGTTTTGTAATTGACGTACGTTGTATTAAATGGCAAAAGTATTTATAGTAAAAGAAAAGTTTACTTGGAAATTCCACTGCAATGTCATTTAAATGCTTATAATTATATTTATCAAATGTATGTTATATGGACGATGAACGACCAACTGTGAGGTGCCCGGAGCGGGGCCTTACACGTTGAGGGTTGTTGTAGGTTCTTGAAATGGTATGGAGGAGCTGATCAGAAGGGATGGATTAGTTTAGCTTCTAGGAGAGAGATATGAAGAACGAAAACTTGAAATAGTGAAGGTGTGACCTTGTAATATTACCTTGGCTCAAATGGTTGATGACAATAAAATTGTGGATTGACTAAAACTTCCAAGGGCCTTAAAATTTTTGTTTCTTGAGTGCAAAAGATTAATAAGTGAGTAGCAGAGAGTGGAGAGTGTTTGAGAGGATTTAGAGGGTGTGTAGTAGTGGAAAAGAGAGGTGAGGGTGGTGTGGGTGGTGGTATTCGATCGAGAGAGAGAGAGAGAGGTGGGGTTGGAATTCTAAATTCTTGGTTAAATCATGATTTGGATAGGATATAGTGGAGATCTTGGTCACTATTGCAATTTACTAAGTTTTTAGGTTAGCTAGGCTTGAAGGCATTGGGTGGTGACTTGACTAGAAAAGGCTTTTATAATTTGTGTTTATGTTTATAAAAATTAAGTGTGCATGCTAGTGTATGGGTGTGTATGTGCTGTAATGTATGTATATATATATATATACAGGGGTGTGTGTGTGTGTGTTAAGGATGTATGCATGCATGAATCATACATATGCATGTGTATATGTGTATATTTAAATACATGATCATGTGTGTGTTTACATGTGTATGTATTTATAATGTATATAGGTAGTGCAACTCTTTTATTTGTAAGTGTTGGTGTGATGAATTATCTATTATAGTATAAGAATACAACTATTTATGTACATGTATATATATATATGTATGTATATATATATGTGTGTGTGTGTATATATATATATGTGTATATATATATATATGTATATGTATATATATGTATATTATATATATATATATGTATATATATATATGTATATGTATATATATGTATATATATATATGTATATGTATATATATATATGTATATGTATATATATCTATATATATTATATATATATATATATATTATATGTATATGTATATATATATGTATATATATATGTATATGTATATATATATGTTATATATATATGTATATGTATATATATATATGTATATATATATCTATATATATATATATATATAGTATATGTATGTATGTACGTATGTATCTATATATGTATGTATGTATGTATGTATGTATGTATGTATGTATGTATGTATGTATGTATGTATGTATGTATGTATGTATGTATGTATGTATGTATGTATGTATGTATGTATGTATGTATGTATGTATGTATGTATGTATATGTATAAAAGGTGTGTGTTATAGTTTATGCATGTCATGTATATGTATGCATGTGTATGTGTAAAGATTTAGTTTGTGTAAAGATTTCTAAGGATCTTCCAAAATCTCATGCTTAGATATTATATCTTATTTAATTAATTTACTTAAGTGTAACTATTGTGCATTTTAGTTTATTATTTAGTTTAATGAAAGTTCTTATTATTTTTATAAAGTACATATCTTTCAGGTGTTTTTATATTTTTAAACATGCTTAAGGCTTTCATTAACTATAATTTATTATTTATTATTTATCTTAGATAATTTGCGTAATTGCGTTTATACAACTGTTTAAGATAATTGTTCAGTATATATAGGTTAATTTAACTTGTTTACTTATCAGGTCAAATCTAGATTACTAAGTAATAAGGTCTATCTACGACCGTTTACTATCTTGAAATCTAAATGGTAAATAACTCCGCTACGGCATTGGGCTCATAGCCCGTTAGTGTCAGTAAATCATAAGACATAATCATATCATGGCCTAATGTCCCATTAAGGTCTTGTGGGTCAAACTCATTTAGCATTATGGCCTAATGGCCCATTAAGGTCTTGTGGGTCAAGCCCATTTCGCATTATGACGTAATGGCCCGTTGATGCGTGTGAAATGTGTATATATCTTGATAGAGGAGTTTTGCACAAATTCAGTTTTAATTGGTTCTTACTATACTAACTACACACACAAAAGACAAGTGTACTAGTCGTGTGGTAATATAGTTTTGGTTAGAGTCGAGTATCAATCCGTGGACACACTAAGCCTACTCAAAGACCTTTATAATTGACTATCACATTGGGTTTTGTTTTGAGAAAATGATAAGTTGCATTGATGCAATCAAATTTTTAGGGTTTTTTTAAAAAATCAATAATTAAAATAGAAGTATAAGTAAAATTAAGACTTTTGGGTTTTAAAACAGAGAACTAAGGCTATCATCCTAACTATATTACACTTATGTAACTGTGATGAATAGCATGGTGTGATTAAAGATATAAGTTTACGTAGTTGTTTTAATGTTTATAAATGTGAGCCAATGCGGATTTCTCGTCTGCCAGCTCTATAGTGACAACACAACATCAAGTAACTTACAATGTTGGTCCACCCAAGCCACTAGTAATGTAGGTAGATCTCGTGTAACCTTTCAACATAAGATTTCTAAAAACATAACTTAATGTTAGAAAGAGAGTTGATCAAGTTTCTTTTTAACTACCGTTAATTTTAGGAAACCATAACAATTATTAGATTTCTCAAACTAGCAAAAGAGAACTCACAAATAATCATAAAGCTAAACTTATATGATTTCTAATAACCATTTCTAGTTCATTAACCATGGATTTGTTATGAAGACCGGTTTTATGAATAAAAGATAGTTTATATGTTTTTCAACCTTGTATGACATTCTACAATTACAAACCATAAGTTTATAGCTTCTCGTTCAAATGTCGATGCTACCCATCAAAAGTTTACCCAAGATTAACATAACTTTAACATAATATAAGTCACACCATTAGTTCATCATAAATTACATAAGTTTCATCAAATTAGGATGATAATGAGAGTTTAGCTCATAATGAGCTTCATCATAACAACAAAAAACATAGAAGATAAATATGAGATATTCGATGAAATGGAACAATCAAACTAGTGATCCATAATGGATTATGTTTAGACAATCCAAAGATTCTTTCAAGTGTTATATGCACCTCCTTAGCCTCCCACATAACTTGATTCCTAAGAGAACTCAACGGGGCAACCCCCATGCTAGTACAATACTGGACTTAGAACCAAAAGCTCTCCCAAATGATGGACTTAGGCCTCTATTTATAGGCTTCTAGAGTGTTTAAGCATGACATCATGCCTAAAAGGCACGACCCCCATGCTAGTACAATGCTTATGAAAGTTGGTCAGTCGTACATGCAGAGTATGTCGGGCATGACCACGTGACTCATAGGGTACGTCCCCGTGATTAGGGTGGGTCATAGCCTCGTGACTCATGGGGCACGACCCCATGACTACTTTTGGGGATAGTACTTTTTGTCCTGTGATATGTCTAATCGTGGGGGTGTGCTAATTTAAGCACGAGGCATATTTCAGGCTGGTCACGGGACGTGCTTAATAAGGCACGATCCCATGCTTGGACTTCAAAGCTTGGTTTTTTTCAAATTTTGCTAAGCATGCTTCTTTTGTCCATCTTGACCTTTTGAACACCTGAAAACATAATTTAACATTTTTAAGTTTATTTTCATTATTTTAAAGAAGATACTTAGGAATAATTGATGTGCTTTTGATAAGTTTTCTATGTATATTTTAGAGCACATTACCCGTTTAAGGGTTGATGGGCCCAACCTATTAAGATGTGTGTGTATATGTGATTCCAAGCCTAATTGTGTTGAGCCTATTTCATAGGCCCCGATAGGAGTATTGTGTTGGCAGTTATAGTTTCTTAAAAGAATTTCCAAACATAAAAAGCAAGGTTGTCACATATACTCAATCAATAAATAAAAATCACTTTCTCTTTTTATATTGTTATGCTACTTGTTCACTTTATAACATGTTATCAACACGAGTTGCTTTTAGAATTGAATCGTATTAACATAAGTTAAGACCATAGCACTAAATCTTATGACTCATAACATGAGCTTTCAACCAAATCTTCCAACAATTCTCAATTTTCACCATCAACCTTTCCTGGATTCGGTTTCTGCTTGGATCGGATTTAATTCTCAACAAAATCCGCAAGATCTTAATTAAGCACAAATGTATCCAAATCTAAAAAGTTACATCAAAACCAATTTAAAATATGAAAATATATATGAATTACATATGTATTATACAACACAGTATTTTCTCTTGCAGTTCAATTGTGTTTGTGTATTGATCAATAATCGAATCTATAATAAGTGTTATCAAAGCAACAACTCATTACACACGGGAAACACATCAGGAGAGAAAGAGGTTGTCAACTTAAGGTTTTGGTGTCATCAGATAGCTGTCGTTATTCTGCGATCGTAAGGTCAGTGCCCCATATACTATTATTTTTTCGATCTTTGCTTATTGCATTTAAAGAAAGGAGTAGTGTTCAATAGAACACCACTTAATTTTATTATACAAGCATTATTGATATACTTATTGAGATCCAAAGTCGGTAAAAGGGTAGTGTTTAATAGAACACTCAAGTTCAGGCAGCCAGCCTTAATTGTGTTTGGCACTACTTTCAATGGATGAGAAGGAAAAACTTTGGATTAAAAAGTTTAATGGAAAAGACTATGGTTGGTGGAAAATGAAAATGGAGGATTTGCTTGTTCAGAAGGACTTAGATGCAGTTTTGGGTGATAAACAAGAAAATATGGAACTAACCGAGTGAGAAACTTTGGATAAAATGGCCAAGGCGGTTATTAGGTTGTCGATGACAAAGGAAGTTGTGTTCAACATTCTGAAAGAAACTACAATGAAAGGTATTATGAATATGTTATCTAATATGTATGAAAAGCCTGTCACAACAAATAAAGTTTCTTGATCTAAGAGTTGGTTAAAACAAAGATGAAAGAAGGAAGTTCAGTTACAATGCATGTTATTAACCTAAACTTGATTTTGTCAAGACTTGGGTTAGTGGGAATAAAATTTGAGGACAAGGTTTAGGCTTTTCTAGTGTTATCATTATTGCCTGATAGTTGATTAGGAACTATAACAACTATTACTAGTTCTAATAAAAAATGACATTTGATAGGATTTGGGATCTTATTTTAAGCGAAGACGTCAGATGAAGAAATTCAGATGAATCTTAAATGAATTACTAAATGTTGGCAGAGGAAGAAAGAATAACAAAGATAATGGGAGCACGAACAAAAAAAGGAGTCAGTCTAGGGATTGGAATGATGTAACTTGTAAGAACTATAAACAGATGGGACACTTCAGGAATCAGTTTTCGGATGATTAGAAAGAAGTTAACACTATAGCAGACCACTCAGATGATGATACTTTAATCTTAGCGTGGAGAGTAGTACGAATTCCTAGCTCAAGAAATTCTGGAGCTTCATTTCATGCTACCCACAGTAGCGAAGCATTGCAGAATCTAAAGAAAGGTGATTTTAATAAGGTAAGACTAGTGAACAATGTTCTTAACGTTACGGGAATGGGTGACATGGATTTAGTTACTTAAGCTAGTTTATGGACTTTAAAAGATGTCAGGGTCATTCCAAGTTTAAAGAAGCAATTGATTTTTATCAGTCAGTTGGATGAATAAGGACATGAGATTAAGTACGCGAACAAGCAGTGCAAAGTTGTTAAAGGGAATCTTGTCATTGCCCATGGAAAGAAAATGAGTTCATTGTATATGGTTAGTTTACCATCTAAAGGAAGTGATGTTTCAATTCAAAAGAAGAGTAAAGTCCAGTTCGTCGAGAATCTTGTGGGCAAAATAAGGTTTTTTTTCGCAAGTAAGGAACCCATAGTCACGGGAAACGTTAAGAGTGAATGTGTATGGAAGTGTTCAAGTAACAAATTAGAGGACTTTATGAAAGTGGGAGTGTGGTTTGTGCTTCAGTTACCATTCTTAAGCAACATTGGCTTTACAAAACAAATATTCCATTTGATAAAATATCTCTAGATGACTACCTGCTAAATATGAAGAGTGTTTGTTGTTAAGGTGTTTCAAGATACGGTTTGAAGAGTTATTGTTGTTAAGGTGTTTCAAGATACGGTTATGAAGAGTGTTTGTTGTTAAGGTGTTTCAAGATCCGGTCTTCGTTTCAGTGAGAGCCGGTAGGGGCAGAGAACGGGTCGATGGTAGATGTAACATCCTGAAATTTTATTTAAAGGAAAGGTAAAGAAAACTAAATAGAAATAATAGATAATGGGCACAAGTGGAGGGGGATAAAGTGTACAAAGTACAAAGTCTAATATTTTATATTATAAATGGGTATGGCCACCCATATTAAAAGCAGAAAAACCGCTTTTACTTTCGAAGGAAGAAGAAGAAGAAGAAACAACTCGGTTTTTAGAGAGAGAAAGGAAGAAGAAGCTGTGAAAGGTAAGTTTTCTTGATCTAAGTTCGGTTTTAACTGAATCCATAGCTTCTTGACCGAAGTTCTCGGTGTTTAGTGTTTGTTTTCAGGATTTAAGAGCAGAATTTGAAGGTGGGTCTCGAACTTGAAGTGTGTTGCTCAAAGGCTGCTCAAGGTGAGTTTCTAGAACCCCTCTTTACTGATTTTCAACGTTTCCAGGGCTATTATGCATACTAAGTAAACATTTTGAAAGTAACCGCGGGTCTACAGCCTTATGTTCGAAAATGATGTATGTATGCATGTTTTAGAGTATGATTATGGGCTAGTGTAGATGTTTAGCATGTTTAGGTGCCCCTGGTATGTTAGATCTATGCTTGGGTAGTGTTAAAATGATAATCGGGTGGTGTTTGTTACATAGAAAACATCTCAGAATGGTTACAACGGCCCAAAGGGGCCATACGCCTAAACAGTGTTCCCAACCACCCAAACAGTACCCCAACCGTCTAAAATATCCTTATAATGTTTCAAAGTCAGAACCAAACATCTAAATAGTAGCCAACCATCTGGGACCTCCCCAGATTGGCCAAGTGTTGGGCCATGCGCTTGCATAGTGCCCAACCGCCCAAAAGGGCCATGCGTCTAAGTATAAATGATCAAGTATAAGTGTCCATGCGCCTGCATAGTGGTGAAATGCCCAAACAGGGCAGAAACGCACAAACAGGGCAGAAACGCCCAACAGTGTCCCTGAGCCCAACTTGCTAAAACGGCTAAGTGTCCATGCGTCTGCATAGTGGCGAAGCGCCCAAACAGGGCAGAAACGTCCAAACAGTGCCCATGCGCCTAGAACGTTTTACACTTAGAATTTTTATGCCTATGCACCTGAAGATTCCCATGCACCCGTTTTGGACTTAGAATTTTCTAAGTAGTTTTAAGGGGTAGAATAGGGGATAGGCCCTGTTATGATATGATGACTTATGCTTTATGTGTGCATGATGATGTGATGAAATTATGATGTGTATTGTTGGTACACATGTCCCTAGTTCTAGTTCTAGTGAGCTCAAATGTAATAGACTTTCATTTTGTAACACTTATGTAATGTTTGAATATATTTAATGAAAACCTCTTCTGTTAATGTTCATTGTTTATTGAGTGTTATATCTATTAATATGATTCATTGTTACACGCTTATATGAACATGTTATATAGGTTTGTAGTTGTTAGACATAGTTCTGTATCATTAAAGGTTCTAGAACATCTTTAACTAAGTCTCATGATTCAGTCGCACGACTGGACCATGCGATAGGCCAATCGCACGACTGAACCAGGTGATTGAGTCAATCACACGATTGAGTCATAAGACTGACTCAGTCATACGAATGAATCAATTGTATGACTCAGTCGCACGACTGAGCCATACGCATGGCTCAGTCGTACGAATGAAAGTTGTAACCTATAAATACCACTTGATTCGTGGAAAAACGTGACACTTCAAGAATTATCAACCCTAGTCGTTCCTGTTCATCCAGAGAGTCCCTTCCAACTTCATAGAACGTTTCTGATCGATTCTAATCAATTCTTAACGTATTCTCATTGTTAGTTTTGATCAGATTAACGTTCTCCCTGATTGGATTGCCAATCAAATAGGATTCCGCACTATTTGATCTGGTTTCACGTACAATCAGTTAGTGCTCCGTCCATACACGGTCCTAACAAATGGTATCAGAGCTTTGGCTCTTGATTCTTTGTGGATTCAATCTTGTTTTTGAAAAAGCCAACGTTTTTAAGCAAAAGATCCGTTCTTTCTGCATAAAAATCCAGTTTTTACGAGTGCATGTGTTAAAAATTCATCTTTTTCGAGTTTCAGTCGATTAGGGTTCTCAAAATTGTGTTTTTGGGTCGAATTGCGTGAAAAAGTTGAAAAAATTTTCGAATTCAGTAGTCTCAGTCACGCGATTAACTCAATCACATGATTGGCCCACCCCACCCGATTACATCCCCTCACGGTTAGAGGCTGCTTTATGAGGGCCAAGTATTCTGGGGACATCAACGCATTATGCTCCACAAGAGCAACTTGTGCCCCCAGTTCAAATACTTGGCCCATGTACTTCTGAGATGCATCGCATCCAGGAAGGGTGGATTTGATGAGCTCTCAGACCAGATGCAGAACGCATACGCTGCACTGGTGCTGAATCATCCATTCAGCTTCTCTAGGATGATCTTCATCTATATGGTGGAGAACATCTAAGCGAAGGGGAAGGAAAGCTTATGTATGTATCCGAGGTTTATACAGATGATCATTGATCAGAAGCTCCCCTCGCCGCCGAAGGAGAAAGAAGATGTTGTTGTCCTGGAGGTCATGGACGACACGACTCTGGGAAGGATGAGGGTATACAGGGGGAAGCAGGTGAAGCCCCCGGTGAGGAGATTGTTTGGGCATCTGGCCCGGGAAGACTACGTGGCGCCAACGAAGAGGAAGTGGTGCCACGACGAGAGTGATTATGACACTAAACCGATAGCGGTTCCCGATGATGACTCAGACGACGATGATAGTGGTGATGGTGGAGATACAGGTCCTTCTCACACACAGACCACTACTACTGACGTTACATCTCCACCATCTTCACATGGTGATCTACAGTCAGCCGGTTTCCATCAGGACTTCCAACCGATGAGGAGGAAGAGTCTAATGAGGAACCACTGACCAGGACGGTGGGCAGCCGGGTGGTTGCCACCAAGAGGGGGATCAGGACGGTTGGTGGATGTCCGGGAGGGTCTGGGGAGACTACTACAGATCCATCATATATCCCAGACCAGCCCAGCAGGCAAGGGGAAGTCTCCGGGTCCAGGGGGACTAAGAGGAAGAGGATGGCTCAGCCACATGGGCTGAAGCCAAAGAGGCGGAGGATCACGCTGATCACTACCTCTACCACCACTTCTACCACTACACCACCTACCACCACTACACCACCACTACACCACTACCACCACTACACCACCTACCACCACTACACCACCTACCACCACTACACCACCTACCACAGCTACCCATCATACCACTACCACATCCACTCCACCACCAACTTCATCTATACCACCCCCAATCTTCACTACTACCACCACCACCACTAGTCACCCAGGAGGCCCGTCATCTTTTCCCTCCTTTCCATCTGGATTTCCTCTACCTCACAGTGGGGTAGAGGAACAGCTCTCAGCACTAATCGAATGGTGCTGAGCCTGTTAGCAGCCGATGATGAGAAGACTGCTTAGATTTGTCAGCTAGTAGAGCTTACTGCTGCATAATCTCAGCAGATATCTCAGCAGGCTCAACTGATTGAGCAGTAGGCACAGTAGATTGCTGCACAGAGCTCAGAGATGTCCCAACACTAGGACCAACATGTCCAATCAGCCAAAGGATAGAGGAGTTGGAGACTACCAACAAGACCATCATGCTGAAGCTCAAAGGATCAAAGGAGGAGCCTCTAAATATCAGAGAGGGAGATGGAGATGATGGTGATGATGATGACGATGATGATGATGAAGAGGATGAAGATGATTATGATGAGGAGGGTGACGGGGAAGCGGGAGGTAGGAGGGATGATGATGATGATGACGATGAAGGGATGCAGCTGCATCTGCCTCTGTTCCTGGTCAAGAGCAAAGGACAAAGAGAAAACAAGACCAGGGAGCATCATCGTCTGTCCCGCCTACCTCACCCTCAGCTGAAGACGCAGAGAGGATTCAAGGCAAAAGTAAAGATTAGATGTTTTACTTTGTTAACTTTTGTACTTGAAATCATCATTTAATGTTATGAAAATAATGTATATATTTATTATTTAGTGTTTGATTATCTTGATTACATACTAACTATTGCTGTGTTACATGTTTAAATCAAGCAGATCCAACATTTCAGCAAGATGAGTACGATGTTGCTCCCTTACAGCAGATCAAGTCTCAACTAACTATGATACTTGATCTGCAAGGGATCGTCAGGAGGTCCGTGAGTTATTCTCCTAAAGAAGGAGAAATAATTCACGACCTCATTGATGATCAGCTTGCTGAAATGTTCCAGCTGAATCCTGACGAGATAGTGAAGGATGCTCCTACCTTTAACGTGGAGAGTGACGAGGAGCTAAACGATATAGACGAGATTGAGATAGAAGACGTCACGGCTCAGCATTATCCTATGTATACTAACCGAGAGGGAAATGTGTTTCCTGATCTGGGTAATACTCTCGGCAGCGATACTTTGGAGAAGCTGAGCCAGAAGGAAAAGGAAGCAGAAGCATCTACAAGCCAAGCCCCAGCCTCAGACGCCAATGTAGATATCAGAAAGGCTGAATGGGTGGCTTGCTTCTTAGAGATCGGAGCCCAGTGCGCTACAGCTAAGCAAAGTACCTACACCAAGATCTATAAAGTCAAGAAGCATCAGAAGGTGTCAGGGAAGATTATATCGTGGGCTCATTTTGAGGATCTCACCGTGTACGCTATTAAGAGGGAGAAGGGAATTGAGTACATTAGATTCCCACGATCTAAAGACTCTCCCTGGTTTTGAGCTCAACCAGCTTGCAAGATTGAAGCTACTGTATGCTGGCATGAAGAAAATATCAGGCTGGTTTGAGGCTGTGCTGAAACATGAATATCTTACCAGATGGGTGAACTTCAAACCTCAGCAGGCTACGAGGAACATCAGAAGATCTTAGGTGAACCCTATTACTAGAAGACCAAATATAGTTCTTAAATGGCACCCTTCGCGCACAATGTCTCGTATTCCATTGAGGGAGATGCCACAAGATTTTGCACCCCTTTTTAAATGGTGGGATTATGACTGGTGCACTGGTGAGGCCGTCATAGTTTTGGATAGGGAAGGGAAGGTAGAGACGATAAGGGTATTTGACCCTATGTGGCTAACCAACTTGTCTACTTCTGATGTCTACATCTTGTACAAGTAGCCATTATTTTTTGATACGCAGGATATAGTGCAAGCACTGCAGTTTCAACATGTCATACTTCGCACTTAATATCCATGCTGGTGTTTCTAAATAAGAACGGGCTAAGAGATTTGAAGAGTTTAAAAAGGAAGTAAAAGATTAGATGGAACTAGGTCCAAGGAGGAGTTTGTTGGTACACATGTCCCTAGTTCTAGTTCTAGTGAGCTCAAATGTAATAGGCTTTCATTTTGTAACACTTATGTAATGTCTGAATATATGTAATGAAAAACTCTTCTGTGAATGTTCATTGTTTATTGAATGTTATATCTATTAATATGATTCATTATTACATGCTTATATGAACATGTTGTATAGGTTTGCAGTTTTTAGACATAGTTCTGTATCATTAAAGGTTGTAGAACATGTTTAACTAAGTCTCATGATTCAGTCGCATGACTGGACCATGCGAATGGGCTAATTGCACAACTGAACCAGGTGATTGAGTCAATCGCACGATTGAGTCATAAGACTGACTCAGTCGTACGAATGAATCAATCGTATGACTCAGTCACACGACTGAGCCATATGCATGGCTCAGTCGTACGAATGAAAGCTGTAACCTATAAATACCACTTGGTTCGTGGAAAAACGTGACACTTCGAGAATTATCAACCCTAGCTGTTCCTATTCGTCCAGAGAGTCCCTTCCAACTTCATAGAACGTTTCTGATCGATTCTAATCAATTCTTAACATATTCTCATCGTTAGTTTTGATCGGATTAACGCTCTCCCTGATTGGATCGCCAATCAAATAGGATTGCGCACTATTTGATCTGGTTTCACGTAGAATCAGTTAGTACTCCGTCCGTACATGCTCCTAACATGTATGTATATGAGTGATATGTTATCTTTCTTTGTTAAAGAGTTTTCAAAACGTACGTATTATGTTTTATAATACATTATATATGACTTTACGTGGTGTGATGTATGAACGAATAAATTAACGAACGTAAAGTATTATGTGACGAAGTGAAAGATAACGATAAAGTACGAAACGAATGAATACGATAGAGTACGAAATGAACACATGAGATAACAAATGGTGAACATGAAAGTGATGGATGATGAGATCCATGTCGCGTACCCCGGTACTATGTCAGTGTTCGGAGATGAGTCGGGGGTTTGATTACAGGCCCCGACACAGTATCAGTTTTCGGACATGAGTTGGGGGTATTGCATGAGACAAAATAGAGAGATGAGATCTTTGTCGCGTACTCCGGTACTGTGTCAGTCTTCGGACATGAGTCGGGGGTTTGATTACAGGCCCCGGCACAGTATCACTCTTCGGACATGAGTCGGGGGTATTGCATGAGACGAGATAATGAGGTGAACGACTTTGTGTTGCAACAGACTCGGATTGAGTTCAATCCCTGTGATTGACTAGAATGGGATCTTTATCGCGTATCCCGGTGATGTGTCAGTCTTCGGACATGAGTCGGGGGTTTGTGTACAGGCCCCGGCACAACATCAGCTTTTGAGCATGAGTCGAGGATATTGCATATGTTGGAGCATATATTGTCATATGTAGTGTGTCCGTCGCTTGACGAATAGTCTAGGCTTAATGTTATACACCTTGTAAACACATGAAACTAGGTCATTCGCAGGAGCATATGCGAATGAGACTCAGTCGTACGATTGAGCCATGCTAATAGACCAGTCGTGCGACTGAGAGATGGGATTGGGGCATTCGTAAGACTGAACCATAAGAATGGTCCAGTCGTACGATTGAACCATACGCATGGTCCAGTCGTACGATTGAACCATACGCATGGTCCAATCGCACGAATGGGCCCAGTCGCATCTAATATGGGCCGAGGCCTATATATACTAGTTTCATTGTGTAGAAACTTAAGGGTTTTTTATAGTGTGCCCGGCGCCTAGGTGCTGTCGGTTGAGAGGGGAGACCATGCTCGATCTCCCCTTGCCAAAAGTCGCGATTTTTCTGTTTAATGAGCTTGTAATCATTCGGCTTTATCAATGAAATCATTCGATTATTGTTCGTACTATTGTTTGTCTTTTGGTTTATCACCTTCCGTCAAAAACACGCTCGGATGTCTACCGATCCAACGACTCCACAGCATGAGACAAGATTAGAGTAATAAGAGTAATGAGTGAAGAAATGAACGAATAAACGAATGAGGATGAAGATAATAATAATAATTATTATCTGTATGTATGTATGATGTATGCTCACGAATGAAATATCATAATAAGGAACGAAACGGGATCCTTGTCATTCGACCTCAGTAACCGTGGCTGTGTGCCATGTGGAGGGTAAAACTTGATGGGATCTAGATAAGAAATGATGATAATGATGTGTGATGAATGAACGAAAGTTAACGAACGCAATGAAAGATAATAGTGATATTATCTATGTGTATGTATGATGTGTGAGCATGTACGGAAGTATAGTATGATTTGAAAGAAAGTAAAGAACGATTTTAAAAAAAGTAAAGTATTTTATTATAAAACCTAGAACTCACTCAGCGTCGCTGACTTTTCGTATGCATGATAGTTGGCGGGTATTTTGTTGATGCTGAGGAGTTGCAGGCATGGATGCATAAGCTACAGGGAGCGTTTTGAGGCTGGCATCCATATTTTGGACATGTCATTGTATTTTGAGATGAAAATGAATGTTGTAATGTAATGAAATGACATATTTTTAGTTATTAATGAAAGTTTTAAATTCCGCTGCAAAATAAATGTACGTTTTAAAATATTTTATGTGCGATGAATGACCAACTGTGAGGTGCCCGGGAACGGGGCCTTACAAGTTGGTATCAGAGCCAAAGTTTAAGTGAATGAGGTAATTATTTTCAAAACATAATCTTAAACTGAGAATGGGACTAAAAGGAAAAGGATGCCAGTCCTAGTAGCTACGTGCCTGCAGGTCAAGGGTTTATGTAGACAATTTATGTAAGTTAATGTTAACCGGTATTATGTGCGCATGTTATGTGGCTAGTGTGCTTCTGTGTAGATTTAGATACTGATGTAGTCAGGATAGGAGATGCTTGGAGTGTGAAGAGTAAAGTAAGTGGCTAATCACAACTGGCCACTGTAATTAGGGACTTACTATACTTGGCATAATCCGAGCTATTCCTTGAATGACCATGTTAGTGTTTGAATCTTATAGTGATTAGAGAATGGCTGGAGGTAGATCATCTAAGGCATCTAGGGGTGGAGCATAGGGAGGACGTGGTGCTGAACCGTGTGTTATGAGGAATAGGGCTAGGGCTACCGAGAGGACACGTGAGGAGCCCGAGATGCATCACTAGGAAGGTGGTGATAAGAGCGTGAACTTGAGGGCCTCGGTGAAAGAGGCGTAGTAGAAGAGGTCCATCAAGTTATGCAAACGATTTTGCCGTCTGTAGTGACCGAAGTGATTAAAGCTGTTAGGGAAGGCGAAAGGAGGGAGAAGAATAGGTCATCGGGAGGGAGAGAGCAACCAGAGACCGAGACGGTTATCCCTACTGACGAGGAAGAGGAGGAAGAAGAGCCTGTGCCTGAGGCAGCACGAGGTTGTAATTATGGGGAATTCTAAAGGTGCAAGCCCCTACCTTTGATGGTAATGGCACTGTTGCTGCTGCTCACTGATGGGTGAGGGAGATAGAGGTTGTCCTTGAGATCAGCGAGTGCCGAGAGAACCAGAAGGTGAAGTTTGCCACTCACTCGTTTGTGGAGTCGGTCTTGTGCTGGTGAGACAACATTGTCCAGGCTGAGGATACCAGGGAAATCGGGAGAATGAGGTAGAGTCAACAGAAGAAGCTGGTAATCGATGAGTTTTGTCCTCACCATGAATTGACAAGGTCGAGAGAGAGTTCTTGCAGCTAGAGGCGGGAACAATGACACACTAGCAATACACCACTAAGTTCAACGAGATGGCAAGAATGGTGCCAGATCAAGTGACGCCTATGTCACGAAAGATCAAGAGGTACATTCAAGGACTGCTGGCAGATATCCAGAGACATTTGATCGCTGCCCGACCAGGTACGTTCAGGTCGGTGGTCGACTTAGCTGGGAGATTGTACGACGAGCAAGAGGTAATAGCGATAACGGATGAAGAGGAGGAGCGGGGCTATGTTAAGAATAGGAATGGAAGGCGAGATAGTAATGGTAGACTGGTGGCTGAAGGTAAGGCGATGATTGGAAGAGGATAACAAGGAAGGACGAGGTATGCAAGAAGTGTGGTAGAGGCCACGAAGGAGAGTGCAAGTGGGGACTGAACGTCTGCTTCCAGTGTGGAAAGAAGGGCCACAGGGCAAGAGGTTGTCAAATGGATAAATGCAATGACTGTGACGAGACTAGACATATGAGGAGAGACTGCAAGAAGTCGAGGGCAGAAAGCTCCGGTGCGAGGAAAGAGAAAAGAGGGTGAAGGCTAAAGCCTTCCTATGATCGGGAGGAGGTTAGCTCAGACCCTGAGGTAACGTCAGGTACGTTTTTGCAAATTTAAATTTGTGCATATACGCTTTGATTGTGGTGTTAGTAGTAGTTTCGTTCCTGCTGCCTTCTGTGGTAAGTTGCACATAGGAGTAGGAAGATCGATATCCTTCGATGTAAGAATTACTATTAGCAAGTCTACTAGGTTACCTAACGCCCTAGAGGATTGTGTGATAGAATTAAGAGAGAGTGCTTGTTCCTGCTAGACTATTCAGGACAGATGTAATTAGATAGATATACACCTCCGAGTGAATTAATCAGTAATCTATAAGGCAAACACCGAGTGTTGCAAGAAGATGGATTGATCAACTGTGCACGACCAGAGTTCAGTGTCACCCTACGACAATGGATGATGATGAAGGCTTTGCCAGGAAATTGGATTGCTCGATTTGGAAATCAAGTAAAGCTAATACTAGAGTATGGAGGGTCATTTACAGTTGCTGCTCAGGTAGGAAAAGTGACACATCGATTGGAGCTACCCGATGAGTTAAGTGGACTTCATCTGATGTTCCATGTATCTTGTCTAAGAAAGTGCTCAACCGATGAGAATATGATCGTGCCACTAAAGAACACTGAGAGGGACAAAGTACTCAACTATAAGAAGCAACTGGTGGCCATTACTGATAAGACGAAGAGAATAGGATAAGGAGAATGATGGTTTCACTTGTGCGGGTGCAGTGAAGCCCAAAGAGATCTAAGTCTAAGTGCAAGATCAAGGAAGAGGTGAGACAGTGTTACCCATAACTGTTTGAGAAGCGACAGGTTTTGGGGACGGAACCTCTTTAAGGGGGTAGACTTGTAACACCCCAAAATTTTATTTAAATGAAAGGAAAAGAAAACTAAATAGAAAGAATAGATAATGGGCACAAGTGGAGGGGGATAAAGTGTACAAAGTATAAAGTCTAATATTTATAATATAAATGGGTATGGTCGCCTATATTAAAAGTAGAAAAACCGCTTTTACTTTCGGAGGAAGAAGAAGAAGAAGAAAACTCTTTGTTTTTAGAGAGAGAAAGGAAGAAGAAGCTGTGAAAGGTAAGTTTCTTGATCTAAGTTCGGTTTTAACTGAATTCACAGCTTCTTGACCGAAGTTCTTGGTGTTTAGTGTTTGTTTTCAGGATTTAAGAGCAGAATTTGAAGGTGGGTCTCGAACTTGAAGTGTGTTGCTCAAAGGCTGCTCAAGGTGAGTTTCTAGAACCCCTCTTTACTGATTTTCAATGTTTTCTGGGCTATTATGCATACTAAGTAAACATTTTGAAAGTAATCGTGGGTCTACAGCCTTATGTTCGAAAATAATGTATGTATGCATGTTTTAGAGTATGATTATGGGCTAGTGTAGATGTTTAGCATGTTTAGGTGCCCCTGGTATGTTAGATCTATGCTTGGGTAGTGTTATAATGATAATTGGGTGGTGTTTGTTGCATAGAAAACATCTCAGAATGGTTACAACGGCCCAAAAGGGGCCATGCGCCTAAACAGTGTTCCCAACCGCCCAAACAGTACCCCAACCATCTAAAATAGCCTTAGAATGTTTCAAAGTCAGACCCAAACGTCTGAATAGTAGCCAACCATCTGGGACCTCCCCACATTGGCCAAGTGTTAGGCCATGCGCCTGCATAGTGCCCAACCACCGAAAAGGGCCATGCGTCTAAGTATAAATGATCAAGTATAAGTGTCCATGCGCCTGCATAGTGGCGAAACACCCAAACAGGCAGAAACGCCCAACAGTGTCCATTCGTCCAAGTTGTCAAAATGGCTAAGTGTCCATGCGCCTGCATAGTGGCGAAGCGCCCAAACAGGGCAGAAACGTCCAAACAGTGCCCATGCGCCCAGACTGTTTTACACTTAGAATTTTTATGCCCGTGCACCTGAAGAGTCCCATGCACCCATTTTGTACTTAGAATTTTCTAAGTGGTTTTAAGGGGTAGAATAGGGAGATAGGCCCTGTTATGATATGATGACTTATGCTTGATGTATGCATGATGATGTGATGAAATTATGATGTGTATGTATGTGAGTGATATGTTATCTTTCATCGTTAAAGAGTTTTCAAAACGTACGTATTATGTTTTATAATACATTATGTATGACTTTACGTGGTGTGATATAAGAACGAATAAATTAACGAACGTAAAGTATTATGTGAAGAAGTGAAAGATAACGGTAAAGTACGAAACGAACGAATACGATAGAGTACGAAATGAACACATGAGATAACAAATGGTGAACATGAAAGTGATGGATGATGAGATCTGTGTCGCGTACCCGGTACTGTGTCAGTCTTCGGACATGAGTCAGGGGGTTTGATTACAGGCCCCAGCACAGTATCAGTCTTCGGACATGAGTCGGGGTATTGCATGAGAAAAAATAGAGAGATGAGATCTTTGTCACGTACTTCGATACTGTGTCAGTCTTCAGACATGAGTCGGGGGTTTGATTACAGGCCCCGGCATAGTATCAGTCTTCGGACATGAGTCGGGGTATTGCATGAGACGAGATAATAAGGTGAGCGACTTTATGTTGCAACAGACTCGGATAGAGTTCAATCCCTATGATTGACTCGAATAGGATCTTTGTCGCGTATCCCGGTGTTGTGTCAGTATTCGAACATGAGTCGGGGGTTTGTGTACAGGCCCCGACACAGCATCAACTTTCGAGCATGAGTCGGGGATATTACATGAGACAAGATTCGGGTAATAAAGAGTAATGAGTGAAGAAATGAACAAATGAACGAATGATGATAAAGATAATAATTATTATTATTATCTGTATATATGTATGATGTATGCTCACGAACAAAATATCATAATAAGGAACGAAACTGGATCCTTGTCATTCGACCTCAGTAACCGTGGCTGTGTGCCATGAGGAGGGTAAAGCTTGATGGGATCTAGATGAGAAATGAAAGATAATGATGTACGATGAATGAACAAAAGTTAACAAACGCAATGAAAGATAATAATGATATTATCTATGTGTACGTATGATGTGTGAGCATGTACGAAAGTATAGTATGATTTGAAAGAAAGTAAAGAACGATTTTAAAAAAAAGTAAACTATTTTATTATAAAAACTAGAACTCACTCAGCATCGCTGACTTTTCATATGCATGATAGTTGACAGGTATTTTGTTGATGCTGAGGAGTTGAGGCATGGATGCATAAGCTACTGGGAGCGTTTTGAGGCTGGCATCCATATTTTGACATGTCATTGTATTTTGAGATGAAAATGAATGTTGTAATGTAATGAAATGACATGTTTTTAGTTATTAATGAAAGTTTTAAATTCCGCTGCAAAATAAATGTACGTTTTAAAATGTTTTATGTGTGATAAATGACCAACTGTGAGGTGCCCGGGAACGGGGCCTTACAGTAGAAAATTCATAAGCTCAGCGGAGCTTCAATGGGCTTTCAAGTTAATTGATAAGAAGGCCACCGTAACCAGGAAGATGATAAAGATTACAAGAGGTACATGTGTTCATAGTGGAAGGCAGTTTGAAGATGATCATGCCTCCAGGTGGGAGATTGTTGGTTTTTGTGGAGCCTTGATTTGGGCTCGAGTTAGAAGACAATTTGGTGACAGATTGATTAAATTAAAGGCCTACGTTGTTTTATTTAATTGTAGCTCATTATGGTTTTCTTGAGAATTAAGTTGTAAACCCTATTTTTTTCTACTTATATTGGATATTGTACTTGTAACGAGTGAGACAGAAAACAATAAAAGTATTACTCTGGTTGTAGTCTATGGACGTATGTCACATCAACTAAACCATATAAATCTCACGTGTTCATCTTTGTTATTATTTTCTCTTTTAGTTTGATTGTGTTTGTGTGTTGTTCAATAATCGAATTTTTAATAGATGAAATTACATCTCTTCCTCTCTCCTCCATATTATCAAACCCCTTACTAATGCTCTCATGAATTTCACCCTAAAGGTTTCTCTTGATCGTTACTAAGCGCCTTTAATGCAGAGAAAAACCAAAAATATGCACTCTTCAAACAAAATAAACCCGAGTTTTCTTTATCATTATTAAAGTGCCTTCTGGTGAAGTGAACACTAAACACACTCATTTAAGGTGGATGTTACTAGTTTTACTAGATATGAAGTTGGACATTTGATGTATCTTGATAAGAACACAAAACATGATTTTTTTCTTTATTTATAACTATACTTGCAAGATACATTCATGTTGGATTAGAATGATATAAAATCATATACAACATAACATTTATGGAACACGTGATATGAGAGTGCTTTATCAAAAGGATACAAAATTTAAGGTATTAGGGAATGTAGTTGCAAGATATTTCTAACATCCATAAACCTTGTCACATTCTGGATATGTATTTACATACCGTAGTAGTACAAGTTCATGTTGGTACATAATAGAATTGTCAACAACATTAAATCATGCCAAATTAATTGTCAAACCATGTCAAATGACAAATTAATTTTCAAATCATGTTGAATTAATTATTTTATTATGCGATGGAGAACGTATCCTGTTAAAATAAAATGACCCTACAAATTAATGATGAATCAATCAAAGAAAGTGCAGGATCGGTGTTGGTCTTTCAACACAAGTTTTATCTTGCAAACTCACTAAATCTCACTCGGTTGATGAAGCAGAATCTCTAACTAAGTTAACAATAATATAATAAGTTAATAAGCACAACAATAATTTTCAAGATACTTATATATATTACTTCTCAACTCAGTATTACAAGACTCTTACGTGTATGGTTTGATGAGTTATAATGAGAAACTATATATACTAAGTTATACTTGGATGACCAGTTGGAATTTATAACTAGACAAATACTACATTGCTAGAAGTAAAACATCTAAGATAAAATACTATCCTAGATTAGGCAGTCATGATAGGTCCATGACTTACCTTTTGTCACCAACTAAAGATGGCAATTGTAATAATTGATAAAGGTGAACAATAGGCTAAAGTAGGGTCAACTATATGGGTGTGGGAAACCGCCATCTAGTATGTCAGAGGTTGCAGCGGATGTCAAACAACCCATACTTATATCCACTGGTTCATAGTTGGTTCTTCTGAAGGTAAATGGCCTCGGAAGAATAAGTTCTTTCGAGGCCATCTATACTTCGGAAAAAACAACTTCTTTCGAGTCTTCTGCAAGTCTTTATGACTTTCTTCTTCGGAAGACATTGCCTTGGATCTTCTAAGTGTGAATACTTCGAAAGAAGAACTTCTTAGTCTCGGAAGACTTAGTTCTGTCAAAGTTCTTCCTGTACTTCGGAAGGAAAACTACTTAGTCTCAGAAGACTTAGTTTTCCTTCGGAAGCTCTTCATACTTTAAGCTTCGGAAGATCTTCAACTTGTCTTCGAAAGATCAGCTTTAGCTTCGGAAGACTTTTTCAATTGTAATTCAAAATTCTTATAAGTGTTGTTTTTTGTTACAACAGCCTCATATGATCCAACAGAAAGTCACATAAGACTATTCTAGTATGTCAGAGATTGCAGTGGATGTCAAACAACCCATACTTATAATTACTGGTTCATAGTTTGTTCTTCCGAAGGTAAATGGCTTCGGAAGAATAAGTTCTTTCGAGGCCATTTATACTTCGGAAGAAACAACTTCTTTCGAGTCTTCTGCAAGTCTTTATGACTTTCTTCTTCGGAAGACATTGCATTGGATCTTCTAAGTGTGAATACTTCGGAAGAAGAACTTCTTAGTCTCGGAAGACTTAGTTCTGTCGAAGTTCTTCCTGTACTTCGGAAGGAAAACTACTTAGTCTCGGAAGACTTAGTTTTCCTTCGGAAGCTCTTCATACTTTAAGCTTCGGAAGATCTTCAACTTGTATTCGAAAGAGCAGCTTTAGCTTCGGAAGACTTTTTCAATTGTAATTCAAAATTCTTATAAGTGTTGTTTTTTGTTACAACAGCCTCATATGATCCAACAGAAAGTCACATAAGACTATATGACAATAAGGAAACTTATAAGTGTTGTTTTTTGTTACACCAGCCTCATATGATCCGACAGAAAGCAACATAAGACTATATGACAATGAGGCAACTTAACTTGCTTAAGTCAAAGAAGGACAATTACAAGTGGCAACCAATCATATTTAATCAAAATTTTAGAAAAGTCATCCATAAAAGAAGCTTGATAAATGATTGTCAATCAACGAAATTTGACATGCAAACTCATAGTCACTATTGAGAAAAGTTTTTAGCAACTCCCGTCGAGATTATCCTCCGTCGGTTATATGATATACATCAAAATGAAAGAAGTATTATACATTACTTATACCAAAAGTATAAGTTTACTTTCCCAAGTAAAACTAAAAAGATAAAGCACACCTTAAATAGAATGTGTTCTTACTAATGGTAAACCTTCAAGCAAAAGGAAAAAACAATGCTTATACATAGGGCGGCCTGTACACTTTTAGTAAGTTTATTTCTCTTTTTTTTTTTTTTTGCTCTAGAACTCTCTATCTTATTATTCTTACACTTACACTTACACTTACACTTAACACCTCTCAAATAATGAATACCTAATTCTCACACTAGAGACTGATCGCAAGAGACCCATTCCTATGATGAGACTAATGGTGCTTTGCTTTTGAAAGGTACCCCTGAAGCTTGAAGGTGAGGAACGTCCATAACCCCTAACCAACATAAGTCTTGTTGTAGCAACACCGTATAATGCAAAGTTTAAACGAGTCCTTTTGTTTTTAGTGTTGAATAGGCACGATGAGGAGTTATAAATAAGTTCTACTGAGGCTATCAATTCACGGCTCCCTAACTTTCCACAATTGTTCGTAATATTTATACTGATATTAAATCCATATGGTGGCTTATATATGTTATATATTATTTTGTTTTTTTTTGAACGACAAATATATCCTACTTCTAAATTACACCAAGTTACACTAAGTCTGGGTTTGAACCTAAAACCTCCCCAGACGCAAAACCTCTACCAAGTGGGCTAAGACATAGATATCTTATTTTGTCTTTTAGTAAAATAAATTCACCTCTATTCTCTTGGTATTTGCGAATTAGGCCTGGAAGTCAAAATCAATATGAACGATTAACATCACGTCTTAAAAAGGCTCACTTGATCAGGTGTAGTTTCAGATGCTTTTCAAAAAGGTTTTCCTTACAAGTTACAATACTTCTACGGTATAATAAATCTAACTAATAGAAGAATAAATTTATTAGACTTTTCAAACTCGATCATAATTAATATTAACAAACATGAAATTCTAATATACTGATAATTCATATTTGTGAATCAGCTAAATGAATACTGACGTAAACAAATATGGCCACATTAGCATAAAAATATTTTATAACCCGCTATCCAGTAAAAGATATTATAATCTTCTATCCAGTTCAATGTACTAGTGCGTTATACTATGAGAACTTGCTAAGAAAAACTTAGAAGCTGGAGTCCCTACTAACACATCCCTACTAACACACCGGTGAATAATGAGAATATGTAATACCTCAAACTTCAATGTAATAAACTTCAATGTAAGAGTTGTAAATGCATGATATATGAAAATTTTTTTGTCAAGTATTGTCGTATGAGTAAGTAATGAATAAAATAGTTATTTAAAAGATGAGATGTGATGTTAAGAGTTTATTATTGTAAGAAAATGTCTAATAATAATATATTATATTATATTCGACATTACTCCGTTTTCAATGAAACTTAGGTTGACTCGTAGAGAAAAAATGAGCTAGTCGAAATAATGTATTCAAAATTGTATAGAACATAATCACAGGATTCGCTAGATTTTCAGTGATTTTCGAATTGGTTCGAATCGATCCCATTCGCATTCACTAGCGACCCAGACGCTCGGGGTTCGCTCATGGGTTCGATTGTGGTTTGATCGGTGGTTTGATCGGTGGTTCGATTGTGGTTCGCTCGTTGGTTCGATTGTGGTTCGTGGCTGCAATTCGCTGCTAGTCCAAGAAATTTGCTATGGATTCGCGAATCGGGTAACCTTGACCAATCGAATTCATGAAATTCATGAATTCGTAACTGTGAATTCATAGCTATTGATTTGTATAATATGAATTTATTAATTTCTAGTTAATTCCATTAATTTCAATCGAATTCCAGTAGTGTTAAGTTCCATAATTCCATTAATTTCAAATTTCAATCGAATTCCAGTAATGTTAACCTTGACCAATCGAATTCATAACTGTGATTTATGAATTCATAGCTTCAATGTTCCAGGTTGTTTCTTGCCTTCTCCTCTTCTATCGATTTGTATACTGTGAATTTATTAATTTCCAGTTAATTCCATTAATTTCAATCCTTTCCTCGTCAACAGTCCGGCTGCTTATTTCATTCTTATATTCTTTCTTCTATACTCTTTTATCCTTACTTTCTATCTATCTCAAAATGGTTTTTGGGAAGAAACAACCAAATCTACAAGATGAAACTCATAGTGTAACACATAAAAGTGGGATACCAGGTTTTGTTGATCTTGATGATGATGAGGTGGAGCAGCACACACGAGCATCAAGTGGGAGCCAAACATCAACAGGAGGAGCTAGTGGCAGCAACAAGAAGGATCCTTCTAAGCCCCTTTACGATGAAATAACTTTAATTGGTGTAGCAAACTCAAAGAATCCTGGAGGTTCTAAGAATTGGAAGTGCAATACTGTGGAGGGTAGTGGTTTAGTAGTTATACTCGAATTCATTTACACTTTTTCGGGTCTGGTTTGGGGAAAAAGGTAGATATTAAAAGATGTCCAGCGGTTATTAGAGATAGAATTTTTTTGAAAGACTTTCAAAAAGGTAAAAGAAGTTGAAAATTCAAGTGTTTTAAAATCTTTAAAATGTTCCATCCTTTCAAAAAATTCATCTTCAAAATCACTAATTGAAGAATCTTTTGGCATCTTAGAAAGAAATGTGGTGGACTTAAAAATTATACGAGGATTGTGTGCAAATAGCATTCCTTTCAATGTATTGCGCAACCTGTAATTTATTGAAATTGTAACGCCCGAATATTTTCTTTGAAGCCGAAGAAAAAAGAAAAAGAAATAAAGTCCAAAGTCGGGGGACCAAACTCGCCAACGAGAGAAAGTTGGGTGAGTGGAGGTATTTGAAGGGAGAGGGCAGCCCTTACCCTCTCCCCACACCCAAAATTCTGCACAAAAGAGAGGAGAAGAGAGAAAAGGGAGAAAGGTTGGTTTGGGTGGATTCAAGAGAGCAAAATCGTCGTGTAGCGGGTCAAATCGAAGCTCTACTTCTCGGTGTTGTTTGTGTGAGTTCTAGGACCCCTCTTTTACACATTTTTGGTCGATTTTAGGGCTGTAACACATCTGAAAACCCATTTTATATGTGTGTGTGTGTGTGTTTGACCCATTTGTATGTGTTTGCGTGTGATGCGTTTAGAGTTTGTTTGTGCTTGAATGGTGTTACGGTATGCATTCCTAAGGTTTAGGATGGTTGATTTGGGCTTAGAATGGGTTTGGATGAGCTTGGAGGTTGAAAATGGCAGATTGACTTCGGGATGAACTGCATTTTGCATCAGCTAGGGCTAGGCCACCGAATGAAGGCCATACGGCCGAATGAGGGGCGATTGGGTTTCATTCGCATGATTGAGATTCATTCGCATGATTGGGGGCCAGTCGTATGGGGAGTCATGCGACTGAGAGCCCATTCGCATAAGTGCTCATCCGCATTGGTGTTCATCCGCATGAGGTCCATTCGCATGATTGGGGTGTTCATCTGCATTAGTGTGCTCCGTATTGGTCCATTCGCATGATGTTCAGTCGCCTGGAGGCCATGCGACTGAAGCATGCCCATACACCCAAATAGGGTTGGTGTACCCGAGGAAAAGCATAGTTTAATTTCTGACTTTCGGGGGAAAGTGCAGATGTATGTTTTGACGTGCAAGTTCCCGTAAGTTCAAGTAAGATGATTGTTGGGGTCTTAGAGGGTATGTTGGGCACGATTATGTTGCATGTTTACGTATGATGATGTCCTGTATGATGATGCTATTGTGTATGTTGATGTTTCTTATTATGATGTATGTTTATCTTTCCCATGACTTTATGTGTTACATTAACAAATGAATGAAAAGTATTATGTAACGTAAAGTGGAAGATAACGAAAAGAGGAACGTAATGAAAGAATGCATGCATTATGAATGAATAAATGAATATAAGAAAGGCTTGCAAGCAAATGTATGGAGGTGCACACCCAATGAAGGTGTTAGCTCAATGGTGTGTAGGTTAGCTACCCCGAAGAATGCACACTGGGGTCCAATCTTTTTGATTGACCATATGTATGGGATCCTTGCCACTTGTCCTAGGTGCTGGAGTCGGCTTCGTGCACAATGTTCGAGGTCTATGAAAGACCTCAGGCCCAGTTACCCGCTTCGTGCACAATGTTCGGGGTATAGCATATGGCATTGATCCAAAATGAAAGAGAAAAGATAAGTGGTGAATGTACTTACCCTGGTACTGGAGCCAGCTCCGTGCCCAATTTTCAAGGTCTATGAAAGACCTCAGGCCCAGTTACCCGCTTCATGCACAATGTTCTGGGTAATGTACATGTCATCGAACAAAATGAAAGTATGGAGTATGAATGAATGTGAATGAAAGTAATGAATGATGAAGATAATAATGATATTATCTATGTGTACGTATGATGTATGATCTCATGAAAGTAAAGAATGGTTTTAACAAAAGAAAAGTATGTTTTATTATAAAACTAGAACTCACTCAGCAACGCTGACTTTTTATGTGTTTCCAGTTGGCAGGTAATGGTTGCTGAGGATGGCACGGGGCGGCTACTCAACTCTTTTGGATGGCATCCATTCATATAATGCTTTTGTGATGTAATGCAACAATGTATTTTGTAACTGATTAATGATGTATTATTTTAAAAAAGCCTTTATAATAAAATGAAATGTCATTTTTGAATGTTTCCGCTACAATGTTTACTTAAGATAATGAGAATGTATGTTTTATGTGCGATGATCGACCAGCTGTAAGCGTCCCGGGAACGGGGCCTTACAAGTTGGTATCAGAGCTAAAGTTTAAGTGAAATGGGTGACTTTCCAGACGTTCCGGTCGTGTGTGACTTTCCAGACGTGTTTACTTAATATAATGAGAATACGCCAACCCCACAACTATCCGATGTTCCGGTCAAGTGTGACTTTCAAGACGTGTTCCTAGAAGATTTACCAGGAGTGCCACCTGACCGAGAGATCGAGTTTCAGATTGATCTGATACCGGGTGCCCAATCTGTTTCCAAGGCACTGTATCGGTTGGCTCCGAAAAAGATGAAAGAGTTGATGAAGCAGTTGTAAGAGCTGCTCGATAAGGGGTTCATTAGACCGAGTATCTCTCCTTGGGGTGCTCCGGTCCTGTTTGTAAAGAAGAAAGATGGTAGTATGAGGATGTGTATTGACTACCGTGAGTTGAACAAGTTGACGGTGAAGAACCGATACCCCTTACCGAGAATAGATGATTTTTTCGATCAACTTCAATGTGCCAGTTGGGTTTCAAGGATCGACCTTCGATCTAGCTACCATCAGTTGAAGGTAAAGGATCAGGACATCCCTAAAACAGCTTTTCGCACGCATTACGGTCACTACGAGTTTGTTGTCATGTCTTTTGGTTTGACCAATGTGCCACCTGCTTTTATGGATCTGATGAACCGTGTGTGTCGGCCGATGTTGGACAAATCAGTGATTGTGTTTATTGATGATATCCTGATTTATTCGAAGAGCGAGATCGAGCACACCGGTCATATTAGGAGGGTTTTGGAGACCTTGAGAAAGGAGAAGCTATACGCCAAGTTCTCTAAGTGCGCGCTCTGGTTGCGAAGTTTAGTTTTTAGGCCATGTGGTAAATCCTGTCGGGATTATGGTGGACCCGGCAAAGGTAGAGGCAGTGATGCAATGGAAGTCTCCAAAGACGCCATCCGAGATTCATAGTTTCTTAGGTTTGGCGGGCTACTACAAAAGATTTATCCAAGACTTTTCCAAGATCGCTTCCCCACTAACCAAGTTGACCCGAAAAGATGTGAAATTTGTATGGGGTCAAGCTCAAGAGAAGGCGTTTCAAGAATTGAAGATGAGATTGACTCAAGCTCCTGTTCTATCATTACCCGATGGAAGTGAAGATCTGGTGGTTTATTCTGATGCTTCATACTAGGGATTAGGGTGCGTGTTAATGTAGAGAGGGAAGGTTATAGCCTATGCATCCTAACAGTTGAAGGTTTATGAGGTTAATTACCCTACTCATGACTTGGAGCTAGCAGTCGTGGTCTTTGCATTAAAGATTTGGAGACACTATCGTTACGAGACGAAGTGCACCATTTTCACTGACCATAAGAGCTTGAAGTACTTCTTTGAGCAAAAAGATCTGAACATGAGGCAGAGACGATGGTTAGAGCTTATAAAGGACTACGATTGTGAGATCCACAACCATCCGGGCAAAGCCAATGTGGTGGCGGACGCCCTTAGCTGAAAAGAGAGACCCGAGCCGATTCAGGTGAAAGCATATCAGATGATCATGACCTCAGATATGATGAAGCAAGTCAAAGAGTTTCAAGATAAGGCATTAAAAGAAGATCATCTTAAATCTAAAAGAATGAGAGGTCTGGTCGCGGAGTTGGGTGAAAACACATTTGGTGTTAGAACCCGGTTTGGACGAATGTGGATTCCTCGTTTTGGGGATCTACGGGTGAAGATTATGGATGAAGCTCATAAGACTCGATACTCTATTCATCTCGGTGCTACAAAGATGTACCAAGACATGAAGAAAGATTATTGGTGGCCAGGTATGAAGCGTGACGTAGTGGAGTATGTGAGTAAGTGCCTTACTTGCTTGCAAGTGAAGGCTGAGCATCAAAAGCCGTATGGGAAGATCCAACCATTGGATATACCGGAATGGAAGTGGGAGCACATCACCATGGATTTTATTACAAAGCTGCCGCGTACTCCGAAAGGGTATGATGTTATATGGTTGATTGTTGACCGCTTGATAAAGAGTGCTCACTTCCTACCGATCCGCGAGACATATTCATCTGAGAGGTTGACTGATCTGTTCATCAAGGAAATTGTAACTCGTCATGGTGTGCCGGTGTCTATTGTGTCTGATCGTGACACCAGGTTTACATCCAAATTCTAGAAGAAATTCCACGACGCCATAGGGACAAGGTTACATATTAAAACGGCTTATCATGCCCAGACTGATGGTCAGTCAGAAAGGACCATTCAGACATTGGAGGACATGCTTCGGGCATGTGTGATTGATTTTGGGGGAAGTTGGGATGACCACTTACCGTTAACTGAATTCTCATACAACAACAGCTATCATGCCAGCATTGGTATGCCACCTTATGAGATGCTATACGGTAGGAGATGCAGAACACCCGTTTGTTGGGGTGATATTGGTCATAAAGAGTTAGGGAGCATCGAGGTGATCGAGGCTATGACTGAGAAGCTGGCAAGGATCAAATCCTTCATGAAGGCAGCCAAAGATAGACAGAAGTCGTATGCTGATAAACGACGCAGACCGATTGAGTTCCAGGTGAGTGACCGGGTTATGTTGAAGGTCTCACCTTGAAAGGGTATCATTCGTTTCCGAAAGCGGGGCAAGTTGAGCCTGAGATACATAGGCCCTTTTCGAATCATTGCTCGAGTAGGAGAGGTGGCCAATAGATTGGAGTTACCAGATGAGTTAAATGGAATTCACCCGACATTCCACGTATCTCATCTAAGGAAGTGCTTGGCAGATGAAGATATGATTGTTCCACTGGAGGATATCGAAGTAGACGAACGGCTCATTTATGTGGAGCAACCAGTGACAATCATCGATTGAAAAGAGAAGAAGCTGAGAAATAAAGTGGTTCCTCTCGTGTGTGTACAGTGGAAGCACAGGAAGGGATCCGAGTAAACGTGGGAGACCGAAAAAGAAATGAGACATCATTACCCATATTTGTTCGAGGAATAACAGGTTTCGGGGACGAAACCAATAAAAGGGGGGTGGACTTGTAACGCCCGGATATTTTCTTTAAAGCCGACGAAAGAAGAAAAAGAAATAAAGTCCAAAGTCGGGGGACCAAACTCGCCAACGAGAGAAAGTTGGGTGAGTGGAGGTATTTGAAGGGAGAGGGCAGCCCTTACCCTTTCCCCACACCCAAAATTCTGCACAAAAGAGAGGAGAAGAGAGAAAAGGGAGAAAGGTTGGTTTGGGTGGATTCAAGAGAGCAAAATCATCGTGTAGCGGGTCAAATCGAAGCTCTACTTCTCGGTGTTGTTTGTGTGAGTTCTAGGACCCCTCTTTTACATGTTTTAGTCGATTTTGGGGCTGGAACACATCTGAAAACCTGTTTTATGTGTGTGTGTGTGTTTGACCCATTTGTATGTGTTTGCGTGTGATGCGTTTGGAGTTTGTTTCCAGGCTTGTCTGTGCTTGAATGATGTTGTGGTATGCATTCCTAAGGTTTAGGATGGTTGATTTGGGCTTAGAATGGGTTTGGATGAGCTTGGAGGTCGAAAATGGTAGATTGGGTTCGGGATGAACTGCATTCTGCATCAGCTAGGGCTAGGCGACCGAATGAAGGCCATACGGCCGAATGAGGTGCGATTGGGTTTCATTCGCACGATTGAGATTCATTCGCACGATTGGGGGCCAGGCGCATGGGGAGTCATGCGACTGAGAGCCCATTCGCATAAGTGCTCATCCGCATTGGTGTTCATCCGCATGAGGTCCATTCGCACGATTGGGGTGTTCATCCGCATTGGTGTTCATCCGCATTGGTCCATTCGCATGATGTTCAGTCGCCTGGAGGCCATGCAACTGAAGGGTGCCCATACGCCCAAAAGGGCTGGTGTACCCGAGGAAAAGCATAGTTTAATTTCTGACTTTTGTGGGAAAGTGCAGATGTAAGTTTTGACGTGGAAGTTCCTGTAAGTTCAAGTAAGATGATTGTTGGGGTCTTAAAGGGTATGTTGGGCATGATGATGTTGCATGTTTACGCATGATGTATGTTATGTATGTATGATGATGCCTTGTATTATGATGCTACTGTGTATGTTGATGTTCCTTATTATGATGTATGTTTATCTTTCCCGTGACTTTACGTGTTACGTTAATGAATGAATGAAAAGTATTATGTAACGTAAAGTGGAAGATAACAAAAAGAGGAACGTAATGAAATAATGCATGCATTACGAATGAATAAATGAATGTAAGAAAGGCTTGCAAGCAAATGTATGGAGGTGCACACCTAATGAAAGTGTTAGCTCAACGGTGTGCGGGTTAGCTACCCCGAAGGATGCACACTGGGGTCCAATCTTTGTGATTGACCATATGTATGGGATCCTTGCCGCTTGCCCTAGGTGCTGGAGTCGGCTTCGTGCACAATGTTCGAGGTCTATGAAAGACCTCAGGCCTAGTTACCCGCTTCGTGCACAATGTTCGGGGTATAGCATATGGCATTGATCCAAAATGAAAGAGAAAAGATAAGTGGTGAATGTACTTACCCTAGGTAATGGAGCCAGCACCGTGCCCAATGTTTGAGGTCTATGAAAGACCTCTGGCCCATTTACCCGCTTCATGCACAATGTTCGGGTAATGTACATATCATCGAACGAAATGAACGTACGAATGAAAGTATGGAGTATGAATGAATGTGAATGAAAGTAATGAATGATGAAGATAATAATGATATTATCTATGTGTACGTATGATGTATGATCGCATGAAAGTAAAGAACGGTTTTAATGAAAGAAAGTATGTTTTATTACAAAACTAGAACTCACTCAGCAACGCTGACTTTTTATGTGTTTCCAGTTGGCAGGTAATGGTTGCTAAGGATGGCACAGGGCGGCTACTCAGCTCTTTTGGATGGCATCCATTCATATAATGCTTTTGTGATGTAATACAACAATGTATTTTGTAACTGATTAACGATGTATTATTTTGCAAAAGCGTTTATAATGAAATGAAATATCATTATTGAATGTTTCCGCTGCAATGTTTACTTAAGAGAATGAGAATGTATGTTTTATGTGCGATGATCGACCAGCTGTAAGCGTCCCGGGAACGGGGTCTTACAGAAATGATTTACGCCATTAAGCATGCACCTGAAAGTTACAAACAACCATCGTCTGATCAGGCAAGGATAGTTCTACTTGATGAGTGTGTGCGAGATGTAGAGAAAGAGCTTACGCCTATTAAAGACACTTCGTACACACAAGGAGTGTCAATTGTATCAGATGGGTGGTCTAATAAAGCACGAGCCACTAATCAATGTTCTTGCGGTTAACTCCCGTGGTGCAACGTTTATGTTCGCGGATAACTTTATAGGGATGGAAAAAACAGGGCTGGTGATTTCTCAGTTTCTTATTGGAGCTATCGAGCAGATTGGACCAAGCAATGTATTACAAGTGGTTACGGACAATGCCGCTAATTGCAAAGCTGCCGGGAAAGAGATTGAAAAGGTATATAAACACATCTTTTGGTCTCCCTGTTGTGTGCACACATTAAATTTGATTTTTAAAGACTTTGCCAAAGAATTTTGTTGGATGTGGGACACGTACAAGAAAGGTAAATCCATTGTGAAGTACTTTCTTAACCACACGCATGCATTAGCTATATTTAGAGAAAACTCCAAGTTAGAGCTGTTAAAAGTTGCAAAAACACGCTTTGGCTCAACCTATATATTACTAAGAAGGTTATTAGATTGTAGAGAAGCACTTGCCACGACTATTGTTCTAAATTCATGGCGGGAATGGGTGAAAAATGGGGACGAAACCACTAGAAAGATTGCGGAAATAATTGCTGATGCAATTAAAGATGATGGATTTTGGGATGATGTTGAAAATATTTTTGCTTTTACAAAGCCAATTTTTTTGATGGTTAAATTTTGTGATGGTGAGGATCCTAAGATGGGAGAAATATACGAAAGGATGGATAATATGCTAGGAGAAATAAAAGATGTTACGAAAGTAAATAAATTCTCTATCTATTGCTCTGAAGTGGAAAGTATTGTTGAAGCTAGGTGGGAAAAAATGACAATCCTGTTGCATTGTTTGGGTTTTGCTTTGAGTCCTAGGTTTTATGATAAAAACTATCTTCAAAAGTTGGCACCTGGTGGAATGCAAAGAAAAGCTCCCAACAGCGATATAGAAATTGTTAACGGTGTTATGGACGCGTTAAAAAGAATTGCTGAAGATGAAAGTGAATTTCAGTTGTTACGAGAACAATTCGCAAGATTCCATATGAAGAAAGGGATTTATGCAAGAACTGCTACACAAGCAGATGTTTTGACCATGGATGCAATTGATTGGTGGGGCACATATGGCGCGGAGACTCCAGAACTAGCTGAAGTAGCTAAAAGAGTACTTTCACAACCAGTTAGTAGCTCTTCGGCCGAAAGAAACTGAAGTACATACTCCTATATTCACAATGTCAAGAGAAACCGTTTAAATGCCAAAAGAGTGGATAAACTAGTTTTTATTCACTCTAACATAATACTTCAATCCTGGTTTTCAGAATCTTACAATCTGGCCCCAACAAAAAGTGGGATATGAATCCGGAAAGTGCGTACATTGAAGATTCAAGTGCACGTCTTGAAGAAATGGCTTGGGAAGATTTAGAGGACGAAGGCGTTGACAAGAAAGGAAAAAAACAAAGACTTGATTAGAAATATCAATCTATTTTATGTTTTTATTTATTTTGGATTTGGGTTTTTTTATAATTCTGGATTTTTGGAAGTTAGAACTACAAGTTTGTTTAAAGAGAATATATGTTTTTTTAGATATATAATAATGTTGCTTTTAAACATGCCTTGATTTTAATTATGTGCAGTGAACTGAATTGATTGGTACACCGAACCGGATCGAACCAGAATGAACCTACCCCCTTACGAACAGGATTCGTGGCCCCTAGCGAATCGCGAACCCGTACCTCGTTTTCAAACCGGAGCGAACCGCGAATTAGGTGACTATGGTATAGAACGATAAATTTTAAAAGTTATGAGAAAAAAATAAAGCAACTCAATTAATTATAAGTAAACAAACAAGTATACTGGTCAATAAGTAAACAAGCAGTCAGACTGCTCACTTTCATCCCACATATAATAGGTTTTGAGGTGCTTGTCTGCTTACTTATAAATAGAAACCTTAAGTTTAAATTTAGAATATAAGTTTTTTTGTAAATGATCTAGTATTATGAGAATCCCGATGTTTTCGAAACCGGATTGGACGGCGGGTTGGTCACCTTACTGGTTGACTGGTCGAACCAGTCGGACCAGATTTAAGTATCGGATAATGTCATGATTATATATGTGTATATTAGATATATAGTTATATAAAATTCAATGTGAATATTTTATATGTGTAGTTTATAGTTATATATAAAAACTCAACAATAATCTTATGTCAAACACTCTAATTCATAGTTAGAACCACCCGTTAAAATCATTAAATCAAAAAAATTAAAAAAAATTCAAAATCCGGTCCAACCCGTACCCGGTCCAACTACTGAACTGGTTCGAACCAGCTGGTCCCTTGAAAACAAAACGATTTAGGGTGGATCGGACCGGTCCGACCTCCGAATCCCGGTCCGGCGGTTTGACTGGCCGGTCCAATCCGATTCTAAAAACAACACTCGATACCCAATTGGGGTGTTATTATTAGTCAATTTTGGAGCTCGAGTAGGAGCGCGAGTAGGAAAACTCTATATTAAAGTGTCGTAGATAGTCATATAGTATGTTCTCGTTTAAGTTATGTCAAATTGATTATTATTTATTTAGTATTATTATTAGGGGTACTATTAGTAAAATATTTTAATTTTAGGCATTAGGGTTATTGTTAGGGTTGGATTTTTGGGTAGCCTAACCTTGGTTAGATACGGACTGATCATCCATGCTTAAACAAGATAGTTTTAGCCAATATTAATATCCAATCATGATAATAACTAGTTAGCTATATCATTATCTAACCTAGAATTACTTAAAATATATCATGTTTCTGAGTATTACAAGATCGTACTAGAAATTTTTATCAACTGTTGAGCAACGGTTAAACAAGTGAGTTATCATTTTTATTTATAAATTGTGATTGTATACTCGTTATGTCTAAACTGGTAAGATACAAGAATGTTGTTAATGTGCAATTATTAGTAAGGGTATAGTTGGATCCTTATATGCTTAATGAGATGTGTCGAAATGGCTGAAAAGATGACAAGGTCCTTCGTATGTATCATGACACAACCATATCTATGTGATGGCCGGGGGGCCTAACAAACCCATTGTGTTGTGTTTTTGTAAACTGTATAGTATGAGTTCACAGCATATGACTTACGGCATTTTGAGTATACATATCATAGGTAATCAGTAAGAATGCTCGAGGAATAATATGGAGACACCGGAACCCGAAGGTCTAGAAGTTTCTAGTTGTTTGATATTGTAAATAAATAATATTTTGTAATCAAGATGTTGTAAGTTTTGAATGTAAATTCAATTTACTTTCGCTGTAAGTTATATCAATTATGTATGTCAACTGCGTCTGGCATGGGGTGTCACAAAATGGGACCACACAACTTAGACCAAACATACAACTCAAGGGGTTTGCAACCTAAACCCTCTTAAGCATTCATGGTAAGTTATTTATCATTATCTTTATAATTTTACTAAAAGTCATTATTTTTTAGATTTATTTATCATTTCTAAAAAACATTTAACATATCATTCCTCTTATCTATTATTTTTTCAATTAAACAACATACAATTTATTTGTTTTTCTAATATTTCTTTTCTTTTTTACTCACCACCACTTATTGAAAATGTTTAAACAAATTTAGGGGATGAATGTTGATCGCCAGAGATGAATTCCTCTAAAATTATATTAGAAGAAAATATGAATAAAGCGTCTGATAGAGGAGTAAACTTAGGTATCTCTATAATTTAGATATGAGGTCAAAGATAGAAAAGCTTGTGTGAATACTCTCAAAGCTTATCATGACACCACCCTCGAATTCCATACAACCATCATAAATTCAGACTTCTTATAGATTTAACAAGACCACAAGTTAGTTGCCTCATCAAAACAGATTTCACATTAAGTTGTTTTTTAGCTGGGAAAAAAGGGGACATAACACAACTCGGTCAAGAACCAAACATAGAAGCAATCAATGAGAGGGATATTCATAGTCACAAAAGTGCTGAACACAAACATCAGAGATTTATATATAACATATGTTTGAAAACATTAAAAGGAAGCTTCAACTTCATCGGTTGGGACTGACGATCCATTTGGGGGGTCATCAGCGCGCAATTGAGCAGAAACATCGTCTATTGCAGAGTTCAGCTGAGCAATCTTCTCGGTTAGTATCTTGCGTGTTTTCTGTTCCATTGAATAAAACAATTTAGGAGATTGTATGCATAAAATTAGGCTTTTGGCAACTCTCAACACTCATTTAGCTAAAAAAAATTTATTCGACTCATTTGAGACAAAACATAACTCAAATCGACCCGTTCATTTGTAAGTGGGTCAAAGTTACCACATCTACTTTAAACTCTACATATAATGGATAATCAGTTGAATAAGTTCTTACCTCCAAGGCTTTCTCTTCATCATATATAAATTTTGGAAGTTTCCTCATTAAATCTTTTCGGTCTGCCCCTGCAAGTGCTTTGCTTATCTGGATAATGAAATCATCATTAAATGGAATTATCGACCTTAAACCTGTTTCTTCGAAACCTATTTGTAAAATTTTCAACTACAGATAGATTTTATTTGCTTTGTTTACTTTTTTTTCTTGGTAATCATTGGTATAACACCAAGAGACTCAGATTTGGATGATGGATATCTCTAATGATTAGCCAAGTTTTTTAAGAACTTTGGCCACCCATTGTGGCTTAACAACAAAATGTCAAGAAGAGTCGAATGATGTACATAATTTTATTAAGATCACAAAAAGAATGCCTCATGCATACCTGTGGTGCATATATGGCGCCTAATGTTCCAACAACAATTCCTCCCAGAACAAAGCCGCCAACGAATAAGCTGGCCCCACCTAGTCTATCATCATTTGCCCTGTAGATGCATAGGTGGAAATTAATAAAACAAAAGTTAACGATACAAAAACTACAAGTGGCAAAGAAGAAAAGAATGTGCATCTTATATGACACATTCATATATACATAAAGAAGATTAACAGCGTACCCAGCTCTCACAGTAAGTGATTTCCTGTGCTTTGTTAGTTTAGTTGTTCCATTGTGGCTAATAAGCAGATTGGTGGAGCCAATGCATTGATCTGCTTGCATCAATTAACCAACCGTGTGTTAATTTGTAACATGTTGAAGAAACAATTGACACAAAACTAGTTCTTAAGAAAAGAAACCCTAACCCTGTAGCCTCTAAGATTGCCAGTCCTCTTAAGCTACAGTTTCTATGATCTATGCAAGCTAAAAGCTTATAGGAATGCAATTTAAATAGATTGGAAACAATAATATCTAGTACTGAACACTAATGAACTAGATAACCTCTAATGCTAGTAGTCCTTTGCAGCTACATTTGAAGACAAATATACAAACTGCCATAAAAATTTCCTCAGGTATATGACATTCTAAAGAATCTATATCATTGGATTCCGACAAGAGGAGCCAAATGCATCTAAAGAGAATAAATATTACGTTCGACGCATCACACCAACCAATATTAGCTGCTTTGCCACAAGAATCTAGTGGATTTGTTTTTGGTTACCGGAGTTGAAACATCCTAGGAGATCACCATGCGTCGAAAGCACATTGGTGTTATTTGAGGTCGTACATTCCTAACGTCTTATTATCCCTCTTGTGAACGGTAAATGCATGATTTTGCCGAGATGTCACAATCAAGATGATAGGTTAACTTAGATTGGTTCTTTTGTTGAACACCATAGTTTTGGTAGTGAAAATGAGATTTCCTAAACAGAGTTTGTATGGTAACAATCTGCAAGTTATTGTCTTATGATATATCGTTTTTCATTATTCTTTTCTAGAGCCTAACTTCTGAAATGTGCACAAAACAAACCGAAAAGGCAATGCCTATTTAACTAAATAGTACCATAAACCCTAGCTGTCAAAATATATCATTAATATGTTTATCAGATTCAACTTAAAGTTCAAAAACATGACACCAAAGGAAGATCCAACCATAGTTGTTAACAGCGATTAGCGGTGAATAGCGGCAAGCTACCTATATGCCATGTATATGCCACGTAGCGATTAGCACTGAATAGCGACCGCTAGCAATACACTAGTAGAAACAAAAGTTAAACGTCCACACCACCAAAATAGCTAAAATAGCACTAAATCCTGCTTCTTTATAGCTAAAATAAAGATTCACTGTTTACATTTACAAAAAAGTTTAAAAAAATTAATAAAAAATAATATTTATTAATCGCTATTTAAACGCTAACCAACCAAATAGCAACCTATGATCTTTACGCTACATAGAGCGCTATAGCGAGCTGCTATTACAACTAATGACAACTATGGATCAAACCATATATAACAGAAAAAATGGAAATTCATCACTTAATTAAGAGATAATGATGAAGACTCCAACACCCCGGATTGAAATTCAAACTATTGTGAAATGATTTAAGATGTCTGAGATCAAATCAGCTTCAATTTCATTTCCCCCAAAAAAACAGTCAGCATAACTACGAAATCTAAGCAATCCAGTCAATTATCTTGGTAATAATAGCAATTAGCACCATAAACATACAATTGAAATCAGGAAAAGAAGAGTTGGATTATGCAATCGACATACCAGAAACGAAGTGATTTCGGTGGGATTGGAGTGAAACTAAGGAATTAGTGAGAGCAATCATCGTTCTTACGACGATTCCACCGTACAGAGGGACTACAGTTGGATTGAATTAATCGTCGATAATATCAACACCAGCACAACTTGACCCTTCATAATGCTACCTAAACTCTAAAAGTTTTATTGTTTTGCACAACTGACTTTTTCACTACTTGATTAAGTGATTGATTTTGAAAACAACTTTTAATTTATTGACTTTTTTAATAAATTAATAAGTTTAGTATGAAATAATTTATTAATTTATTTCTCTCACAATCATAATATTCCCAAATACTATAAAATAACTTTTTAACTTTTCAAAAGTTAATAAGTTAAAAAGTTAATAAAAAAAGCACTCCCAAACACCTACTAACTTTTTTTTCAACGTTGCGGAAACAGGACGTTAAATAATCTGTCACATATTAATTAAAAAAGAGGTTTGTTATAGCTGCACGCAATTTATTTTCATTATCTTTTATCTTTATCTATACATACATATAGATAAATAAAAAAAGATACAGATAATAGCGTGTTTAAATAATAAAATTTTGTGTTATATAACCTAACCCTTTAAAAAAGTGTAGTTAATAGGGACAATTTAAAACTATTACATAAATATTTGTATCTTATGTTTGAAATGTCGTTTTAGGTGTCTTCCATTTTGAGCAAAATTACAATTATGTCCTATTTGAATGTTTTTATTTTGCGAATACATGTAGCATCACACGAGTCAACCCACTAGTATTATTATATAAATAATAAATCGAACGTGAGAATTGCAAAAATTTTAGGTAGATCAACATAAAATAATTCTGGAAGCAATCTTTCTTTGTACTACGATAGAGGTAATATTTAGGGTTGTGCTGGGGACACCGCTGGGGTTTTTGGTGGTAGGCCGGTTCAAACGGTCACGGTTAGGGCTTGCGGTCACATTTTGGCCCCTAACCGTGACCGCAAGGCCTTGCTGTCACGGTTTAGGGTGGTACTACCCGTGACCTCGTGACAACAAAACGACAAAATGGCCTGATAAAGTTGAAAAGCGGTCACCAAACCGTCACGGTTTAGCCTAACTGTGACCTCTAGGGTACGAGGTTCTCAGTTTAAGGTACGAGCTAGACGTGATTTTGACAGAAGGCCGGGAATCGCACCGCGAACCGTCACGTGGAGGCCAAACCGTGACGGTTTGTGCACCAGATTTTCACCTTAAATACATTTCCTCTGATTTTTTTCCTCTACACATCTCATTCGAATTTTTTTCATTTGAGCTTTCATTCATCCAACACTCGAGATTTTTCAGCCTTCGTCATTCTAAAAACACGTTAATTCGAAAACAATATCGGGTTCGGGAGATCATTATCAAAAGTCAAAGCTTCCAGATTTGAATGAGGTGTCATATATCGAAGATTCGAACCAGGTTGAACTAGTATATGTTTTATTATAACTTATTATTTGAAATATCCAACCATTATCTTTTTTAGGAATATTACGTATACGGGAGTCACCCTCCGTGGGGGAGGAGGAAACCAACCCGTCGAACACATTTGCTCAAGAGGCATACAACTCTTTATTTGGACTGACAGGTTACGGTGAAGGGTACAGATATCCCCCTTGCAATTCTTACGGGCATGCCCCGAACACGTACCACTCACAACAGAGCTGGATTACGGACATCCCCGTACCAGTCAGAACTAAAATTACACATGTGTCGGATACTTTTAATGGGAATGACACAGATGAGAGTGACGGTTCGGTTCACCTCAAAGAAAACCATGGGGACACCGCGGAGCATGATGAGGATGAGGATCGGATTCGAAAGGCTACGGTTTCTTATAAAACCGATAAAGTACGAAGAGTTTTTATTCTTTTGTTTATTTTATTTTTTATTTGTTTTATATATTGTTTTTTATGTCTAGCTTTATTATTTTTTCAGTATTTTGATTCTCGTGAGGACTTGGAGAGCTGGCTAAAATGAGAGGACGCGAGCATGGGTGCGTCATTATGGTGGGTCGGTCACGAAAAAAGGATGTGGAACTATTATGCAATCGTAGTGGTGAACCTAAATTCACTGGCACAAGTAGACGTACTGGGAGCATAAAGAAGGGATGTCCCTTTAAACTCGTAGGGAAGTACGTAGGAAAGAGTGACAGTTGGATGTTAGAGGTGAGAAACGAGACGTATAACCACGATCATGTTGTGTAAGAGGAGGGCCACGCGCATCTTAGGAAGATAACTGCCGAAGAAATTGATCTTGTCGAGAAGTTACACAGGCAGCACGTGCGGCCACGACATATCCATTCAGCCGTAAGGAAGCACTTTCCCCACAGCGTCTGTGTTGTTCAAGACATATACAATCTGACATCGAAGTTTAGGGCGAGGGGAGAAAAGGCATGACACCAATGCAGGAACTTGAAAACCTGCTACAATCTAAAGAGTTCGTGTATGAAACACGAACGAATGCAACTACTAAGGCCGTGGAAGATGTTTTCTTTTGTCATCCTACTTCGTATAAAATGTGGCGCGCATTCCCGCACGTGATGTTGATAGACACGACGTACAAGACCAACATGTACAACATTCCGTTTGATCAGGTTATTGCGTTACGTCGACGTCGAAGTCGTTTTGTATTGCGCATGCATTTGTATCGAGGGAACGGCAGGACAACTTCACATGGGTACTGGAGCGGATCAGAGATATGCTCGATGGGTGTATGGAGCCCCGCGTTATTGTCACAGACAGGGACCTGGCCCTGATGAGCGCGTGTGACACCGTGTTCCCGAGTGCTACTAAAAACCTATGCAGGTGGCACGTTAGGGAGAATATCAAAAGACGGTGGAATATGATATTCAAACCAGCATGTGGAAGGATTTCCATACTGGTGGAAGACCTTGTGTTCGTCTCCCACAGAGGCATTGTACGATTACAATTGCAGGAAGATGGAAGAAAAGTTAACTGAAGATGGTAAACGTGGTAAGAATTTCATAGTTATTTTTACTCTAATAATTTATTTGTTCATTTTATAAATTTTGTTATTTCTTTCAAAGGTATGGGAATATATTTGGAATAATTGGTTGATGCCGTACAAAGAGAAAATCATTACTTGTTGGATGTACGACCACCTTAACTTTGGTGAGTTTACAACTAATAGGGTTGAGAGCCAACATGCCAACTTCAAGAGTTACCTCACAGGGACCAATAATACGTTGCACACACTTGTCGGATATGTTTGTGACCTCGTGCGCGGCCAGGAGATTGAAATTTGTAAAACATTCGAGGTGTCCCGTGTGAAAATTAAAAAAGACCATCGACTGTCATTGTTCTCAAAGTTGCATTATAAAGTATCCATTTTTGCCTTAGCCTCCTTGAATCAGAGTCGACGAAAATGGAAATGATTCAGGAGTCTGGGGGTTCATGTGGACACCAGTGGTTCACGCCCATGGGCTTGTCATGTGCTTGTCTTTTGGAGATATACGTCCGAGAAGGTATATTTTTCTTAATACATTTATTTACTGTTGTCACACGATTGCATATTTTTCACTAATAATTTAACCTTTAAATCCAGTCACAAGTATTCCACTCGATGCGGTAGATCCACACTGGAGGAAGCTTGATTTCGAGCCAGCGTACGTCACGCCGCCTGAACCCGACTACGATGTGAAATTTGATGACTTGAAACAAAAGGTTATGTCGTCTCCCAATCCTCAAGTAAAGAAAAAATTGTTTAAGATAGTATTTGACTCTTTGTTTAAGAGCAAGTCAAAACTTAAAGAACCTGAGGTGCGTCATAACCGACGTGGTCGTCCAAATATTAAGGAGCAACAAAGAAGAGCGGACTCCAATACATCATAGTATAAGGCTGCTAGACACAGCTCCTATACTTCCTCACAACAAACTATGCCTGATCCGGCGAGGTATAGCTCATATACCCCTCAGTTTAAAATGCCCAACGACCGTTCTAATCAGGCAAAGGCTGCTTCAAATGTACCGATTACGGGAGCTTCCCTAGGGTTTCCTTTAATATTGAAACCAAAGGACGTGATAAAAGTTATGAAGTTTAAGGATCAGCTGCCCCAATGGATTCACGGGTACGTTTCGACTATAAAAGATGTGCGGCCTGATGGTAACTGTGGTTTTCGGGCGATCGCGGTGGCTTCAGGGAAAAAGCAAAATGAATGGGAATGGGTTAGGCGTCAAATGTTGTCGGAGATGGACAGAAACATGTGGTATTGGCAGAGCAATTTGAACCGCGAGTTGCCTGGCTATTATGATTCTGTTCGTAATAGCTTAAATTGGTTTGGCACGACTCAACCCACACCCGATACCCATTGGCTAACTTTTCCGGCCCATGGACTCGTAATTGCGGAAACATTCACTTGTATTGTGTATCTTATTTCTTCATTTGGCAGCCAGACATGGTTTCCGCTGAGAACAGCCCCAGAGCCATTATTCACCTATCCAGTTGTCGCACTTGCTCATGTTAACCAATGTCACTTTATTTGCATACAATTGGAAGGGGATTACCCAATGCCCAGTGTGGGCTATCATTGGCCGAGATTTGCATATCAACAAGCACTAGAATGGCAAAATATGTATGAGGATCGTATAAATAATTACGTTAGAATAACGGATCGTCATAGAGGCACCAATGCCTCTTGTAAGTTATCATTTTTCGATACTTTATCATATTAATGAAAACTTATTCTTTTAAAATAATCTGAATCAAAAGGTCACGGTTTGGGCAAACCGTGACCCCTTTATTCACATGTAGCGTTGTGGAATGAAGTTGTCACAGCTTGTTGACACAAAGTGTCACGTGGTGGGCGAACCGTCACAGCTTGCTGACAAAAGAGGTCACGGTTTGGTCTAACCGTGACCTTTTGGAGTTCCCTAATCCTACACATTAACCGTTTATGATCATTTACGTATATCGAATCGGATATTTTTTTCATGAACATACACACACATCAACATATATATACAATAAGAGCAAATACACTTCGTAAACGTACATACAAACATGCGTACGTGAACAAACCGTAACGTTTTAATGATAACCTAAACAATCTTATTGGGAACATATCGACATATATGCACCTTATTTTGTAAACCAATGTTCAAACATACATAATAAATTCTAATAATAATAACAATAATGATAAATAATAATAATAACAATAATAATAATAATAAAATTTAATAGTAATAATTTTAAAGTTGATAATAATAATTATAATAGTATTATTTTGTATATCCAGAAACTACAAAATAAACTCTAATAATAATAACAATAATGATAAATAATAATAATAACAATAATAATAATAATATACTCTAATATAAATAAAAAGTTTAATAGTAATAATTTTAAAGTTAATAATAATAATATTAATAATAATAATATTTTGTATGTATCTAGAAACTACAAAATAAACTCTAATAATAATAACAATAATGATAAATAATAATAATAACAATAATAATAATAATAATAATAATAATATACTCTAATATAAATAAAAAGTTTAATAGTAATAATTTTAAGTTAATATAATAATAATATTAATAATAATAATATTTTGTATATATCCAGAAACTACAAAATAAACTCTAATAATAATAACAATAATGATAAATAATAATAATAACAATAATAATAATAATATACTCTAATATAAATAAAAAGTTTAATAGTAATAAATTTAAAGTTAATAATAATAATAATATTAATAGTATTATTTTATGTATTCAGAAACTAAAAGGTTACGGATAATAATAATGATAATAATAATAATAATAATAATAATAATAATAATAATAATAATAATAATAATAGTAATATAATAATAATAATAATAATAATAATAATAATAATAATAACAATAATAATAACAATTATACAAAAAAAAGGGAAGAGGTCACATGGAGGCCAAACCGTGACCTCTTGAGATGTTTTTTTTAATCTGATTTCCCCTCGACTATTGCACCTACCCTCGAGCACCGTGTGTGTAAGAGATCTTTTAGGACCGTGTACGAACGGAGTACTAACTGATTCTAAGTTATACCAGATCAAATAGTGCGGAATCCTATTTGATTGGCGATCCAATCAGGGAGAACGTAATCCGGATCAAAACTAACGATTAGAAAACGTTAAGAATTGATTAGCAATGATCGGGAACGTTCTGTGAAGTTAGAATGGACGAACAGGGCGCTCTGGGTCGACTAGGGTTATGAATATTCGAAGTGTTAAGTTTTTCCACGAACTAGGTGGTATTTATAGGTAAGGGTTTCTCATTCGGGCGACTGAACCATTCGCATGGTTCAGTCGTGCGATTGAGCTATGCGATTGATCCATACGCACGACTGAGCCTTCAATCGTACGACTGGTTCAATCTCATGCTTCAGTCTTCCGACTGATCCAGTCTCATGGTTCAGTCGTATGACTGAGCCATTCGCATGAAGTTATTCATGCGTATGGTCCATTGGCATGGCCCATTCGCATGATAACTTCATCATGTTAAGTTTGAATGTGTTAATCATTACAACATTATGCATACCAATTCAAACAACCAAAACCTATATAATTAGTCATTACACGACCCATTAATGAAATATATAAACATTATACTATAAACAACTAAATGTATTTCATTAATCAATATTCAATTACATATAATCAAGACATTACAAAGATATTCATTCAGCTCAGAATCTAGGTACACATGTATCAACAAACTCCCCTTGGAACTAAATTCCTCTAATGTCTTGCTTTACCCATAACCTCTTCGTACTTCTTGAATTTCTCCTCTCTGGTTACGCCTGCATGTATTTCAAATACAAAGCAGAGGCGTATGACGTGCTGATACTGGAGAGCTTGTACGATATCCTGCGAGTCATAGAACAGTGGCCACTTGTAGAGTGTATAAACATCATTAGCCGACAAGTTCGTAAGCCACATAGGGTCAAATACCCGGATGACATCCATCTGTCCATCTTTGTTCAACACTATGACCGCTTCAGCTGTTCGCCAATCGTAGTACCACCATTTGAAATGCGAAGTGATGTCCTGAGGCATTTCCTTTAGAGGGATCTTCGACATGTGCGCGGAGGACGCCACTTCAACACAATCTTGGCTTCCCGGTTCGTGGATAAACTTCAGACCTTCGAATGTACCTCGTAGGTTGCTGAGGCCTGAAGTTCACCCACCGGTGTGTGTACTCTTTCTTTAACGCAGCTTCGAACCAACCTGACATCTTTCTGGGATCAGCATAAAGAAGCTTTAGCTTTGCCAGTTGGTTGAGCTCAAACCCAGGTAGAGTTTTTAGATCGTGTGTGAATCTAAATACTCAATACCTTTCTCTCTTTTAACTGCATAAACGTTAAGGTCATCAAAATACGCCCACGATATAATTTTGCCAGACACCTTTTGATGTTTCTTTACTCTGTAGAGCTTGGGTAGGCATCAGACATTGGAGCACTTCGTTGGGCACGAAGATCCGCAAAACAAGCAGCCCATTCAGCCTTTCTCACTTTGACTTCCTCCTCAGTGGCTCTGGCTGTATCTTCTTGTTTGTCGGACTCTTCTTCCATCTTATCCAGAGTATTAAACATCTCGCTAACCAGATTGTCATGCAGATTTGGAATGACATGACCTTCAGTGTCAGTGTACTCTGGATAGCATTGGTCTGTTATATCCTCTATCTCAATCTCATCTACATCATGTAGTTCTTCTTCACTATCAACTTGAACTTCGGGAGCGCCTTTCACTATGTCGTCGGGGTTGAGTTTGAACATTTCTGCCAACTGTTCCTTAGTGAAGCTGTGAATAATCTCTCCCTCTTCTGGGGTATACTCAACTGATCTTCTTACGATTCCATGTAGATCAAGAATCATTGTTAATTGACTCTTGACCTGTTGTAGGGGTTCAACATCATATTCATCTCTTTGAAAGTCTGGATCTGCTTGATTTAAACATGCAACACAATATTTGTTAGTAAGTAATCAAACACAATCATTATGAAGACAAAAGATATAAACATGAATTACACAAGTGTTACACAATTTTCCAATACAAAAGCCTTTTAAATACAGAAACATAAAAACTAATCAGTACTTTTGTCTTGAATTTCAGGAGTATCTTTAGGTGGGGCAGACGTAGAGGTTCCTTGGTCTTGACGTTGTTTAGTACGCCTCTCGTCTGCTGCTCATCACTTTGTTCTCCTGCAGCCTCTCCTCCTTCATCATCATCATCATCTTCTTGTCATTACTATCACTACCTTCATCACTTTCATCATCCTCATCATCGTCATCCTCTTCATCATCGTCCTCCTCTTCATCGCCCCCTCACCAATCTTGAGACATGTGGTATGAATGAGGTAGCAGGAGCAGATGAGGGTTGGGATTGGTGAGTGGTGGTGGTGTGGTAGCAGTGGTGTACATGGGAGGAGATGGGATGGATGTAGTGGGGGGTACAGTGGTGGTGTGGAAGATATGTGAGTATGATGTGGTGGTATAGTAGTGGTGGTGGTTTGGGGTGTTTGGGATGTGGTGGCAGTGGTGGCAGTGGTGATTGGTGTAGAGACGGAGGTGGTGAATCTAAGCCTCTTTCCCTTCTTACCATGCGGTCTGGCCATGGTTTTCTTCCTCTTCCCGTAGATACCGGGGCAGCAGTCTGTGTACTGGGTGCATCAGGGGAGTATGCGGGATCTAATTCTGTTTGTGTAGCCCCCGATGTCCCAATCTGCCCTCCAACAGCCCTCATCCCCTTTTCAGTGGCAACCACCTTGCTGCCATGTCTACGAGTCAACCCCTCTTCCTCACTCTCGTCCTCGTCGTCATCAGGTGGACAGAAGTGAGGTACGAACCCAGCAGTAGTAGTGTCAGTGTGAGGAGGTGGCTGGGCTGTATATGAGGAGGTGGCTGGGCTGTATGTGTGGAGGTGCCCCAGATGTAACGGGAATCTCATCGCCATCCTGGTCTTCATCATCATCAGAGTCATCTGATGGTATAGCAATGATCTCAGAATCAGAATCACTATCCTCATGACGCAACCTGCGTCTTCCTGGGGCTACATAATCAGCCCGGGCCAGATGCCCTATTAACCTCTTCATCGCTGGCTTGACTTGCTTGCCTCTGTACACCCTCATACGACCCAGGGTGGTGTCATCCATAATCTCTAGAGGCACAGCATCACTCTTTTCTTTGGGAAGTTCGGGCAGCTTCTCATCAAATATGAGCTGTAAGAATCTAGGGTACATGCAGAACCCCTCCTTCCCCTTGGCCTTAAGGTTCTCTATCAGATACATAAATATCATATTGGAGAAGCTGAAAGGGTGATTGAGGACCAATGCGACATATGCATTCTGAATTTGGTCCGACAAGTCATCGAAACCACCCCTTCTTGACGCGATGCACTTAAGGATGACATGTGCTAAGTACTTGTACTGTGGGCTCAGGTTGCTCTTGTTCAGCACACCTGAGCTAATGTCTCCACAGTACCCAATCCTCAGAAAGCATCCACGAACTGTAAGAGGGTGGATCTTGAGTGGGTGCGAATCATCATCTCCAAAGTCTAAAACCCTCCTTATATCTGCGGCTGTTATCACAATCTGCCTACCGAAGATAGAACTTATAATGCAGTAGGGCTCCACTGATCTGTCAACTGAAGCTCCCTCCCAAAACGACTGATGTAGTGACTGATAGGGAGTACACGGAGTAGATATGGCTTTGAAGATTCGAGATCTTCTCAAGAAGTCTATAATGCCCACAAACTCACCACCATTCCTTGAGGTGGAATCCAAGTGAGCACAGATGTTGTGCTTTGGATTAATTAGCCAACGGTTAGCCATATTCCTGTAACACATAGCAAACACATGTTAGAAACGTGTAAGACAGAGTTTGACTAAATCAGAAACCAGTGTAGTTCAATCGTGCGATTGAACAATGCGACTGGGTTTAGTCGATGATGTGTTCTGCGATTGAGTTGACTTGTGAGACTGAACCTGCGATTGACTCGGTCGACCGAATGAATCCATTCGCATGTTTCATTCGGTCGACTGGATGAATCGTCCCTTTCAATCGTGCGAATCAGATTCATTCTGGAGTCCAGTCGTATGACACAATCAACACATTCGTATTCTTCATTCGTATGATTGAGTGAGTCGCCTCGTTCAATCGTGCGATTGAAGTTCATCAGGGAGACCAGTCGCATCGAGGAAACTGTTCCATTTCAAACTCAGATTTATCATTTTTACGAATTAGACATTAAGATCAGGCTTGTTAGACTCGAAATCATGTACTTAGACTGCTTAAATCATTTGTTTTAACATGTTAAGTGTTTAAGGCAGTCTATTGGTTGATTTGTTACGGTGCAACTTTTAGGGCAAATGCGGACTGATTTCATATCAGATTTGACGTTTTTGATTCATCTTTGTGTCGCATATTACCTGTGTAACAGATACAAATGGTCAGAATGCGTATATCACAAGTATTAAAGATCAAACGAAAATCGGCAGAGTATCAGTGCGAATCGGGAATATTAGGGCGAATGATGTCTGCGATCGACTAAGGGGGCTATTTATAGCCAGACTCAGTTCAATCGGCCGACTGGACTCATTCGCTTTGCTCATTCGGCCGAATCAAAATCAAGACATACGATCGAGTCTAATCGCATGATTCATTCGTGCGATTGAAACTGGGTCGTACGATTCGCTCAATCAACCAGTTTCATTCGATCAACTGATCTCCATTCGCACGTTTGACCTAATCGGTCACTTTCAATCGGCCGATTGGGCTCATTCGCGTGGTCCAATCTTACGATTGAGTTCAATCGTATAGCCCATTCGTACAAGCATACTCATGATGAAGGAGTGCGATTGGGCTATACTTGTGCCATCTTAATCATTTCGTTTGCTGACACATAGATTTCCTTAAACAGTTGATAAAATATTATGTGCATTTGATCATCTCAGACATGATCCATTTAACCACCCGATCACCTCAGACGTGATCCATTTATCCACCCGATCACCTCAGACGTGATCCATTTATCCACCCGATCACCTCAGACGTGATCCTTTTAACCTTTCAGAAACAATCTGTTTAGATAAACATTAAGCTCATTCAGTGACATTTAGCAGATAACAGTATACACAGTCCGACATGACTCATTATATTAAGAAATAAATAAAATTTAAACTACGAATGAAAAATGAACATCTTTTTGTGATTTTTGTTAGGGTAGGTTTGTGTAATCTGTAAGCATTGACATTATATCAGGAACAGACTCATTTGGAATCAGACAAGCATATACACCATTACTTGGAACATTATGAGTTGATTTCATTTTTCATGATTACATATCACAGTTTGTTCTGATCTAAGACTTCCAAGTACTAACTGGGAATCATGTTTGATATGATACGTAACACACTTTGATCGTCAACTTTAGTCGGTGCTTTCAAGATGATTGTCAGTATACTTGTCCACTTAAATTCAAACACGGACTTTTGACATACATTGGTAATGAATTAGGTTATATTATTTCAAACAACATTTGCGTATCCCACACTTATATGGTAATCAGCATTCCTTAAAAGACTTTCGAGCGGTCTTTAGGTATTTGTGAAAGAAGAGACTATTCTTAGATCTTTCAAAGAGAAGCCAATCCTCAGGTCAGTGCCATCGCACAGCAGAGAGGCGGCAAACAACAATGAAGTCTAGAATATGTAGGTTATGCTTATCCTCAGGTCAGTGCCATCGCACAGCAGAGAGGCACACAACCTATCACCTTGTTAGAGCATTTCATATTTTCTTTTGCACATAGCGCACCAACAACATAAGTTATCAGCTTGATTACGCTAGTATTCATTTTTTCGTGCTTTTGCTCTTTTTGTGGTCATTTGCACACCTTGGTGGCATTTATTTGCTCGTTATCCCTTATCGGAAGAACTGATTGTGTTAACCAGTGATAAGATGGGAACCCACAGTTGATTGAACCTTTAGTTTAGATTAAGTTTACCAATGAAGTCTACTTGTCTACTATGTTGAATCTACTGACACATCATATAATGAACTAGCACCTCCCTAGATCAACTTTCTTCGTGTAATTACAGTAACAATCAAACGTACTATCATTTTCCCATTTTGTTAGACTTAGACTTCTCTGATGTTTTACATTTTCAGTAAATTAATTAATATTTTTGATCTCAAACTCATTTTGCTGTTCCAAATAACTCGATGCCTGTGTACTATCATCTTCCATTTAGTCGAGTCACATTTCCTGTTTTGTTGTCTTTGCCTTTTCAGCTTTACTCACCTTCCCCCATTTTTTATTTTTTTATTTTTTTTTATTTTATTTTTATTTTTATTTTTTATTTTTTTTTTATTTTTTTATTTTTTTAAGTAAATGCATACTGAGATAAATCTCCCCCTAAAATTCTAAATAAAAAAAATCTTTTGTGTTTTCGGATTTTATACGACATGGGAATTAAAAAATAAAATAAATGAAAGAAAAAGAAAATAAACGAATAGACACGAGTCGGACTATGTATCTGCTTCTTCAGCAATCACATCACTTTTCTTTTTAACGCCGTTGACCTCTAGCAGATATAAAAATCTTGGTTTATCAAACGGTTTGGTGTAAAGGTCAGCGCGCTGAAAATCCGTGTTAATTTTAATCACATCAATTAATTGTTTTTCATAGCAATCGCGTATGAAATGATATTAATCCGATGTGTTTTGTTTTTGGGTGTTGAACAGGATTTTTAGTGACGGCTATGGCAGCAGAATTATCAACATAAATAGGAGTGTTAGAAAATTTCAAACCGTAGTCTCGCATTTGTTGTTGAATCCAGATGATCTAAGAGCAGCAACTTGCAGCAGCAACATATTCAGCTTCACAGGTTGATAGAGCAACTGAGGTCTGCTTTTTACATTGCCACGTGACTAACCGTCTTCCAAAGAACTGACACCCTGCTGATGTAGACTTGAAATTCATCTTGCAGCCACCATAATCTGAATCGCTGTAAGCAGTAAGCTCGAAGTCATCATCATGAGGATACCACAATCCCAGTGTTGGAGTACCCTTCAGATAACGAAAAATCCTTTTCACCCCAATCAAGTGATTCACTTTTGGCTTCGCTTGATATCTAGAACATAACACACGTGGCATACATGATATCTGGACGCGAGGCAGTAAGATACATGAGAGATCCGATCATCCCACGATACATAGTGGCATCCACCAAATCCCCATTCTCATCAGGAGCCACATCATGATTTGTGGCAAGAGGGGTACCGGCAGCAGACGCATTTTCCATGTCAAAGCGACTTAGAATATCGCCGACATACTTGGACTGATGTAAGAAAATGCCGGTTGGTGTTTGATCCACCTGTAATCCTAGGAAGAACTTCATTTCTCTCATTACACTCATTTCAAACTCTGCCTTCATCACAGATTCGAACTCTTTGCATAAAGCTTTATTTCTAGATCCAAAGATGATGTCATCTACATAGATCTGCACCATAAGCAAGTCACCATCCTTTTCTTGATAAACAATGTACAGTCAATCACACCCCTGCGAAAACCATGTTTCAACAAATGAGTGGAGAGCTTTTCATACCAAGCTCGAGGAGCCTGATGTAGCCCATACAGAGCCTTGTCTAACTTGTAGACTCTGTCCCGATGATAAGGATCTTCGAATCCTTCGGGTTGACTGACATATACCTCTTCCCGGATTTCCCCATGCAAGAATGCACTCTTAACATCTAGTTGATAAACTTTTATATTCATGTAAGAGGCGTAGGCTAGAAAGATACGAATAGCTTCCATTCTAGCTACGGGAGCAAAGACTTCATTGTACTCGATTCCTTCGACTTGTCTGAAGCCTTGAACAACCAACCGTGCCTTGTTTCTGATAACAACACCCTGGTCATCCTTCTTGCACTTTAGTACCCATTTGGTACCAATTACCTTGACTCCTTTCGGCCTGTCACTAGTGTCCAGACTCCAAGTTTCTTGAACTGGAGTAGCTCTTCTTGCATGGCATTGACCCAGGCCTCTCTTTCAGGGCGTCACAGACATATTTAGGCTCGATTTGTGAAACAAAACATGAGAAAGCCCCGTCATTGACATAACCCTTCTCCATGACTGTAGCATAATCAGCAGAGTACAGCTGATTTCTTGTCTGCACACCGGATTGAATGTCCCCAATGATAGACGTGGGGGGATGATTCACACTGATTCTAGTCACTGGTGTGGTAGGAACCACAACCTCAGAATCCAGATTGGTGACTACTGGTTCAGTATCCGGATTTCCCACAGCTGGTTCAGCAGCTGATGACTCACTTTGTTGATTAGCTGTATGCGCAGGGTTAGAATCAGCTGCTTCTTCATCACCTGATGAATCATCACTCTCGTCATGAGCAGGAGTTGAGGTACTTGAGGCACCATCAGTAGGTGTTATGTTGCTTGAATCCATATTCGGTGAGTTAAGAACATCATACATCATCTGGGTAGCAACCTCATCCTCTGAATCAAATTATGGAAGATTGAAGGATTTGAAAAAGCCATCATAATCGAAGAATGATGATGGACCTTTTCCAGCAGGAGGGGTGATGTATCTCTGAACATCCACGTTGCACCACACCTCTACCTGACCTGTCGAGTTATTGTAAACTCGCTTGTCTGGGATGTTGTATCCTAAGAATATTCCTTGATCAGCTTTCTCGCTGAACTTGCCATCCTGAGTCTTCTTCAGCAATGTACATGGAGCTCCAAATGGTTCCAGATACTCCAAATTTGGTTTTCTCTTCTGAAGTAGCTCATAACAAGTCTTGCCATGCCTTTTGACTACTAACACACGATTAAGCGTGTAGCAGGCATTTGCAACCGCCTCATTCCAGAACTGAACTGGGAGCTTTGAATCAGCTAATATGGTTCGCGCAGTCTCAATTAAGCTCCGATTCTTACGTTCTGCAACTCCATTCATCTGTGGCGTGTATGCGGAAGTGAACTGATGAACAATTCCCTTTTCCTTGCAGAAAGCATCCATCTACTGATTTTTGAACTATGTGCCATTGTCAGAACGGATCTTCCTCACCTTCAGGTTGTAGAGTGACTCCAAAGTCGTGACGAGCACCTTGAATGATTCAAACATTTCTGATTTAGCTTTCAGAAACATCACCCAGGTGAATCTTGAGTAGTCATCTGTGACTACAAAGCAGTACCAGTCCCCTGCTATACTCTTTGTGTTGACTGGACCAAGAGATCCATGTGTAGTAACTCCAGAGGCATCTCAATTGAGTTGACGTGCTTGGTCTTGTGAGATTTCCTGGTCTGCTTTCCCTTCTTGCATGAGACACAAAAATCAGGAAGTTGGAAGTTCTTTACTGTAACTCCTTCAACTAGGTTGTTGTGAATCAGATGGTTCATCTTCCTGTGATTGATGTGTCCCATCCTTCTGTGCCATGAGATGGATTCCTTCTCTGTCGCTTTTGATAGAAAACATTGAGCTGTAGACTCAGAGGTAGAAACATTAGACATATCCAATACATATAAATCATTGTACCTGGATGCAGACATCAAAACCTGTTTCTCTAGAATCTCCATCTCCTTATTCAGTATGTAACATTTTCGGTTGTCAAACATAACTTTGAAGCCCTTGTCACATATCTGAGACACTGAAAGTAAATTGTTTTCTAGTTGTTGAACAAAATTTACTTTATCAAACTTTACCTTCTCATTACCTACTTCGCCCTGAGCGGTAATGTATCCTCCTTTATTACCAGCAAATGAAACGTGTCCCCCTTTAATTGTTTGACATTGAAAAGGAGAGACTTGTTTCCCGTCATGTGCCTGGAAGCTCCGCTATCTACGATCCATGTATTGTAGACGCACTATAGCGGACAACCTGCACATATGAGAAAATCATCAGTTAAGGAGGGGGACCCAAGCCTTGACTGGCTTGGGTTTCCCAGAGGAATCAACCATCATGAATTCGACCCACTGTCTTTATCAGTGGGTGGAATCTCAACTTTCAGATTATCCTTGCTTTCAGACACACCAGCTGTCTTGGCTTTCCATAAACCATCCCTGTGAAAAGATTGTTTGTGGTAAACCTTAGACTGATTTACGGTTTGAGCATATGGTTTAGATTCAGAAACAGGTTTTACCTCTGGCATCACGGACTTGTCGAGGACTTGTCTGTTTTGCCTTTGGCGAGGTGGAGACGAAAAGACCTAGAAAGTGTTTTAGACCTAATAGGGGTTTTCGATCTAACTGGAGTCTTAGAACGTTGTTTTGAATCTATTTTGACTTTGTCGTGTAGCTCAACCTTAGTTCTTGGTGTCTGATAGCGAGGACAGTTAGTCGAAATATGACCGCGCTTACCACAAGTATAGCAGGATCTCCATTCATCAGGGCTAGGAGATCTCTTATGGGGTGGGGAGTAAACCTCAGGAATGGGCATTTTGGTCTCAGTCTTTGGACATTTAACCCTCTTTAACAAACTTAACTTGTTTAATGTTTTGATTAATTTGTCTTGGAGGTTGAATATTATCCCTTTTAACTGGTTTAACTTGAGTGGTTTTAGATGTCTTGGTTTGAGTAATATTTGATTTTGATTCCAAACCAAGAGATGTTTGGACATTTGCTTCCACTCGTTTCTCAGCATTGACCTTGCTTGATGCTAAGGTTTTCTGATCATCATCCGGAGAAGCAGGCTTAACTGCTGTGTCCGGATCATGAACCAGAGGAGTTGTCACCACATGATCCTTAATTGGGTTGTTATTAATTGGACGTTGTTTTGTGTTCAAAAGGATCTCATGTGGGGGAACTACCTTGTAACCCAATCCCTCCCCATTGTTGCGTTCTTTAACCAAGTTTTTCAAAATGTGCGAAGAACTCGCTAAACTATGTAGTTTTTGTTTCAAAGACTCATTTTCTACTTGTAAAACAGCTTTGTCCTTTCTAGTCTCCTCAATGGTCTTTAAGTAGTATTTAATGTCATTTTCTTGGTTAAAGACAACAACTTCAGTTTCCTTTAGTTGCTTCTGCAATGCATCTAACTTCTCCGTATAAAGCTCTCATTTTGTTTTAAGACACGATTAGCTTCTGAGCACAGTTTTAAGTCATTTACTAAGTTATCGTTGTGTTCTAACAACCTATCAAATTTTAGATCAATGCTTTCCCTAAATTTATCACATTCAACACAAGCATGTTTATCAAATAATTCATCTTTAGATTGTACCTGTGTAGATGTCGACGTGCCAGCCATGAAAGCATTCTGAGACGTAGGTTGAGTTTCAGATTCTGAATTCAACTCATTCTGGACAATTTCATCAACAGCATCAAACGTCTCTTCCAAATCAGCAGTATCAACCTCAGCTGAGCTTTCCCCTTCACTTGCTGAGTCTTCGTTCAAGTCCTCTACAGACGCTATGTTAGCTTCATCAGACACGAATCGAAAGGACCAGTCTTGTCCTTCATCTCCTTATGCTACCATAGCTTTAGAATCACTTCCCGTGGATGATGGTTTCTTGTCTTTATCTTGCCTGTTGAACGAGGAAAATGGATTCCCGTTCCCAGTCTTCTTAGGCTTCGAACACTCTCTTTTAAAATGGCCCTTTTCTCCACAATTGAAGCACGTGACTTTAGACTTGTCAAAACCAAAGGTTGTATCTTTAGTAGCCATGAGATTTTGCCCTGTCTTCTTCACAAATTTCTTGGCTCTTCGGACAGCACTGGCAAGAGCCCACATAATGTCCATTCTTTCCAGCTCGTTCTCATCTACTTGCTCGTAATCTTCATCAGCAAGGTGGCAGTTACCAATCTTGCCCGCCACCAGACCATCATAAGAATGCACAACGCAGCAAGTAGATCCATATGCTCTTTAGCAACCTCCACTGTTACTTTTCCCAGATTATCTGTCATCAACTTTGCAGACTGAGTAACAGTGGGACTTTGAATAACTCCAGATGCACCATGAGACTCATTTGCAGATGATGAGCCTTGTTCAGCAGTTGGGGATGCATTGGACACGAAGGCTGTTTGCAGAGGTGCACCAGATGACTTTGCAGCAGGGGTGGAGTAGGAGTGACATTGTAGAGTGAGGGATCTTGAGCATAAGAACCCTTCTTTGCCTTGTACTTGTGGCGTACTTCTTCCTCTTTCAGTTTTAGAATAAAGTCATTTATATCCATGGTTTCTAAAACTGAGTTGAATCGCAGAGTGGAAATGAATGAATCCCACTTTTCAGGTAGACCATCTGCCAAGCTTGAAACTTTGTCTTCCATTGACGTCTTAATACCATGAGTGTGAAGTTCACTCATCAGATGATAGAAACGATCGATGATTTCATCCAAGCTTTCATTCCCATTGCTGAGAAGTTATCAAACTCCTTCTTCAACGCTTTACCTTTCAGTGCCTTTAAATTAGAATTTCCATCATACCTCTTCTCAAGAACTTCCATTAGTTTTTTACTTTGCTTATGCTCTGAGTATTGGTGAAAAATGGGCTTGGGAATGGACTGTGTCAAAATAGCATAGGCCTTCTTCTCTGCATTGTAGGCAACCTTCTGTGTATCGGTGAGTCCACTCAAAGTCAAAGGAACACCATCAGCTCCCACGGGTATTTTATAACCAACCTCAATTGAGTTCCATAAGTTAGTATCCACACCATTAAGATAAATCTCAAAACGTTGTCTCCATTGTGGAAAGTCCTCTATAGTCAATAGTTTGGGTGGCTTGTTATGGTTTCCTATCTCATTCTCCAGTAACAAGTTCTGTATCCTTGAGTCCTTTCCAGCTAACATGGCATAATTTTCTGAGTCCATTCTTTATTAATTTAACTTGTGAATTAAACTGCTAATGCGATTGGGATGTACGACTGGGATGCGACCGACACTACTGTATGCGATTGGACTCAAACGTATGAATGAACAGGCGACTGAGATACTTAGGTGACTGAACAGAGACGAACGACTCAGCTGGGCGACTGGGAGTTGGCGATTGACTCAATCGGGCGAATGGCTACACGACTCACTCAATCGGCCGAGTGAACTGGGCGACTGGGTTCAGTCGTACGATTGAGATAATCGTGCGACTGGGTCGGCTGAAAACGAGATTTTTGGCAAACTTTACCTAGAATGCAAGTTTTTGCACCCTAGACGGCTGAAACTCGAAAAACACTAATTTTTCAGAACATGCACAAGTAAAGACTCGATTTTTAGCAGAAAGAATGGATCTTTTCGCGTAAAAACTTAGACTTTTCCACAAAAACGATTGAATCAACGAAGAATCAAGAGCCTATGCTCTGATACCACTTGTTAGGACTGTGTACGAACGGAGTACTAACTGATTCTAAGTTATACCAGATCAAATAGTGCGGAATCCTATTGATTGGCGATTCAATCAGGGAGAACGTAATCGGATCAAAACTAACGATTAGAAAACGTTAAGAATTGATTAGCAATGATCAGGAACGTTCTGTGAAGTTGGAATGGACGAACAGGGCGCTCTGGGTCGACTAGGGTTATGAATATTCGAAGTGTTAAGTTTTTCCACGAACTAGGTGGTATTTATAGGTAAGGGTTTCTCATTCGGGCGACTGAACCATTCGCATGGTTCAGTCGTGCGATTGAGCTATGCGATTGATCCATACGCACGACCGAGCCTTCAATCGTACGACTGGTTCAATCTCATGCTTCAGTCTTCCGACCGATCCAGTCTCATGGTTCAGTCGTATGACTGAGCCATTCGCATGAAGTTATTCATGCGTATGGTCCATTGGCATGGCCCATTCGCATGATAACTTCATCATGTTAAATGTGTTAATCATTACAACATTATGTGTTAATATTACAACATTATGCATACGAATTCAAACAACCACAAACCTATATAATTAGTCATTACACGACCCATTAATGAAATATATAAACATTATACTATAAACAACTAAATGTATTTCATTAATCAATATTCAATTACATATAATCAAGACATTACAAAGATATTTCATTCAGCTCAGAATCTAGGTACACATGTATCAACAAGATCACGTGGAGGCCAAACCGTGACCTCCTGTCTGTAAGAGGTCACGTGGAGGCCAAACCGTGACCTCGTGGTTACTGTTTTCATCTTCAACTGTGCCACAAACCACAACCACAACCATTTCACCACCACAATCCTCCCAACGTTCACCTCCACCGCCTCCAAACCGTCACCTCGAGCCTCCCCGTGACAACGCCGCCCTCACCACCACCTTCCACCACCACCACCACCACCACCGCTCAACCATCTTCCACAAACACCACCGCCATGAATCCACCATTTTCCATCACCACCACGCACCACTCACCATCTTCCCACCACCGCTGTGAATCCACCATCTTCTACCACTACCACCGCGCTCACCATCTTCCACCACCACCACCGCCGCCTCACCATCTTCCACCACCACCGCCACTCACCATTGCGCTGCACCACCGCCGCTGCAACCACCGCCGCGCAAACCGCCGTCACCCACCACCACCGCCGCTACATTATCGTTTTCGGTACGTATTTTCCGCTTTAATCCATAGAGGTAAACATAGATTTGACAGGTTTTCCTAAATAGATTTGATAGGTTTTCCTAATTAGATTTGATGGTTTTCCCCAATAGATTGATAGGTTTTCCCAATAGATTGATAGGTTTTCCCCAAATAGATTTGATAGGTTTCCCAATAGATTTCATAGGTTTTCCCTATAGATTTGATAGGTTTCCCAAATAGATTTGATAGGTTTTCCCTTATAGATTTGATAGTTTTCCCGTATGTGTAGCGTAGTTTGTCGACGGTTTATTATTATTTAGAAATAATAATAAATAATAGTAATAATAATAGTTATAATAATAATAGTAATTGTAATATTAATAATACTAATAGTAATAATAATAGTAATAATAGTAATAATAATAATAGTAAATAATAATAATAATAATAGTTATAATAGTAATATAATAATAATAGTAATAATAGTAATAATAATAATAGTAATAATAATAATAATAATAATAATAATAATAGTTATAATAGTAATAGTAATAATAGAAATAATAATAATATAGAAATAGTAAATAATAATAATAATAATAGTTATAATAGTAATAGTAATATAAATAATAATAATAATAATATAATAGTTAAATAATAATAATAAATAATAATAGTTATAATAGTAATAGTAGTAGTAATAATAATAATAATAATAATATAATAATAATTAGTAGTAGTAGTAGTAGTAATAATAATAGTACTAATAATAATAAGAATCATAGAATATAATAATAATAATAATAATAAAATAATATAATAATAATAGTAATAATACTAATAGTAATAATAATAATAATAATAATAATAATAATAAAATAATAAAATAATAATAGTAATAATAATAATAGTAATAATAATTATAGTAATAGTAACAATAATACTAATAATAATAATAGTATACATAATAATAATAATACCAATAATAAAATAGTATAATAATAATAATAATAATAATAATAATAATAATAATAATAATACATAATATAATAATAATAATTAACGTCAACCATTAATTTTATAAACATTGTAAATAATGATAAATACGTTTTTTTCGCAGATATGGATGCCGACGATGCTTTTACTCCCGGCATTGATGACTGCCAGTTTTTACAGTTCGAGCAGGGGACTACACCGTACGAGCGGTTCAGGACCCTGAGAGCACGAGTGCCGGCACCGAGGACCGTCCTGTCGGAGGACTTCTTACAGCTCGTTGGAGAGCGGGATCGTTTTTTTTGAGATTATCGGCGAGGACGGCCCGTGGGAGCAGCTGTTCCGGATGAGTGACGATGCCCATCGAGAGCTGACCGTGGAGTTCTACTGCACCTTCACATTCCCTCCACGTGAGCAGGGACTTGCGGAGCTGGACGAGGACGACATAGCGGACGATCGTGCGCCCGCGGAGGTTTCTTTCCGGTTGTTCGGCCACCTCCACCGCATGTCACTTCGGCAGTTCGCTGTCGTCAGCGGCCTTTACACGGAGGTGGAGGTCGGACAGCCAATGTACACCACGACCTTGATCCGCGGGGCCGACGACTCCGATCAGGTCTGGTGGCCTGTCATTGGCGACGGACCGTACGGTGGTGATACGAGGTCATCTCATATACGAGACCCTCTGTATAGATACATTCACCGACTCATCGCCACGTCCATCGCCGGTCGTGGGGCGGGGACCGACAGGGTCAACGCCGCCGACCTTTTTTTTTTTTCGGTGTGTACTCACACCCCGACACTACCACCTCACGCATGCCCTCGCTGATTATTTTACTAGTTATTATCATCGGCAGTCGCGCGAGGGGCGTTAGTGGGCGGGAACATCGTTTCCCGGATCGCTCGGGGCTTGGGGTACGCGCACGCCATGTCCCAGCTCCCGCTACCTCCGACTCTTGTGCGCGTGGCCGCCCGGACCACCGCCACTGGGATGAGGATCGTTCGGAGGTTCCCGACGACACGTGGCACCTGCTTAGTAGATACCATGAGCTTGTGCCATGGGTGCCCGAGCTGTTGGTGGACCCCCCCCCCCCCCGAGCTGGCGGGGGCTGAGGTCCACCTTCAGGATGCCCACGAGCCCCTTGGCGGCGGGGAGGATCAGCCCATTCCCCCGCCACACGACCAGGACCCGCCCCAGCATCCTCAGCGCGTGTACCATACCGTGCGATTGCCTGCTCATGTTCTTGATATGCTTCAGGACACACGGGACAGGGTCACGAGGCTGGAGGATATGCTGGACTGGGTCATCCAGCACACGGTCGCCGATTATGCCGCCTCCTGTACGCCGTTGTTGTCACAGCCACCGAGGCGGCTAGGCCATGACGGTGCTGGCCCATCCGGCGCGGCGGGTCTGGTCTGGGCAGCGATCCGGGGATGATGGATTAGATAGGTATTTTGTTTGTATTTTATTTCTTTTTGTATGTAAAAACTCGTTGTATATATATGTGTGCAGTTTCAGTTATGATGACTTGTATATTAGTTGTGTTTGTTTGTGTGTTTCTTTGTTTGTTTGTTTTATATTTGTAATGTTGATAATGTTAATTGTATATGTTTGATAACAACTGATTTTTACGATTTAGGTTAACCATGTGATAAAATAACAACCAACTTGTTTAATAAATAATTAAACATAAAAATTACTTGTAATATGATAATTTAATAATAAACACAAAACACAAACACGTATGTTACGATTAAGTTAACCGTGTGATAAAATAAAAATAAAAACAACTAGTGTGATTACTCAAATTTAGAAAATATATACAATATGTCTGTATAATGACAACCGATTTTTACAAACTCGTAAACAAATTAAACACAAAACCATCACATTAATAATAAATAAATACTTGTAATAAGATAAATTATTAATAAACACAAAACACAAACTTGTGAGTTACGATTAGGTTAAACGAGTGATAAAATTAAAATAAAAACAAAGTGATATGATAAAAAAAAATATAAAAAATATAAGCAATATGTCACGGTTTGGCCAAACCGTGACATATAGCCCCCAAAACCCTAACTGCACACAATCAATTCTCCATTAATTACATACCCAATCATTGTTAACGGATCCCCATATCTAACTGTCACGGTTAGGCCTCACCGTGACAGTTAGGTCTCACACCTGATTGAACGGTCACGGGGAGGCCTAACCGTGACCGTTTGAATCGGTTTTTAACAGGAAACTGCGGTGTGTGCAGAATTCCCGAATATTTATCTACATTTCACTCTCCCAAACCTCATTAATAGTTTACCATAGGTAAATTTTATTGGGTATTGGTAATCTTATGGTTATTGTATTCATGTAAATTTAAGAATAACATGTAAAGCTTAGGGAACAGATTAATATTACTAAAATAGTTGATACTGCAATTAAGAATTTTATTATGATAAGGTCGCTATATAGCAGCATTCAAATTCAAATATATTTATAATTAAACCTTATCGTAGGCTTCTTTTAAAAACTAATATAAGAGTATGTGTATCGGGCTATGATAGGTTGGGCGTGATCCCTATCACTCCACCATACACCCCCTCTTATGTTATAATCAATGTTTTCAAAACCGGAGCGGAAAGCGAACCGGACGGGACCGGTCGGACCGGTCGGACCGGTCGGACCGGATTACGAACGGATGACGTCATAAATATTTTAAAAAATATAAAAAATTCCAAATATTATATTAACGAACCGGTATTCCTTAATCCAAAACAACATCCAAAATACATACCATTCAAGTAAACATAGTCCAAATTAACGAACTTGTGTTCCTTAATCCATATCCAATAATATTTTTCTATTAAAATTAAAAAAAAATTCCAAAAACCTGTTCAACCCGGTTCGCCGGTTCCGGTCGGACCGGTCGACCGCACGAAACGGCCGGTTCAACCGAAAACGGTCCAAAACCACCGAATCGAACCAGCTTCATCACCAGTTCCCGGTCGAACCGGTCGGACCGGCCGGTCCGGTCCGGTTTCGAAATCATTGGTTATAATCGCGTGATGGCCTTCTCTATGATATCAGTCACGCTCTATCATCTTTGACCGGTCCGCTTTCTCAAACATCCAAGTTTTATAATATCGTTTGAACTTTAAAAATAAAAATTTCTCTTTTGTAAAAACACAAAAATATTTAAATCAATTAAACTCACTACTCTTATACCTATTCTCTGCCGATTTAAAAACGGACTAGGAATCATCATCTTCATCTAATTTTTCCAAAGGTGACGAGTTGTTTGCTAGTACGGATCTCGCGTTGCCCCAATTTATTAATCGTCTTCACGGGGAACAAAAGTAATGTCCACTTCTTTGACAAAAACAAGTACGCGGGATCGTAAAAAGACTAACAACCGTCCTTTAGAAGACTATTTTGATGACAACCCAAACTACGACACTAAAAAATGTTATTTGTTTATATATATATATATATATATATATATATATATATATATATATATATATATATATATATATATATATATATATATATATATATATATATATATATATATATATATATATATATATATATATATATTATATATATATATAATATATATATATTATATATATATATATGATCAGGATCATTACAGAACTATTTTTTATTTTCAGAACCAAAAGAACCATTGACTTACATAAATGTAAATTATGTATATATATAGGGTTAGGATCATTACAGAACCACTTTTTATTTTCAGAACTACAGAACCATTGATTTACATAAATGTATATTAAGTCTGGTAATACTTGACCTGTTTTACATATGTGTATATCAGACATGAACAATAAACTATAAAAAAAACAAATATCACCAGGTTTAACTTACATCTATGTAAACCAATGATTTATAATTTACATTTATGTAAGTCAATGGTTCTTTTGATTCTGAAAATAAAAAATGGTTCTGTAATGATCCTGATCATATATATATATATATATATATATATATATATATATATATATATATATATATATATATATATATATATATAATATATAATTATATATATATATATATATATATATATATATTATATATATATATATATATATATATATATAGAGGAGGGATCAAATGAAAACCAAGTTTATAAATGAAAACCATGAAAACCATATCCAACCAATCAGAAAAATTTTAACTTTTTTTTTCCATTAATTTAATCAAAAGGGTTTTTTTGTAATTTTGGCTAAATCTTATTTTAGAAACACTCAATCAATTCAATGTTTTACGTTTTTTTTCTCTAACTGATTTTTTTTGTTTCTTAATTCTGCATCAAAATTGATTTCTTCATTATCATCTTCAACCTTCAATTTCTTCAATTTCACATACATTTTTTTTGATAAAGGGACTAGCCATTTTTATTTGGGGAAAATGGCTGGAGGTGGATATAGGAAGGAGGATTCTGTAGCGATTAGCAGTACGAATGGTTTTGCTGCACTTGGAAGCTTGAAAAGAAGAAGAAGTCGGATAAAGGGGGGTAGTTCGAAAAAGGGGCAAGATAAGGAGCGTGACGGGGAGAAGGAGCAGGTTTTTTGGGCTCCGGCGCCCTTGACGGTGAAATCGTGGGCGGATGTGGAATCTTCTTGTATATCATCATTTTGATTCTATAAGTATACTGTAATCCTAAATATGACAATCTTCTTGTGCCACTGGCGAATTTGGTTTGTACTGCGTAGGTGATTGGGGTTACAATACTCGGAAAGAGAGGGAAGAAGCTGCAACTTATTCCAGAATTCACCTGCTTCAGCTATCTGATTTCACCAATAAGTTAAAATGAAGGTATCTTCTCAATCCAAAATTCTTAGTTTCATTTTTGTTTCTAGTTTCATTTTGATGCAAATGAAACTAATAAATTGTTGTATACGTATAATTTACATTAATAAAGTCATATATTCTCCGGTAAGGCTGAAGTTTTCTTGTATTTTTCCCTTCTGTTAGCTGGTAGACATATTGGCAGGGAATCCATCAGGAAAATTCAAGGAATTCAAGCAATTATCAAAACGTTTATTTTGAACATGAAGATCAAATGAACAAATGATTACTAATGTTATATATATATAACACCGTTGTTACAAATACGAAACACTACTGTTACACATATGTAACAGTAGTGCTTGCTGACATGTCACTTGTATTTTCCCATCATTTGTAACCTGATTTTACGATATGGTTCTAACAAAAATATGTATAACTCATTGTGTATTTATTGAATTTTACATATGTACTTTAGTTTTTAGATTTTGGTATTTTTTAACTGTTACGTATATGTACCTTAGTATTAGTTGTTGATGAATGATTTACGTATGTTTATTAACTGTTACATATATGTACCAAAGCTTCTTTAGCATATAACCAAAATCCTAATCACACCATTACACATACAAAGACTTATTAACTGTTACATATATGTATCAAAGCTTCTTTAGCATATTAACTGTTACATATATGTACCAAAGCTTCTTTAGCATATTAACTGTTACATATATGTACCAAAGCTTCTTTAGCATATTAACTGTTACATATATGTACCAAAGCTTCTTTAGCATATTAACTGTTACATATATGTACCAAAGTTTCTTTAGCATATTAACCGTTACGTATCATTTAAGTTTTAAAACATTTTAATATTTTGTATAAAAAATTAGGAGATTAAAACATTATCTTAAAAAAGAGGATTAGGAGAGAAGAGAGAGAAGTAAAAAATTAGGAAAGTAAAGAGTAATTAAGAGAGAGGAAAGAGAAACGAAAATTATGGAAAGTTAAATAGATTTATTTTTTGTTTTTCCTAAAATGCCCTTTTTGTATTAAACTTGTCTTAAAAACTTCACAAGAATTACAATCATGCCACTAGTAATTAATGACCATTGATCTACATAATCAATGGTTAAGATTTAGTTTGCAAGGTTTTCATTTATAACTAGGTTTTCATTGGATCCTCCCCCTATATATATATATATATATATATATATATATATATATATATATATTATATATATATATATAGGGATCCATTCAAATGAGAACTAGATTTTTGGAAAAAACCAAAGAAATCACTTCCAACCAATCATAATTTTGTTTGTAAATATATAAATTTTTTAATATTAATTACATATAAGGGCATAAAAGTAATTTAAACATTTCAAATTGAAATTATTAGAATAACTGTTCCCTCTACATTGAGAGAACGTAACCACGATCATAGTGCTTCTGATCTGCATTTCATTACAATTGGGAACAGAAAAACATCACAATTAAAATTTATAATTCGTGATTCTGAAGAGGATTATCAAACGAAGGATTATTGCAGGGCTATAAAAGATATTGGGAGAAGATTCATTTCTGCATAATGGGTAAGAAATAAGGACCACTGTAAACCTGCGGATTTGAGTCGGTGATATATATCGGCTAATTTTAGATTAATGAAACATGAAATTATGTTAGTTATTGCAAATTAAAAGGACTTATGACTCAAATCATTCAATTAATTCACTTTCTAAGTTGTTGCAGGAAGAATTGGAGAACAGGGGACACTTCGATCAGAGGTTAGAACAGGCGAGATGGTTTTACAGAGGTTGATAGATACGACACCTTATGTGAATTCGTCAGAAGTAAATGAAGTAATGGACAATGTCGAGATGAGGCACATCATGTCCAATAAGGATTTGATCATCTCGAATTCAGAAATTAAAAATAAAGGAAAAGAGTTAGTAACAAGCCAGGAACTTGCTGCAGACTTGATCGATGATATGGTTGGGTGCAATGAGGAAAGAATGCATGATGAAACTTTTGATAATATAAGAAATTGGGATGATTCAGGTACGGTACTTCATTTGGAATATGTTCACCTAGTTTTGGCAAAATTGTATTACGAATTATGATTAAATAATAACATTTTCAAAACAGCAACCTTTTTTATTATGTTATAGAGAAAAATATATGTTTTTAATTGGTTATGGTACTGATTATGGGGTGACCAAAATTCAGATCTTAGTTATTGACATCTGGTGGATTTAAAAAATATGCTTCTATGTATTAAAAAAGTCGAAACTATTAGATAAGAAAAATTAGGTTGTTAGACTATAAAAGGTATTAAATTGATGTTAAATTATATATGACAATTCATATTCAAAACAAGAATTAAGATTAAAACAATTGGATGTTAAGAAGATCATTATTTTATAATTATTCACATTGAAATTTTAAAAACTAGATTAACCTGTTTAAGGATTTAGATGTTAAAACATGGTTCGCAAGCTAATATCATAAACTATACTCGTTTATGTTATCGCAGGTGATGAAGAGGCTTACAAAGCTAGTGAACCAAACGTTATTTACTCCCCAAATAGTCAACCTATTGGTTTCCTGTAGTACCTGAAAATTTAAAGCCTGTTGTTGGTGAATGTTATTCAACATTCCAAGAAGCTAAGAAGATGTGTTTCTCTAGCATTTGATGCAACTTATCGAATGAACAGGTACAAATTATGTTTCTCTAGATGCTTTCAATATATATGAAAATCATTAAAAATATGCATTTATTTAAAAGAGATGTTTATAATGCAGATATAGGATGGTGTTTGTGCCATTCACAGGGGTTGATCATCACACAAGAAGTGTTACCTTTGGGGGCGATTGATTAAAAGGGAAAACATGGAGTCATACAGATGGATTATAGAAGCATTTATCAAGGCTCACGGAAAACAACCTAAACTAGTCCTAACTGATCAAGATCCAGCTGTAAAGGTTGCGGTGGAGACAACCCTAACAGAATCATCACACCGGTTGTGCATGTGGCATGTAATGGACAAGCTACCTGTTAAGGTAATAAGTCAATAATTTAACATATTTGATCTAATCTTCTTGACACGTAGGCTGTATTGTTTTTAGGTGAGAAAATGATTATGTATATGTTTTACGTGAACAGATCTCTGGGGATCTCCTGGCAAATAGTGATCTGAGAAAGAGGATACATAAAATAGTTTGGAACACGTATTTGACACCTACTGAATTTGAGGAAGGATGGCATAAGATAATAGATGATTATGATTTACATGACAACAAATGGTTACATGATATGTTTGAGATAAGGGATCGATGGATTCCAGGTTCTTTAGAGAAATTCCAATGTGTTGTTTGATGAAAACCACATCAAGGTCAGAGAGCGCTAACGCCTTTTTTAGAAGATATGCCAATCCTGAAAACACATTAATACAGTTCATGGTTAGTTTTGAGGGGGCTATGGATGATCAACGTTATAACAAACGCAAACTTGATCATGATACAAGCAACAGCACACCTTCATTCAAGACTCAGCTTCAAATAGAACGTCTTGCTGCCAAGGTATACACACATGATGTGTTTAACAATGTTAGAAAAGAAATTTGGAAGGGTGACACATCATGTGCAATCAAAAATTTTACAACTGAAGAGTTCCATGATCTATACACCGTTACTCAAAAAGAAAGGACTACAGGTTCAGTTAATGACTTTAAGGTAATAAAAATTTTAATTCTGATTTATTTATCGCATATTATTCATAATACATCTGTAACTTGTAGATATTTTCACTATTAACAGGTGACCGTCAATAATGAAACTCATGAGACAGGATGTAGCTGCCTAAACTTTGACAGAATTGGGTTTCTATGCAGGCATGTTTTCTGCGTATTTAAGTCTTTAGATTTCAAAGTCATACCAGATAGATATGTCTTGAGACGATGGAGAAGGGATGCACTTTCAGATACTGGGGTTAAAGCTCAAGAAGGTCATAAAGGAACAAATGATGAGCGTGAGGAACTCTTCTGTAAGGCAATTAGTATAGTAGAGGATTGTGCATCAAGGCTCCGAGGTGATGTGGGTGACATGAGGATATTTGTGGAAAAACTTAAAACAATGGAAGATGAAATCTTAAAAAAAGTACCAGACGAACCACTTGAGAACAGCAACAAAGAGGTATTTAAGTCATTTTTGACACATTATCCCCTGAAAAGGTTAATGTTATACCACCGCAAGGAACAAGAAACAAAGGGTGTGGAACAAATAAGAGAATGATTGGACCAGGAGAGAAAGCAGCTGCCAAACTTCAAAAAACTTTAAGGCATTGTAACATGTGCGATACGTACGCATATCATGATTCAAGAAACTGCGATCAAAATCCAAAAAACATAAAGAAAAAGGAGTCAGAGAAAAGAATGAAGCAAGGAGTCCCGTCAAAGAAAGTACGCAAATAATGTTCAATTTAACATGGAAAGGAGGATGTGTGAAAAGTCAGAAAATTGTATTTTATGAATGTGTAATGTAATTTGAACATTCTTGTGATCCTTTCATAGTTTAACAAATTTAATATGCAATTATATGAATATTATTCATGTTTCCTTCATATGTGAATGTTTACATTAGGCATATGCAATTATGTAAGGTATGTTTTGTGCATATGCATTTTATTCTAATTTGCATTATCAGATTAATGTGATTCTTGCAATAATGCATCCATGCATAAATTCATTAATGCATAAAAGTAAGATGAATAACTAAAAGGAAACGAGTAAACTCCATCATCCTCCATTATCATGAAAGCCGAATAACATAATGCAATAAAATAGGCTAATTAGATTTAGACAAATTATTAAGAAAATGATAAATATTATCTTGAAATTGTGTTTACTCTAGTATATTTAACCAAACCAAAAGATATGGCACGGATGATTAAAAATAACAATCGCATAATAAGGTACACAAAGCCAAACTCAGATACAGTAAGTGTTTTACGAATACACAGAAATGATTTATGACATATATCATCTGTACATTAGACATGGGTGCAACGTTATATGGGTGATAAAAACATAAATGAATGGATGAATTATATAATAGTGGATGTGCATTATTGCTTGGTTGCATAAATATGCAGTAATGCATAAATGCATAGATTCACTAATGCATATTGGCTAAAAACTAATATGACCAACTATATTAGAAGAAAGCATTGTCCCAAACATACCCAAGCAACTAACATTCATGAGAACCAGCATTATATAAATATAAACATCAGGAGGATGTGATGAGTAAAATAAAAAACCGGCATATCGAAATGTGCACAAAATACGGTGCCTAAATAAACAAAAATATTGATTACAAATGAAGTGAATTTATGTTCAGTACACTAAACCCCATTTCAATTAGCCTTGCGCTGCTTTCGTTTTGACGGCCTTCCAACAGCAGTAGAGGTCCTCATTCCTTTTTATTCCGAGATGCAGCCAATTTTTTTTACTCTTGCATTTTCCTTGAGTATCAGCATTTCTTCCCAAATTCTATTGGCCGTGCGAATCACCTCCTCCCTGTGGATATTGATTTCTGACAGAAGTATCTTCGCAGCATACTTGCACCTCAGACGTTTTAGCTGGGTTATTTGCCTCCTTCCTTCATCAGCTAACACATTGACCCATTTCTTTGTATTTCCTTTAAAAGTTCCATGTGCCTCACTAGGAAAATTCCACAATCATTAAAGTTTTTTTTGGTGCACCAAGAGAGATCCGGCTGGGAAATCTTTGCATTTCTAATGTTTTTGCTCGAAGGGTGACCAACCGACTCCAGGTAGCTACCTAACATTTCACGCTTAAAAACAAAAAATACAAGTCATAAAAGATTATAGTAAGACATAAATGTAATGCACAATATTCATATAGGAGTGTGAATGCTTACATATTTGATTGGAATATGAGTCTTATCTTTAATGAGAGTACATATACTTCCATCCCGATACTCGACAACAGCTGCAATTGATCCATGAGGTAATTCAGCAGTCGAACTGCCTTTGGATATGTTGTCTAGAACAACAACAGCCGGATCCAGTAGGTTGAAACATATCAGGAAGAAATGATTAACATGATGAACTGGGTAAAATAGAAGATCAAAACCATGAAGGTTTAACTTATCTGCCTGATTGTTAAGGATCGGGAGTAGGTTAGAATGAAATATATCTAGTTTTTGTTGTTCGGACATATGGTCATCTTCCAGCATTCCTTTAGTCTAGAAGATTGACAAAAAGTAATTATATAATAAATAAGCCACAATAATTAAAAAATATATAAATAATTACTGACTAATTACATAGATACTTACTATAACAGTCGTTGTGCAAAACAATATATAAGGAGACTCTTCAGATCTGGATTCCTCCTCGTTGTTCAAAATTGCCGCCCAAGAGTCGATAACACCATTTAAAATCCAAGTATCGGGCTCTAAAGATTCAAGGACTCCTGTCAGTCTTCAACCCGTCCTTGGTAGCAAAAATATTGTGTTGACATGAAAATCATAGACATATATCATAAAAACTAACAGTAAACATAGAAATATGATATTATTATAGGACAAGTGTACTTACTTTTGATCAACCGAAGCACCAAAAAGGAATTGCCAAATCTTGTCTTCAACAATGTTGCTTTTGTGCTCCACATCAACTATTCGATTAACATAGGGAGATTTGAGGAGAACTGCCTTAGTGGTTTTCATCTTGGGGCGAATCAGTGGAGTTTTCATCCTCATTTCCTGTAAGCGATCACTAAGGGAGATGTTGTCAAGATAATCTACTTCAGTCGCATCCGCAACCTCATCAAACATTTGTGTGAGGCCAAGACTAAATGATGGGCCTTCTGTTAGAACTTGAGTTTTCTTCTTATCACTTTTCTTCTCAATAGAATCCATTTGCTCCATTATTTTTGCAGTCACTTCAGGATCTGACCAAAATTCATCATCAAACAATGAAATCGTATCTTCCTTCTCGATATCCTTTACTTTTCTTGAACATCTCGGTTATCCTTTCCATCTGATGGTTCAACACCCTTCTTACTGGAGTGCTTCTGGGATATTAATTCTTTTTCCTTAACCTTCACTTGATTCGCTGAATTTTCAACATTATGAGAAACTTCTTGGGCTGTTTTGGAAATAATATTCACTGTTGGATCAGGATCTTTAGCTTCCCTAACTACCTCTCCATTTGTTGACACAAATGTAAACATGTCTTTTATCTTCTCTTGGTAACCCTCCCAATCATCAGACTCAGGGTAATCGTTTATAGCATCCAGCAGGTAACCAGCATATCTGGTTCGATAAGATTCAATCCTCTTGATCAAAGTGTCAAGCATGTACTTGTACTCCTGAGGATACAACTTATATTAACTAAAATATAGGGGTCAACATTTGAAAAAAATATGCATCGATGCATTTTAATTCCGTTACATGAAATAGTTAGAGACTATATTCTGAAGTAGTTGCTATCCAAACAGCCATATGATAAGTGGGGTAAAGTGAATATTACATAATATTCATTACATCACGCGTGACTTAAAAATTGATAGAAAGTATATAATGGTTTTTTAATTTGAAAGTATAATAATCAAATTATCACAACAATACTATTATCTATTTTCAACAGAAAGAAATTGTATGATCCTATGCATCTAAAACTATAATAACTTTAAATCTTAGATATATAGGAAATAAAAATAAGCTTTTAAAGAGTATACATTACCTCTATATTGTAACATGCCCTTCTTCACTAACCTCGACCAACTTGCCCTACCAAAACCACCACCTTTGATTTCAGCTTCCTCACGAACCTTCATATTAGCCAATGTCCATCGACTGCTAGGCAACACTGTTTTGTTTTGCTTCAAACTTTCTATCTCCAACCCCTTAAGGTAAATTAGCTAATGAATAGAATTAAATTAGAATGTAAAAATTGATACAATTTATATTATATTCAAACAAAATTTAAACAGATAAAAGGAAGATTTACCATTAATACAGTTATAGGCCCAGTGAATGGTTTACCCTTGTTGATATCCCAATTTTTTACACGTCTTTAACTTTTGTGAATCAATGCACACCAATCAAGATTAGTTAAATCTAAACCTAGGTTTAAACTCTTTAATAACTTCAGGTTAATCAATCCAGACTTCGTGCACTGGATCATGGTTGTGCAGAACAACATGATAAGGTCGAGCTGGAATTGGCTATCAGCTGCTGAAGCTTTGAAGATGTTCTCCATGATATCTATGGCGGTAATGTTTGACCGCCCATAATGCATCAACCATTCATCAATAATGTTGACAGATGAATCGGGGTCCATAACACCATCTATTTCCTTACCACCCATGGGCAGTCCAATTACTTGATGAATCCTATGAACAGTGACTGGAATACTGCCATGTAAGGCCCCGTTCCCGGGCACCTCACAGTTGGTCATTCATCGCACATAAAACGTTTTAGATCACATATTTACTCTGCAGCGGAATTTAAAAACATTCATTAATAACAAAAACATGTCATTTATTTCATTACAACATTCTTTTTCATTTCAAAATACATTGACATGTCAAAATATGGATGCCAGCCTCAACAACTGAGTAGTCACCTCGTGCCATCCTCAGCAACATACCTGCCAACTGGAAAATACATAAAACGTCAGCGTTACTGAGTGAGTTCTAGTTTTATAATAAAACATACTTTACTTTCCATCCAAAAACTGTTCTTTTATACATACAATCATACAGCATACATACACGTAGATAATATTATTATTATCTTCATCATTCATTCATTAGCTTTCGTTCGTGTGCGTTTCTTACTTTCACACATACGTTCGTTACATTCGTCTTTACGTACGTTACGTTCATCTTACGTTCATTTCATTTATTAGTACGTTCATTACTTTCATGCATCCTCTATCTTCACTTTTATCTAGGCCAGTCAAACTTTACCCTCTTCATGGCACACACCAGGATTACTGAGGTCAAGTGACATGGATCCCATTTCATATGTTATCATTGTGTTCCTCCGTTCATTACTATCATTCGTTCGTTCTTTAACTTTCATTTGTTAAGCATGCAAATCTCTAAGGGTCACCTCCCTTCTCCGCCCTCGTGGTTCATACCCATGAGCCGACAAGGCATACTCTAACATACTGGTGCCCCTATGGCTCTCAGTCCATAGACCGACACTCTATTACCCCTAGACCATGCAAGACTTTCTTTCATATTTCTCATTCTCATCTAGATCTGTCTCATGCAATATCCCCGACTCATGTCCGTGGACTAGCATAGCACCGGGATACACGACAAAGATCCCGTACGAGTCAATCACAGAGATTGAACTCCATCCGAGTCTGTTGCAACACAAAGTCGCTCACCTCATAAATATGTTTGGCCTCATGCCACACCCCTGAAGTTAAACATAACTCGGGTAACAACACCCCCACCGAAATGGGTAACATCACCCCACCGAAGTGGGTAGCTACACCCCCCACCGAAATGGGTAACATCACCCCACCGAAGTGGGTAACTACACCCCCACCGAAGTGGGTAACCTGACATACTCACCCCCACTATGTGGGTAACTACACCCCCACCGAAGTGGGTAACTTGACATACTACACACCCACTATGTGGGTAACTACACCCCGCACCGAAGTGGGTAACCTGACATACTACACCCACACTATGTGGGTAACTACACCCCCACCGAAGTGGGTAACCTGACATACTACACCCCACTATGTGGGTAACTACACCCCCACCGAAGTGGGTAACTGTAACATTCTACACCCCCACCATGTGGGTACCTACTATACACCATGTACCTCCCAGGAGATCAGTCCCAAGACTGGAACCTCTACGTGCACTCTTAAAGATTAGCCGAACCTCACGCGGTTGGGCTTGTGGCATTTAAGACCGTGCACTTTGGTACACTACGCTTGCAAATCTCTCACGTTTCATTCCTTCATTAAGGATTTATCAATCATAGTATTTCTCCTTATTATCTTTTGCTTTACAATACATAATACTTTCGTACATCACTTACGCTCCACTTCTCTTTATCATTAATCTTTCATTTTATTAATGATAATACTTCTTCGTTAAATCCTTAAACATTCTTCGTCATGTCATGTCATACTTAACAATATTTTATTAATGATATTGTTAACAATAATAATTCACTGATAATAATATCAGTAATAATAAGGGCTAATCATTAATCATCATTACATGCATAAAACATCATATCAATTAACCCTAATCAACTCTGGTCAAAGCCTCGAAATTCGGATTTCCAGGGAATTCCTAAAAAAAATTCTAAGTGTTGGGCGCATGAGCCCTGTTAGGCGTATGAGCCCTGTTGGGCGTTTGATCCTGTTGGGCGTATGAGCCCTGTTGGACTTCTGAGCTTACACTTAGAAAAATTCTCGGGTCTGGGCGTATGAGCACTGCTGGGCGTATGACCCCTGTTGGTCGTATTAGCCCTGTTGGTCGTACCATCCCATACTTAGAAAATATTTTCTGGTTATACGACCAGAATTCAAACTTTTCACCCTTTACTTAGTTTTCAGACTCATGGGTACTGTGGGACTCATGAGTCCTGTGGGCGTATAAGCACTATTGGACTCATCAACACACTTAGAAAAAATTATTTGGTCATACGACCACCCTGTTGGACGTATTAGCAACCTGGACAGGTATCTAATTCATATTCCAAATACCACACATCAAAATGCCTAGTTCTAAGCATGCACACATGGTTTCCAGGCATAAATTTAACATAAACATAAACATACATACATTCACATCATACGGGTATTATACCCAAATTTTAAAAAAATATATACATGCATTTTCCAGCCCAAAACGTTTAAAACAGGTAAAAAGGGGGTCTAGAAACTCACCTGAAACAATCTTTCAGTAGCTCACTACAATCCGAGACACACCTTCGAATTCTGCTCCTAAGTCCCCGAGAACAGACACAAATCACCAAGAACTTCGGTTTAGAACTCGAAACCCAGCTGAAACCGAACTCATATAAAAGAAAACTCACCTTTCAGCTGCTTCCTCCTCTTTCTCTCTCTAGAACCGAGAGCTTTCTCTCTTCTTTTTCCTTTCAGCGATTGAAGATAGTGAAGGAGGGATGGGCGGCCATGCCCCTTTTAAACCTTAAAAAAAGGTTTTGTCCTTGTACACTTTATCCCCCTCCACTTTTGCCATTATCTATTCTTTCTATTTACTTTTCTTTTTCTTTTCTTTTAAATGAAATTTCGGGTGTTACATGCCATTTTGCACACGGATTGTCATGGAGTCAGGATCAAATGAATCAATGACAAAATAGGCCAGCCGTGTCGGAATCCCATCAACATTAAAATGTCGCAACCGAATTAACCCCATCTCAAATAGGCACTCCTCTTGTTCACTGTTTATGTTCTTTACAGCTTGGCAGAGTGGCCTGGGGCTAGAACGAATGTGAAGGGATGGCAATTTGGTTGTTGAAACCTTTGGCTTGGGCTTCACTATGGGTCTCTTTTCAGTCTTGCGCTTCTTAAATTTCTTATTATCGTCTAAAAAATCAAATATGATATATCAGAAATAACATATAGATACATACTAGCTGGGAAAATTACACAAGTGTGTTATTTATTCTTTGTTTATGTCATGCAATAGACTGGTTAGAAATGTTTAGAAAAAAATATGTGCTTGGATGCACATTTTCTGTACCATACCCTTACTACACATACATTATTTCAACATCAACCTGTCGAGGCATATCCATACTACCAAACAAAACCAACCAAAGACATTCCACTTATGTTATGTAATGAAAAAAACACTTTTATCTTACAAAATCATATAATATACTAATTCTTGTGAATGATCAATATAAATGGCACAGACAATAAATAACCAACAGAACATTAAAAACATTAATTAATAATTATGTTATAAATGGTTACCGGGTTTGTCATGAATCCTTTTTTTCTTCTTATTTGCTTTAACATCCTTCTTTATAGTAGAATCTGATAAAGTGAAGACCTCATTATCTTGTTCAACAGTCTTTTCCTGCTTTCCAAGAACATCTTGGGCTATAAAGACATGACAAATAATACCAAATTTTACGAACAACATAAGTAGGATGCATGATATTCATTATCAGGAGAAAATTACCAATCATCGACTTCGTATAACGTAATGGGCTATACTATTCTTGTGAATGATAAATATAAATGGCACAGACAATAAATAACCAACAGAACATTAAAAACATTAATTAAAAATTATGTTATAAATGGTTACCGGGTTTGTCATGAATCCTTTTTTTCTTCTTATTTGCTTTAACATCCTTCTTTTTAGTAGAATCTGATAAAGTGAAGACCTCATTATCTTGTTGCACAGTCTTTTCCCGCTTTCCAAGAACCTCTTGTGCTATAAAGACATGACAAATAATACAAAATTTTACAAACAACATAGTAGGATGCATGATATTCATTATCAGGAGAAATATTACCGATCATCGACTTCGTATAACGTAATGGGCGGGTACCGTCCAAACCAACAGGATTAGATGATATAACAGGGTCTGTTTGAAAATATTACAAAAAAAAACATTAAATACAAGAATTAGGTAAATACACACTAAACTTCTAAAATAATATGGATGATCCAGAAAGATATGGATGTTAAGGGGATAGAGGTGTTTCATTATTCCACACGGATAGAAACAATATAGATATAAAAAAAGTAATACCAAGATACCAACAACAAATGAATCCAAGATATACTATAAGCCGATATAGAGTTTCAAAACAACTAAAGTAAGAATTATTTGTCACGAAATTCGGATACATTTAGATTGATAAAAAAAGTTACCTGTGGGAGCTGTTGTTTCTCGACTTGTATTGGGTAATACTTTCGAATTCATCCTACTTGATGTATTATTTGAACAACCTCGTTCGTTTGTTGTAAGTGCACGTTCTTTTTCCCCAAAACCTCCTTGGCTGCGTTGGCAATAATGCATCAAACACAAAGCATTAGACTTTTTCAATGATTATTGAGTAATGAAGCAGTAAGGAGAAGCATACTTACCAATCATTTTCTTTGTGTATCGCCTTGGCTGATTTGAAACAGTACAAACAATGTGATTAGATTCATTTCCTTCACCTGATATCAGTGAAAAACGGTTAAAAAATACGTGGTTAGTGATAAACATATCAATCTAATTAAAATGAAATGCATATTTTACCAACATTAACTAACATATTTAGATTATTAGAATGATTACCATGACGCTGATTAGAAAAATCAGAAATAATAATGGGTTTGGTCGGTGCACCACTCGATGAGGTAGTTATAGAGGGAGGCTTGCGGGCTAGCCTAAGACTTTTGCAAGCTTCAAAAAGCATCAACAAAACATAAAAATATATATTAGAAAACAAAAGTCATACAAATATTGAGATGGGAAAACATCGAAATTGTACCTGTGCTCATTATGGTATACGATAGAAAAAAAGACAAACTTTGGATATATCTTGATTCGTTGAGATGATGAAACACTGAAAAAATAAATTCTTTTAATTAATACATACTATTACAATTCATAATCGATCTAACACACCGAACAAAATAAAAGATATGAAAGCATATACCATACATATTTAACAATTGATCTTGAAAAATATCAACTAATATAAAAGTCTAATAACGATAATAAAACACAATTGTGACCTCAATCTCATAATAACTAATCCATTCCCAATAACAGAATAATTTAAATTCAACAACTTTGTCATAATGCATACATGTGTTATACACATAAAGGGCATTACATGCAGTTGAAAACAATTGGGATGAAACAAATGAAAATTTAAAAAAGTTAACTAATTTCATATGAATGTTTGAGAATGATAATAAAGCAAAATACAAAATTGTTTTGAACTATATTATAACATATAAAGGCAACTGAACAAAACTAGCCAACAAAGAAACTATATACATAGGATTATGATTAGCATACAACCTATCAATATATGGCCATATTAATCTCAGCAAGTTATACACATTACATCAACAATCCCATAACACTTTGAACATGCCCTATACAAACATAATTTGTTAAAAAAAACACACTATTAGGAAACAGTCACGATGCTCATGGTATGACATTCAATACACACATCAAGGGTTATTTTAGTTATAAACCATGTAGAAAAAAGGGATATCTAACAAATAAACATAGAAATTAGTAAACTGAAATTAGATAGTTGAGCATACACTATGCATTTAACCTTTATTTCAAAGGATTTTTACCATTCAGAGAAAAATACCACTGCCATTACCCAACACATCTGGATTTATATTAAATAATCTATTGAATGAATGTGGAAGATTTAACATCATCCTCAAATATTGAAAATTTTTCTGAAACAAGCAGCATATCTTCAGGCGTGTAATTAAATTAATTTGGGTTTACTCATCATAATGGAATAGACATAACAATGCACAAACATCAACAATGCCATATAACTTTGAACATGCCCTATACAAACATAATTTGTTAAAAAACAGCAAACAATAAGGAAACAGTCAAGATGCTTATGGTTTGACATCCAATACACACATCGAGGGTAATTTCAGTTATAAACGGATAAAAATTGGGATATCTAGCAAATAAACAGAGAAATTAGTTGACTAAAATAAGGTAATTAAGTATACACTATGCATTTACCCTTCATTTCAAAGGATTTGTACCATTCTGAGCAAAATACCAATGCTATTCCCAACACACAATGCACAAATTAAAGCGAACAATATGATATTGAGGTCTAAATTTTGATATCAGGATCTTATAAAAACATATTTAACCGAAAAAATCGACATACCTGTTAGAATGGAGAGTTTATGAACCAAATCAAACTCGAAATCGCAAAATCAGGGCTTCAATCTTCGTCTCTAATGTGACTGATGGGGAAGCTTTTATAGATACATAGTTGAGTTCGAAAAGATCGTAAGATGAAGATTAGAGGATGAATTTGGAGTCTTGTTGTGAAATCGAACGAAATTGCTGGGTTTATTGTAACCGAAAATCGATCGTGTGAAAGAGGATTTGGGGGTGTTCAATATTTAACATCCCTAATATACCCTGTTACTCGAATTCCGCCACTTTAAAACTAAATGAAATTACAATTTTGCTCTAATTAATCTGTACCATTGATCAGTAAAATCTATGGTCTATAATGGTTCTTATGGTTTTTTCTTAATTTTTAGTTTTCATTTGAATGCCATCCTATATATATATATATATATATAACTATATATATATATATATTTAACAAAGACAAGATGCAACCGATAAACTAATGTGTGTTATAATATATATATTTTTAACAATTATTTTTTACTAATGAAAAGTTTTAAATTTATAAAATCATCTTTATCTTATGACTAACTACATATATAATAGGCAAGTGTAGCTATCAAATACTAATATAGGTTTTGGTAAGAATGAAGTATCGATGAAGATAAGTCGTAAAAATTATGATTAACTAAATTGACTAACAATTCATTTATTTGAAATAAGTAAACAAAGATGAAAATAATCAATCCGAGGAAGATGTCACTTAAACTTTGAATCTGCTTAACAAAACAATGATAACATGCATGAACCTATGGTGAGATTATTGTGTATGCATGAATTATAAAAATAAATTAGACTCCTATCATGGTTACCTAATTATATACTTTTTGAGAGATAGAACAATAAATACATAATAGCTACCTAAAATTATATCATGGAGAACTAATGATGTTAATAAGTCAATATGAAAGATGGTTTGGACTCCCATCAAAGCTAACCAAATCCACAACCTTGGAAAGTTAACATGATGCACACATGATAACATCTCAATTCATGTAATGGAACACGAATACATGAACCATAAATTTACACATTATCCATAGTACACAAGGAGAAATTCATAACATTCATAATCGTTTTCGCAAACATGCATCAAGATGCATACTTGTTTAACTTTACTAAACAGTCAACCCTCGTTCACCATTTCTAGTCAAATGGCATAAACTACACACTAATATACGCAATTCATGAATAGATGTTCTAATACATATGAAATTCTAACATAATATGGTTGTAACAACCATAAAATTTAACATTTCATCAAGCTAAACAAGCACACATAATCATTGAAGAGCATTCATAACTTTGTAACGAACACTAACATGATCATCACCCAAAGTTGCATACAAGATGTCAAAGTATGTTAAGACTCTTTTAATCGAAGTGATTAGGAGGGTTGAGCCCATAAGGCCTATAAACACCATAAACAAACGCATAGACATGGAAGAAAATATCATAGATCTAGAGATTTTTAAACCAAGATAGGTTGTGTGGTGTTAAATCATTCTTTGGAGTAATTGATCTTCAATCTTGGTCTTCATTCTTCAAAAAATGCTTGAAAGTCACTTGAAGGTTAAAGGGGGTTAGGTTTTTTTGTTTCTCTACTTGTTATCATCCATCAAACTTGTAAATCTTAAAACTATTCTGCCATGGCCATGCTAGAATAGGATATGGCCATGCTAGAAAACAACATAGCCATGTCATCAAAATCATTAAGTCACAATCCAACCTACAAAAATTCATATAGAACACAATTAAGTATTGCTCCATATTAATCAGCACAAAAAAAGTTTTAAAAAGGGATAATATGTGCTATTAACATATATATTTATTAACATATCATAAACTTAGTTTCATAAGTTTAGAAAAGTGTATGTTCACAATTCATCAATTAAGATACGATAATACATGTGACTTTTTTATGAATACCTAAAAATTGCGAAAAACATCACAAATATGTTGTGTGAATTCCGTCAAGGTAATATCTTTTATTGTTGTTATTGTTATTTATAATTATATATTGTTATTTATAATGTTGTTGTTATTGTTGTTGCTTCTTCTGTGTTGTTCTTATTACTAAAGGCATCATTAATTTGCGTGGGACAAGAAATTTAAGGAAACCCACATGGCCGTATTTAGTAAATATACAAGGTGCATGAGGAAGTAATGATTTTCCAGAGATGCTAGTAGGATCGACTATACGCATTGGGTGCTTGATCAACACCAACAACGTAGGCGCTCTATGATGTTAAAAATAATCTCTCACTTAAGTCCACTACTTAAAAACAATGATATATAAGTAATATTTATGTAAGTAATTATTTGATTGTTTTCTGCAAGACAATTTCTTCGTTTAGTGGTAAAGTGTATACCTATTGGCTTGAAAACCCCGGGTTAGATCATCGTACCTTCATCTTTCATTTTATACATGCTTTTCATAATACTTTTAACTCTTTAAAGTTTTATGTTTACTTTTTATTGTCTACATATTCTTTTACTTTTTTACATGACATAATAAAGTGATATAATTGAATAAGCTTCGTAGACCAAAAATTCAATTTTTGTTTTCGTCACAACTCCACTAGTAGCGGGAACACGAGGATACGACGGATAAGATCATCGTAACACATTGGGATTCTAAGGGAATATCTAAAGAAATTCACCGTCAATAGATCATGATGTCGTCCGAGACAAAGAACAAGTATCAAGAACAATCAATTCCACAACGCATTCCATAAATACACAAATAGTACAGAAGTTCTAAACCAGAACAACTAGTACATGTTCATTCCAAATCAATTAAAATCTTAGAATAACACATTGTCCCAAAACTATTACATTCCAAACATTTAATGCTCTTGCAGGATTGGTCTCGTCTAAAGTTCACTGTCCATGTACTTAGTATTGTTACCTGAAAAGACATGTTATAAAAAGTCAACATTCGTTGATGAGTTCACAGGTTTAAAGTACACAATATGTTTTCGTATAAGTTATGTACAAAATATACGTGTGTTTGAGAACATAGAAGTCATAGAAACTTATATGCTCTAAATTATACATAAAAATCCTATCAAAAGTATATCAATTATTCATTAATATCTCCCTTAAAATGATGATTATATACTTAAAATTGTTAAATGGAAGCACGAGGCCGTTCCCCATAAGACACGGGTCCGTGCCCCACCTCAAACACGGGGTCGGTTGTGCCCGACACCTTCTGCACGTACAAACCGACCAACTTTCGTAAGCATTGTACTAGCACGGGGCCATGCTTAAACACTCCAGAAAGCCTATAAATAGAGGCCTAAGTTCACCATTTTGACAGGCTTTTGGTGGAAGAGTTACTCTGCTGAATTCTCTCTGGAATCAAGACTTAAGATCAATTGGAAGCTCGAGAGGTGCATACAACACTTGGAAGAAGCTCAGGATTGTCTAAACATCATCCACTGTAGATCACCAGTTTGATTATTCCATTTCACTAATGATCGCATATCTATGTTCTATGTTACTTGTTGTCATGTTCAAGCTCATTATGAGCTAAACTCTTATTATTTCTTGACAACCAGTTCATTTCCACAATCATGTCAAAACTTTTAGGTTCAAATCATATACGATCTAATGTAAAGGGATGATCCTCTAATAGCATAGTACAATCCTAAATTATCTCCCTAGTATTTACAAGACTACCACTAGCCCATTTCATAACATGTATCCACATAACTGAGGTCAAGTCTAACTAAGTAATAAAAGTCAGATTCACTACGTCTGGGTCCTGTCAGGCATCATTGACACTAATCACAAATTCCTTTTTATGAACATGATTGCCATATTACCTTGCCCTGGGTTTGCATAAATTGCAGACCAGATTTATATAGTTTTTCATTTGATTTTGATTGACCATTTGACCTTGATCCCTATTTAACCTCGCATATGCATTTGAATGATGCTCCTGACTACCACACTCATAATATCAATGTCAAATCTGCCTATTTAACCGCATTAATCGAAACAACTTGGTTCACCAGCATCTTAAAACACTTGTCTAAGCGCTCTAATTGGTTGAAATTGAAACACATAGGACGTGGTGTAATAGTCGAATGGTCTAGATCCCACTTAGTACACTCCAGATAAGCGCCAGTATATTCCTTCGTTTCCAGCACTGCCGCCGCAAATCATTTCACGACCTTTTCCTTCCTGTCCACTTTAATAATAACTAGCTTACCCCATTCCCTAACATCTCGTCAGCCAAAGTACGAACCATCTCGTCCGCCAAAGTACCTGTCGAAGCTCTAATACGAACCATCTTGTTGGCCAAAGTACCTGTCTTTAGTATTGTACTCTAAATGGTTGGGGTTGTAGCAACGACCGTTATTTCACGAACTGTGGAACCAGCCCCTAGATGTGCTCTCAACCTTATTTGATTTATATTCATAATTATGGCATTAGCTTTGCCAGCTTATGGAATTGATAGGTATGGATGTCACTACTAGATCATACCATTACTTGATTCCAAGACTCAAATCTAAATTTTGCATCATGTCTTTAAGGTAGTGCTCCTTAGTTACCAATCCTTTAAGCTCATCCAAAGTCATGGCCATTGCAATTTCCATACCTCAGGCTTGTGGTAGGGTAACCCACCACTTTAGTGCTTTGCATACTGATAATTGGTTAATATACATACACATATCATAGTTAATATTGTATTTTTATTTTACTTTATATATCAAACGATATTACTTTGTTGCGCTTTTGAAATGTAGGTCAAATGGAGTTTAATAACACTATTCATAAAGGATATCGAAGATATGAATATTATTGCTTGACACGTGCTAAAAATGAAGAAGACCATGGACAAAATATGGAGGCTGTAACTTACGGCCTAAGGTCGTAACTTATGGCCTGTTGTGTATCATGGTGAATAATTTCGAAATTTGAATCCCTAACATTAGGGTTTCGAAGGGACTTCTGCCTCCAAGCCCAAGAACGAATTTTTGGATTATTTTGAGCCATTGAAACTCTCTCTAATCAACATGCGATCAAGGATTCATATGCATAAAGTGAAGATTGAAGAGATTATGATGAAGATGCAAGGCTAAACCACCCGTGATCATCTCCAGTAGGACGGTTTGTGATTGGATTATGCATGCTTGTGCTTTTACCTAGTCAAGACATAAACTTTGATTGTTTAACAACTTTTCTTCATTTATATGTTTTGAATCATGTGTTGATAAAAGATTCTTGTTAGTGGATTTGATTATTGCTTATCAAGTTATTAGTTTTACATTGTTAACCATTGAGTAATAATTAGGTTATTATCATTAATTGGTGATTGCAAATAAAGTTTCTAGATTGTGGCATTAGTTAGTTTACTAGTTAATTTACATAATCAGTTATCAAGTTGGCAATTACCTTTCAACATATGTAATAAACAAGTTATGTCTATATGACTTCAAGACTAGGTAAGACATAAGATATGTATTCAATTACATTCCTGAAACCCGGTTATGATTCTTTTCATCTCAATAGTTCTAAACCAAATCCAAGTTTTCGTTTGTTTCATAAAGTAATCGTTTTTAAGTTAATTTCATTCGTCTCTGAATTGCAGTCTAGTGACAATAGTAAGTAAGTAGTTTTGAATTAGTTACGCATAGCACCATCCACGGACTCCTCGTGGGATCGACACCCTATTTACCCTAACTAGTTAAGGTATTTAGGAATCATAAACAAGCAAATTATCTTCTTATTTGAGCGGGTCTTCGACACCGATCACCCACCTATGAGCAAGCAACACAGTTTACCTTTTAATTCTTAGCACAGATCTCAATGTCCATAACCGGTTCCATTTTCTCAATGAAACATGTCAGGGCTATTGCTCCAAATTTCCCGCCGTACTCCTTTGGCTTGCATGTCATGAACTCTTTGTATGTACAACTAATCCTGCCTTAGTAATAATTCCCTTACATGTTATCAATCCCACCATGTCCAACTCCAATACTCTAGGATCATCACAAAGCCAGTTCAGCCACATCCTTAGTATGCCGTAGATACTTATATATAGGGTTCCCCGTGGCTGGTATACCGAGAATGACACTTAAACTGGTTGCATGACATCCACTTACTCCATGAAGTATGATGCTAGGACATCTAAACAGCTAATGCTCCAACTTTTACAATCAGTCCAATTAACAAAGTAATGCAAGTGCAATGAGTCACATTAGTCTGCTGCAACTTTTCAAATACCAAGTAAATTTTTAACAAATAGCCAGTTTCCACAATCATAGAAATAGAAGAGGGAGCAACGTCTCATAAATATTGGGCTGAAATGTCATAGTATGACTCCTATGAAGGCTCCAGAAGATTTGTACTTACATAAAGATTGATGACATATGTGTTTTCACATTATCTATAAAGTCACATAAGAACTGGGACTTCAACGTCCCAAGTATAAAATGGAATGTTTGTACTAACTATGACCGTTATCTCACGACAACGTTTTCCAAACTTCACATGCATTACAAATTATAATTACGTGTGCGCCCGTAATGGTAATTTGCTTGACATGGTCACCCCTAGATCCTCCTACCTTAGTCAACTCGTCTTATTAAGCACATAGTGTTGTCTATGATTGGAGAATCAAGGATATGGCCACTAAAAAGGTTAAGTAATTGAAAGTGTAAGAGGAATCGATTGAGAAAGCATTCACTTGGGTAAGGAACTATCAAGGGAATCTATTTAGTGTAGTCTGAAATCTAATAAAGTGGTCATCAGACATGAGTACGCAATGGCTCTTGTCTATTAGTGAAATGTTAGCTAGCGTGTCCATCTACCAAGATTCAACCAATAAGATATAAATAAGGGCTCATATAACATAGGTAACACCTACAGACGCACATAATAAAGGTTGACTTAACAATCTAAGTCTCTTAAAAGAATCCTTATAGTCGCACTTATCAGTCCATACCAAGTAATAGTCAAGTGCATAACTAGAGGATGACCTTACCTAATGCTTTCTCAAGGTATGCATATATGATGACATATATACAATTCTCCAAATAGCCGTGATTAGTCAAAAGAGATTGATTAGTCAATGTTAATCATCCTAATAGCCATAATTAAATACAAAAATATGTGTTCATCAAAGGCTTTGGTGAACAAATCAACATATTGTTCATTTGAATCAACTTTGACTAGTTTGATCAAGTTTTCATTTATATTTGAATGAAATGATATCTGATGTTAATATGTTTTGTCTTAGAGTGCTTGACTGGATTTTCAGTGATGAAAATGGCACTCTTGTTGTCTATATGGATAGGAGTCTCCTTGAAGTTGAAACCATACTCTAACATGTGATTCTGAATCCACAACAGTTAAGCACAACAGCTTGCAGCAACAATGTATTCAGCTTTAGCAGTTGATGTAGAGACACATGATTGCTTCTTCCATTGCCAAGAGATGATCCTTCCACCAATAAATAGTTTCAGAAGAACTTATTCTTTGAAGCCATTTAACCTTCGAAGAACTAACTATGAACCAGTGGACATAAGTATGGTATGACTAACACATGCTGCTAACTCTAATATGTTGCATGATGTTTTCCCACGCGCATTTACTTGACCATACTTATTCCATTGTTCACTTTTTTGGTTAGTATAGTTACCAACTTTAGTTAGTAACAAAAGGTAAGTCATGGACATGTCATGACTATCTAATCTAGAATAGTATTTTATCTTAGATACCTTACCTTTAGCAATGTAGTATTTGTTTAGATGTAAGTTTCAGCTGGTTTTCTAAGTATAACGGCTATAAATAGTATTATATATAGTTTCTCTTTGTAACTCATTTAGCATGCTTTGTAAGAGTCTTGTAATACTGAGTTGAGAAGTAATATATACAAGTACCTTGAAAAACCAATTCTTGTGTTCATTAACTTAGTATATTATCCTCAACTAAGCTAGAGATTCTGCATCATCAGACGAGTGAGACTTGGTGAGCTTTTGAGGAAAATATTATGTTGAGAGACAAACACCGATCCAACAATTGGTATTAGAGCTTCTTAGGCTCTTAATTATGAGATTTAACCATTCTAAATCACCTTTATTTCTTTCATACTCACCTACTCTACAAAAATGGCCCTTTACCATAAATACTCTGAAACTGAGATAGGAACCATGACTAAGGCTCCTATTATTACTCCTGATAAATTTAGGAGCTGGTGTCAACGTATTGAAGGTTTCATCAAGTATCAAGACAGCCGGATATGGAGGTCTGCGACTCATGTTCCATACAAGCCAAAGGTGGCATCACCAACTAGTAATGGTGCCATGATTGAAAAGACTATTAAAGACTACTCCGATGAAGACTTTAAAAGAATGGACATTGATAGCAAAGCAATGACTATGCTTCTCACAGCCATACCAAACTCTATAATGGTAGGCTTTGAAGACTGCAAAACATCCAAATAACTCTTTGATGCTTTGACTGTGAAGTCACTGGATCAATAAACATCCAAGCACGTTCTTGACGGAAGGATAAAAACCAAAAGATAAACAAAAGTACGAACAATAATCGAATGATTTTATTGATAAAACATAACGATTTTAAGCTCGTTACAACTTAAGAATCAAGACTTTTGGCAAGGGGAGATCGAGCATGATCTCCCCTCTCATCCGGCAGCACCTGGGCGCCAGGAACACTATGAAAACCCTTAGGTTTCTACATATTGAAACTGGTATATATAGGCCTCGGGCCATATTAGATGCGACTGGGCCCATTCGTGCGATTGGACCATACGTATGGTTCAATCGTACGACTGGACCATTCTTATGGCTCAGTCTTACGAATGCCCCAATCGCATCTCTCAGTCGCACGACTGGTCCATTAGCATGGCTCAGTCGGACGACTGAGTCTCATTCGCATATGCTCCTGCGAATGACCCAGTTTCATGTGTTTACAAGGTGTGTAACATTAAGCCTAGACTATTCGTCAAGCGACGGACACACTATATATGACTATATATGCTCCAACAAATTCCCCCTTGGACATTGCTTGCGAATAGTAGATAACACCTCTTACAATCTTCAGTCAATCTTTGCTCTGGTTTCCAATAGAATCAAACGAACAACCATATTAGCCAATGTTGCCGATCCGTCAGGTTACTACCATATCCCTGAAAATGAATTTAGGCACAATAGCTTTCGTTTACTTTGCAGAACACCATCATAGCAGTAAGATTCCCCAAATGACTGATTTTTCCAGATAATGACATGACCAGTTTTCCATTGCTTTAATCTTCACACAGTCTAACCTGTTTAAGATTTCCAACTGTAGAAATTCCCCTCACGTTCAGCATATCCCAATATATATACATTGTGCTCTCCTGTCGTCTTCATACGATGTATTGGGCAAAAGGTTGAAGGTTCCAAACCACAGCTGACAATATCAAACAAATCAGCATGCACGAAGATTCATCATCAGAAACCTGCTCACATCATCACTTTCTGATTGCGTCTTCAATTTCTCTATACATGGATTCCCCCTTAGAATGAGAATCCTCTCTGTGCGGATAAATATAACTTGATTGGCCCATAAATAGTCAGATGCTCCTAACTACCCCACAAAATCAGCACCGACAGCTGACATCTTCTCTTCTCTCTTCGTGTTCTAACAACATTCACCGATTCTGGAAGTCCAACGAATAATGGGGTATCCATCGAACTTGTTTGACATAAGAAACTTAGGGTGAATGTGCTTTGCTCATCCTCAACTCTTGCATAGACTCTCCAGGAAAATCTTCACTATTGACCCGAAAATGATCCAAAATGACCCGATAATTTTCCCAAAAAAATGTTATTTTACCAAATTTTTCAGAAGGCTTCCCGACTGATAAAAATGGTTTAGGGAAAAATTCGTGCAAGAAGCTGTTCCAGACTTTTTTTTTGGTACACAGCTCATTCGTGAGACTGAAACAGACGAATGAAGACATACGTGCGAATGGGTGATTCGTGCGAATGGACACTCCGAATGGTTCAGTAGTAAGAATGGATAACACGAATGGGTCAGTCGGGCGACTGAAGTACACGAAAGGGTCAGTCGTGCGACTGAAGGTTCATTCGTACGAATGGACAAACGAGTGGTTCAGTCGTGCGATTGAGGCCCAGTCGCATGGCCCAATCGCATGAACGGGTCTGAACGCAGAAAACCAGATCTGTAGCCGTCACAAGGCTAAAAAACCCTAATCCGATGACTTGGACGAGACACAGCACAATAATTGTACCACCGGATTCGTTTTTTGATCTGAAGAAGATTCCGAGTCCGCTTTTAACAAATAAACATCACGCGCAATGAGATTTGAGCAAAACAAGATGAACACGAAGTGGGTTTAACGTCAAGATCTGAACTTTGATCCAGAAATCAAGAGCTCGGGTTGCTAGAATGATTGTTAGATCATTCCTGTAGTAACCGGCTCTGATACCAATTGTGAAGTCGCTGGATCGGTTGAACATCCGAGCACGTTCTTGACGGAAGGATAAAAACCAAAAGATAAACAAAAGTACGAACAATAATCGAATGATTTTATTGATAAAACATAACGATTTTAAGCTCGTTACAACTTAAGAATCAAGACTTTTGGCAAGGGGAGATCGAGCATGATCTCCCCTCTCATCCGGCAGCACCTGGGCGCCAGGAACACTATGAAAACCCTTAGGTTTCTACATATTGAAACTGGTATATATAGGCCTCGGCCCATATTAGATGCGACTGGGCCCATTCGTGCGATTGGACCATACGTATGGTTCAATCGTACGACTGGACCATTCTTATGGCTTAGTCTTACGAATGCCCCAATCGCATCTCTCAGTCGCATGACTGGTCCATTAGCATGGCTCAGTCGGACGACTGAGTCTCATTCGCATATGCTCCTGCGAATGACCCAGTTTCATGTGTTTACAAGGTGTGTAACATTAAGCCTAGACTATTCGTCAAGCGACGGACACACTATATATGACTATATATGCTCCAACATTGACATTAATGTACTAAGGTTCCTATGAATCCAAAGAGTCCAAGAAGGATGTGCTAAAACGGAACTTTGAAAACTTCACTTATATTATTGGTGAGAACTTAAGCCAAAAATACTTCAGATACATGGACTTAATCGTATCTCTTCAGTCCATTGGAGTGACTCTGGAGAAGAGAGACATAGTAAGAAAGTTCATGAGTGCACTTCTTCATGAATGAACTTTCTATTATGTCTCTATCAAGATAACTGAGAATCTGAACACACTCACCATGATTGAACTATATGGGATCCTTGATGGATACCGTATAGAGATGGAGACTTAGAAGCCATCAGATAAATAGAAGCTCAAACTCTTCTGTCAGTAATGCTCTACATATTACTGAAGGATCAAGAGCTCCCCAGCCCCAGATGGACCTGAACTATAATCAACAACCATCATACTCCTTTGGGCCTTATATCACATTTCCTGAGACTCCCAGGTCTCAATAAGCATAACAAAATCCTTTCCAGGATACTTGTGCTTTTGTTTCAAAAAATGAACACTCTGGCTATTTTCAATTCTGTTTTGATGATCTAGAGTGTTTAGCCTAAAGATGTAGAATACATGAAAATTGATCAACAGATGGCTCTTTTAACCTACAGAGTAAAGAAGTTCTTTAAGAGAACTGGAAGACAATTTTCCCAGAACCCAACTAATGGCAAGTTTGGGTTTGATAAATCAAAGGTGAAGTGCTACATCCGTAACCAAACTGGTCATTTTGCAAGGGAATGCAAAGATCCTAGATCAAATCCTAGAGCAGCTCAAGCCTCCCAACATCATGCTACCCCAAAGGCTGCAATTAAGCCAACTGAGAAGCAAACTGCAGTTGTTGGTCAAAAGGTTGATTGGAGCTTCATGGTGCAAGAGTCACCCCTGCTAAAGCTCTCATGGCTGGAACTGATGATACCAAGGTATATGAACATCTCTGTATCTGGCCTGTATAGCTAAGGTTAAATGTATCAGGACTATAACATAGAAATCAAGTCTGATTTTGAGTCCTTAAACATACTAAAATCTGATTTTAAGAAAGCAGAATCTGACTATAAATTCAAAATTAAAGAGTTAGAGAAAACTATATCTTCTTTAAAACATGAACACTCAAACTACAGGGCTTAAATAAAAGACCTAGTCTTTAAGTTGATTAAGGCTTAAGACCAGTTAGTAATAGCTTAGGCAAAAGCAAAGAAGTATGTTATTCAAGAGCATAACTTTAACACCATTCTTGCATCATCCTCCCACTCAGAAACATGCTATCAAAATAAGAGTGGATTGGGAACCAATGAAACTGCTTCACCACACTATTATGTGTCTATAAGACGGCCAAGATGTGGTACTAATGAGCAAGAGGTTCCAATTGTTGACCCATCATATAATGAGTAGAAGAATGATGTAATAATGGTAACCATCACAGTGAAGGATAAGGTAGAAAACCTCATCCACACAGCTGATGATGAACCTCTAACCAAAGATAGAAAGAATAAGATTAGAGCATCAAGAAAAACTAGTAAGAAGGTGGCTGAGTCTAAAATGAAAATAGACCTAAAGCAAAAGGGTGTATTTATCTCAGTTGGATTCTAAGTGGCTGGAAACTCTGATTCAGGAAAGGAGTATAATACCAGTACTCCTATCCAGGTGAAGAATTAGAAGTTGAAAGGAAAGGCTATTGAAGAAGACAAGAAGTGCAAGAAACATCAGCCCACATTCCCTATCAAAGTTAACATTGATTGCATAATCTGTGGGTTGCATAACCACATGGCCAAAGATTATTACTTAATCCAGCAAGCACTCATTATGCAAACAATATTAATAAAGAAGGAGTCGAGGAAGGCTTCCCATTTGGACCTTATTATATGGTTCAAGTGTTAAAGAAAGGAAAGCTTATTTCCGAAGCCAAGTTACTTTCGGAAGAAACTCATTCTTTCAAAAGGAAAATAGCTTCGAAAAACAAGCCCAAGAACAAAAAAGAAACCAAAAACATTGATCAACCACATGATGTAATGGAAGATCAGACAAGATGTTGTAGCCCAAGCCTCTTCTTCACAAGCCATAATTGAACCCCATGCATACATTTTGGTTCAATTATGTCATCGACATTGGAAAAGCCCAAGACCAGTAAGGTCTGGGCTTCCAATAGTAACTAATCATTTCACCTTTTGTGTAGGGACATCCACATGACAAGAATGGAAACATTTGGATGCTCCAAGCACATGACAGGGAACAGATCTCTCCTATAACAATTTCAATATTTTGATAGAGTTCCTTTTCAATTTGGAGGTGAACCCGGATGATACATTTCTCATAGAGGTAGTGTATCCAATGGTAAGTTAAAAGTGAACAAAGTACACTTTGTCAAACAGCTTGAACATAATCTTTTAAATGTTTCTCAGTTCTATGATCAAAAGCACCAAATGCTCTTAACCGAACATGAGTGCATAATCCTTAAACCCAGGATGAAAATTCCTCAGGAATTGGTGCTTCTTAGATCTCCCAGGAGAGAGGATATATACAAGCTGGATATGAACAATGCTTCCCCACTAGGTGAAGTATCATGCTTTTTTCCAAAGCTGATTGTGATGAGTCAACTCTTTAGCATAAAAGAATGTGTCATGTTAATTTTAAAACCATGAGTAAGCTGGTTAAAAATAACTTGGTACATGTTGTGCCTGAAAAGGAGTTTTTCTTTAAAGACAACTATGTTGCTTGTCTCAAAGGGAAACAACATAAGGCATCCCACAAATCCAAAGAAGTTAATTCCATCACTACTCCATTACACTTATTGCACATGGATCTATTTGGTCCCACAAATATAATGAGCATTGGAAGGAAATCATATTGCCTTGTGATAGTAGATGATTTTACAAGATTCACATGGATATTTTTTTAAGAAATAAAGATGAAACTGCTGAAATGTTAAAACCTTTTATTCTTAAAATAGAAAATCAAATTGATCATAAGGTAAAAACTATTAGAAGTGATCAATGTACTGAGTTTAAGAATCAAGTTCTTAACTCATTATATAACTCAAAAGGGATTACTAGACAATACAGTTCCCCTAGAACTTCTCAATAGAATGGTGTTATTAAGAGGAGGAACATGACACTTATTAAGGCTGCAAGAACCATATTAGCTGATTCAAAGCTGCCTTAACTTTCTAATAGAGGCATTCAGCACTACATGTTATGTGCAGAACAAGGTTCTCATTATCAAGCCCTATGGAAAAAACCCTTATGAGATATGGAACAAGAGGCCACCATTCATTGGCTTTCTAAGGTCTTTTGCCAGTTGGTGTACCATACTTAACACAAAAGACAATTTAGCAAAATTTGCTGACAAGTCGGATGATACTATCTTTGTTGGATATTCCTCAAAATCTATAGCCTATAGAGTACATAATATTAAGAATCAACAATTTAAGGAATCATCCAATATTATTGTAAATGAGCACCCTCCTTCTGTTAAGGGGAATGGCCCTGACCATATCTTTGACTTAGAATTGTTTCCTAACTATTCTAAACCATCTTGTGAGAATGTTTCAGCAACAGAAACTCAAAATGACTCCTTTAATGATTAGCTATTTGAGTTACCCAGACCTATTTCAATTTCTCCAAGAAGACATAATGAGCAAGCTCCTACAACTGCAAACCCTGAAAGCTTGAACATCATAGGAATAGTGGAGCTTTAACAAGTTGTCAGTCAGTTGAGCCTTAGAACTCATTAGCTGAAAACTCTAACTCTCAACACCAAGCTGATGAAGATAGTAATCTAGAGGAATAGGCAACTGTTAATACTACTTCATAGTAAAACACCATTGATGTTGTCACTCATTCATTCAATCAGTGTTCATTGAATGAGTGTAAGACATCAACTTGAACCAATGTTCATAATACTGAACAAAACTTTTCAAACTTGGATCTATCTATGCAACTAGATGTAATTCCATGACTCAGGATTGACAACCCTCATCCAGCTGAAAACATTGTTGGGGATGTCTCAGAAGGTGTGAGAACAAGAAGTCATGCCCATAATAGGAATGTCTGCTTGTACTCATGCTTTCTCTCCCAAATGGAACCCAAAAAGGTGGAAGAAGCTCTCAAGGACAACAATTGGGTTAAAAAAATGAAAGAGGAGTTACTTTAATTCAAAAAACAAAAGGTGTGGAACTTATGTCCACTGCCACCTGGTCAAGTCCCTATTGGCACAAAGTGGGTGTTTAGGAAACAAAGAGATGATAGAGGTTTGATAATCAAGAACAAGGCCAGACTTGTTGTTCAAGGATACACACAAAAGGAAAGGATAGATTACACTGATGTGTTTGCACCCGTTGCAACATTTGAGGCTATGAGAATCTTCCTAGCTTTTGTAATATCCAAGAACTTTGCAGTCTATCAACTTGATGTCAACTATGCATTTCTATAGAGGGATATTGATAGAGAAATCTATGTGTGTCAGCCACCTGGATTTGAAGACCCACAGCACCCCAACTATGTGTGCAAACTGGATAAAGCTCTTTATGGGCTGTACCAAGTACCTAAGCTGTGGTATGAGACACTGTCTTAGTTTCTCCTAAAAAATGGCTACACCAGAGGCACCATAGATAAGACATTATTCATAAAGAAGTCTAGGAAAGATATGTTGTTAGTACAAGTCTATGTTGATGATATCATATTTGGTTCTTCAAATGACCAAATGTGCAAAGACTTTAAAAGCATCATAAAAAGGGAGTTTGAGATGAGTTTCATAGGAAAGATGGATTTCTTCCTTGTAATTCAAGTGAAGCAGATGAATGAAGGGTTCTTCATTAATTAGTCTAAGTATGTCAAAGACATCTTAGAAAGATTTGAGATGAAAGATTGTAAGCCAGCCAAGATGCCAATACAAAAAAATCACAATTTTTGCCCTGATTCTGAGCTGGAGGATACGGATTAGTATCACTACAGGGCAATCATTGGATCTCTAATGTATCTTACTATAAGTAGACTTGATATCATGTTTGCAATCTGCATCTATGCAAGATATCAGGCTGCTCCTAAGGTGCCTCACCTAATTGCTGTAAAGAGAACCCTTAGATACCTTGAAGGGGCTCCCAAATTGGGTCTTTGGTATCCTAAGAACAAGAATTTCAACCTTTATGAATACACTAAAAGTGATTACGATGGCTATAATATTAACAAGAAATCCACATCCGGAGGATGTCAATTTCTTGGTGGAAATGCAAGAAGCAATCATGTGTCTCTACATGAACTGCTGATGTTGAATACATTGCTACTGTAAGCTGCTGTGCTCAACTGCTGTGGATTCAGAATTAGATGTTAGACTATGGTTTCAACATCATGGAGACTCCTATCCACAAAACAAGAGTGCCATTTCTATCACTAAAAATCTAGTCAAGCGCTCCAAGACAAAAATATAGACATTAGGTGTCATTTCATTCGAGATATAAATAAAAAAAAACTGATCAAACTAGTCAAAGTTGATTCAAATGAACAATATACTGATTTTTTCACCAAAGCCTTTGATGAACAAAGATTTAAGTATTTAATTACGGCTATTGGGATGATTAAGGCCCTGTTTGGTTGGGTCTGACCAGACCCGGTCAGACATTCACGTCTGACTCGGTCAGATCTGGGGTGTTTGGTTGTTGCCTCTTATCAAAGAAAAGGTCTGACCGAAGCTCCTACCCGATCAGACCTCAACCATAATCTGACCCGTGGTCAGACGTGAAGGTGGAGTGAGGGCGGTGGTGCTTGCGGTGGTGCTTGTGGTGGTGGTCTGTGAAGATCTGTGGTGGTCGGCGACGGGCGGTGGTTCAGATCTACGGTGGTTGGCGACGGGCGGTGGTGATTGCGGTGGTGCTTGCGGTGGTGGTCGGCAACGTGCGGTGGTGCTTGTGGTGGTTCAGATCTGTGGTCGGCGGTGGTGCTTGCGGTGGTGGTCGGCGACGTGCGGTGGTGCTTGCGGTGGTTCAGATCTGTGGTCGGCGGTGGTGGTTCAGATCTGTGTGGTGGTGGCGTGCGGTGGTGGTCGGCCGGAGATGAGGAATGGGGGAGAATTTTAGTATTTTGGGTTTTTTAAGAGATGAGGATGGATTTTTTTAAGAGGAATGGGGGAACAATTTATGTGAGTGCGGTGATGGTCACCCACAGACCATAATTTATGTAAATTTTGGGTTTTTTAAGAGAATTTGAGTTATTTGGGTTTATATTATACCAAACACACTTATTGGTTCAGACCTCTTACTGGTTCAGACCTCTTACTGGTTCAGACCCTCTTATTCATTCAGCACTTATTCAATCAGATATTGCCAAACAGCCCCTAACATTGACTAATCAATCTATTTTGAAATACTTCTGAAATATGTCTTATCTAAATTGTCTATTTACAATCCAATTCCTGTTACAAAAGGTTTTCTCCAAAATTTTCTAAGTATAAATTCTTCCAAATAGAAATTTACCCTTGGAAGAGATCTTTCTTATCTTCCGAAGGCAAATTTCTATGCATAAGTATTCTTTTCCGACGAGTTTTTATCCTAGAAAGAATATTTGATCACAGATCAAATTTCCTTCCGAAGGCTACTAACTTCTTTGCTCGGAAGAACACTTTACTCTTAAAGGCAAATCTGTCTTCAAGACATACTTTGCTTCGGAAGGAAAAGTGGCTTCGGAAGACAATCAGGAAAGAGACATACAAGTGTTCTCTCGGAAGAAATTTTACTCTCGGAAGCAACTTTACTCTCGGAAGAAAACTTTATTGTGTTACAGAAATCTTTAGGCCCCTTTTTGTAAAAAGTAAGATTTTATTGATGACTGTTAGAATATTTTAAAAGGTCTTTCTTACCGCCTCTGTCAAATTTAAAACTCAAAACATCCTTTCACCTTATCGGTTTGGCTTTTTAACCATTGTTTAAATATTTTCGACTTTCTTTCTTTACTTTCTTTACCAAAGTAAAAGCCCTAAAATTTTTATTGTCTTCCTCACTACTCTCAAATTACTACCCTCAAACTCCTTCAAACCGAATCTTCACCAAAACAATGGCATTGAATCCCCAGCATAATCAAGTCCCCATCCTTGACTCTTCCAGGGATGCCAATTTTGCCCCAATCATCCAATTCCTAAACCAATCGGCATACTTCACTGCTCTTACCGTTAACCCCACTATCTACATAAACCATATAGCCGATTTTTAGGCAAATAGTCCAAATGAAATGCTCATCGGTCAAAGGGTTATTCATTCAAGAGTATGCGGACAGTAGATTACAATCAGTGAAACTACTATCAGGGAGCATCTGGAGCTTCATGATGTGGGTGCCCCCACTGAGTTCCCCAAACTAGATTTGGAAGACACCTATACCCAAATAGGATATGAAGGAGACGTCAGCAAGTCAACCGCCTAAAAGTTTAACTTCTCCTACAACTGTAAGTTCTTGCTGCACGTTATCCTGTATAGCTTGTCCAACTCAGGGGGATAGGATTAAATTTCATATGATCTGGGCTGCTGATGTGCTCCAAATTATACATATAAAACACATCAATTGCACATCAATTATTTTAGAAACTCTTACTGAAAATGATGATTGGTACTTAAATCGTTCATATTGTGTTTTTAGGTTTGGAAAACGCCAAGATGTACAAAAGGAGCTTAAAAAGGAAGAAATTGAAGAAAACCAAGCTCCGGAATTCAAACATGGGGCCGTGCCTCATGAGGCACGCCCCCATGCTCAGCCTGAAAACACACCCCCGTGCTAAATTCAACACACCCCTGTGTTTGTCAGTCCAACAGGACAAAAAGTACGGTTCCCCGACCCGAGGCACGGGGCCGTGCACCAGGAGGCACGGGGCCGTGCCCCACCACAAACACGGGGTCGTGCCCTATTGAACACAGGGTCGTGCCCGACAACATCTGAGCGTACAAGCCGACCAACTTTTACGTTCATTGTACTATCACGGGTCCGTGCCTTTTAGGCATGGGGCCGTGCTTAAACACTCCAGAAAGCCTATAAATAGGACTTCATTTATAACTTTGAGAGAAGTTTTGGGAGGTGAAGTACTGGTGTTCCTCTCGGGAACCCAGCCTTTGGAGGTCCTTAGAAGGTTTTGGAGGTTCATTAAACACTTAGAAGAGGCTCGGGATCGTTTAACATCATCCATAGTGAATCACCGGATTGATTATTCTAATTTATCGATGATTTCATTACTATCTTCTATCTTTGTTGTTAGGTTCAAGCTCATTTTGAGCTAAACTTCATTTGTTATCATAATTTAGTAAAACCTTTTGTAATTGTGATGAACTAATGGTGTGATTTATATTATGTTAATGTTATGGTGGTCTTGGGAAAACTTTCGATGGGTAGCACCTACATTTGAATGGGAAGTTATAAACTTATGATTTGTAATTGTGATTGTCATACACGGTTGAAAAACGTATGATCAACTTTTATTCATAAGAAATCTATGGCTAATTAACTAGAGATGGTTATTAGAAATCATATCACCTTAACTTTCTGATTATTTACGGGTTCCATTTTATTAGTCTGAGAAACCTACAGTAATAGTTATGGTTTCTAAAATTAATGGTATGTTGGAAAGGAACTTGATCAACTCTCTTCTTACATTAAGTTATGTTTTCAGAAATAGTATGTAGAAAAGGACACAAAGATTTACCTACATTACTAGCGCTTTGACCTAAGCAGCAAATCTCAACTTGACGTGATCCTAGTCACTACGGAGCGGATAGACGAGAAATCATGCTAGCTCACATTTATAAACATTAACATAATTACTTTAATCAATATCTTTAATCACACCACCAATTCATCACAGTTGCATAAGTGTAATCTAAATTAGGATAACAGCTCTACTTCACTGAAAGAATCACCAAAATCTCATCTATCTTTATCTATCTTTATTTATTGTTATTTTGTTTAACTTATCATTTTCTAAATCAAAATTAATAGTCAATTATGAGGGTTGTTGAGTAGGCTTAGTGTGTTCACGGATTAATACTCGGTTCTTACCAACACTATATTACCTCACGATAGGTACACTTGCCTTTTGTTTGTGTAGTTAGTATTAGTAATAACCATTAAAAATGGAATTTCTGCGAAAACCTTTATCAAAATATATATACTATCCGCACACATCAAGTTTTTGGATCCGTAGCCGGGGACACATAGTAGTTTGAAAGGCAATCCAAATTTTTGACTATTTTGTTTTACTTCAAAAAAAATTAAAATAATTATTAAAAAAGGGAAGAAGTCGATTCACATAATGTTATCAAGGTTGAAAACAATAAGGGACTAAGCTTCAAAGTTAATGGTCATCGGTTAATGGCCAAATCGATATACCAACTAAGATTTTCTCGGAGGTGATAAACCTCCACCTCATTAAAAACTAAGTGTGGGGAAGGGTCTAGCCAAGGACCTGTAACCAAACATGGATCTATGTTACTTTCAGTCTGTTTATTTTTATTTTGTGTGCTTAGGACTTCAACTTTCTGCTTAAATAAATTGATAATGTTTTAGATCCCGATGTATTCTTTTGAGCTCATTCAAGGCGGTTGTGGAAAAACGACCGCACGCATTTGACTCATCATTTTAGGGGAGTTTTCATTTGCCTTTCTCTACTTAATATTTATTGTTAATCACATTGAGGGCAATGTGAAGTTTAAGTGTGGGGAAGGGTATCTATGCTTGATACTTTGCTTATAAATAGGTCCAAGTTATAATTAAATCTTTTGCAAAAGTCACTCTAGTTTTAATGTTTGTGGCAACACACAGGAAACATGAAACAATTTTGATAAAACAGAATTTAAATATACGTTTTCGAGAAATAAATAAGCAAATAAAGCAAACCCAAATAACCTTAAAAATGGTTTTTGTGATATCCTGAAAAGCAAAACGAGTTGGTAAAATATTCAAACATGTAAAATGAAACACTTATACACAATTTCATCCTATGCGTGAGCTTATTTTAAGCCTTAAACAAGCTTTTGCATTTATGTATTTTGCTTTCATTATAGATATATTGAGGGTGCCTTATGTTGCATGTGAATTAGAACTTGATTTGTGTATATATTTCAAAACCTTATAAGTATTTCTTACATAAAAAGGATTTAGACAATTAGAAAAACCCAAAATTCGAGCCTTTACCATTTTCAAATATCCTTACCCACGTATCCCTAGTTAGCCCCGTCGAGCTTAAAACGTTTCATTTTCCATTACCCAAACCACTAAGCCACTAAACCAAAAAAAGGCTTCAAACAAAACCCTTTCGTTAAAGACATGTTTTGGCTTATTTCAAAAACAAAAAAAAGAAAAAAGGAAAGAATAAAAGAAGAAGAAAGAAGAAAACTAGTTCCGTCATTTGTGGTATTTCAAAATATATGATCAAGAAAGGAAAAAATGATATGAAAAATTCCTAACCTGTGGAGAATTTGTTTCACGAAGGAAAATGAAGCAAAAACCAAACCAAATCCAAGAATTCGAATCCAAATCCATTGGGTGCTTTTAGGCTCCAAGCCGAACGACCCTAAAAAAAGATAGCTACGTATACCTTCGGGTTAAGGGAGGTGCAGTTTTTGAAAATGCAATACGGTCTTAACAATCTGACCATAAACGAGTCCTCGAGTTTGTATATCTCTTGCAGCTTGAGTATGTATGGGGAAACCCTTTTATTACTTTCATGTTAGTTTATATCAATCAAATAAGCCAAGATCATCGTCTTTAGCATTTAGCCACTTTTTCCCCAAATAATCCATACCCTAAACCTAAGCCAAGTTACAACCTATCAAAGACCTAATGATTTATGCAAGTAAATACCTAACATAGGTGGAGATTTGATCCCTTACCCAGCATATGATTTCACACGTATTCATACTAGGCAATTGAGCGTACTAGTCGTACTTCATCTTATGTATGATTCATATATATATATATATATATATATATATATATATATATATACATTTATATATACATATATATATATATACATATATATATATATATATATAGCCGAGTGTGAGTGCACCTTGTGAGAAGTGTGAAGTTATACATGTTAAAAATATTTACAAACCGTTCTATTGTTTGAAAGAATATCATTCCACATGTGCTTAACTGTGTATATTTGGGTAAACCAAGTTTACTTGTATAGTTCTCGAAAAACATATTTATATCTTGAGTTATTTGGTTTTTGGTGGTGTTGCTATTTTGAGTGATTTTGCTTGAGGACAAACAAAGTTTAAGTGTGGGGATATTTAATGTGCTCCAAATTATACATATAAAACACATCTATTGCACATCAATTATCTTAGAAACTCTTACTGAATATGATGATTTGGTACTTAAATCGTTCATATTGTGTTTTCAGGCTTGGAAAAGGCAAGATGTACAAAAGGAGCTTAAAAAGAAAGAAATTGAAGAATAACAAGCTCCAGAATTCAAGCATGGGGCCGTGCCTCATGAGGCACGCCCCCATGCTCAGCCTGAAACACACCCCCGTGCTAAATTCAACACACCCCCGTGTTTGTCAGTCCGATAGGACAAAAAGTACGATTCCCCGACCCGAGGCACAGGGGCGTGCCCAGGAGGCACAGGGTCGTGCCCCACCACATACATGGGGTCGTGCCCCATTGAATACAGGTCGTGCCCGACAACATCTGAGCGTACAAGCCGACCAACTTTTACGTACATTGTACTATCACGGGGTCGTGCCTTTTAGGCACGGGGCCGTGCTTAAACACTCCAGAAAGCCTATAAATAGGACTTCATTTGCAACTTTGAGAGAAGTTTTTGGGAGGTGAAGTGCTGGTGTTCCCTCTTGGGAACCCAGCCTTTGGAGGTCCTTAGAAGGTTTTGGAGGTTCATTCAACACTTAGAAGAAGCTCGGGATCATTTAACATCATCCATAGTGAATCACCGGTTGATTGTTCTAATTTATCGATGATTTCATTACTATCTTCTATCTTTGTTGTTAGGTTCAAGCTCATTATGAGCTAAACTTCATTTGTTATCGTAATTTAGTAAAATGTTATGTAATTTGTGATGAGCTAATGGTGTGATTTATATTATGTTAATGTTATGGTGGTCTTGAGAAAACTTTCGATGGGTAGCACCTACATTTGAATGGGAAGTTATAAACTTATGATTTGTAATTGTGATTATCATACACGGTTGAAAAACGTATGATCAACTTTTATTCATAACAAATCTATGGCTAATTAACTAGAGATGGTTATTAGAAATCATATCACCTTAACTTTCTCATTATTTACGGGTTCCCTTTTATTAGTCTGAGAAATCTACAGTAATTGTTATGGTTTTCTAAAATTAATGGTATGTTGGAAAGGAACTTGATCAACTCTCTTCTTACATTAAGTTATGTTTTCAGAAATCATATGTCAAAAAGGACACAAAAGATTTACCTACATTACTAGGGCTTTGACCTAAGCAGTAAATATCAACTTGACGTGGTCCTAGTCACTACGGAGCGGATAGACGAGAAATCACGCTAGCTCACATTTATAAACATTAACATAATTACTTTAATCAATATCTTTAATCACACCACCAATTCATCACAGTTGCATAAGTGTAATCTAAATTAGGATAATAGCCCTACTTCACTGAAAGAATCACCAAAAGTCTCAATCTATCTTTATCTATCTTTATTTATTGTTATTTTGTTTAACTTATTATTTTCTAAATCAAAATTAATAGTCAATTATGAGGGTTGCTGAGTAGGCTTAGTGTGTCCACGGATTGATACTTGGTTCTTACCAACATTATATTACCTCACGATAGGTACACTTGCCTTTTGTGTGTGTAGTTAGTATTAGTAATAACCATTTAAACTGAATTTGTGTGAAAAACCTTTATCAAAATATATATACTATTCGCACGCATCAGCTGCCTAGTCCATGGGTTGGTAAAAGGCCTCAGATACAACTACTCTAGATTTGTGCTGAATAACTGAGAGGTAATCTCACTAGGAACACATTTTACATGTATCCTAGGTATATCCATCACATAATTAATAGTGAGTTGGATCAGGACAAGCTAGAATATGAAGATGTTCTAGTTGTTCCCTAAATGAGGATGGGTATCTTCAAGAAGCTAAAGAAGATATCCACCAATTTCACCAGAAGGTTCACTAACCTCTTTCCGAGTATGCTTGAGCCAATGGCTCCTGGTGACATCCCTGTAGACCTACCAGGTGATGGACCCACACCAAACACACCACTTCATGCCAATCCACCCACCCTATAAAGATCACCTACTAAAGACGCCCCAAATGAACCCTTGTTTAATCTACTCTGATTGAACAAGTCCCCTATATTCAAACCAAGAAGGCTAAAGTAGAACAAAGGGCTCCCACTCAGCCAGAAGACCTGCCATCCTCAACAATTAACCTCAATATCAGTGTTGAGTCTCCTCAGTATCAACTTGATGAGCCTATAGCCCAAGCCTCAAGCCCTCAAGGTGAGTCTCAACACTCCCTTAAGCAGTCAAAAAGGGACACCCATATCATTGGCTTAATGTCACTAGATGTGACCAAGTTCCCGGGTTATTAGATATAACTTCCATATCCTTCACTGACCTATTAACCCAATATGATGAGGATCTTATGTTCTATCAAGGCCATGATATTGATCTACTACACCACTCTCCAGATCAACTGAGCCATAGGAAACCTCTGATTTCTAGCCCACATCAGTTAAGCCAAACTGAGGTGAGTCCCATAGCTGTGGAGGGGACTCATGTAGGCTCAGCTGCCACTACTCAGAGTGTCTTATTGACCTCAAAGGATAATGGTAACATAACTGAGACTGAGTCTACGTCAACCTTACTTATTGATATCTCTGAAAGGGGTATCAACACGCAAGGGAAACTAGGGTGCCAAAAAACCACATCCGGTGATGAAGATAAACATACTAGGTATGTTATCTCTTTAAAAGAAGATGAGGGAAGACTACAACTCACCATTTGGTACCTGCTTTCTAAAGTTTCAAACCTTGAATTCAAGGTTAGAACCTTAGAGAATAGGTCTGCCACTCAGTAACTTGAGATTGAAAATCTCAAGGCCAAACTAGCTGAGACACAGATTGAGAAGTCTGTTAGGCATGTACCTATTCAGGTTTCTTAAGTTCTTTCTCTAGCTCATCTACTTCTTAAGATGATGCTACCAAATAGCGGAGAATATATAGAGACAAAGTCATGAGGAACCTACCTTGGCTATTTCAACTCCATCTTAAATCTATTCCATACAACAATACTCTATAATTCTCTTCCCTCAGCCACCTTCCATATCCGTTTAAGTGGACCCTAGGATGCTTGTTGATCTTCACAGATTCTTAACAAAGTATCTCATAAACTCCTCACTTGAACAGCCCTCACCTGATGTAGCCATATCCTACTTTGGAGTTGAAAAGCTTCAAAGGTTGAATGCACCACCTACCACTGAGAAAGAAGTTGGTCAACCTAAGGTCCCTATTGAACATGAGATTGAATTCTAAGGGGAAATAATGACTCATGACCCAGCAACTGAATCAGTTAGGACAGGTGGTGATATTCCAATATCTACCAAAGCATAAATTCAGGCTGCGAAAGGGATCACGGAACTATCATCTTTGTCTGATGATCTGCTTATCATAGAGGCTATCCTTGATCTAACCTCGGAGGTAAACAATAAGGACTTCCTAGAAATCCCTCTCTCTCCAACACCACAAGTTCAACCCTACTCTTCCCAACCTGAATCATCCAAGCTAGAATCTCCAAAGGCTGAATCTTCCTTAGATCCTAAAAGAAAAGGGAATATGACTACTGAAGATATTCTTGAAGAGGAAAGGTTGGAGAAGCTAAAAAGGAAAGGTAGACTCGACACAGGGAAATTGCTGGCTGCAAGCAGCAAGGCAGCAGCAGCAGCTCAAGATTTATCAACAATAGAAGAAGAGTGGAAGTGATAGACAACCTAATCAATTTGGGAGTGGACAATGAACAGATGCTCCTACTCCCACTTTATGAGCTTGTGAAACTGGAGAAGGCAACCTTATGTAACACCCGTATTTTTAGCAAGGAATGAAAGAATAAAAGAAAAAGAAAGAAAAGGAAAGAAAATAAAATTCAACTAAAAAGGAGGGACCAAAAGTGCCAAATGGGCAAAGATTATATTTATTTTGTACAAAAAGGGAGGCATGGCCGCCCATGTTGCCTGCATTTCCTATCATTTGATATTTTAGAGAGAGAAAGCACAAAAGCAGAGAAAACTTTCGGATTTTGAAGAACAAGAAGAAGAGTTCGATTTTTAGGATTCCTAGGTGTTAGAACCTTTTGAACAGCTCGGGTGAAGGGTGTAAATTCGAAGAAACAATGAAGGTGAGTTTCTAGACCCCTTTTTTACCTGTTTTAAACGTTTTGGGGCTGGAAAATGCATGTATATATGTTTTTATGAATTTGGGTATAATACCCGTATGATATGAATGTATGTATGTTTATGTTTATGATAAGTTTATGCCTGGAAACCATGTGTGCATGCTTAGAACTAGGCATTTGATGTGTGGGTATTTGGAATATGAATTAGATACATGTCCAGGTTGCTAATACGTCCAACAGGGTGGTTGTATGACCAAATAATTTTTCTAAGTGTGTTGAAGAGTCCAATAGTGCTCATACGCCCAACAGGGTGGTCGTATGACCAGATGATTATTCTAAGTGTAGGGTGAAGAGTCCAATAGTGCTCATACGCCCAACAGGGTGGTCGTATGACCAGATGATTATTCTAAGTGTAGGGTGAAGAGTCCAATAGTGCTCATACGCCCAACAGGGGTCGTATGACCAGAGAAAATTTTCTAAGTGTAAGCTCAAAAGTCCAACAGGGCTAAAACGAACAACAGGGGTCATACGCCCAGCAGTGCTCATACGCCCAAGGGGCTTACGCCCAACAGGGCTCAAACGTCCAGAACACTTAGAATTTTTACAGAAATTTCCTGCAAATCTGAAGTTCGAGGTTTTGACCAGGGTTGACTAGGGTTAATAAATGATGATGTTTTAGGCATGTAATGATGATTAATGATTAACCCTTATTAAGGTTACTGATATTACTATCAGTATTCTATTATTGCTAACATATTATTATTTAATATTGTTAAGTATGAGATGACGCCCAAAATACTTAGACTTTTTAACATACTTCCCTTGGAGTTTGTGCAGTAGGGTTTCACCTGACTGTTGACTAGGACGTTATTGAATGTGAGTGATGATGCTATGTATGATTACGTATGTATGATGCTAAGTATGATGATGAATGTATGATGATGAATGTATGATGAGTATGTAATTGTGTATGCTTATCTTTCCGAAACTTTACGAATAACGAGAATGAATTAATGAAGTATTATGTAACGTAAAGTGAAAGATAATGAAAGAGGAACATGATGATGAATGCATGTATTAACGAATGAACGAAAAGAAGAATGATGATGAATACATGCATTATGAACGAACGAATTATGTCTTGCAAGATACTTGGTTGGTCCTTCTCTGTGATTGACCATGGTCATGGTCCTCTACCGCTTACCTCTAGTACCGTGGCATACGTTTGTTGTTCATATGTTGACTTCGGCCCGGTAGCTAATAACGATCGGGGTGTACATATGGTATTGGTACAATTTTCAATGTCATTCGACCACAGTAATCATAGCCAAGTGCTATGAAGTGGGGTAAAGCCTGACAGAATCCATACGAGAAGTTAAAGATAACGATGTATAACGAATGATGAAGATAATAACGAATATTATCTCTGTGTAAGTATGATGTATGAACGCATGCACGAAAGGATACTTTTAAATAAGTAAAAGTATGTTTTATTATAAAACTAGAACTCACTCAGCAACGCTGACTTTTATGTGTTTTCCAGTTGGCAGGTAGTGTTGCTGAGGATGGCACGAGGCGGCTACTCAGCTCTTTTGGGGATGGCATTCTTTTGTTAATGTTTTGTATTGTAATGCAAACAAACGATATTTTTGAATGTGTGTTGTATTACTTTGCAAAAGCATTTATAGTAAATTCAAAGTTTCCGCTGCATGGTTTTTATTAAGTTATAATAAATGTATGTTTTATGGGTGATGACGACCAACTGTGAGGTCCCGGAATGGGGCTTACACCTTGCTACAAAAGGAGAAAGAGGAAAGCAAGGTTGGCCGAAGAGGAGGAGAAGAGGAAAAGGAAGGAATAGGTTGAGCAAAGGAAGAGGCCAAAGAGGATAACCTTCCTATGCTCTAGGGGATATTCTCAGGAGGAGTTGACTCCTCATGAAAATAAAATGGTCTTGTTCCTCTTTAACAAGAACAAAGATCAGATCAATAAGGAGAGGAAGAAGGCTGCTAGAGAAAAGTTGAAGGAGAAGAAGAAGGATGAGGAGGAGGCCCAACTTGTAGCTGCCAAAAAGGTGAGAGACAAAGCCTGGATGAAGACTTATCTCAGGGCCCATGACTTCACTGGCAGGCAAGTAGGTCTCATGTCTGAGAAGACCCTACAGCGACATGTCAGTGATATCAAAGTTGACATTCGCTTAGGAAGAAGGAAGGAGATATATCAAAATCAAGGTATACAGAGGATGGTACCCAAACCTACTCCCAAACAACAACCAACAAAACTTGACCCTACACCTCTTCCCTTCCTTATCAAAACTAAACCCATTACCGAACATTACACTCCTGAACCTACACCATCAGCCTTACCTCCACCCTCATCCACTGCCTCTCAACAACCACCACCACTACTCATCCTAAAACCCTAAATACAACCCAAAAACCAACCATTACCCAAGCCATCCTCTAAACAATCTAAGCCTCTGACCTTAGAGGAATTTAAGGAGATCAAGAGGAAGCTCATTAACTACATAACATTAGGCGACATCTCTTGTGAGAAAAAGTCCATAAGACTGAGTTACATTGATGGCTCTTCCTGTTCTCTCATAAAAGATGCATTCCTTGATCTGCCCAGGGGAACACTGGACCAAGCTCTTTAACTCTTGGCTACAAACTCAGACTCCCTCAAGGAAGAAGAGAAGAAACTGAGAAGAAGACTGGTGACTCTACTGGACACCTGAAAAGGGGACAAACTGCCAACCATGCCCCTCACTACTAGGAGGAAAATATCCAGTGGAGGTTTGATGAACCCTCTCACAACTTTGTTGTGGAAAGGGAGAATAGTGAGGTCAGCAGACTTGACACCATCTCTACTACACTCAAGCAGATTTGATATTGCTGAGTTAGAAGAGAAACCATTCTCCAATCCCTCTAACTCTCAAGTAGCTGCTTATATTAGAAATCACTTAAGCAGCCTTCATCTTGCTGAGCTGACCAAGAAAGCAAGAACTGAAGAGGAGTTGAAATTGAGAAAGGAAGAAGGACAAGATGCCACTCAAGGCCCTACTTCAGATTCTTAGTTAGATGGGAATTTGATTATAATTCCTATCAATAAACTCTTTTTAGAGGGTCATAACAAAGCGTACATGTCATTCATAGCAATAGATTGCATCTCCTCTCTATGAATGACTTGTACAAACTTCTTAGAACCACTTCAGGAAAGAACAAGGACACTGATAAATACCTCCTTTCCTTGGTGCTGAAAGTTTTGAGAAAGATAAGGGAGTGAATTTTTAGTAGCATCAGCCTAGGGGGAGTTTGTTGGATCAAATGAGGCTGGTGCAACTAAAACTACACTTAGAAGGTTTTATGTACAACTGAACATAGACTTTTGAAGACAAAGATGCACTTCCAAAGCTATGTTAAAGATCTTCCAAAGCATAAGAATGAAGAACTTCCAAAGGAAGAACCTAGTCTTCCGAAACTAAGTAGTTCTTCTTCCAAAGTAAACACTTAGAAGATTCAAGACAAAGTATTCCGAAGAACAAAAGTTATAAAGACAAGCATAAGTCTCGTAAGAGTTGTCTCTTCAGAAGTATAAATGGTTTTGGAAGAACTTACTCTTCAAAGACATTTAACCTTCGGAAGAACTAACTATGAACCAGTGGACATAAGTTTGGCTTGACTGACACATGCTGCCAACTCTAATATGTTGCATGGCATTTTCCCACACGTATGTAGTTGACCATATTTTATTCTAATGTTCACCTTTTTCATTTAGTACAGTTACCAACTTTAGTTGGTAACAAAAGGTAAGTCATGGACATGTCATGACTACCTAATCTAGGATAGTATTTTATCTTAGATACCTTACCTCTAGCAATGTAGTATTTGTTTAGATGTAAGTTCCAGCTGGTTTTCTAAGTATAACCGCCTGTAGATATTAGTATATATAGTTTCTCTTTGTAACTCATTTAGCATGCTTTGTAAGAGTCTTGTAATACTGAGTTGAGAAGTAATATATACAAGTATCTTGAAAAACCAATTCTTGTGTTCATTAACTTAGTATATTATCATCAACTAAGCTAAAGATTCTGAATCATCAAACGAGTAAGACTTAGTGAGTTTGTGAGGAAAATATTATGTTGAGAGACAAACACCGATCCTACAGTAGTCATCAGACCTGAGTACGCAATGGCTCTTGTCTGTTAGTGCCATGTTAGCTAGCGTGTCCATCTACTAAGATTCAACCAATAAGATATAAATAAGGGCTCATATAACATAGGTAACACCTACAGACGCACATAATAAAGGTTGGCTTAACAATCCAAGTCTTTTAAAAGAATCCTTATAGTCGCACTTATCAATCCATACCAAGTAATAGTCAACTGCATAATGAGAGGACGTCTTTACCTAATGCTTTCTCAAGGTATGCACAGATGATGCCACATATACAATTCTCCAATAAAATATCATAATTAACACGTAAGGCAGGCTACAAAACAAACAGATAATGCACATAGAACATTCACAGGTATAATTGTACACACATAATCCTATTATGCATATTACATATGGCTACTTAGTTTATAGTCTAGGTCGAATAATCAACCTAATTCTCTATAACCAATCTATCACACCTCCACTAGTAGCGTAAACATGAGGATGCGATGAACAAGATCGTCATAACACATCGGGGGTTCTAAAAGAATATCTAAAGGAATTCACCGTCAATGAATCATGACGTACCCGACACAAAAGAACAAGTGTCAAAAACATCAATTCCATAATGTTATTTCATAAATGCACAAATAGTACAGAAGTTCCAAACTAGAACAACTAGTATAAGTTCAATCCAAATCAATTAAAATCTGATAATAACAAATTGTCCAAAACTATTATATTCCATACATCTAATGCTCTTGCAGGAGCGGTCTCGTCTAAAGTACACTGTCCAAGTACTTAAGTATTGTAACTTAAAATTACATGCTCAAAAAAGTCAACATTTGTTGGTGAGTTCACAAGTTTAAAGTAAAAATATGTTTTTAAAGTAAAAATATATTTTTAAAGTAAAAATATGTTGTCGTATAAGTCATGTACAAAATATGTGTGTGTTTGAGAACATAGAAGTTATAGAAACCAACTTAAGCTTATGACCAGTCCAAGTCCAAATAACTGGATTATATTCACCTAGGGCACGCATAGGTCACATCGGTCTCATCTGGCACACTAACAACAAGGGTGGAATGTCAAACCATTAGTACTAAGAAAATCTATCCATGACAGTCCAGTCCAACTCCAAAATAAGCATAGATACTCATGAATGGAATTTAAAGTCTATCTTATGACTCAAACCACACATGATAATCCAACCCAAGTCCAAAACAAATTAACATGGCACAGTCCAAACTTTATCTATGCTTTTCCCCCAAGTAAAATATATTAAAATAGGCCATGAATCTCAACTCGAGGTAGTACAGTCTAAAGTCCAAACCAAGCAAATCAAGTAATGAAAGATATGATAAACACAAAAGAATTACTAATGGTCAAGATGATCAATATGGGTGTAATTTTTGTCTCATGGCCTTTAATACCCATGAAGGTTAGTACTTAATGAAAACATAATTTATTTGATAGTACAAGTCCAAAGTAAAATTTAAACTCCAAGTCACGCCTCATTTGGGGTTTTAGTTATCGTCATATATTAAGTTATTAAAGTCCTTCGATGTAGATCTATTAGACCATATTAATTAAGTTAAAAGTATTATTTGCCCATATTTATAAAAGTCTTATAATTACTTTTTGAATACAACTCTCGCATGTATTAATTATTAATCCCAAATTTTAGTATTTAAAATCACAAAAAAAATTCAGATAGCGTACCAATCTTGCGTAAAATGTCTGGAGGTCGAAACTGTAATGAAACGTTACATAATAGGAGTCGTTTGAAAGATAAGACTCGAAAATAAATTCCAAAAAAGCAATCACATTAAATAGATAAAGTATGTGGGAGATATGACTCAACGAACATAGGCCAACATTTTGTTCGAATTTTATAGCAACTTTGACCTTCAGTTTTGTTTACTACGTTAGAGGACTCTCTGAACTTGTTTTTAGATAAACATTTTGATCCATTTGAGCTTAGTATGATCATGTACCAAATGTCCAATATGTTTCTAATAGCAAGTTGTTTAAAATTGTTTAAAATCCAAACTTTGACCTATGCATCCCAAAACCACATTTTTTTACTATTATTGGCCCGAGAACTGAATCAATGTTTATTCCATGAACCGTTTGACCTATAAGCTAAATTATACCACCAACTCGAGTAGTTAAGATTTTAATCTTTGGATTCGCGTTTTTAGACGATTGGCACATAGATTTAATCCCTAAAGCGTCTATTGATTCGAGGACAAATGTTAATGTTTTAATAAGAGATTATGAACACAAAATGTCCATTAAGATGAGATCTCATAAGTTTACAAATCCAATTCAACAAATCTAAAGAATATATGAAGATTAAAAACCATTGTTTTGACCTGCTTGATGAACCAATCCTAAAATGCACAATCCTTCACGATCCATTAAAATTATCAAGAAAAAGGTTATTATTAGATGATGATTTAGATTTTTGATAATGAAAATCATTAAGAACATGAACAACAGAAACTAAAATAATCAAAATAAATGATTTTCTTACCGGTAAAAGTGTAAATGATCAACACTTGACTAAAATCCAATCTGAACGAAGAAACAACACCAAAATCAATGTTAATGATGATAGATGAACAAGAAGAAACATAATGGCGGCTAGGATTTTCTCGAGAGAGAAAACTTGGAGAACAAGTAGAAAAGAAAAGAATGACAGAAAAATCAAACGGGAACCCCCCATTATGAGGGTTGTGGCCAGGGGGCCATGAATGGGCCTCCCGGGCCTTTTGCCCATCTTTTCCAATTCTAATTTTCACTTTTTTAAATTCTAATCGTTAATAATATTCTAACGAGCTATTATATGCTATATAAAATTAATTAATTAATAAATATTCAAAATTAAATTATTAAGTCTATTTAGTAGACCTTGGGCAAAGCCCACTGATATCTGATTTTTCTTGCGTTCCTAACATACAATATAGTTTTTATGTTTTCTAACTCTTTAGTCCAATTCTAAGCACGCAACCATCATGCTAAATCCAAATCGGTGAACGTCCATGTCACCATGTCCAAGGCCCACTATAACATGTTAAGCCCATAAGCATAGTTCCACATCTTAGCATGTCTACACGCATCTAATGTACTATTATCAGATCTAGCCAACATTAAGTCAACTTTCAAGTCAAAGTCCACATTTAGACCAAGCAAAAGTCAAACAGTCAAAGTCAAGAAGTCGAAGTCAATGATCAATGCACCTATTTCAATGACAGATGTCACAGTTTTGGTGGTCAAATAACTCAAGTTAGTATTAAAAATTAGGGCGTAGCCAACACCAAATTTTAACAAAACCTTAATTTATTTCTAACCATTAGACGGCCATTATAACTTTACTATGACCCCATCTTGTGTCTTTTACATCCTTACTCCTTGCGAGATTAGTATTCATATACACACATGTTTAATTTTATTCTTTGATACTTTTTCATTATATATTATTTTCTTCAACCAGTCTGTATTTAGTAAACCTATTTGAAAAAGGCCTTTAAACTTTTATCTCACTTATGGCCTTTGAAGTTAATGAGCCGACCCTGACTAGCGAGGTGACCATCCAAACCCATGCCGCACCCCGACCGATGGTAGAATCATTGAGGTGAATGAATTTGAATTGATTATTCATCGCACATAATAGTAATTGCATTGACATAATATTAAATATCACTTCATTGGATAAAACTAGTTCATTGGATAAAACTAGTCAAACAATACGTTACAAATCAAACAAAAACTCAAATAATCATAATAAAATTTTCTTTAATTTAACTAAAGCCAAATGTGCATATAGAAGTTCAATAATTTGCATTCCTGAAATCATGTGAAAAAGTAACGAGTCAGGTAACGAATTAGCTAGTAAGTAAACACAAGTTTGAATATATTTATAGATTGATTAAAAGATTAAAACAATTCAATTCACATGGCAATGTCAAGACTTATAATGCAATAGTATAACATAAAAGACAAACCAAACACAATAAAACCTAATGAATGAATTGACTTCATCCGCAGACGAAGCCTTATGATAAAATATGTGAATTCGGTTCCAATCACCACTCGACTATTCATATGGGGTTGGTTTGTGAAACCAATAGATCTATCATTGTTACCATAGTTGCATGAGTTAATGATTGTGTTATCATCAAGTTTATCTAACTATGAACATATACTTGCAGGTAATAACATAGCATGTCTTGAACTGAATTTTGAATAAAATAACGATGAATATCAATAATTGGATATTAAATCACATGGTTTTCCCAAATAATAAACATATAAAAATGGGAAATAAATATTCACTAGATAAATGTAATTGATTTGAATACTAGAATGTAAGAATAGACACCAATAGTTTTTCTCACGCTTAACCTAAGAGTGGTGTTATATATTGGAATAATAATTATTTAAGGACGAGACATGGATTAGGGTTTCAATTAAAATTTGAGGTTTAAATAAAATATAATAACTTGATTAAATAAACTAAATTAATTAAATAACTCAATTTGGAAGTAATGAAGAATTAACAAAATGGAATTATTAAATATAATAACATATTTAATTTATAATATTAGAGTTTGAATATTAAAGTGTGTAAATAAAATAATTAATTTAATAATTAATTATTGGTCAAAGAAATAAATAATTGAATAATTAATTATTTAAATGATTTACAAAATAATTTGAGATTATTTAGGTTTGATTTAAAATCATTTTATAAAGTTTTTATACTTTTAAATAATTTTTATAATGGTTTTATAATATTAAAACTTTTGAAAAATAAAGAAAATAGAAGTTATATGGTTTAGAATTTTAGAAATTAAATAAATATTTTTTGAACAAATATAACAAAAATAATTTTATACAATTTAAAACTTGTAAATAAATTTTATATAATTTTATAACATTTTGACATCTTAAAAATAAGGAAAATATCGAATTACAAGGAAAATATTTTTAAAATAATTTACGGGTGTTCGGTGTACTCGGTCCATGTGTATATGAAAAGTGTGCTAACCAGTGGGCTGTAAGCCTATATCTAAGTTGAATATCTAAATAAAATTTACAAACATTAATTACAACATCCCCAAATTTCGCATAAACTCTAAATTTGATTTGATCCAAATTGATCATGAAAATGATAATGCTAACCGGTACGAACATGGGGCTTTTGTTCCTATATGTACGAGTATGTTAGGGTGTTGAATTGCCTGAATTGAATCAGAATGGATAATGAGCGTATGATAAAAAGGTCGTGACAAGGATGAGATGATTGATACTTGTGTGAGCATAGGTGTTATCTTACAGATATGATTTATCAGGAGTCTTTAACATTTGTGAAGTAATTAACACATCCCAGACTAGATGAACAAATAAGATGTTTTTTATTTTAAAAAATTCACGAATCCAAAAGGAATAATGAGCGTATTTTTTGAAGTATTGAAGAAGAAGTGACATACATTGCCAATACCACACGTATGTGGCATAAGAAGAACATCTGAAATGCAATGTACGCTTGCTTGATTTTTTAGCATAATGAGTTCACGATTTCCCAATACTATGAAAAAGTCGATGTCACTCATGTAGAGATAACCGAAGAATAAAAATACAAATCGATTGAAGATACACAATAGTAAAATGCATAATAATTTAAAAACCAATTTGGTCGAACATCTATAGAGCAATTGTGAAGAATAAAAATATATATTTTATGTAATGTTTGAATCAAATATATATGCTCTTTTGGTATCTATTTTATCAAATTGAAGTTTATTATAAATTTAATTTGATAAAATATAGAAATTATAAATATTTGTCTTAAAAATAAATAAAAATAACAGACACAATTATTAAAACTAGCTGATAGGTATTGCACCACTACCACCTATTTTAACATGACTGCTTGCGTGATGATATTTTTTTTCTATTACAATTGTACTAATACTTTAATTGACAACAACTCAGTAATAATACAAATTCTTTACAACCATAACTACTTTGTCAATAATATATTCATAAATTAATTTTAACATAGGCCATGGATTAATCACGACATGATAATTATCCCTCAAGTATTAACTCTTCTTACATGATAATTATAAATTGTGTATATATACACACAAATATAAGGAATGGTTATAATTAAAAAAAATCTAATCTTAGAAAGCGTAACGAGGCTTTAGGACGTGACATGTGTCTAAAGAGAGAAGGACAGAAACGTCCAAAAAGGAGGCAAATAGTTGGGCATGCATTCAAAATGGAAGGCCTAACACATCTACAAATTAAAACAACATGCCCAAACCTCATACGCCATGTTGAAATTGCCGATAATTTGTGAAACACAATGATCAAACTAAATGTCATGTTGAAATTTGGTGCATAGGTGTATAACACCATGAAAATCTAAAACACGAATTTGACTCTAGCGTTTAAAAGAAAATCTCATATATTAAAATTGCTAAAGCACCACGTGTTATGACACCCTAATCCGAAACACTTAGTTTGAAAAAAATAGTATACTTATGTTAAAAACATGTTGCTTGATTTTATAGTACTATTTTTTCTAGAAATTGTGTCACATATAAAGTTATGAACATCTAAAACAATGGAACTTATAAATAGTTAACAAATGTTGGTTATTTCTATTATACCTTTCCGAACCGGCTTTAATTCCCCCCTTTTTGATGTTGCACACTTATGACCCTTTGATTTCAAAATCAATGGACCAGATTACTTCCTATCCTCTTTAGCGTTATAAACGTTTTTATTTTAACCTCTATCTGTATACATGGATACACATACACACATATATATGTATGCATGTGAATATTTATAATTTATATAATAATTAATAAATAAAAAAGTAAAGTCAAGATCACATAGCCGCCACCAAGTTTCCATCCTTGAACTGAATTATTATAACTGGTTTTCAAATATGAATTAACACTCTAGCTCCACCCACACATGACACACATGCCATTCAAGCTACTGTATAGTTGCCATCGAAAATGTTTACAAACTTTTGCAATTTGTTTGAACCTCAGGGTGATATATTGAAAACACTCTCCATTACAACAAATATATTACAAGAAGAAAGTCAAAACTATCAACATGGTTGATATCAAATTGTTCTCTTTGTCAGCAGCGAAGCATCCACATTTGAGAATTGAGATGAGACGGCTATATATATAATATTCAAATGAATCACCAAACATATTCCAACATATCATTCATGGGCCCACAGACTTTGAGCAGTCCGCCATTACTGCTCCATCACAACTTCATCACTACCAATAAACTAATCCTAATATTCTTCTTCTATTCTCCATTGGATTATCAATATCAGAGACTAATTATAGCCCTTCAATAGTTCAATTCATAATGTGTTTCATACATACATGATACATTACTTGATATGGAAAACCCATGTCTCAGAATCCTTGATTTTGATCTCTAAGTTATCGAATTTTGTATTTGTAATAGTGTTCTTGTGGGTGTGATAATGGCGGGAGGCGCGAGCGAAGGTTCACGGCAACTTGATCAAACGCCAACATGGGCTGTTGCTGGAGTTTGCGCGATTATTATCGTTATTTCCATTGCTTTGGAGAAGCTTCTTCACAAACTTGGCAAGGTATTTATGCTAATGTTTTATAAAATTTGGCATTTTTGAATCAAGAATGTTGGGTTTTTCGATTTGTATTGTGGTGATATTCGTAGATTCATTCTACATTTTTTTTCATCTTTTAGATGCTATACTTGAAGATCAACTAATGATCAAGCATGGAATTCTTTCTATCTCTCACAAATTATGTGTGCAATTTGAATGGTTTACTTTGAATTTCCACCATAATTTTCAGAATGTTATAAGTTTGATGTAATTTGTTTCTAAATTTCATAGTCTTATGGTTCTATACATCAATTGCAATTAGATAATATGGATATTTGAATCAGTTTTTCACAGAAAAACGCAAGAAAGCTATGTTTGAAGCATTGGAGAAGGTCAAAGCTGGTAAATTTCAATACATCTCTCATTTTCTTGACCATTTTCTAAAGAAAAAGTTCTTGAGATATAAACTTCTTCATTTGGGAATGTACGTGTAGAATTGATGGTTCTGGGGTTTATTTCACTGATATTGACTTTTTGTCAATATTACATTGCAAAAATATGCATCCCCTATAGTGTTGCTGATACAATGTTGCCATGCCCGGTGAGAAGTAAATCTGGGAAAGATGAGAAGGGAGGAGAAGTAAGCCATCGATTGCTTCTTTCATATGAAGAGCGTAGATATTTAGCCGAAACCTCCAGTTCCACTTGCGAAGAGGTAAATTTGATTTAAATATCAACATATTCCTCATATAGGTAGGGTGTCTGTCATTCGGTTCAAAATGGTGAAACTGACTGAAATGATCGTTGAACGGTTTTTAATATCTTCATACTAGCAGATTTTTCTAGAAATCTGGCTGAACCTTTTGGTTTAAGAATTTGTTTGAAAACTGTCTCGTATCAACCCGGATACCACCATTCACTTAATCATAGTAATGGAACAAAACCATTAATATGTTACCATGTTACATGGTCGTAGAAGTTTTCTCCTTGTAAAGTTTTTTTTTCTCGTTGCCTAAAGTATCTGAAAATCAATACAAACCAACTTATATGTGACAATGATACATTGTCTTAGAAGTTTTGGGTTAACCCAACCCGTACCAAAGTTACCTGTTTTGAAGGCCAACATGCCTAAATCATGAAACAAAGCCACAACTAACTATAGTAACGATTTGTTTCAGTTTAGTTTCAATTTTTTCAGTGTTTAGTTTTGGCACATCATGATTAAAAACCTTTACTAATGGTTTGGCTCATGGTTTGACCTAAAAGCTGTCAAACAGAACCTTGCTGACCCCTAATGGTCAAATAGCCTTTTTTCTAGTTTCAGTAAGAGAAAATAACTAATAATTATCTATATTTTTCCATAAATATGTTATATTAGCTAATTGCTCCATCTTTTGATAGGGTAAAGTACCTATAATAACGGTTGATGGACTGCACCAACTGCACATACTTATATTCTTTCTTGCGGTTTTACACGTCGCTTACAGTGCTATAACTATGGCTCTAGGAAGGCTAAAGGTACACTTGAATTCAAGCATTTGACTTTTGGTCAAATTCTCATTCTTAACTCCTAATATTGTCCATGACAAGGGTGTTTGGATGCATGTTAAATGGTCAGTTGATGGTGTTTGGCAAAAACTGAATTTGATTATGACAATGATTTATCTATGCAGATCCGTGGCTGGAAGCAGTGGGAAGAGGAGACTTCATCCCACAACTATGAATTTTCCAATGGTATAATCACTTTTATGTTATTTTCTTTCTTCTTTCTGTGTTTTCTGCAAAAGTTATTCCACTAGTTTGAACCAAGATGGAATGATATACAGATCCTACAAGATTCAGGCTAACCCACGAGACGTCTTTTGTGAAAGCTCACACGAGTTTCTGGACTAGTTCTCCTTTCTTCTTTTACATTGTAAGTACTTGAGGAATTGAGGCCATTGTCACACATTTTTTTACTTTGGTCACAAAGAATTGAGTTTGTTATGAAGATTTTGGTTGTGTTTTATCTTAAACAAGTTTGATAAAAAAGTTTAGCTAAATTGGGAGACGGGGCCATGTGTTTGTTTGTAAATCTTAATGTACACAACCTCCTCAATCATATTCTCCGAAGATTTAGATTATTACGGTATAAATATTATTTTTAATCATAACTAACTCATACATTGTTTCTTGTAGGGATGTTTCTTTCGACAGTTTTTCAGGTCTGTTAGCAAGTCTGACTACTTGACCGTGCGAAATGGGTTCATAAATGTGAGTTTTTGGTTATTTTTTTTAGTTAAATTTCTTTTCTTGGGTCGTCTTAAACTTTCATCGGTTCTATTGGTACAGGTTCATTTAGCTCGTGGGAGTAAATTTAACTTCCAGAAGTATATAAAAAGGTCACTAGAGGATGATTTCCAAGTGGTTGTAGGGATCAGGTGTGATAGATTAGTTTCCTTGCAACATTGTTCTCCGAGATCTATGTTGACTAACGGTGTTTGACTTTTTTACATTGTGTTGTGTGCAGCCCCATACTCTGGGCATCCTTTGTGATTTTCTTACTCCTCAATGTCAGTGGTAAGCCTGTTATACACTTATACTACCTCAGTGATGTTTTAAGTTATATAACTAACTTTCTTTAAGAAAAAGTCAACATTTGACTTTCAGTTGTCAAATGCGTGATGCTATAACTTCTAAATTGAAGAGGATCTCTTTCTTACCAATAATGATCTTAATATGCATATAGATCCTATTGCAGAAAAGTTGTTGAAAGAAAAAACCGAAAAAAATCTCTAAAGAAAATGCTAGTTTTTGAATCTCTGAAGTGAAAAGACAAAAACTTAATATAAACTATTACGCTTATGAAATTTTGTTCATATTTTGTAGTTTTTACAAGTTCTTAACTGTTAAAACTGTGAAATTCGCAGGATGGCAAGCATTGTTCTGGGCCTCATTGCTTCCATTGATTGTAAGTGCCTTACAAAAGTTCTTCTGACCCTAAAATGGGATCAAAATGTATAATCACATGGTTATTGCAGGTTATCTTAGCAGTAGGAACAAAACTTCAAGCTATCTTGACCAAAATGGCCCTTGAAATTACCGAAAGACACGCGGTTGTCCAAGGGATTCCACTCGTGCAAGCGTCCGATAAATATTTTTGGTTCTCGAAACCTCATTTAATCCTTCATCTTATACACTTTGTTCTGTTTCAGGTAAGCATGCTAATTTGGTTCAGTCAATTGAATTTCTAATGTTTGACTTTTAGTCAAATACCTGTTCAAAACTCAAGAATCTTGTGTACCCTCATGAATACTGTCATCTCATTCTTAACTCTTTTTATTGGTTTTGTTGGGCTCAGAATGCATTTCAAATAACGTATTTCTTTTGGATATGGGTAAAGTTCAATGACTTTCCTCCTCTCTAATCTTTATCACTGTTTTCTTAAACTAATGATAATACTGTAATATTACTGGCACGTGCTTTCTACTTGTGCAGTACGAATATAAGATCGGTTCTTGCTTTCACGATAATATCAAACTCGTGATCGTGAAACTTGTTATCGGGTAAGATTGTAGTATCTTTAAAAAGACCCAACTATTTGAACCAAATTGATTTTCTTTCGGTTATCGTAGGGTCGGGGTCCTCATATTATGCAGCTACATAACACTTCCTCTATACGCCCTCGTATCCCAGGTACAATATCCGTTTGTATATATACAGCTTTTCGCGATAGACTCGACAAAATCTACATCATTTTAGTCTAATCTGCACGTACAAATGAATTCTTGATCATGACTTTTAGATGGGATCAAACATGAAAAAATCCATCTTTGATGAACAAACATCAAAGGCCCTGAAGAACTGGCGGATGGCAGCCGTGAAGAAAAAGCGTGGAGGCGGAAGCGTAGGCAATTCACCTTCGCCTTCACGGTCCCACGAGAACCCTTTCGGTCCTAGTCCCACGCCTTCCATGTCATCATCACTAAACCGGTTTAAGACTACGGGCAACTCCCCGCGAGCTATGGGGTATGAGGATGCTGATTTTTCCCCAAAATCATCCGCCACACACATGATAAATGTACAAGTCGACCATCACAGGGATGACGCCGTCGATTCTAGTATTCGTAAGAACAAAGAAGATTTCTCGTTTGATAAGCCTGTGACATTGTCATGATAGAAGTTAGCTGAGGGTGATTATAGTCCGTATTTGAAGGCTATGTTTCCCGCCATAGTAACGTATACTTTTTTTTTTCATATTATAAGGCTTGTAACCATAACTAGTTATTTCTCCCGCGCGTTGCCGCGGGAGCTTGATACAATTACTCGTACTCATACATCATCATCGACCTATAGATGTTAGCGGCCCATAGTGAATCCACAAAGGGGAAAACAAACCATCGCCACCGAGAGGGCGTGGTGAGAGCTACATCGCCGCCACCTACACAAACCAGACCAACTAAATAGCAACAGGAATAACCATAGCAGCATCGTCTGAGACGAATCTTGATCCGTCATCATCGACAAGTAAAAAAAGGGCGGTCTCAGACGGATCCTCGTCCATCATCATCGACCCATAGATGTTACTGGCTGTTCAATGTATATGTCATAACTAACAGGAATGGTTAAACTTAAGTACCTGAATCAAGCAGACGACATTCTCACCGTACAATTCATTATTCACGATAACAAAAAACAACCACATTAATGAATTCCTATAGCATGACATGAATCATAAAAGTCTAAAAAATATAAGTTCACTTATATTGCTTGCAGAATCTGACAGATTTACAAGATTCAAAATGTTATTGACAAGCAACAACCACAAACATTAATTTGAATAGCATACATCGATGAGTAGTTAAACTCCAAAAATTTATAGGTCAACCATGACACAGACATTACAATTCCCATTGGTCAGACAATGAGAAGAATACTGGTAGACCAATTTGTGCAGTGTGCATACCGATTGGTTTGTAGCCCAGCGTTCATAATAGTGGGTGTATCGCTCTAGAGAATTCTTTGCCATCTCTCTTCGACGTTCAGATTCATCATACTGCAAGTAAATGGAAATGCAGGATCAACTGTTGGATTTCAAAAGTAAAAATGAAAAATCCTGATGGTTTGCACCAAAATATGATTAGTTATTACAGCTCCCTCTTGCTTTGCAGACTCGTAACGATTGCAAGCATAAAAGCCACCGGTTCTCTCCCCATGATCCGACCATTGGCCAAGACACAACCTACATGTACATTTATTTTTAAAAATATATCACAATTATACATAAAAGTACAACAAAAATCAATGAGTAAAAGTGCACAAACATTGTCACACAAGTCGCTTGGGTTTAAAAATTCACCATAGAAAAGTACTGGAAGTGATCATTTCAGTCAATTCGGGTCGAATCGGGTTACGCTTCATCTCTAACAGGTCAAAGGGGTAAAACAATACCTAATCACTTGAGGATATTTTTACTCCATAAAACCAACTAAATCGTTTTATTAAAAATATTATTTAAACAGTATAATTTTTTACATTATATTCAACAATTATTTTGTAAAAATATTAATGATCTTTTAGCAAAAGAATTGTTTGGGTCAAACTGACCGAAAAGTTCTGACCCGTTTCAAGACCTTATCCAGCCCGTCCATTTTTTCACCTATAGGTAATATCTAAGATACATAAATACCTCAGTCAAAACAATATTAAAAAAAATTACATCTTACCAGCAAAACTCATATTTGCATGGGGGATTGCAAGTCATGTGCATACATGCAGGATCGGATTTCGGTGGTTTTTCTCTCAACTCACTGTGAATCAACACTCAGCAAGCAGTCTTTAAGAAGAGTTGATCACAATATAACAAGTAACAAGCAGTAAGAAAATTTAACACAGCAAGTAAATTTTCAAGGTACTTTTATATATTGCTTCTCAACTCAAAGGATTACAAGACACTTGGACTCAAATCACTTACATGAAGAGTTACAGGGAGAAGATATATATAATACTACCTACAGCCGGATATACTTTGATACCAGCTGGACACCTCTAACCTTACATCTATACTACAAGACTCTAGGTGAGGTCTTTCAGACATTTTGTCTGAAAGTTGGTAGTCAGGACATGTCCCTGACTTACCTTTTGTCATCAACTAAAGTTGGTAACATGTACTATCATAAAAAGGTGAACAGTAGAATAAAGTATGGTCAACAACATGGCTCTTTAGGAAGATGCCATGCTGTATCAGAGGTCTGCAGCGGACTGTCAGGGACCATACTTTTATCTGCTGGACATAGCAATGTCTTCCGAAGGATAAAGTGCTTCGGAAGAATAACTTCTTCCGAAGGCACTTATACTTCGGAAGACTGCTTCTTCCGAGGCTTGGAGTCTTCTTTGTCTTCGGAAGCAGACTTTGTCTTCAGCTCTTTCATCAGACTCTGTCTTCGGAAGCTCTTTTAGACTTTGTCTTCGGAAGCTCTTTCAGACTTTGTCTTCGGAAGCTCTTTCAGACTTTGTCTTCGGAAGCTCTTTCAGACTTTGTCTTCGGAAGCTCTTTCATCAGACTCTGTCTTCGGAAGATGTCTTCAGCTGTTGTTCCTTAGACTCTCGGAAGATCTCTTGCTTGGCTTCGGAAGCCCTTTAATGTAGTACCAAAAAGTGACTATGAAGTGAATTTGGTTGCACCAGCCTTATCATGATCCAACAAACTCCCCCTAGGCTGATGCTACCAAAACTTCACTTCCCTCTTCTTCTCAAAGTTCTCAGCACCAAGGCGAGCAGGTGTTTATCAGTATCTTCATTCTTTCCTGCTGTGATGCTGAGAATCTTGTACAAATCCTTGGTGGACAGAACCTCTACTCTGTCACCTTGGATTATATGTACCCTCTGTTGTGGCCCTCTGAAAAGAGTTAGTTGATGGGAAGTATAGTCATATTCCCATCGAACTATTGGTTCCAATTCAGGACCTTCCACCATCTGTAGAAAGGCTGTGCCTTTGGTGGTTGGTCTTTCCTTGTCTTCCACTCTTTTCAGCTTCAACTCTTCTTCAATCTTGGCTCTTCTATTTCGTTCAGCCAAGTGGAGACCACTGATATGGTTTCTGATGTGTGCAGCAGTCTCAGAGTTGGAGGGGTTGGAGAATGGCTTCTCTGCAAGCTCAGCAAGATCAAATCTGCTGAGATGCAGTAGAGAAGTGGCATTGAGCCTGTTGGTTTCACCATTCTCCCTTTCCACAACAAAGTTGTGAGAAGGTTCATCGAACCTCCACTGGATTATTGCATTTCTAGGTCCAGGAGATTGACCAGAAATCCTGTCCTCTTTCCTGGTATCCAGCAGAGTCACCAGTCTTCTTCTTAGCTTCTTCTCCTCAGCGTTGAGGGTATCGGAGTTGAGACCAAGAAGTCTTGCAGCCTGGCCCAAGGTATCTCTAGGCAATTCAAGAAATTGGCCTAGGGTGAGGGAGCTTGAAGAGTTATCAACATAGGTGATGTTGATAACCTCTCCCTCACAGGAGATGCTGCTCAAGGTAGTGCAGTTGATGAGCCTCGTCTTGAACTCCTTTATTTCTTCAAAGGAGAGATGTTTAGGAGGCTGAGGGGATGATCTTGGTTGTTGTTGGGTAGGCTTAGGTTTAGTGGTTTTGGGTTGAGTCTTGGGTTTTAGGATGGGTAGTTTGGGTGGTTGAGGTGATGTGGTAGGTTTGGGTAGAGTTGTGGGTTGAGGGGTGAAGGTTTCATCAGTGGGTTCAGGTTTGATGGGAAAAGGGGTTGGTTCTGGTGTGGGTTGTGGCTGTGGTTGAGTGGCTGGGGTGAACACCATTCCCTTCATCCTCCTGTACATCTCCTTCCTTTTCCCCAAACGGATGTCAGCTTTTATTTCACTGACTATCCGCTGGAGTGTCCTTTCGGACATAGGTCCCACCTGCCTACCAGAGAAGCCATGAGCCCGGAGGTAGTCCTTCATCCAGGCTTTGTCAGTTGACTTCTTGGCAGTAGTGACCTCCTTCTCTTCCTCCCTCTTCCTCTTCACCTTCAACTTCTCCCTAGCAGCCTTCTTCCTTTCCTTCTCCATTTGATCCTGCTCTTTGTTGTGGAGCAGCAGGATCATGTCATCATCATGTGGAGACAGTTCAGGAAGACTGAAGCCTCTTGAGAGAAGGAACTTGATCCTAGCCTCTCTCAGCTTCAGGGCTGCCTCCCTCTGCTCTTGTTCTTCCTTCTCCAAGGCCAACCTGGCTTCCCTTTCTTGTTGTAGCCTGGTTGACCTCTCCAAAGTCACCAACTCCTCTAATGGTAGCAGGAGTATTTCCTCATTGGCAGCTCCTAGATTGATGAGCTGGTCAATGAGTGCTGTTCTTCTCCTCTGGTTGATTTCTTCCTGATTAGCTGCAGCTGCCTTAGAACTAGCAGCTAACAGCTTCTCAGTAGGAAACCGACCTTTCTTTTTGGCCTTCTCAATCTTCTCCTCCTCCTGAAGCTCTTCCGCAGTCAATTTTCTTTTGCCTTTGTCTTTGATTGTGCTTGACTGTGGTGGTTCTTGGATGGAGGGTTGTGATTGAGAGAAAAGTTCAGCTGGTGCTTGGGTTGGAGGTATTTCAGAAATGTCCTCCCTGCTCACCTCAGATGCAATTTCAACAATAACATCTGTGATGGTCAGTTCCTCAGACATCTGAAATAAGCCTTCCGCAGCTTCTATTTCGGCCTCGGAAGACTTGTCTTGTTCTTCCGAGGCTTCCATGTAAGCTTCGGAAGCCTCAGCTAGAGCTTCGGAAGATGAGACTGCTGCAGATTCTGTCCCATCTGTTTCGGTTGCTGGGCCATCAGTCCCCATTTCCCCTTCGAAGCTAATCTCAGGTTCCATGAAGACCTTAGGTTGACCAACTTCCTCCACAGTGGTAGAAGGTGCAGTCAGTCTTTGAAGCTCCTCAGCCCCAAAGTATGCAAGTGTGGTGTCGGGGCTGGGCTGTTCTAGGGATGATCTCAATACAAACTGTGTAAAAAGTCTGTAGAGATCTTGAAGCATCCTTGAGTCAATCTCCAGAAAGGATTGAGATGACTCAGGTAGTGTAATGATTTGTTGGGTGGAAATGAGTTGGGTCTGTGGTTCCATAGGTGTTTGTCTCTGAACTTTCTCCCCCTTTTTGGTAGCATCATCTTGAGAGCTAGATGAGCTAGAGGAAGAAGTCATTGAGACCTGGATTGGTACATGCCTAACAGACCTCTCCGTCTGTTTCTCAGCTAGTTTAGCCTTGAGAGAGTTAATCTCAAGTTGCTGAGTGGCAGTCCTTGATTCTAAGATCTTCACCTGTGATTCCAGGTTGGAGACCTTAGAAAGCAAGTACTGAAGTGTTAGTTGCATACTTCCCTCATCTTCATGAGAAGAATCATGGGGAGATGAGATAACATACCTAGTATGCTCACTCTCACCACCAGATATGGTTTCTTGGCACCCTGGTTTCCTTTGCTCAGAGTCATCTCTTTCAGAGATGTCAATGGGCAAAGTTGCCGTAGACTCAGTCCTAATTATGTTACCACTGTCCTGAGAGCTCAATGAGAGACTCTGAGTAGTGGCAGCTGAGTCTACATGAGTCCCTTCCACATCAGTGGGACTCACCTCAGTAGCAGGCTTCTGATGGGGGCTAGAGACAAGGGATCCCTCTTGGCTCTGTTGATCTCTCAGTGGGTGTTGTAGATCAACTTCATGGCCATGGAGAGATGTAATCTCTTCATCAGTTCGGAGTAAAAGGTCAGTGAAAGAGAGGGTGGTTAGTCCTACTGACCCGGGACCTTGATCAATGTCTACAGGCATTGAGCCTATGGTGGGGCTGTCCCTAGAAAGCTGCACAGGGGAGTGTAGAGACTCACCCTGTGGGCTAAAGGCTTGAGGTTCGGGCTCAGGGGTTTGAGACTGAGGAGGCTCAAAACCCACATTGAGGTCAAATGTGAAGGATGGTGTGACCTCGGACTGAGTGGGAGCCCATGATTCCACTCTAGTCCTTTCGGTGTGAACAGGAGGAGCTTGTTCAATCAGAGTAGATTGAACAAGGGTTCGTTTGGGGCGTCTCTGATATGTGGCTTTGATGGGTAAAGAGGCTTTTGGTATTGTGGTGGATGTTGCTGGTGTGGGTTCATCACCTGTGGGGAGAACAGGGATGTCACCAGGAGCTATGCGCTCAGTCATCTCTGGAGGTAATGGAGTGTACCGTCTAGTGAAGTTGGTGGACATCTTCTTCAGTGTTTTGAAGATGGTAGGCCTCATGTGTGGAACAGGAAGAGCAGCTGCACAGACAAGCTTGCTTGGTTCCATCTCACAGTTGATTATGTGTTGAAGGAATCGGGGATACATGAAGAATGTATCCCTGCTGAGATTGGCGATTAGATTGTTCAACACGAATCGTGAGTAGTTGAATCTGAGGCCTCTCACCAACCCATGAACTAGGCATCCTAGTTCATATGGGATTTGATCCCAACCCCCTGATTTGTTGGAGAGGCAGTGTAAAACAATGTGCAGCAGGAACTTCCAGTGGTAAGAGAAGTTGAACTTGTATACTGTAGACCTGCTGACATCGCCTCCATATCCCATAAGATATAGGTACCTTCCAAGTCTTCCTTGGGGAACTCAGTAGGAGCCCCATCATCGTGAAGCTCGAGATGCTCCCTGATGATCTGTTCATTGATGACCAACTCTTGGCCACAAACTCTGGTTCTCAGGACTCGAACCCCATTCATCACTGTAGTTTCTCCGTTGCTCCAAAATTCTGACATATGGTTGGAGTATACGGTTGGGTTAACTGTGAGTGCAGTGAGGTAGGTGGATTCGGTGAGAAAGGTGATGATCTGGGTGAAGTCGGCATCCCTTGACGAGTCAAGTAATGCGACTTGATTGTGCTGAGGGTTTAGCGCCATTGGAGAGAAGGTAAGCTTGAAATTTTGAGTGAAATTTAGGGTTTTACAGTGAAGGGAACAGTCAGGGCTGTAAAGCGGTAAAAGAAGATGAAATTGATAAGTCAAGATTATTTAAAAAGGGGTGAATAGTGGTATGGTGGTGGTAATAGGGTTACTGTTTTGGGGTTACTGTGGGTGGTATGGTGGTTTACGGCTGAGAAATGATGATGGCGGCAAGGATAATTTTAAATAATCTGACATTATCAACAAAATCTTTACTTTTTACAGAGTGGGGCCCAAAAGATATCCGTTACATATAAAACCTTTACTTCCGAGGGTAAAACATTTCCGAAGGTAATTTTCTTCCGAAGGCAATTTCTCTTCCGAAGCATGTTAGTGCTTCCGAAGGTAAAATTGTCCTTTGAAGGCACTTTATCTTCCGAAGCCAGGCATTGCTTCCGAAGGTAAAGTTGTCTTTCCGAATGGAGAGTTGTATAAGTTTCGGAAGTAGATCTGATATAGAATCAATCGCTTCTTCCGAGACCAAAAACTCTTCCGAGAAGAAATTTCCAATGAGGAATTTTGACTTCGGAAGATATTCAAGAATATCTTCCGAGAGTTAATTCCTCTTCGGAAGGAATTTATACTTGGAATAATTTAAAGATCTTTTGTAACAGGGCTTAAATTGTATTGACACAAGACATTACTCATTTAAAAAGGTTTTCAAAGAGGTAGTTATTCAATGTTTATCATCCCAATTGCTGATATGAGATACTTAAACCTTTGTTCATCAAATGCCTTTGTGAACAAATCAGCATATTGTTCATTTGAGTCAACTTTGATTAACCTTATCAGCTGTTTCTCATGAATATCTCTAATGAAATGATACCTGATATCAATGTGTTTTGTCTTGGAGTGCTTCACCGGATTCTCAGTAATGGAGATAGCACTATTGTTGTCAATATGGATAGGAGTAGTCATGAAGTTGAACCCATAGTCTAACATCTGATTTTGAATCCATAGCAGTTGAGCACAGCAGCTAGCAGCAGCAATGTATTCAGCTTCAGCAGTTGATGTAGAGACACAGGATTGTTTCTTGCATTGCCATGAGATAATCCTTCCACCAAGAAATTGACATCCTCCTGATGTTGATTTCTTGTCAATGTTGCAGCCACCATAGTCACTGTCAGAGTATCCATAGAGATTGAAATCACTATTTCTTGGATACCAGAGACCTAGTTTAGGTGCTCCTTTGAGGTATCTGAGGATTCTCTTTGCAGCAGCTAGGTGAGACACCTTTGGAGCAGCCTGATATCTTGCACAAATGCATGTGGCAAACATGATATCTGGTCTACTCGCAGTGAGATACATCAGAGAACCAATAATTGCTCTATACTGATGTTGATAAGTATCCTCCCCCTCAAGGTCAGGGCAAAGATTATGGTTTCTGGGTATGGGTGTCTTGGCTGGTTTACAGTCCTTCATTTCAAATCTTTCTAAGATGTCTGAGACATACTTAGATTGACTTATGAAGAACCCTTCCTTCATCTGTTTCACCTGGATTCCCAGGAAAAAGTCCATTTTTCCCATGGAACTCATCTCAAACTTCTGCTTCATAATGCTTTCAAAGTCTTTGCACATTTGGTCGTTTGAAGAACCAAATATGATGTCATCAACATAGACTTGCACAAGCAAAATGTCTTCTCCACTCTTTCTGATGAAAAGAGTCTTGTCAATGGTACCTCTAGTGTATCCATTCTTCAGGAGAAACTGAGACAAGGTCTCATACCACAGCCTAGGTGCTTGGTGCAGCCCATATAGAGCTTTATCCAGCTTGCACACATAGTTGGGGTGCTGTGGGTCTTCAAATCCTGGAGGTTGACACACATAGATTTCCCTATCTATATCCCCATATAGAAAAGCACACTTGACATCAAGTTGGTAGACTGTGAAGTTCTTGAATGCAGCATAAGCAAGGAAGATCCTAACTGCCTCAAGTCTTGCAACAGGTGCAAAGACATCAGTATAATCAATTCCTTCCTCCTGGGTGTATCCTTGAACTACTAGCCTTGCCTTGTTCTTGATAATCAAGCCTCTATCATCTTTCTTGTTCCTGAATACCCATTTTGTGCCTATGGGTACTTGACCAGATGGTAGTGGGCATAGATTCCAGACCTTTTGTCTTTTGAATTGAAGCAGCTCCTCCTGCATCGATTCAACCCAACTACTATCCTTTAAGGCATCTTCTACCTTCTTTGGTTCCATCTGAGACAGGAAGCATGAGTACAGGCAGACATTCCCATGATGAGTTTGTCCTCTTGTTCTCACACCCTCAGAGACATTCCCTATGATGTTCTCAGTTGGATGAGTGTTGTGAATCCTAAGACGAGGAATCACTTCCAATTGCAGAGATAAGTCTAGGTTAGACATATTCTGATCAGGAATTGGATCACTCTGTCCAACTGTTGTTTCAGAGTCATTCAATGAGGACTGATTGAATGATTGAGAACATCATCAATGGTTGGTTGTGAAGTGGTATTAACAGTTGCCTGTTCCTTCAGAATACCACTTCCCTCAACCTGGTGTTGTAGTGGATCACCTGAGGAACTTTGAGGTTGATCAAGTGATTCACTTGTTGAAGCTTCACTATTTCTGGAGATAGTTACACTGTCAGATCTGTGAATAGTTGAAGCTTGTTGCCCTTCAGCTCTTGGAGAATTTGGAATAGGTCTGGGAAGCTCATATAGTTGACCTGCATCAGCATCAGCATCACTTTGAGCACCTGTTCCAGCTGAAACATTCTCACAAGATGGTTTAGAATAGTTTGGAAACAATTCTAAATCAAAAATATGCTCAGGTCCATTCCCCCTAACACAAGGAGTGTGCTCATTAACAACTATGTTGGATGACTCCTCAAATTGTTGATTCTTAATATTGTATACTCTATAAGCTTTAGGAGCTAGAAGAGTATCCAATAAAGATAGCATCATCCGACTTCTCAGCAAACTTTGCCAAGTTGTCCTTTGTGTTAAGTATGGTACACCTGCAGCCAAAGGACCTTAGAAAGCCAATGAACGGTGGCCTCTTGTTCCATAACTCATAAGGGGTTTTTCCATGGGGCTTAACTACAAGAACCCTGTTCTGCACATAGCATGCAGTGCTGACTGCCTCTGCCCAAAATGTTAGAGGCAGCTTTGAATCAGCTAACATGGTCCGAGCAGCCTCAATAAGTGTCCTGTTCCTTCTCTCAGCAACACCGTTTTGTTGAGGAGTTCTGGGAGCACTATATTGTCTGGCAATCCCTTTTGAGTCACAGAATGAGTCAAGAACGAAGTTCTTAAACTCAGTCCCTTGATCACTTCTAATAATCTTAACCTTGTGATCAATTTGATTTTCTATTTTAAGAATAAAAGATTTTAAAGTTTCAGCAGTTTCATCTTTACTTCTTAAAAAGAATACCCATGTAAATCTTGTAAAATCATCAACGATCACAAGGCAGTATGATTTCCTTCCAATGCTCATTATACTTGTGGGACCAAAGAGATCCATGTGCAATAAGTGTAATGGAGTAGTGATAGAGTTAACACATTTGGATTTATGAGATGATCTGTGTTGTTTCCCTTTCAGGCATGCAACACAGTTATCTTTGCAGAAAAATTCCTTTTTAGGCAAACCATGTACCAAGTTATTTTTAGCCAATTTATTCATTGTTTTAAAATTCACATGACACATGCGTTTATGCCATAGTGTTGACTCATCACTATCAGCTTTGGAAAGAAAGCATGATACTTCACCCATAGGAGAAGCATTGTTCATATCCAGCTTGTACATATCCCCTTTCCTGGGAGATCTGAGAAGCACCAATTCCGGAGGAATTGTCATCCCTGGTTTGAGGATAATGCACTCATGTTCTGTGAAAAGCATCTGATGCTTCTGATCACAGAATTGAGAAACACTTAACAGATTGTGTTCAAGCTGTTTGACAAAGTGAACTTTGTCAATGTTTATTCTGCCATTGGATATACTTCCTCTGCCAGAAATATATCCTCCGGCCTCACCTCCAAATTGGACAGGCCCTCCATCAAAGTTCTGGAATTGTTGAAGGAGAGATCTGTTCCCTGTCATGTGCCTGGAGCATCCACTATCTACAATCCAGATATTGTTGTTCTTGTCAAATGGATGTCCCTGCACATAAGATGAGATGGTTAGTTTTGTTTGGAAGCCCAAGCCTTGCAGGTCTCGGGCTCTTCCAAAGATAGTGACATAATTGAACCAAAAGATATGCAATGGGGTTCAATAGAGGTCATTGTTGAAGAAGAGGTTTGGGCTGCAGCATCTTCCTTGATCTTCCAATCCATCCTTTGGTTGATCTTTGAGGATGAGCTTGTTGAAGCTTTTGCAGCATGGTCTTCTTCCGAAGCTTCTCTCTTTTCGGAAGAAGCCTTCACCACCTTTTCTTCCGAAGTAGTCTTCTTCTGAGATGGTTTCAAGGGAGCCTTCTTGTTCTTCCGAACCTTAGAAGGTTTGGCTTCCGAAGCCACTTTCCCTTCGGAAGAAGCAGTTTCTTCCGAAAGCAACTTGGCTTCCGAGACCAACTTTCCCTTTTTCATCATTTGGACTTTTGAAGTGGTCCAACTGAGAAACCTTCTCTGACTACTTCTTTTCTAACATTATTTGCATAATGTGTGCTCGCTGGATTGTAGTAACAATCTTTAGCCATGTGGTTGTGCAGACCACACATTATGCATGCAATGTTAGTCTTCTGGGAACTTGCAGGTTGCTGTTTCTTGGGTTTCTTCTCTTTATCAGCAACTTTCCCTTTTAGCTTCTGATCCTTCAGTAGGACAGGAGTGCTGGTACCACACTCCTTTCCTGAATCAGGAGTACCTACCACTTGAAATCCGGCAGAAATGAAGACACCCTTTTGCTTAGGGTCAAACTTAAGCTTGGACTCTGCAACCTTCTTAGCAGTCCTTCTAGTAGCCTTAGCTCTGCTTCTTCTTGCCTTGGTGGTCAGGATTTGGTCATCACAGGTGGAGATGGGTGTATCCTCCTGTTTCTCCCCTGTGGAGGCCACTATTTTTGCTTCATCCTTTAGTTCCAATGGAGAAGGGTCAGCAGTTGGAACCTCTTGCTCTTCAGTACCACATCTAGGTAGTCTTATAGACTCATAAGAGTGTGGTGGAGCTATTTCACTGGTTCCCAACCCTTCTTTGTTTTGATAAAACATTTTGGAATGAGAGGTTGATGCAAGAATAGTTTGGAAGCTTTGCTCAGCAATAGCTTGCTTCCTGGCCTGAGCCTCAGCTGTGACTAACTGGGCTTGAATTCAGAAAGTTTGGAGATCAGATCTTTGATTTGAGTCTTGTAGTTAGTCTTTTCATGTTTCAAAAGAGACACAGTTTTCTCTAACTCATCAATTTTCCTTTGATAGTCAGATTCAGCTCTTTTAAAGTCAGATTTTAGCACATTTAAAGACTCAACCTCAGATCTGATTTCCGAAATGTAATCCTTATACAATTTAACTTTAGCAATACAGGCAGCAGTACAGAGATGTTCATATACCTGATCATCATCTGTTCCGGCCATGAGTGCTTGAGCGGGAGTCACATCCTGTACCATGAAGCTCCAGTCAACTTCCTGAGCAACAGCAGCTGTTTCAGTTGACTTTTCTTCATGCTTGGGAGCAGTGGGATGTGTGGAGGCCTGTGGGGTTCCCGGGTTGTTCTTGGGAGCCTTGCATTCCCTAGCAAAGTGACCAAGTTGGTTGCAGTTGTAGCACCTTGCTTTGCTCTTATCAAACCCAAACTTGCTGTTGACTGGGTTTTGAGGGAATTGCCTTCCAGTTCTCTTGAAGAACTTCTTCGCTCTGTAAGTTAAAAGAGCCATCTGCTGGACAATGTCCATGTACTCCACATCATCTGGATTGAAGCACTCAAGATCATCAAAGCAGTATTGAAAATCACCAGAGTGTCCACTTCCAGAGACAAAGGCACAACTATCCTGAAAGGAGTTGTGTTGAACCTTTTGAGACTTTGGAGTCTCAGGTAGAGTGATGAAGGGTCCAGTATGTGAGTTGTCAGGGTAGCATAGCAACTGATGTTGTGGTTCCATGCTTTCCCTTTCAACCACATGAAGGGCTGAACTCTGTTGGTTATTGGAGTGGTCAGAGGAGTTCTGCATGTTCATCTCCATCTGAAATGCACTTAGGATACCATATAACTCTGTGAGAGAAAGAGTCTTAAGGTCCGAAGTTCTCTTGATGACAACACAGTAGTGAGTCCATAGTTTAGGAAGAGAAGACATGAACTTCCTAACTATGTCTCTGTTCTCAAGAGCTACTCCAATGTCCGCCAGAGTATCTACTAGCTCAACATACCTGAAGTATTGTTGAGTCAAGGTCTCACCAGCCTTGAAAGTAAAGTTCTCAAACTACTGCTTCAAGAGATCTTTCTTGTTCTCTTGAGTTTCCTTGGATCCCTCATACATCAGCTTCAAAGCTTCCCATAAATCTTTAGCAGTCTTGCACTTCTTGAAGCGTCTGTAGACGGAGTTGGGGAGAGCAGTTTGGAGACAAGTCATAGCCCTTTGATCTAGCTCTATTCTCTTCCTATCTTCCTCTGAGTAATCATCAACATCTTTTGGAATGATGCGATTACCAGTGGCAGATGTAGTGCTTGGTATGAAGGGACCATTGACAATGGAGTCCCACATCCTTGAGTCTTGACACTTGATGAAGCCTTCCATCCTGATACACCATGTGTCAAAGTCTTCAGGGGTGATCATAGGGGACTTGGTCAAGGTACCAGTTTCCATATCAGCCTTGGAGAGAGCAGCCATTTGAGTGAGTGGATTGTGGTGAGGAGTGAAAAACAGGTTGATTAGGATGGTAAGATCTCACAATCAAGAGCCTGGAGCTCTGATACCAATTGCAGGATCGGATTTCGGTGGTTTTTCTCTCAACTCACTGTGAATCAACACTCAGCAAGCAGTCTTTAAGAAGAGTTGATCACAATATAACAAGTAACAAGCAGTAAGAAAATTTAACACAGCAAGTAAATTTTCAAGGTACTTTTATATATTGCTTCTCAACTCAAAGGATTACAAGACACTTGGACTCAAATCACTTACATGAAGAGTTACAGGGAGAAGATATATATAATACTACCTACAGCCGGATATACTTTGATACCAGCTGGACACCTCTAACCTTACATCTATACTACAAGACTCTAGGTGAGGTCTTTCAGACATTTTGTCTGAAAGTTGGTAGTCAGGACATGTCCCTGACTTACCTTTTGTCACCAACTAAAGTTGGTAACATGTACTATCATAAAAAGGTGAACAGTAGAATAAAGTATGGTCAACAACATGGCTCTTTAGGAAGATGCCATGCTGTATCAGAGGTCTGCAGCGGACTGTCAGGGACCATACTTTTATCTGCTGGACATAGCAATGTCTTCCGAAGGATAAAGTGCTTCGGAAGAATAACTTCTTCCGAAGGCACTTATACTTCGGAAGACTGCTTCTTCCGAGGCTTGGAGTCTTCTTTGTCTTCGGAAGCAGACTTTGTCTTCAGCTCTTTCATCAGACTCTGTCTTCGGAAGCTCTTTCAGACTTTGTCTTCGGAAGCTCTTTCAGACTTTGTCTTCGGAAGCTCTTTCAGACTTTGTCTTCGGAAGCTCTTTCAGACTTTGTCTTCGGAAGCTCTTTCATCAGACTCTGTCTTCGGAAGATGTCTTCAGCTGTTGTTCCTTAGACTCTCGGAAGATCTCTTGCTTGGCTTCGGAAGCCCTTTAATGTAGTACCAAAAAGTGACTATGAAGTGAATTTGGTTGCACCAGCCTTATCATGATCCAACAATACAGCCTTGGTTTTTCTCAATTGGACGTTTACACTTTGGACAAGGCTTAGAATTAGCTAGAATCCTGAAATCCATCACACAAACGTCAACAAAACATTCTAAAAATTTAATATAACATTTAATATGTGTAACATTTACCAATTCATATTTTCAGACTCTGCGCTGTTTTTCATTATCTACTTGGCCACGGTTCCACAGTCCACGGGGCGATGAGCTTCTTCTGTACACTACAATGATAGCTGTGAATTAAAAACCTTGCCATCTATGAAGCAAGAACATAGCCTATTTTTTTCATTCATAAACTAAGTAAAAAAAGTCATAAATGATAACACTCACATTCCAACAAAAGTTGTATGAGCAATGGCACGTCACATCATAGCTTCCGCTTCCAAGATCAAACTCAATGGCACAGTCACAGCCGGGAGCAGGGCACCACTTCGTCTATCAATAAAGTAAAAGATAAAAAAATCTAAATTGCAGAAAAAAAATTTTTTGGACAATCAGATCTTTTAAGTGTTTGGCGATTTTGGAATTATAAAGAACTAAATAACAAAATGGCCAAGAATGATTTTTTTGTTAAGAATGGGTAAGATGTTTGATGAAATATGAGTATCTAATTAAGTTAAAAGGGAACAAAAAGATAATAATCACTTTGGTATTGTTTCAACTTGTATAAAATTAATTATTTAGTCCTTAAATAATCAGATAATCAAAACAGAATATGTTCATCTAAACATTTAAAATTAATAATCAGATACAAAACACAAACTCAAACAACTCCCTAGAGTCTAATACTTTTCTGTTTTGTAAGTTTGATTGATATCTCTTCATCACATTGCGTGTTTACTTAAAATTATCACGTCAATTGTGTACCTTTCTACTGTCCTCGATATAAGATCTGAGAAGGTAGCGCTGATATTTCTTCTTATCTTCATCTGAAGTCAACATGTTAACCATGTCCATACCAACAGCAGCACCACATGATGGAATGGGACATCTTAATGTCAAACATCCAGGACCATCATTGATGGATGTAATGTAGGCTATAAGAAACGTAAGAACATGAAAAATCATTACTGGAGTTGTAATCATATAATAAGACACAAACCTAAAATATCATCAACATAACTTATCCCCCACCAAATTTGCAGACTACGTGAACATGCGTGAGTTTTGAAAGTGATTACGTGATATGCAATAAACAGGACCACATAACTAATTGTAATAAAATGGTTTGTAGAAAATAACGTCCAGATTTACAATGTGTTGTTTGAAGATGCAACAATCAGATTTTTTAAGTGATCGACAATTGTTAGATTTAAAGAATTAATAGATAGAATAACCAAAAAATACATTATTTTGTAATATATGATAAAGTCTGTCAATTTAGGTTGAAAGAAGGGGAGAATATGCAATTTTTTTACTCTATCCTTGGAACATTTTTCTTGCAGCTACTTACTTGACCCATATATAATCAGAAATTCACTACATCCAAACATTAAAAATGATTAGTGTGGCTTCAGATCTCAATTTTTAGACAATCAGTACCAAAACGCAAATCCAAACACCCCAACAAAAAACTGGCAGATGTTTATAGTGTATCAAAGATGCAACTTTATTTTAAGTACGCAAAAAAAGACCCGGGGTTAAAGAAGATGCTTTGAGAACCTATTAATCCGTAGAATTATTTAAAAAAAATCAAACATGTCCAACAATTATTGCAAAAAGGATGGCCACAAGCAGCAGTGCTAATGTTATCAAGTGGATATGATTCAAAGCAGATCCCACAAGGCAGCTTCAAAATATACATGAAGATAGAGCATATTTATACAATATGAGACGATATATAAGATTTAAACAATAATGATAAATTTATATAACCTAACAAACCTCTTTGGCTTTTGGTGGCTTAACATCCGTCTTGTCCAACAAACCAACAGCTTTTCGGACTTTATCTTCATTAGCAAACCATGCTTTGTGAACATTGCTAACATTCCTGCAGGGTGCCACCAATGTAACTAAAATGCCAAATTTCTTAAGCTTAATGAAACCCAAAAACCTATAATGCCTTACCAGTTATAACGGCGCAAAAGCATACATGCATAATCTCTTGAAACTGATATAACTGAACAAATTCTAGTGATATCATCTTCCTGACGTTGGCGTATATCCTCTTCCTTCAATATAGTATAATTTTTCTAAAACATACAACAAAATTATCTAGCCATCAGTAACTTCAATCAACCAATTATATCTGAATATATAGGGGTCAAGTACTCAACTACTCAAGTATGTAAATCCTTGAATATTCTGAATATGCCAACACTCAAACATCTTATGTTATCTAGTAATTACAACTTCAAATAGAGCACATCTAGTGGTTATCATAATTCTTTTAATTCCAAAACACACAATCACTGTCGATATAATGCCAAACACACAACAATAAGCGAATATTCATCAATTCACTCTGTTAATTGCTGAACAATTACATATATCATGCAACAAAAACAATTATACCTGTAATGTGAAAATCATATCTTCAAATTGTATTTCCTTTGTTAAGAAATCAGCTCCAATGGTAGCTTTATACTGATTACTAAACTTCCGATTCACATATCTAAATTCACGTCAATTAAGACCAAAAACAAAACCGATCTATTCGTTTCATTCTACTTTGTAAAATTAACACCAAAAGTGAACTTCAGAACCACTAATCACAAGCTCAAAGCAGTTTACAAGCATAATATTCTCAAATCGGTTGACAATTTCGAAAGTAATAGCAAAATGAAGTTAGGGCAACATCATGAACTGAAAATATCTGCAAATTAAGGATACTGATTCATGAGAGATGTCTTTCCAACCCTGAAATCAACAAATAAACACCAGAAAACAGCTTAATTGAACTCGAATCACTGATATGCAGTAAATCACTGATGATTATATGCGTAAAATGGAGAAATTAAGACAAAAACCCGTTGTCGCCAATGGCGTTTCCACCACACCACCGCCACCGCCACCACCTCCACCTTCATCGTAGTCAGATCCCCAATCCCACCGATGAAAACAAACCCTAACAAAAAACCCTCAAAGCTATACGAAGGGAACGAACCTGGAAATCGGAGCGATCGAACCACAAACACAGATAGAAAAACAACCGGGGGAGGCTAGGGTTCAACCGGGTGGACTATGGCGGAAGGCCGCCGGTGCAGGTGGTTCCGATGCAGGGGTCGCCGGTGATACCGGTGGCTGCGGTGGCGCCACCAGATTTTGCAGGAGCGGTCAAGGCTGCTGGAGACCATGTGGTCACATCCGTGTCGTATTGGTTTCTGAACATCGTTGGTTCGGTGGATCGCTTGATCTCGTTACCGGAGATGTGTCTGTGTGTGCGCGTGTGTGTGTGAGGGGATGATGGTGAGCTCTGGTGAGGGTACCAGTGGGTAGGGTTTTGTTGGTAGGTGGCACTGTAGCCACCGACCAAAGTCTTTAATAAGAATAATAATAATAATAATAATTCATGATAAAAAGGGGTCTTCTTGTTTATAACTTCATCTCATTCTAGTGGGTTTGAATTATGTATTCTTAATAGTTCAGATGTATCATGATTAAAGATTTATTGAAGGATACATGAGTGGAACTGTGAAACAGAAATTGACATCAATAATATTTGTGTTTTATCATAAAACTGATTTTATTATGTCATAATTCACATATTTAAATGATAAGGATTATAGTAAAAAATGAATTATCCTATCTATTTAAAAAGCAATGTGAATGAACAGTATCTACAGTGCCAAACCAATTCCCAACCAAAATCCGACCACCACCACCAAAATACCAAACCCTAAACCACCACCACCACACCTCCAATTCCCCCAACACCCGTGGAGTCCTGCCGCTGGTGGTTAGAGATGGTGGCGGGCGGTTGAGGAGCCGGGAGGCGAGATCTCAGCGGCACCGTCGTCATGGTCACCGGCGCATCCTCCGACATCGGTTGGGAGTTCTGCATCGATTTAGCCAAAGCCGGTTACAGAATCATCGCCGCCGCCCGTCGAATTGATCGACTCAAAGCTCTCTGCGACCACATCAACAGTTTCAGAATCTCCGATCATCGTCCAGACGGAATTCACAACCAAAACGACGACGTATCGGCGGTGGCAGTGGAGCTTGACGTCAGCGCCGACGGTCGCACCATTGAAGCATTAGTGATGAAGGCGTCAGATGCTTTTGGTCGTATCGATGCGCTGATCAACAACGCCGGTGTTAGAGGTGACGATTAACGCTTCAATTGGTTTAGTTTTGATTGTAATTTTGGACTTTTGGTGTTGCAAATGATTTAGGAAATTGATTTGAAATTTGGAGGAAAATTGAGGTGAAAACTGATGCTGATTTGTTGATGTTGTGTGTTGAATTTAGGTCCTGTGCTGAATACATTGAATTGGTCTAAAGAGGATTGGGATAAAACGTTTATAGAGTTGTATGTGAATCGGTCATGATCTGTTGCTCTATTTACCATGATTGTTAGGTTAGTGTTTTCTATAGAGTTTGGACCAAATTGAAGGGGAAGGGTTTGTGTTGAGGTAAAAGGAATTAAAGCAAAAGAGCCAGTTGCTTGAGTAGCATATTTCATATGGTTTGTTTTGAAAGGATTGGTGTGATTTGAAGGGGTGGGGTTTGTTTTGAGGCTGCTTAGTGTTATTAGCCAACCAAGGTTGTAAGAATTTAGTGGAACTGTGTATAGAGAAGACTATGATATGATATTTAAGGCCACCTGCCTCCACTAATTTGGTCATATTGGTTTGAAATGTCATTTGTCCAGCGCAAGCTAGATTGAGCTGTGACTTACATGATCCCTTTGTTAGCAGGGAATCGGCGGATCCCTTTGTGAGTAGTCTTTTTTTCTTATCGTTCGAAGAGGAACCCGAGGCCATACTTGACCGACAATAACGCATTATGCGTAAGAAAACTATACCTTTTGTTAAAGTATTATGGAAAAACCATTCTGAACGCGAAGCTACATGGGAGATGAAAGATACAATCCGTTCCCAATATCCGAATCTTTTTACAGCTTAGTATTTGGTTTTTATTAATATATTTTTGATATATTTTGGCTTTACGCTATAAAGATATCAGTTATTATTTTCTGACCATCAGACTATCTGTTACATGTTTCTGTATTTTTTTTTGATTAGCTCCGTCTCTGCATCTAAATGATTATGAGTTATCTCATTCACTCGTTGATTCTTTATCACTCCCTATAGGTTATGTCATCAACGTCCAATCTGTACCTAGCAATTTCGTGGACGAAATTATTTTAAGGGGGGTGGAATTATAATATTCAAAAAGAAAAAAAAAGAAAATTTTAATAATAATAATAGTCATAATCATTAGAAATATATATATATATATATATATATATATATATAAAGAAACACCTTGTTTTCTGCATGATTGCATGATTGCATTAGAAATATATATATGATAATAATAGTCATAAAGAAACACCTTTAATAATGAGTTTAAAGAAACATGATTGCATGTTTTCTGCAACTATACCAACTTGTTTCCATCGGCTTTTTATACCTACTCAAACCCTTTTATTTCCCTTCACAAGTCCACTATCGATCAAGTTCTATTGATCGTTGCTTCAATTTTTCCGACTTTTGTTCGCCGCTACCAGTGAACCACCACCGCCACCATATTTCAGCCCGGTCAAGTTGCTCGTTTCTCTCTTCGTGCGATAATTCTACGTGGTGGTAATGACCGGTGAAGCACTTCTAGCCCTCGGTTGTTTCCGTTCCTTAAGATCAGGTACCCGTATATAACTTGACTTCTTTAAATAATGCTACTGATTTGATAAGATTGATCGTTCTGCAGCGAAATCGACACACACTTGTTGCCTCAATCTGATTCGATTCCGTTGGAATAGTTGCAGGTCCTCATTCAGCTTCTTTTTCGCAACGCAGGAAACCATCACACCTTCTGCATTCCCGCTACTGCCTCGTATACTGACCCATTTGTGTCTTGTTGTTTGTGGTAACATCCTAACCATCATGTTTTGTTCTAAGCGTTTCCTAAATCGGATTTTCTGTTTTGACTTCGGCATGGTCTGGCGACAAATGTATCTAATCAAAGGCCTTAAAAGAAAAGAAACTTATTAAAATAACTGCTCATTTGTATCATACGTTCTTGTTAATATACGTTTCTGGTCCTTTGGAAAAAAATGGATTTTGAAACTTTAATTTACAGCCTCACTATGAAGACTTTAATAGATAGATTATTAAACTTAAATGATAGAGTAAATGCATGTGAAATCCTTGGAAACTTGATTTAATATATATATTTATGATTATACATCCATCATGAGAGACCACTCTACTCATGTTTTTGTTCTTACGTGCATACAACAATTATTAAAATTAATATCATATGGTAGGCATCAAATTATCACAAATATGTTAATAGGCCTTGTCATGGTCAATTTTAAATGATAAATCTGAGTAAATAAAAGAGTAATTGGTCACTAAAGTAAGTATATTGAAAAGTTACGTGTTTGTTGATTAGCTAAATCTATTACACTTTGTTTCTATATATTAGGTAATTAGGTAAACATTAATAAACACAATATGACGACAATAAGTAGCTCGTAATTTAATTAAGAATTCTAGAAGTTTTGCCGCCGGAAAAATTACAACTGAACAAATAATATAAAGTTGACTACGATAAATCTTATTCAAATATAATTAACTATAGGTTCGATTTCAAGTTGAGGAAGGTTTAAATTTGTTTCGCTTAATCAACCTAAGGTACGGATTCTGTTTCTTTGTTATCATAAGTATTCAGTTTTGTTTCCGTTACTTCGTAGTACGGATTCTCTTTCCTTGTTATCATAATATTCACTTTTGTTTCTGATACTTTGTAGTACGAATTCCTGATTCCTGTCTAGTATTTGATTTCCGTTCATCTCTAGTTTTTGATTCCTGTCATACATAGATAATTTGCTTTTCATTCTGTTATAAGTAGCTTGACTACTTTATATTTTTGAATATGTTACCCAAGCTCTCCCTATCTTGGGGGTGACCAAGACGCGTTATTGCGGCATCGATAACGTGGCACCAACCGTGGCGGTGAGCTGAGATCACGGCGTCTCTAAAGAGGACTCTGAAATTATGTCTTGTTATATTATTATTTTCTCAGAGGCGTATGGATCGATCCTAGGTTAGTCCTGTTATTTTCTGATGGATGGTTACACACCATTCCATTCAAGACTCTGGTGAATGGTTTGTATGTCTGCCCATACTCCATTTCACATTGGTTCACGGGCTCGCTACCTGTGTTCCCCCTGTTCAGTTATTATATGATATGATTATTAGCTCAGGGTATGTTCTATCTGATATATGTCTTATGATGTATGTTCTATTTGATATATATATCATATGATCTTTGATTCTCCGTTATCACCATGTCTGTTTATTTTTTATATCTACCAATTCTTTGATTATCATCAGTCTGTTATTTTTTATATCTGCCAATTCTTTAATTATTATCATGTCTGTTTATTTTTGTTATCCGCTATTCCGTTCACTGAGCGTTATGCTCAGGCGTGCTTTTGTTTTCATGCACGTCAGGTATGCAGGGTCATCCGGGAGGGGAGTGAAGAGTGGAAATCTGGATAAAGAAGCTTGATGTTTATTTATTTAAATTGATGTAATCGACTCTTCTATTAGGTTTTGGAATTTGAACTTGTAATCGTTATTAATAATGGGAATGCGTTTGGATTTTGATTACCGTGATAGTGACACGTCAGCCTTGTCGGGTTGGGGTGTTACAGTTGTGGTATCAGAGCCAAGGCTCTTTCCTGTAGAAAACTTAAACATTAATAATAAACTTGTGAGGTAATGGGTAGACGTTGGGTTAGGATCTAATTTATTTTCCAATCTAAATTTTAGTGTTCACACGTATATTTTAATTTCAGATGGCTCCTAAGAGACGTGTGAACAACCGCAATGACTCGGATGGCCCCTCATTTGATACTCCTCTTGAAACCCTCGTTGCTAATGCCGTAAACGCTGCTATTTCTGGAATACTCCCTAATCTGATGACTCAGACTGCTCAAACAGTCATCCAGCAGATACAACAGGCGAATTTGGGTGGAAATAACATCGGATCAGCATCGGAGGGAAATAACAATGGACCACCACCTGGTGGAAATAACACAGGACCTCCACCCGATGGAAAAAACTCAGAGCCACCTTCTGGCGGGAACAACATGGGACCACCTTCCGGTGGAAATGCAACACCACCTGTGGCTGAGATTCATGTTTGGCTTGAGCGCTTTATGAAGCAAAGACCAAGATCTTTTAGTGATGCTGCTACACCGATGGATGCTCGGAACTGGATAGCCCATGTGGAAAAGATTTTTGAGGTACTAGGAGTCGGTGAGCTATTTAAAACTAGGCTGGCTTCTTACAAACCGGAGGATGATGCTCTAGTTTGGTTGGAAGGGGTCAAACTTGCACATGGTGGAGAGGGTTATGCTGCTACCCTTCCTTGGGCCGACTTCCGCACTATATTCTTCCGAAAGTATTTCTCTGAAGTGGAACGAAGTGAGTATGCACGGGAATATGCATCTATTGAGCAACGAGATGGTGAACCTTGGCAAGAATTCATGGCAAGATTCTGTAGGCTGGATAGTTTTCTTGGGGAAGCTGCAGGTAGCCCAGAGGTCCAAGCAGAAAAGTTGAAATGGGCTGTTCATGAGAGAACTCGGAGATGGATAGTGACTCAAAGGTTTAACAATATCAATGAAGTAGCTGATGCTGTGAAAACACTTGACATGGAAAATAAGAAGAGGTTAGCTAAACCTAAGGAGAGTCGAAAGAGAAATCGTGAAGGAAACCATACCGCACTTTCCGGGCAATCTTCAAGCGAGAAACACCATACAGGTGATCGGAAAGCCCAATTCAACAGAAATAATAACCGCCAAGGTAATCAATGGAAACAAAAACAGCAGAATCCTAAACCTGCCGAAAACCAAGGTTAAGAGCAAATCCCGGTATGCACTACATGTGGGAAACGTCATTTTGGTGTTTGTCGTCGAGCTTCAGGAGCCTGTTTTAGATGTGGAAAGACCGACCATGTATTGAAAGACTGTCCATATCCTGATAACAAAGGAAAGGCTGGAAATAGTGCTAAACAACCTACTAATGGAGGACGAGTGTTTGCTTTGAACGCAAAGGATGCAGCAAAAACACCAGGTATGACTCTTGATATTCCTCACATATGTGAACCTGTCGTATTTGAATAATCTAATAGTCTTACCATGCAAATTATGCTTGTTAACTATTTACTAAGTGTGTCATGGTATCATAAATTGTTTAGGTACAGTTTCTGGTACTCTCGTGTTAGGAACTCGTGAAGTTCAAGTCTTATTTGATACTGGAGCAACACACTCTATAGTTTCTCAATCTTTTCTTAAACATCTAACGATGAGCCCAACATTATTAGGAAATACCTTGAATATTATGACTCCTATGGGAAACTTTGTTACAATCTCTCATGTGTATGAGGATTGTCCGATCCGAGTTGAATCTCTCATTCTTACAGCGGATCTGTTGCCCATGCAAATGGAAGATTTTGATATCATCTTGGGAATGGACTGGTTAACTCGGCATCATGTTACAATTGAGTGTCAGACTCGTCGCATTCTATTTGGAGATCCCCATCATCCTGAACTCATTTATCAGGGGACTAAACCTCGAAAAACTCTTCAAATAATTTCAGCACTTAAGGCTCGTAAATCCCTACTGCACGGCGGTGCAGGATTCCTTGCTTTAGTTAAAATTTTATCTTCTGAAGAGCCTAGTATTTCTGATTATCCGGTTGTTTGTGATTTTCCCGATATGTTTCCTAAGGAGTTACCTGGACTTCCACCAGACCGCGAGGTGGAATTCACTATTGATCTTATTCCTGGTGCTGAACCGATTTCCAAGGCACCTTACCGTATGGCACCACTTGAACTCAAGGAACTGAAGGAGCAATTACAGGAGTTATTAGATCTTGGATTTATTAGACCAAGTGTCTCACCTTGGGGTGCACCGGTCCTATTCGTGAAGAAGAAAGATGGTTCTTTGAGACTCTGCATTGACTATAGAGAACTCAACAAGATCACTATTCGTAATCGTTACCCTCTGCCTCGTATTGATGATTTATTTGATCAGCTTCAAGGTGCAAAGTGTTTCTCTAAAATCGATCTAAGGTCTGGTTACCATTAGTTGAAGATTAAAGATTCTGATGTTCCGAAATCAGCCTTCCGTACGGGATATGGTCACTATGAATTCTTGGTTATGCCGTTCAGGTTAACGAATGCCCCAGCTGTTTTCATGGACCTAATGAACCGAGTTTTCCATGACTATCTGGATAAGTTCGTCATCGTGTTTATAGATGACATTCTTATCTATTCTAAGAGTAAGGAGGAACATGAAGACCATCTTCGTATCGTGCTTGAAACTTTGTGTAAAAAGAAGCTTTATGCTAAGTTTTCAAAATGTGAATTTTGGTTGAGTCAAGTAGCCTTTCTGGGTCATGTGGTCTCTGCAGATGGTATTATGGTGGATCCAGCGAAGATAGAGGCAATCACTAAATGGCCAAGACCAACTTCAGCCACAGAGGTCCGGAGTTTTCTTGGTCTTGCTGGTTACTATCGTAGATTTGTCGAAGGGTTCTCTGTTATTGCTTTACCCCTTACGCAACTATTAAGGAAAGGGGTTAAGTACTCTTGGAATGATGAACGAGAGAAAAGTTTTGAAGAGCTCAAGAAAAGATTGGTGTCTGCTCCTGTTCTCACACTTCCATCGGGTACGGGTGGATACCAGATTTACAGTGATGCATCAAAGAAAGGGCTTGGATGTGTGTTGATGCAACACGGGAAGGTCATTGCTTTGCTTCACGGCAGTTGAAACCTTACGAGGTTAATTATCCTATGCATGATCTTGAACTCGCTGCTGTTATTTTCGCGTTGAAAATATGGCGTCACTATCTTTACGGAGAGACTTGTGATATTTTTACTGATCACAAGAGCTTGAAATATATCTTCACACAAAAAGAACTAAACATGAGGCAGAGAAGATGGTTAGAGTTGTTAAAAGATTATGATGCCAATATTCAATATCATCCGGGAAAGGCCAATGTGGTAGTTGATGCTCTTAGCAGGAAGAGCTCAGGAACAGTAGCCTCCCTACAGCTACAACCTCAGAACATTACCGATCTTGATAGACTGGGTATCGGCCTACATATTGGCAAGAGCGACGGATATCTCGCTAGACTTCAGATTGAGTCCGACTTAATATTCCGGATTAAGAACGCATAGAAAGACGATGGTGAACTCTGGGCAATCTTACAGAATGTGGAGATTGGTAAACAATCAGAATTCAGAGTAGATGAGCATGGAGTAATCTGGTGTGGTAAACGTTTATGTGTGCATAATGATTCTTCTCTTCGAGAATCGTTATTAGCTGAGGCACATAGTTCTTCGTTCTCTATCCATCCAGGATCTACTAAGATGTATCGTGATCTTCGTCAGAATTTCTGGTGGAATGGTATGAAAGAAGACGTGGCTAAGTATGTTAGCCGTTGCCTTACTTGTCAGCAGGTCAAGATTGAGCATCAGAGAGCTAGTGGTTTGCTTCAGCCACTACCTATCCCTGTATGGAAATGGGATGATATTTCCATGGATTTTGTGACAGGGTTGCCAAGGACATTTAAGAAGAATGATGCAATATGGGTTGTAGTTGACAGATTGTCAAAGTCGGCTCACTTTTGGCCTATTCAGCAGGGATTCTCAATTAGCAAACTATCTGAAGTGTTTACACAAGAGATTGTTAGACTTCATGGCACTCCGGTGTCTATCGTGTCTGATCGAGACCCGAGGTTCACTTCTCGTTTTTGGAAGGGTTTGCAAGCTGCATGGGGTACCAAGTTGAGGTTTAGTACGGCGTTTCATCCTCAGACTGACGGTCAGTCGGAGCGTACTATTCAGACACTTGAGGACATGCTTCGAGCTTGTGCCTTAGAGTGGACTGGGAACTGGGATGAGTACATGTGTTTGGTCGAGTTTGCTTACAACAATAGTTGGCAAGCTAGCATTGGCATGGCACCTTTCGAATTATTGTATGGTCGTAAATGTAGAGCACCTATTTGTTGGGAAGAGGTCGGTGAAAGTGTCATCGAAGGACCTGAGTTGGTACAAATTACCAATGAGAAAGTTGCCATTGCTAGAGAAAAGTTAAAGGAGGCCCAAAGTAGACAGAAAAGTTATACAGATCGACACCGTCGACCTTTGGAGTTTAAGATCGGTGACAAAGTATTCCTGAAGGTTTCGCCTTGCAAAGGCGTACGACGTTTTGGTCTTAAAGGGAAACTTAGTCCACGGTTTATCGGACCATTTGAAATCCTAGAAAGAGTTGGTGAGGTCTCTTATCGTTTGGCTTTATCACCTCAACTGTCACACGTGCATAATGTCTTCCACGTATCACTTTTAAGGGGATACAATTATCATCCTCTTCACGTTGTAAATTATCCACTTCATTTAATTCGTGAAGACTTATCGTTCGAAGAGGAACCCGAGGCCATACTTGACCGACAATAACGCATTATGCGTAAGAAAACTATACCTTTTGTAAAGTATTATGGAAAAACCATTCTGAACGCGAAGCTACATGGGAGATGAAAGATACAATCCGTTCCCAATATCCGAATCTTTTTACAGCTTAGTATTTGGTTTTTATTAATATATTTTTGATATATTTTGGCTTTACGCTATAAAGATATCAGTTATTATTTTCTGACCATCAGACTATCTGTTACATGTTTCTGTATTTTTTTTTTTTAGCTCCGTCTCTGCATCTAAATGATTATGAGTTATCTCATTCACTCGTTGATTCTTTATCACTCCCTATAGGTTATGTCATCAACGTCCAATCTGTACCTAGCAATTTCATGGACGAAATTATTTTAAGGGGGGTGGAATTATAATATTCAAAAAGAAAAAAAAAGAAAATTTTAATAATAATAATAGTCATAATCATTAGAAATATATATATATATATATATATATATATAAAGAAACACCTTGTTTCTGCATGATTGCATGATTGCATTAGAAATATATATATGATAATAATAGTCATAAAGAAACACCTTTAATAATGAGTTTAAAGAAACATGATTGCATGTTTTCTGCAACTATACCAACTTGTTTCCATCGGCTTTTTATACCTACTCAAACCCTTTTATTTCCCTTCACAAGTCCACTATCGATCAAGTTCTATTGATCGTTGCTTCAATTTTTCCGACTTTTGTTCGCCGCTACCAGTGAACCACCACCGCCACCATATTTCAGCCCGGTCAAGTTGCTCGTTTCTCTCTTCGTGCGATAATTCTACGTGGTGGTAATGACCGGTGAAGCACTTCTAGCCCTCGGTTGTTCCGTTCCTTAAGATCAGGTACCCGTATATAACTTGACTTCTTTAAATAATGCTACTGATTTGATAAGATTGATCGTTCTGCAGCGAAATCGACACACACTTGTTGCCTCAATCTGATTCGATTCCGTTGGAATAGTTGCAGGTCCTCATTCAGCTTCTTTTTTCGCAACGCAGGCAGCCATCACACCTTCTGCATTCCCGCTACTGCCTCGTATACTGACCCATTTGTGTCTTGTTGTTTGTGGTAACATCCTAACCATCATGTTTTGTTCTAAGCGTTTCCTAAATCGGATTTTCTATTTTGACTTCGGCATGGTCCGGCGACAAATGTATCTAATCAAAGGCCTTAAAGAAAAGAAACTTATTAAAATAACTGCTCATTTGTATCATACGTTCTTGTTAATATACGTTTCTGGTCCTTTGGAAAAAAAATGGATTTTGAAACTTTAATTTATAGCCTCACTATGAAGACTTTAATAGATAGATTATTAAACTTAAATGATAGAGTAAATGCATGTGAAATCCTTGGAAACTTGATTTAATATATATATCCATGATTACTCATGTTTTTGTTCTTACGTGCATATAACAATTATTAAATTAATATCATATGGTAGGCATCAATTATCACAAATATGTTAATAGGCCTTTCATGGTCAATCTTAAATGATAAATCTGAGTAAATAAAAGAGTAATTGGTCACTAAAGTAAGTATATTGAAAAGTTACGTGTTTGTTGATTAGCTAAATCTATTACACTTTGTTCTATATATTAGGTAATTAGGTAAACATTAATAAACACAATATGACGACAATAAGTAGCTCGTAATTTAATTAAGAATTCTAGAAGTTTTGCCGCCGGAAAATTTCAACTGAACAAATAATATAAAGTTGACTACGATAAATCTTATTCAAATATAATTAACTATAGGTTCGATTTCAAGTTGAGGAAGGTTTTAAATTTGTTTCGCTTAATCAACCTAAGGTACGGATTCTGTTTCTTTTTTATCATAAGTATTCACTTTTGTTTCCGTTACTTCGTAGTACGGATTCTCTTTCCTTGTTATCATAATATTCACTTTTGTTTCTGATACTTTGTAGTACGAATTCCTGATTCCTGTCTAGTATTTGATTTCCGTTCATCTCTAGTTTTTGATTCCTGTCATACATAGATAATTTGCTTTTCATTCTGTTATAAGTAGCTTGACTACTTTATATTTTTAAATATGTTACCCGAGCTTTCCCTATCTTGGGGGTGACCAAGACGCGTTATTGCGGCATCGATAACGTGGCACCGTGGCGGTGAGCTGAGATCACGGCGTCTCTAAAGAGGACTCTGAAATTATGTCTTGTTATATTATTATTTCCTCAGAGGCGTATGGATCGATCCTAGGTTAGTCCTGTTATTTTCTGATGGATGGTTACACACCATTCCATTCAGGACTCTGGTGAATGGTTGTATATCTGCCCATACTCCATTTCACATTGGTTCACGGGCTCTGTAAGGCCCCGATCCCGGGCACCTCACAGTTGGCCGTCATCACCCATAAAACATACATTAATATAACTTAATACAAATTATGCAGCGGAAACTTTGAATTTTACTATAAATGCTTTTGTAAAGTAATACAACCCCTGTTACAAAATATCATTTGTTTGCATTACAATACAAAAACATTATCAAAAGAATGCCGTCCCAAAAGAGCTGAGTAGCCGCCTCGTGCCATCCTCAGCAACACTACCTGCCAACTGGAAAATATATAAAAGTCAGCGTTGCTGAGTGAGTTCTAGTTTTGATATAAAACATACTTTTACTTATTTAAAAGTATCCTTTCGTTCATACGTTCATACATCATACGTACACATAGATAATATTCATTATTATCTTCATCATTCGTTATTCATCATTATCTTTAACTTCTCGTATGGATTCTGTCAGACTTTACCCACTTCATAGCGCTCGGCTATGATTACTGTGGTCGAATAACAAGAATCCCGTTCATACTTACTTGCCCATTGGCTATCTTTTGTACCACTACCTTCTGCTATACCCCAAACGTTATTAGCTACCGGGCCGAAGTCATTAAATGAACAGCAAAACGTATGCCCGGTACTAGAGGTAAGCGGTAGGGGTTCCATACATATAGATACTTACTTGCACGCATTGAAAGGTTAACTGTACCAATACCATATGCTACACCTCGAACAATCTTAGCTACCGGGCTGAAGTCAATCCATAGACAGCAAAACGTAGTGCCACAGTACGGGCCGAGGTCAACAAATGAACAACAAACATATGCCACGTACTGGGCCGAAGTCTATGGAGGGACAGCTAAACATGGTGCCACGGTACTAAAGGTAAGCGGTAGGGGTACCATGACCATGGTCAATCACATAGAAGGACCAATCGCGTTATTTAATGCTTGCAAGACATAATTCATTCGTTCATTAATGCATGTATTCATCATCATTCATCATTTCGTTCATTCGTTAATACATGCATTCGTCATCATGTTCCTCTTTCATTATCTTTCACTTTACGATACATAATACTTCATTAATTCATTTCTCGTTATTCGTAAAGTTTCAGAAAGATAAACATACACAATCACAAGGAACATACACACATCATACATATTCATCATGCATTCATCATCATACATACATCCTCATGCATAGCATCATACCTTACTTAACAATATTTCAATAATATTGTTAACAATAATATACTAATAATAATATTAGTAACAATTAGGGTTAATCTTACTCATCATAATATGCATGAGACATCATCATTTATTAACCCTAGTCAACCCTGGTCAAACCTTGAACTTCGAACTTTACTGGAAATTCCTGAAAAATGCTAAGTGTTCTAGTCGTTTTAGCCCTGTTGGGCGTATAAGCCTCTGGTCGTATGAGCACTATTAGTCGTATGAGTACTGCTGGACTTTTCACTTAACACTTAGAATTATCAACTGGTCATACGACCACACTGTTGGTCGTATGACCACAGCTGGTCGTACCACCCCTGGACTTAGGCACATATTTGGATCATATGACCACTGTTGGTCGTATGAGTCCACACTTAGAAAATTTCCACATGATCATACGACCACTGTTGGTCGTATGAGTCCTATTGGCCTCATACTTAGAAAATATCACATGTTCATACGACCACTGTTGGTCGTATGAGTCCTATGGGCTCAACACTTAGAAATTTATTCTGGTCATACGACCACACTGTTGGTCGTATGACCACTAGTGGACTTACCAACTTTTGCTTATTTATTCTAAGTCCCATTTTCAGACACATTAGCATCCTACTCATATGTCTAATTCATATTTCAAGTCCAGAACATCAAAATGCCTATTTCCAAACATATGCACATGATTCTAAGCATAGATCTAACATAAACATAATCATCCATACAATCAATTCATACGGGTATCAACCCACAGTTTTATAAAAACATATTTACATGCATTTCCAGCCCCAAAACATTTAAAAACAGTAAAAACGGGGTCTAGAACTCACCTTAGTTGTCTTCTTCGAACTTACACTCTTCAACCCGAACCTTCTCAACTCGTTCTAGCACCTAGAACACACACACAAAGCAACCCGAACACACTAGTCACATTTATATGCTCATGTATGGTTCTAGAATCGTCCTAACATCATGAATTCGGGATTTCTTACCAAAAACCTTCGAATTTCTCAGATCCTTCTTCAAAATTCCGATGGTTTTCTGCTCCTGCTACTTTCTCTCTCTAAAAATTCGAATGAAGTGAAAGTGCAGACAACGTGGGTGCCATACCACCTTTTGTACAAGGAATTAATAGAAAGTTTGTCAAATTGACACTTTTGGCCCTCAAACAAAAGTACCCTTTTGTTTTTCTTTCCTTTCTCCTTCTATTTTATTCTTTTAAATTCTTTACTACAAATTTACGGGTGTTACAAGTCCACCCCCCTTATATAGGTTTCGTCCCCGAAACCTGTTATTCCTCAAACAGATGTGGGTAGTTTTGTCTCATCTCTTCTTCAGTCTCCCACGTAGACTCGGATCCCTTCCTGTGCTTCCACTGTACACGCACAAGAGGAACCACTTTATTCCTCAACCTCTTTTCTTTACGATCAATGATTGCCACTGGTTGCTCCACGTAGTTGAGCCTCTCATCCACCTCGATATCCTCCAGTGGTACAACCATGTCTTCATCAGCTAAGCACTTTCTCAGATGAGATACATGGAATGTAGGATGAATTCCACTTAACTCATCTGGCAGTTCAAGTCGATAGGCCACCTCTCCTACTCGTGCGATAATTCGGAAAGGTCCATATACCTCGGGCTTAGCTTACCTCGTTTCCTGAATCTAATGATCCCTTTCCAGGGCGAGACCTTCAACATAACTCGGTCACCAACCTTGAACTCTATCGGTCTCCGCCTCTTGTCAGCATACGACTTTTGCCTATCCTTCGCCGCCTTCATGAAGGCTTTGATCTTTTCTAATTTCTCAGTCGTTGCTTCGATTACCTCAACACCTCCCAACTCTTTCTGCCCAATGTCTCCCCAGCACACGGGCGTCCTACATCTCCTACCGTATAACATTTCGTAAGGTGGCATGCCAATGCTGGCGTGATAACTATTGTTGTACGAGAATTCTGCTAACGGCAGGTGATTGTCCCAACTTCCTCCAAAGTCAATCACGCACGCCCGAAGCATGTCTTCGAGTGTTTGGATTGTCCTCTCAGACTGACCGTCTGTCTGAGGGTGATATGCTGTGCTAATGTGTAGTCTCGTCCCCATCGCATCATGAAATCGCTTCCAAAACTTGGAGGTAAACCGGGTGTCACGATCAGACACAATAGACACCGGCACACCATGACGAGCTACAATTTCTTTGATGAACAGATCCGCCAATCTTTCAGATGAGTACGTTTCACGGATCGGTAGGAAGTGGGCACTCTTTGTCAAGCGGTCAACTATCACCCATATGGCATCATACCCTTTCGGGGTACGTGGTAGCTTCGTGATGAAATCCATGGTGATGTGTTCCCACTTCCACTCGGGTATATCCAACGGTTGGATCTTCCCGTAGGGCTTCTGGTGTTCCGCCTTCACTTGTAAGCAAGTCAAGCACTTACTTACGTACTCCCCTACGTCACGTTTCATGCCCGGCCACCAATAGTCTTTCTTCATATCGTGGTACATTTTGGTAGCACCGGGGTGAATGGAGTATCGTGTCTTATGGGCCTCATCCATAATTCTACTACGTAGATCCCCGTATCGAGGAATCCACATTCGCCCAAATCGGGTCTTAACACCTAGAGTGTTCTCACCCAACTCCGTCACTAGACCTCTCATCCTTTCGGAGTTAAGACGATCTTCTTTCAAAGCCTCATCTTGAAACTTCCTAACCTGCGTCATCACGTCGGAGGTCATGATCAATTGATAAGCCTTCACCCGGATCGGCTCAGGCCTTTCTTTTCGGCTAAGGGCATCAGCCACCACATTGGCTTTGCCCGGGTGGTAATGGATCTCACAATCATAATCTTTTATCAGCTCCAACCACCGCCTCTGCCTCATGTTTAGATCCTTCTGCTCGAAGAAGTACTTCAAGCTTTTGTGGTCTGTGAAAATAGTGCACTTCGTCCCGTATAGATAGTGCCGCCATATCTTCAATGCAAAAACCACCGCGGCTAATTCTAGATCGTGCGTGGGATAGTTGACTTCGTGGGTCTTCAGCTGTCGAGATGCGTAGGCTATCACCTTTCCACGTTGCATCAACACACAACCTAGCCCAGAATAAGATGCATCCGAATAGACCACTAAGTCTTCACTTCCCTCAGGCAAAGTCAAGACAGGAGCTTGTGTTAGTCTTGCCTTCAACTCCTCAAAAGCCGTCTCCTGTTCTCGACCCCACACGAATTTCACGTCCTTACGAGTCAATTTTGTCAAAGGTGAGGCGATCTTTGAAAAGTCTTGAATAAATCTTCTATAATAGCCCGCCAATCCCAGGAAGCTACGAATCTCGGATGGCGTCTTTGGTGATTTCCATTGCATCACAGCCTCAACCTTTGCTGGGTCCACCATTATTCCTTCTGCATTCACTACGTGACCCAGAAATTGCACCTCGCGTAACCAAAAGGCGCACTTGGAGAACTTGGCGTACAATTTCTCCCTTCTCAACGTTTCCAACACCTCCCGGATATGCCCGGCATGCTCTTTTTCACTCCTTGAATAAATCAAAATATCATCGATGAATACAATTACTGATTTATCCAACATTGGTCGGCACACTCGGTTCATCAAATCCATAAAAGCAGCCGGCGCATTGGTCAACCCAAAAGACATGACAAGAAACTCGTAGTGACCATAGCGCGTACGAAAGGCTGTTTTAGGGATATCTTGTTCCTTCACCTTTAGTTGATGGTAACCCGATCGAAGATCTATCCTTGAAAACCAACTGGCACCCTGAAGTTGATCAAACAAGTCATCGATCCTTGGTAAGGGGTATCTGTTCTTCACCGTCAGCTTATTCAGCTCGCGGTAGTCGATGCACATCCTCATACTACCATCCTTCTTTTTTACGAACAGAACCGGAGCACCCCAAGGTGAGATACTCGGTCGGATAAACCCCTTATCCAGCAGCTCCTGCAACTGCTCCATCAACTCTTTCATCTCCGTCGGAGCCAAGCGATACGGTGCTTTTGCGACAGGTTGGGCACCCGGTATCAGGTCGATCTGGAATTCGATCTCTCGGTCAGGTGGCAAACCCGATAAGTCTTCGGGAAACACGTCTGGAAAGTCACACACCACTGGCACATCGCATAGCTGTGGTGTTGGCGTCTCTACATTCTTTACATAACATAAGTAGGCGCTACATCCGCGCCTCATACACTTTCCCGCCACCGCCATCGAGATCACCTTCGGAATTGTCGTAACCCGATCGCCATAAATCGTCACCGGACTCCCGTCGGTCGCCGTCAGTCTAATCATCTTCTTTCGGCACACGATATTCGCTTCATAGGTTGCTAACCAGTCCATCCCTAACACTACATCAAATCCTCCTAGAGGCATCACATGTAACTTGGCAGCAAACCTATGACCTTCTAATTCTATGGTACAGTCCTCTATCACATCGGTAACTCTAGTGGACTTACCAATAGCGGTTTCTACATAAAAAGGCTCACTAATGCATTTGCTACTAACAGGCAATTTAGCACAGAAAGTAGCAGAAATGAAACTCCTACTAGCACCAGAGTCAAATAACACAGAAGCAAGAGTTTGGTTTACTAGAAACGTACCTGACACCACATCGGGGTCCGTCCTAGCCTCTTCCTGCGTCATCGTGAACGCCCTAGCCTTTGCCCTCGGTGCTTCTCCTCCCGTCTTCTTCTCTCCCGAGCCCTCAGCCCTCGGCTTCTTGCAATCTTTGTTCATATGACCACTTTCCCCACAGTTAAAACACTTGCCCATCCGACAATCCTTGGCCCTATGTCCAGTCCTCCTACACTTGAAGCAGATGTTGTATCCCCACTTGCACTCTCCTGAGTGCTCCTTTCCACACTTACCACACTTCTTCACCCCAGCTCCAGACACGACCACTCGGCGGTCATCCACCCTTGCTTTCTTGTTGTTTGTCGAAGTATCACCCCGACCAAATCTCTTCCCCTGCCAGTTCTTCTCTCCACTTCCTTTCTTGCTTCCCTCAACCTTCACCAAAGCAGCACGTTCATCGAATAACCTCCCCGCCAAATCCACTGCCGACCTGAAAGTGCTTGGTCGGGCAGAAATCAAGTGCCAACGAATTTCAGCCGGCAGTCCTTGAATATACCGGTTGATCTTTCGAGACACCGGCGTCACCTGCTCCGGCACCAACAACGCCAATTCGTTAAACTTGGTGGTATATTGTTGGTGGGTCATCGTCCCCGCCTCCAGCTGCAGGAACTCCCTTTCTATTCTATCCATTTCCCGACGAGGACTGAATTCCTCGATCACCAGCCTTTTCAACTCAGCCCATTTCATCTTCCCTATAGCCCGGCTACCCTCGGCTTGGACTATATTTTTCCACCAGCATAAAGCCGACCCTGTAAAAGAGTGGGTAGCAAACTTCACCTTCTTGTCCTCCTGGCAATCACTAATATCGAGGACAGCTTCCATTTCCATCACCCATTGGTGAGCATCAGTAGCAGTACCAGACCCATCAAAAGTTGGGGGTTTGCACCTCATGAATGCCCCGTAGTTACAACCCCGGGCGGTCTCCTGTAACTGTTCTTCTTCCTCTTCGTCATCAGATAGTACCGTTTCTGCTTCCTCCTGTTGTTGTCTTCCTGAGGACCGATTTCTCCCTCGTCTATCGTCTTCGCGTACTGCCTTTATCACTTCAGTCACTACAGACGGTAAGATCGTCTGCATGACTTGATGCACCTCCTCGATCACCGTCTCTTTCACCGAGGCTCTCATATTATCACTCTCATCCGCTCCCCCCGAGGGAGTGGTATTAGGTCCTTCGGGAACCTTCTTCTCTTGCCTAGGCCTACCTCTTGTGGCTCGTGGTTCCACACCACTTCCGCCACTGCCTCCACCAATTGGGGCTTTCGATGATCTACCACCGACCATCTTCTATCACACTGAAAGATTTAAACACCAATACTGTCATTCAAGGAAATAGCTCAGTTTATGTTAAGTATAGTAAGTCCCTAATTACAGTGGCCAGTTGTGATTAGCCACTTACTCTACTCTTCACACCCCGAGCATTACCTGTCCTGACTACATTAGTATCTAAGTCTAACAGTACACATAAACACATAACATGCACACATAACACTGGTTATCTTTCAAGAAATTACCTGATGGCACGCAGCTACTCAGATGGCATTCCCATTTCCCCCTGTCCCATTCTCAGTTTAAGTCTTAGGTTTATTCTAAAAATTTTACCCATTTCTCTTAAACTTCGGCTCTGATACCAACTTGTAAGGCCCCGATCCCGGGCACCTCACAGTTGGCCGTCATCACCCATAAAACATACATTAATATAACTTAATAAAAATTATGCAGCGGAAACTTTGAATTTTACTATAAATGCTTTTGTAAAGTAATACAACCCCTGTTACAAAATATCATTTGTTTGCATTACAATACAAAAACATTATCAAAAGAATGCCGTCCCAAAAGAGCTGAGTAGCCGCCTCGTGCCATCCTCAGCAACACTACCTGCCAACTGGAAAATACATAAAAGTCAGCGTTGCTGAGTGAGTTCTAGTTTTGATATAAAACATACTTTTACTTATTTAAAAGTATCCTTTCGTTCATACGTTCATACATCATACGTACACATAGATAATATTCATTATTATCTTCATCATTCGTTATTCATCATTATCTTTAACTTCTCGTATGGATTCTGTCAGACTTTACCCACTTCATAGCGCTCGGCTATGATTACTGTGGTCGAATAACAAGAATCCCGTTCATACTTACTTGCCCATTGGCTATCTTTTGTACCACTACCTTCTGCTATACCCCAAACGTTATTAGCTACCGGGCCGAAGTCATTAAATGAACAGCAAAACGTATGCCCGGTACTAGAGGTAAGCGGTAGGGGTTCCATACATATAGATACTTACTTGCACGCATTGAAAGGTTAACTGTACCAATACCATATGCTACACCTCGAACAATCTTAGCTACCGGGCCGAAGTCAATCCATAGACAGCAAAACGTAGTGCCACAGTACGGGCCGAGGTCAACAAATGAACAACAAACATATGCCACGTACTGGGCCGAAGTCTATGGAGGGACAGCTAAACATGGTGCCACGGTACTAAGGTAAGCGGTAGGGGTACCATGACCATGGTCAATCACATAGAAGGACCAATCGCGTTATTCAATGCTTGCAAGACATAATTCATTCGTTCATTAATGCATGTATTCATCATCATTCATCATTTCGTTCATTCGTTAATACATGCATTCGTCATCATGTTCCTCTTTCATTATCTTTCACTTTACGATACATAATACTTCATTAATTCATTTCTCGTTATTCGTAAAGTTTTAGAAAGATAAACATACACAATCACAAGGAACATACACACATCATACATATTCATCATGCATTCATCATCATACATACATCCTCATGCATAGCATCATACCTTACTTAACAATATTTCAATAATATTGTTAACAATAATATACTAATAATAATATTAGTAACAATTAGGGTTAATCTTACTCATCATAATATGCATGAGACATCATCATTTATTAACCCTAGTCAACCCTGGTCAAACCTTGAACTTCGAACTTTACTGGAAATTCCTGAAAAATGCTAAGTGTTCTAGTCGTTTTAGCCCTGTTGGGCGTATAAGCCTCTGGTCGTATGAGCACTATTAGTCGTATGAGTACTGCTGGACTTTTCACTTAACACTTAGAATTATCAACTGGTCATACGACCACACTGTTGGTCGTATGACCACAGCTGGTCGTACCACCCCTGGACTTAGGCACATATTTGGATCATATGACCACTGTTGGTCGTATGAGTCCACACTTAGAAAATTTCCACATGATCATACGACCACTGTTGGTCGTATGAGTCCTATTGGCCTCATACTTAGAAAATATCACATGTTCATACGACCACTGTTGGTCGTATGAGTCCTATTGGGCTCAACACTTAGAAATTTATTCTGGTCATACGACCACACTGTTGGTCGTATGACCACTAGTGGACTTACCAACTTTTGCTTATTTATTCTAAGTCCCATTTTCAGACACATTAGCATCCTACTCATATGTCTAATTCATATTTCAAGTCCAGAACATCAAAATGCCTATTTCCAAACATATGCACATGATTCTAAGCATAGATCTAACATAAACATAATCATCCATACAATCAATTCATACGGGTATCAACCCACAGTTTTATAAAAACATATTTACATGCATTTCCAGCCCCAAAACATTTAAAAACAGTAAAAACGGGGTCTAGAACTCACCTTAGTTGTCTTCTTCGAACTTACACTCTTCAACCCGAACCTTCTCAACTCGTTCTAGCACCTAGAACACACACACAAAGCAACCCGAACACACTAGTCACATTTATATGCTCATGTATGGTTCTAGAATCGTCCTAACATCATGAATTCGGGATTTCTTACCAAAAACCTTCGAATTTCTCAGATCCTTCTTCAAAATTCCGATGGTTTTCTGCTCCTGCTACTTTCTCTCTCTAAAAATTCGAATGAAGTGAAAGTGCAGACAACGTGGGTGCCATACCACCTTTTGTACAAGGAATTAATAGAAAGTTTGTCAAATTGACACTTTTGGCCCTCAAACAAAAGTACCCTTTTGTTTTTCTTTCCTTTCTCCTTCTATTTTATTCTTTTAAATTCTTTACTACAAATTTACGGGTGTTACAGGCTCGCTACCTGTGATCCCCCTGTTCAGTTATTATATGATATGATTATTAGCTCAGGGTATGTTCTATCTGATATATGTCTTATGATGTATGTTCTATTTGATATATATATCATATGATCTTTGATTCTCCGTTATCACCATGTCTGTTTATTTTTGATATCTGCCAATTCTTTGATTATCATCAAGTCTGTTATTTTTTATATCTGCACATTCTTTAATTATTATCATGTCTGTTTATTTTTGTTATCCGCTATTCCGTTCACTGAGCGTTATACTAAGGCGTGCTTTTGTTTTCATGCACGTCAGGTATGCAGGGTCATCCGGGAGGGGAGTGACGAGTGGAAATCTGGATAAAGAAGCTTGATGTTTATTTATTTAAATTGATGTAATCGACTCTTCTATTAGGTTTTGGAATTTGAACTTGTAATCGTTATTAATAATGGGAATGCGTTTGGATTTTGATTACCGTGATAGTGACACGTCAGCCTTGTCGGGTTGGGGTGTTACAGATGCTTTAATCTTTACTAATATTCTTTTTACATATTTTTTTGCAAAATTTTCCATTTTGGCAGAGGGTATCATTTATCAGTAAGTTTTGTGCATAAAGGACAACATCTACCTGGAGTTCTTGCGTATGCTTCTTCGAAATCAACCCTTAATACCATGACAAAGGTAAAACAATTTGTTTGTATAATTGTATGTAAAGTCATCTAAAGTGTATTAAGATGCTTATAGCCTCTTAAAAGGTTCTAGTTTGAAATGTGGATGATAGTTTAAGGAATATTAAACTGATTGATTCATTCAATATATGCATGATGTAGTTTGACTTATGAGTTATGATGTCAAATAGACCCTGGTGGTGTAGCCGCCCAACAATGCATATAACGCTGTGTGTGGTGGCTCACTTGCTGGTCTGGATTGGCGGAGTTCTTGATCTCCAAGGTTGATGATCTGATGAACTGGGCCCGCCGTGGGTCCATCTGGCCGATGACCTTCGGGCTCGCGTGCTGTGCTGTTAAGATGATGCATACGGGAGCTGCTAGATATGATCTGGATCTATTTGGGATTATTTTTAGGCCCAGCCCTAGGCAGAGTGATTGTATGATTGTTGCTGGTACTCTCACCAACAAGATGGCTCCTACTCTACGAAAGTATGTTGTTCTTCTTCTTCACCTTTCTGTTATATGTGTTAATGGTTTGGTAATTGCTTGTATGATAGTTGATTTCATCAGTTCGAGGTTCTGTGATGATTTGGGTTTTCCATATCTAGGGTTTCCGTTTTTTGATTCTTACATACCTTTAATGTTTGATGTTGATTTGGGTTTTCCATGTGTTCATGAATCTGCCTGATGTTGGTGGCTTTGATTCACTGGATCACACACTGTTGCTTTATTTTAGGCTATTTGTTGGCTGTGATGATCTAACCAAAAACAAGTTGTTGTTCTGGCGTGGCAACCATTGGTAGATGGTCTGCAGCTAGAAGCAATGACCAGGTCTGAACCAAAGCTATGTTTGTCGTTGTGCTGCATCGTGTTTGCTTCAATTCGTTGGCTGTGATGATTTAAAAAAAAATCCGTTGTTTTGGCGTGGCAACCACGTTTGGTTTGCAGCCATAATGAGAAGCCGGATCTGAGCCAAGGGTTGAAACTAGGGTTGTACCGGTGATTATCGGTTTTAAAATACTAGCGCAACGCGCGTGGCAGACTTCAACTAGTTTAATTTAAAAAGTTTAAAAATATTGTGAGCTTCACAAGTGTTATTCTATTATTTTAAAGGGGATGTCATTTTGATTATTATATCGAATACACAATCTCATTGTGTCATGTTTTTATATCATTTGTTATATGTATTTATCATTATATTTTACATTTTTGATCACTTTATGTTATTATTATCATTGTTTATATAGATTATATAAACACGTTATCTATCATTGTGTTTTACAATTAGAAAATATATTTTTACCAATATATTTATCAAAGCTTATATTGTTGAAAAATAACAAAATGTGTTATTTTTTTCGTTATTTTTTATATATTATATAAACTTGTTGTTATATATCGTTGAGTTTTACAATTTGAAGTACACACTGATTTTATTTCACCAATGTATTTTTTGATCAAAATTCATAGTGTTCAAGATTTCATAATAAGACATTGTGTTATTTCGTCATTGTTTTAATTTATTAGATTAATTAGTTGTTAATTTCTTATTGTGTTTTACATATTAGAGATATACAATAATGTTATTCCCTCATTATACGTTTTTAAAATTATTATTTTAAAAAACATAATAGTATTTAGAAAAATAAAATAACTAACAAAAAGATACATTAAAATGTACTAAAAGTCACAATGACGAGATATGCGTTTAAAATCGTAAAAAATTTATTAAAATTTTAAATAACAATACTATACTCGGTTTAAAGATAAATTTATCTTTTTATAATAAAATACTAAGCAAATTAAATATTATCTTATTTAAATACTCAAGTATATAATTACTAAATATTTTCATATTTACAATAACAACAACAATATTTTGGGGGCATTTAGGGTATTTAATAACTTTATTATTTATGGGTAAATTTGTTTGTTAATGACAGTGACAACAACATAATATTTTCTAAGGGAATTTGGATATTAAATAATTTTCGTATTTATGAGTAAATATGTTAGTTATGATATATTATATTAAATTTTAAAAGTTTAAAGGACAAAATTATCTTTTATATATTTCTCTATCTCAGTTATAGCTTCTACACATATGTTAATTATAAACATTGATACAATTCATTTATAATATTGCGACATTATTCACCATAATATAAATCGATGTACTAATTATATATCAGTTTTTTACGACTGTACATCACATTTGATATGATAATAACTGATTGTATATCTGTTTATTGTCTTTTTAAATCAGCATTTTAAAATAAACAACTTCTAAGTATTACGAATCATTACTTGTGTCAACCTAATTATTATCACATCCATTTTACCATAAAGGTCTTTTTTATTATAAGCTTCTTTTCACTTTAAAGGCTAGTTTTCTAGTGATATTTAGAACTTTTTTAACCTGAAATAACTTAAAAGTAAGATGATAAACGTTAGGGTAGCTTATGATATTTTGCTAGTCCGCTGTTAAATAGAAATTTGGTTTTTATTATTAATTAATTTATACATATGTAGTGGCTTGTTGACCCAAGTTTAATTAAGACATGTGAGACAATAATGGGAGTTAGATAAAGTTTGGTATATTTTGTTAGTTACTTCTTTATATATCTTAGGTGAAACCAACGCCTCCTAACATTGCCGGTATTCGAAATAAATATACAACTTTAAAACTCTAAGTTTTATTTTATTTATATTTTTCTTTCGTCTACTTTAAACATCATGCTACTTGGTATTTTAAATATTTTAGTATTTTAAGGAGAGAATTTATACATGATAAAGTTTAGAACATATATAATATAATTACGATGAAGATAGTGAATATGGTAGGATTAAATGTAAAATTAATCTTCTAAAATCTTGTCGTTTTAATTAGTCCACGTTTAAATCATTTAAGATGCTTCGAAACTATTTCTAGTAATTTATCTCGTTAATAATTAATGTTCTTTCTATATTGTCTCATTGTGTAATGGTGATTGCAACTTTTAAAGTCAATGATACATTGTGATCGAATTAAATTTTGACATCTAGAGCAAAAATAGGAATAATAGTTTCTAGATATCTAACTAAATGTCGTAATTCTAATATAATTTTAACTAAAAAGCCATAGTTTTTAGAAGACTTATATTTAAATTTTGATGCCTAATATATAGTATATATATATGTGCTTGTGCGCTTTAAACTATAAATAAACCCACAAAATATCATTCATATGTCCGGCTTATCTAGAAATTAATTAAGGACGACAAAATATGGGTTTAAGAAGGGTGTTTGGCAATCTATTCCCCTACTTTATTTTAAAAACGGTGTACTATACTTGTATTGTAACTTTTTTTTTAAAAATAATTACATGTTAAGATTTCCAAAACATTTTTTTTCTATAAGTAAATTATATATAATTTCATACACCAGAATTTAGAAATCTAAAAACTAAAAAAGTCGGTGAATTAATAGATTCTTTTATTGCTTATGACAAAGCAAAACAAAATAATAAAAGAAACATTTACATTTACACGTATAATTCAGGCAAATGGATATATGCCATCTGAGTAAATGAGTATATATGTTTTTCGTAATTGAATATGATACGAGTCATACGACATAACACAATACTCGTTTCAAATCCTGATCCTATACCCAACTGTACGTCGTCTTGTTATCCGTCCTTGAATGTTACATATCTCAAGAATACGTTTTATGATCGTGTTCGTTTGTCATCGATCCCTTAAATAATTATAAAGTAGATAAATACAATTTGGTATTTCGAACGCAAAAAGTATATCCATTTTCAAATGACACCGTTAATGGTAATGGTATTAGCCCTGCCGCACCGTAACAGAACCGTTCGTCAGTTATTAGCCACGTTGCACCTCCTTCAGCTCATCAGTAATCATCCCCACCTATATATAACTGCCCTCACCTCATTCATTATCCATAACCCACCATTGGTCAACACTTTCTCTCTGTACGTCTCACAAACATTATCACCACCATAACAAAATCGATCAGTTGAATGGATTATGCCTCGTCCGTACAGATTCCTCTCAACCGTCGTAAACTCATCGTCAAAGGCGGTGCCGGAGTCGCCTGAAGAAGTCTCCGTCGAGTCCGATTTCGTCGTCATCTTCGCCGCTCTCCTATGCGCTCTCGTCTGCATCGTAGGTCTCATAGTCGTAGCTCGTTGCGCGTGGCTCCGCCGCCGATCCATCGCCGATCGGACGCCCGGCCAACCGTCGCCGAACAAAGGTGTGAAGAAGAAGTTCGTCGAGGCGTTGCCGAAGTTCGCCTATGACTCCGGTAAGGACGACAACGGCGGAAGGCTTTGCTCCGGCGACTGTGCGATCTGTTTGACGGAGTACGCTGACGGAGATCAGATCCGTGTGCTGCCGCAGTGCGGCCACGGATTTCACGTTGTGTGTATCGATAAGTGGCTTGGATCTCACTCCTCGTGTCCGTCATGTCGACGGATTTTGGTGATCAGTAGGTGTAAAAAGTGCGGTGAGTTTCCGACGGTTTCTGCCGGAAAACCTCCGGTGCCGGTGGAACGTGATGATAGTTGTAGCTCTAGTTCTGTTTAGATGATTTGATAGAGGTTAATTAGTTTACTTTGCAATGATACCTAATTATTCCGTTAATCGATTGCGGAGCTTGTTAATTTAATTTGTCTTGTAGCTATAAGGCTGATTTGCATCAAAAACTAGAACTAGAGAACGATGTGTTATTTTATTCGTATAGATCTGGTCTCTTCGTCATCGGTATTATCCTCCTGGATTTCTGTGAATCTCTGGTTTGTCAATGGTTGAAGTAACACTAGCTGCCATTAATGAATTTCGAGAAATTTCGTCGTTTCCGACGGTATTTAATTGTGACGAAGTGAAATTGTTCTTCTTTGAAACAATATGCAGTGAAATAGGGAGTTGGAAAGTGATTTGGAGGTAATTTTATTTTGAAACATGGATTGCGATGTTGAAGCTGTTGCAATGATTGACCGGAGGTTTCAAACGTAAAATACATTCTCTGTGGTACGTATTATGAAATGAAATGATTTAAGAATCATGAATACAATGGTAATTTAGAATGAAGATGCAATGGAACTATGAAAGGAAGCAACTATAGATCTTTGGTTGTCTTTTTCGCCATTAAATAGGTGGTTGGCAGTTCGTTAGGTGTCATGCTGGTATACATAAACGCCTTGTGAATGGTTCTATTCAAATTATAAACAGAGAAAATTGTAAAATTTATCCTTGTGGATAATCATATTGCAACTTTAGTTTGTTAAATTTAAAAATTACAAATAGTCAAAACCTTTTACATATAGCCGTAAGTTTAAGAAATTCAAATAAACGTTAATAAAAGAAATTTAAAAAATAAATAGAATTAAATATAGTAGAAATAAAAAATTAAATAAATAAATTATAACAAATAAAATCAAAGTTTAAGAAATTCAAATAAACTTTAATAAAAAAATTTAATAATTGCTGAAAAAACTAAAATAAATGTTAAAAAACCAAATTAATTTAAAAGTAAATAAAAGAAAATTTTAAAAGTAAACGGAATATTTTTATAAAAACAAAAAAAGAATGTATGCTTAAGTTTTTTCCTATTTTCTAATTTTTTAATGAATTAAATATATCAAGTCTAAGCCGCATAATTTAAAAACCATGCGAAAGTCCAAATCCAAAAAAAAAACATAAAATACAATATTTTTTTTAACTTTAACTTTTCATTCACTTCCTAATTCAACATAATGGTTAATTTGAATTTTTCAATATTTTTTTAATTTTATATACATTTTTTAAAATTTATTTTAAGTTTATATTGGGTTTTTTTAAACTGTATTCTAATTGCATACTTCTCTTTTTCTATGTTTTTATTAAATTATAATTTGCTTTTATTACTCCTATATAAATTGATATAGAAATGAATCGTAATAATATTAATAAAATAATAATAATAATAATAATAATAATAATAATAATAATAATAATAATAATAATAATAATATAGTTATTCATTGAATTATAAAATAATAGTTAAGTAATAATGATATTTGTTTATTGAATATATTATATTTGGTTATTGAACTGGATTATAGTAAAAAAAAGTATATAATCTAAAGCATAATAAGGATTGTGAGTTTGACATGTGTACTTCTATTGTTTTGAAAAGAATGACATTTTGATCATTGTGTCAAATATTAGTTTATTGTGTTATATATTTTAAATCATTTGTTACTTGTATTCATCATTGTATTTTATGCTTTATGCCATTTTGAGTTATTTTAGGGTTGTTTTATATATTATATAAACTTGTTGTCTATCATTGTGTTTTACAATTAAAAGTGCATAATGATATACTTTTACAAATGTATTAAAGCTAATAATGTTAAAAATAACACAATATGTTATTTTTATCATTAGTTTTTAGACATTATATAAACTTGTTATCGATAATTATATTTTATAATTAGAAGTACACAATGGTGTTATTTAACCAATGTATTTTTTAAAACTTATAGCGTTCAAGAAAGCCCAATGAAAACCAAAAAAACCCAATGAAGACCAAAATATTCAATGAGACATTGTAATATATTGCCATGTTTTTAATGTTTTAGAGCAATTAGTTGATAAATTATTATTGTTATTTTACATATTAAAGATACACAAGAACGTTATTACATATTATATTTCTTTAAAATTCATCATTTAGAAAAAACACAATAGTATTAGAAAAATTCAATAACTAACAAAAATACACAATGGAATACACTAAAAGACATAATGACAAAATATGAGCTTAAAAATATAAAACGTTATTATATTTTCATATAACAATACTGTACTCGTTTTAAAGATAAAACAATACTTGTTTTTATGTTGTACTTTTTATAAAAAAAGTCATATATAAAAGTTATGAACGATTATAAAAAATAAAAAACTTGCAAAATGTCAACAAAAGTGACTATTATTAAAATAACCTTCTAAAACACAGACCATTAAAGAGATGGATGGTTGAGGTTACTTTTTATACTTTTTAGTTTTGTAACCTTTTTATTTGAATCTTTTCCTTGAATTTAAATTTGACTGGTCAACTTTAACACGACATGACCCCTTTTAATTTCTAAAGTTTCGGGTTTATTCTAGCACAATTCTCACCTGAGAAAGTAATTTCTTACGTTAGCAATTTTAGGTACAAGTCGGTCAAATATAAAACATTTTCTTGCACTTATTTTTATACGTTTTGAGATTATCTACATTAGGTCGGGTCAAATATAAAATGTTTATATCTCTACGTTTCAATGTAAGTTTTTTGGATTCGAGTCCAGATGATTATAATTTGATTGCTTCTTTTATGTGACTTGGTCTATGTTTTGATATAATTTTGTTTGAAAAAGAGGCGAGTTTAGGTATAATATGCTTTCATTCAACGATATAAATTCGAGTTACTTTACGGTTTCACATAATTTGGTCTAGAAACAAGTCGGGTCGATTGTTTGTCTGTACTTTATCATGTATGATGACGCCACAACACGGGGGGTGGTAAAACCCCAATCTACTTTAAATTGATATGTTATTTAACCTTATTTTTTAACAATTATTATAAATTTTATACTAATGTTTATTTAAATTTGTTAATTTGCATTTTAATTTTATAAAATTTTTCTATTTTTTAATTTTTAGATAAAATTACACAATTGATCCCTATGGTTTAATTACATTGCAAATTTAGTCCCCAAATCGTTAAATATTAACTCACACTAGGTGTGAGGACTAAACTTGCAATTAACTCATAAATGTTTGGATTAAATTTATAATTTTTAAAATCTAAAGATCAAACTTATAATATGATTAAATCAAATAAAATATATTTATAAATTTCTCTTACATAGATGTATTTATAGCTGCTAGTGGTAGGGGGAGTGTTTGGTTTGGAACTTATGTGAGAAAAAAAACACTCCCTGCTCAAATGAGGTAAGTGGAAAGGTTTGGTTGGAGAATAAATATTTATTACCCCATATATAAAATTTACAACTTGATCAGCAGTTACTTTCTTTGTCTTTATGATTTGGCCACTATAATTTATAAGGTTTGCATCTTACCCCCTACCTCTTCTTCATATATAGGGTAATGTTCTCAAAGAGAAGAGCTGTTTGTGTAGGTGCAGATGGCGGTGGGGTTGGTCGGTGGGTTTCGGCTGTTGTTGTCGGCAGGGGTGATGGCGCCGCCGGTGGTGTCTGCATGCCACCTCAGTTGGTGTTGTGTCGGCCGGTTATCCGGTCGTTGTTTCTACCGCCGCAGCCGCTTATCTCCATCCTTAGATCCACCGCCGGTGATCTCCGCCTGCCGGTTGGTGGAGGTTTCCGGTCAGTCACCTGCTCCGGCTGAACATTCGCCCCTTGGTTCTCACTGTCATCTCCGGCTATACATTTGCCCCTTGGTTTGCATCACGTACAGGTTCCTTATCCCTTTTATCTTGTATTTTGTACAGATGGCATTGGCCGTGCTGATGGGAGGCGGTGACGGTGATGTTTTGACTTTCCTTGCCGCTTGACGTGATAGCAAACGATTTTTTGTTCTCGACTAGGGTATGTGGCCATGGTGGTGTGACAGGTTGTTCTCGCCGCCCGACCATTTAAGAATGTCGCGATAGAAGCCGCCGGTGGCCTGTGTGTGCCGCCTTAGGTGGCGCCTATGTCGCGGTGAGCGCCAATGGTAACCCAACGATTTCATTAACCGGCGCCGCTTACCTTCGTCTTGAGAATCACCGCCAGTGACCTCTATACACCATCTGTGTCGGCTGTCATTTAATGGTTCTGGGTTGCTCAATGATGATGTGCAGGCCACATCTGAGAGCCATGTTTATCCTAAATCTGGTGTTGGTGGCGATTTCCTTTGTGAAACAACATCATTTAGGAAGTTTGTTTTGGGTTTTTTGTTTCTTTGGTTGCTCTCTGATACTTCTGGATTGTTGTTGGGTTTGCGTATGCTTGGTGCATTTCGTCAATGATGATGACTGATGAACGTATGTTCATTTGAGATGTTCTTTTTATTGATTTGTGGCTGTGATGATACACTAAAAATGGCGTCGGTCACCCTGGCCCTGGTGGTCATTTCGTCCAACAGTCGTAACCGACAGCCGTTCTGAGCTACACACTATTCTGCTATGTTTATTCGAGGGTCGATTTTAAGACGCGCAACGCGCATCAGGGAATCAACTCTAGTTGTTATATTAGGGAAATGTTTGAATATAACGAGTCTTAAAACTAAAAAGAAAATATAAGAAGCAATCTAAATCATTAATCTGCTTAATCAATGATAAAAATCAAATTGTAGGAAAAAGTTTGTTAGAGAATATTTTAAAAATAACCATTTTGTTTACTTTTTGGAAAGTCCCTCATTTTTTTAAACGTTCATAACTTTTAGTTATGAGATCTTTGATCTGAATCCTGTAATTTGTATGCTCATATTTTAAAACTGAAATTGTTTTCTCTAAGTCCTCTATTTTTAACTTATAATCATTTTCAGTTTTTCTAAGATCAGATTTTAGTATGTTCAAAGACTCAAAATCAGATCTCATCTCTAGGTTATAGGCCCTGTATCTGTTGACTTCAGCAATACTATCTCCATTTATTCTAGGTCGTCTGGATGGATACAGTCTAGATCTTCAAGGGTGAATAGGAAGCTGCCATAACTTTCATCAGAGGACACAAAGGCTTGAGAAGACTTGTCTCTTGGAATAGGCTTCCCTAAGTATAGTTCTCCCTTGGTGTCTCTGGGAAGGTGATGAAAGGACCCTTTTGTGAGATGTCAGGGTAGCATATGAGATGATGCTAGGGTTCTATGTTATCCCTTTCAGTCACATGGAGGGCTGGACCCATTTGATTGCTGGAGTTACCAGATGAACCTTGCATGTTCATCTCCATCTGGTATCCACTGAGAATGCCCTACAACTCTATCAGAGTGAGAGTCTTAAGGTTCTCAGTTCGCTTGATTACAACACAGTAATGTGTCCATTGCCTAGTAAGAGAGGACATGAACTTCCTTACAATGTCTCTGCTTTCAAGAGTTACTCCAACATCAACTAGGGTATCCATAATCTTAACATACCTGAAGTATTGTTGAGTCATCGTCTCACCTGCTTTGAAGGTGAAGGTTTCAAACTGCTGCTTCAGCAGATCCTTCTTGTTTTCCTTTGCTTCAGTAGAACCCTCATACATTAGTTTCAATGCATCCCACAGCTGCTTAGCTGTTTTGCATTTATTGAAACCTATATACAGAGTTTGGAAGAGCAGTCTGAAGGGCTGTCATGGCCTTTTGATTAATCTCTACTCTCTTTCTATCTTCTTCTGAGTAGTCAGCCACAACCTTGGGGATCATACCACCTCCAGCAGCAGCTGAAGGAGTTTTTGGTATGTAAGGTCCAGAGACAACAGATTCCCACATTCTTGAGTCTTGACACTTGATGAAACCTTACATTCTTTGGCACCAAGTGTCAAAGTCATCAAGAGTGATCAGTAGGGACTTTGTCATGGTTCCAGTTTCCGTATCAGCTTTAGAGATAGCATCCATTTGAAGGGTTAAGTATTTTTGTGTGTGTGAGGGATCTTAAGATGGTGAGATCTTATATCAAGAGTATGAGAAGCTCTGATACCAGTTGCAGGACCGGGTGAAAGGCTTATGCACTTGTACAACACAATAACATAAAGAGGAAAGTGTATTTCAACACTTAACAATTCAAATGGGGAACTGATAAGAAATGAGTTTAGAGAACATAGAAACACAAGATGTAAGTGAGACAGAAACTAGAGCAATACACAAGCAGTTGGTTTTTCAAGGTTTAAGTATATTGATCTTCTAGTTCCTTACAAAGAGGTTGACAAAGTACAACTCAAAACTTACTTAGTTACAAGGACCAGAAAATACTTATACTAGAACCTACAGCCGGCCATACTTTGAATGTAGGCCCCGTCCCCGGGCACCTCACAGTTGGTCGTAATTACCATAAAACATACATTTAATATAACTTAATAAAACCATGCAGCGGAAACTTTAAATTTACTATAAATGCTTTTGTAAAGTAATACAACACCCGTTACAAAATATCATTTGTTTGCATTACAATACAAAAACATTAACAAAGAATGCCATCCAAAGAGCTGAGTAGCCGCCTCGTGCCATCCTCAGCAACACTACCTGCAACTGGAAACACATAAAAGTCAGCGTTGCGAGTGAGTTCTAGTTTTGTAATAAAACGTACTTTTACTTATTTAAAAGTATCCTTTCGTGCATGCGTTCATACATCATACGTACACAGAGATAATATTCGTTATTATCTTCATCATTCGTTATTCATCGTTATCTTTAACTTCTCGTATGGATTCTGTCAGGCTTTACCCACTTCATAGCACTTGGCTATGATTACTGTGGTCGAATGACAAGAATCCCGTTCATACTTACTTGCACACATTGAAAGGTGAATTGTACCAATACCATATGCTACACCCCGATCGTTATTAGCTACCGGGCCGAAGTCAACGTATGAACAACAAAACGTATGCCACGGTACTAGAGGTAAGCAGTAGAGGTACCATGACCATGGTCAATCACATAGAAGGACCATCGCGTTATTCAATGCTTGCAAGACATAATTCGTTCGTTCATTAATGCATGTATTCATCATCATTCCTTTTTCGTTCATTCGTTAATACATGCATTCGTCATCATGTTCCTCTTTCATTATCTTTCACTTTACGATACATAATACTTCATTAGTTCATTCTCGTTATTCGTAAAGTTTCTGAAAGATAAGCACACAATTACAAGGAACATACACACTCATCATTCATACTCATCATACATTCATCATCATACATTCATCATCATACGTAGCATCATACCATACTTAGCAATATTTTAATAATATTGTTAACAATAATACACTGATAATACTATCAGTAACAATAAGGGTTAACCATAATCATCATTACATGCATGAAACATCATCATTTGTTAACCCTAGTCAGCCCTGGTCAAAACCTCGAACTTCGGTATTGCAGGAAATTTCTGAAAAATTCTAAGTGTCCTAGGCGTTGAGCCCTGTTGGGCGTATAAGCCCTCTGGCCGTATGACCCCTGTTAGCCGTATGAGCACTGCTGGACTTTTCATCTTGTACTTAGAATTATCTGGTCATACGACCACACTGTTGGTCGTATGAGAACTATTGGTCGTACCATTCCCTAGACTTGGAAACATGTTCTGATCATACGACCACACTGTTGGTCGTATGAGCACTAGTGGACTCATCATCATACTTAGAAAAAATATCACTTGGTCATACGACCATACTGTTGGTCGTATGAGTCCTATTGGACTCAATTTTACTATAAATGCTTTTGTAAAGTAATACAACACCCGTTACAAAATATCATTTGTTTGCATTACAATACAAAAACATTAACAAAAGAATGCCATCCCAAAGAGCTGAGTAGCCGCCTCGTGCCATCCTCAGCAACACTACCTGCCAACTGGAAAACACATAAAAGTCAGCGTTGCTGAGTGAGTTCTAGTTTTGTAATAAAACGTACTTTTACTTATTTAAAAGTATCCTTTCGTGCATGCGTTCATACATCATACGTACACAGAGATAATATTCGTTATTATCTTCATCATTCGTTATTCATCGTTATCTTTAACTTCTCGTATGGATTCTGTCAGGCTTTACCCACTTCATAGCACTTGGCTATGATTACTGTGGTCGAATGACAAGAATCCCATTCATACTTACTTGCACACATTGAAAGGTGAATTGTACCAATACCATATGCTACACCCCGATCGTTATTAGCTACCGGGCCGAAGTCAACGTATGAACAACAAAACGTATGCCACGGTACTAGAGGTAAGCAGTAGAGGTACCATGACCATGGTCAATCACATAGAAGGACCAATCACGTTATTCAATGCTTGCAAGACATAATTCGTTCGTTCATTAATGCATGTATTCATCATCATCCTCTTTTCGTTCATTCGTTAATACATGCATTCGTCATCATGTTCCTCTTTCATTATCTTTCACTTTACGCTACATAATACTTCATTAGTTCATTCTCGTTATTCGTAAAGTTTCAGAAAGATAAGCACACAATTACAAGGAACATACACACTCATCATACATACTCATCATACATTCATCATCATACATTCATCATCATACGTAGCATCATACCATACTTAGCAATATTTAATAATATTGTTAACAATAATACACTGATAATACTATCAGTAACAATAAGGGTTAACCATAATCATCATTACATGCATGAAACATCATCATTTGTTAACCCTAGTCAGCCCTGGTCAAAACCTCGAACTTCGGTATTGTAGGAAATTTCTGAAAATTCTAAGTGTCCTAGGCGTTTGAGCCCTGTTGGCGTATAAGCCCTCTGGCCGTATGACCTCTGTTAGCCGTATGAGCACTGCTGGACTTTTCATCTTGTACTTAGAATTATCTGGTCATACGACCACACTGTTGGTCGTATGAGAACTATTGGTCGTACCATTCCCTAGACTTGGAAACATGTTCTGATCATACGGCCACATATGGTCGTATGAGCACTAGTGGACTCATCATCATACTTAGAAAAAAATATCACTTGGTCATATGACCATACTGTTGGTCGTATGAGTCTTATTGGACTCAACACTTAGAAAAATTACTTGGTCATACGACCACACTGTTGGTCGTATGAGTCCTGTTAGACTCACCAACACTTAGAAAATTATATCTCCTGGTCATACGACCACACTGTTAGTCGTATGAGCACTGGTAGACTCATCAGCCTGTAATTATTCATTCTAAGTCCAGATTTCAGTAGTATTAGTAACCTGTTCAGATATCTAAGTCCCAAACATCAAAATGCCTAGTTCTAAACATATACACATGATTCTAGGCATAAATCTAACATAAACATAAACATACATACATTCATTTCATACGGGTATCAACCCAAATTTTACAAAAACATACTTGCATGCATTTTCCAGCCCCAAACCATTTAAAAACCAGTAAAAAGGGGTCTAGAACTCACCTTAATTTGTCTTCGGGTTTTGGATGTCCTTTCCTTGAAAGTCTCAGTCGTTTATACACCTAAAACACAACACAGTGCAACCCGAACACACTAGTTACATTTATAAGCTCGTAAATGGTTCTAGAATCGTCCTAAACATCATAATTCGACATTTCTTACCCAAAAACTTCGAATTTCTCAGGTTCTTCTTCAAAAATCCCGATGGTTTTCTGCTCCTGCTGCTTTCTCTCTCTAAAATATCAAATGTATGAATACTCAGGCAACGTGGGAGGCCATACCACCTTTTCTATCAAATTAATAGGGAGTTTGCCCATTTGGCACTTTTGGCCCCTCCACAAAAGCAGACTTTTTATTTCCTTCTCCTTTCTTTCTATTTCATTCTTTTAATTTCTTTAATAAGAAATTACGGGTGTTACAAGTCCACCCCCTTATATAGGTTTCGTCCCCGAAACCTGTTATTTCTCAAACAGATGTGGGTAATGTTGTCTCATCTCCTCCTCAGTCTCCCACGTAGACTCGGATCCCTTCCTGTGCTTCCACTGTACACGCACAAGAGGAACCACTTTATTCCTCAACCTCTTTTCTTTACGATCAATGATTGCCACTGGTTGCTCCACGTAATTGAGCCTCTCATCCACCTCAATATCCTCCAGTGGTACAACCATGTCTTCATCAGCTAAGCACTTTCTTAGATGGGATACATGGAATGTGGGATGAATTCCACTTAACTCATCTGGCAATTCAAGTCGATAGGCCACCTCTCCTACTCGTGCAATAATTCGGAAAGGTCCTATATACCTCGGGCTTAGCTTACCTCGTTTCCTGAATCTAATGATTCCTTCCAGGGCGAGACCTTCAACATGACTCGGTCACCAACCTTGAACTCTATCGGTCTTCGCCTCTTGTCAGCATACGACTTTTGTCTATCTTTCGCCGCCTTCATGAAGGCTTTGATCTTTTCTAATTTCTCAATCGTTGCTTCAATCACCTCAACACCTCCCAGTTCCTTCTGCCCAATGTCACCCCAACATACGGGCGTCCTACATCTCCTACCGTATAGCATCTCGTATGGTGGCATGCCAATACTGGCATGATAGCTATTGTTGTATGAGAATTCTGCTAACGGCAGGTGGTCGTCCCAACTTCCTCCAAAATCGATCACGCACGCCTGAAGCATGTCTTCGAGTGTTTGGATCGTCCTCTCAGACTGACCGTCCGTCTGCGGGTGATATGCTGTACTAATGTGTAGCCTCGTCCCCATTGCATCGTGAAATCTCTTCCAAAACTTGGAGGTAAACCGGGTGTCACGATCAGACACAATAGACACCGGCACACCATGACGAGCTACAATTTCTTTGATGAACAGATCCGCCAATCTTTTAGATGAGTACGTTTCGCGGATCGGTAGGAAGTGGGCACTCTTCGTCAATCGATCAACTATCACCCATATAGCATCATACCCTTTCGGGGTTCGTGATAGTTTCGTGATGAAATCCATGGTGATGTGCTCCCACTTCCACTCGGGTATATCCAACGGTTGGATCTTCCCGTACGGTTTCTGATGCTCCGCCTTGACTTGTGAGCAAGTCATGCACTTACTCACATATTCCACCACATCACGCTTCATGCCCGGCCACCAATAGTCTTTCTTCATGTCTTGGTACATCTTGGTAGCACCGGGGTGAATGGAATATCGAGTCTTATGGGCCTCATCCATGATCTTTCCACGTAGATCCCCGTACCGAGGAATCCACACTCGCCCAAATCGGGTCTTAACACCAAGAGTGTTCTCACCCAGTTCTGTAACTAGGCCTCTCATCCTTTCGGAGTTAAGACGATCTTCTTTCAAAGCCTCGTCTTGAAACTCCTTAACCTGTGTCATCACGTCGGAGGTCATGATCAACTGATAAGCCTTCACCCGGATCGGCTCAGGCCTTTCTTTTCGGCTAAGGGCATCAGCCACCACATTGGCTTTGCCCGGGTGGTAATGGATCTCACAATCATAATCTTTTATAAGTTCCAACCACCGCCTCTGCCTCATGTTTAGATCCTTCTGCTCGAAGAAGTACTTCAAGCTTTTGTGGTCAGTGAAGATGGTGCACTTCATCCCGTATAGATAGTGCCGCCAAATCTTCAACGCGAAAACCACCGTAGCTAGTTCTAGGTCGTGCGTGGGATAATTGACTTCGTGGGTCTTCAGTTGTCGAGATGCATAGGCTATGACCTTTCCGCGTTGCATCAATACGCAACCTAGCCCAGAATAGGATGCATCCGAATAGACCACCAAGTCTTCATTTCCCTCGGCATGTCAAGACAGGAGCTTGTGTCAGTCTCGTCTTCAATTCCTCAAAAGCGTCCTCCTGTTCTCGACCCCACACGAACTTTACATCCTTGCGAGTCAATTTTGTCAAAGGTGAGGCTATCTTGGAGAAGTCTTGAATAAATCTTCTATAGTAGCCGCCAGCCCCAAGAAGCTGCGAATCTCGGTTGGCGTCTTCGGTGACTTCCATTGCATCACGGCCTCAACCTTTGCTGGGTCCACCATTATTCCTTCTGCATTCACTACGTGACCCAGAAATTGCACCTCGCGTAACCAAAAGGCGCACTTGGAGAACTTGGCGTACAATTTCTCCCTTCTCAACGTTTCCAACACTTCCCGAATATGCCCGGCGTGCTCTTCTTCACTTCTCGAATAAATCAGGATATCATCGATGAATACAATTACTGATTTATCCAACATTGGTCGGCACACTCGGTTCATCAAATCCATAAAAGCAGCCGGCGCATTGGTCAACCCAAAAGACATGACAAGAAACTCGTAGTGACCATAGCGCGTACGAAAGGCTGTTTTAGGGATATCCTGCTCCTTCACCTTCAGTTGATGGTACCCCGATCGAAGATCTATCCTTGAAAACCAACTGGCACCCTGAAGTTGATCAAACAAGTCATCGATCCTTGGTAAGGGGTATCTGTTCTTCACCGTCAGTTTATTCAGCTCGCGGTAGTCGATGCACATCCTCATATTACCATCCTTCTTCTTTACGAACAGAACCGGAGCACCCCAAGGTGAGATACTTGGTCGGATAAACCCCTTATCCAGCAGCTCCTGCAACTGTTCCATCAACTCTTTCATCTCCGTCGGAGCCAAGCGATACGGTGCTTTAGCGACAGGTTGGGCACCGGGTATTAAGTCAATTTGAAATTTAATTTCACGGTCAGGTGGCAATCCCGATAAGTCTTCCGGGAACACATCTGGAAACTCACACACAACCGGAACGTCAGATAGTTGTGGTATTGGCGTCTCCACATCCTTTACATAACATAGGTAGGCGTTGCACCCACGCCTCATGTACTTCCCCGCCACCGCCATCGAAATCACCTTCGGAATCATCGTTACCCGATCACCGTATATTGTCACCAGACTTCCATCAGATGCCGTCAATCTAATCATCTTCTTTCGACATACGATATTCGCTTCATAGGTTGCCAACCAATCCATCCCTAGTACTACATCAAATCCACCTAGGGGCATCACATGTAATCTAGCAGCAAACCTATGGCCTTCTAGTTCTATGGCACAGTCCTCTATCACATCAGTAACTCTAGTGGACTTACCAATAGCGGTTTCTACTTCAAAGGGCTCATCAATGCATTTACAACTAACAGGCAATTTAGCACAGAAAGTAGCAGAAATGAAACTCTTACTAGCACCAGAATCAAATAACACAGAAGCAAGAGTTTGATTTACTAGAAACGTACCTGACACCACATCGGGGTCCGTCCTAGCCTCTTCCTGCGTCATAGTGAAAGCCCTGGCGCTTGCTCTCGGACCTTCACTTCCCGTCTTCTTTACCCCTGAAGCCTCAGCCCTCGGCTTCTTACAGTCCCTGATCATATGGCCACTTTCTCCACAGTTAAAGCACTTGCCCATCCGGCAATCTTTTGATATGTGCCCTGTCTTCCCACACTTAAAGCAGAGGTTGGATCCCCATTTGCACTCCCCTGAGTGCTCCCTGCCACACTTACCACACTTCCTCACCCCAGCTCCAGACATGACCATTCGGCGGTCATCCACCCTTGCCTTCTTGTTGTTCGTCGAAGTATCACCCCGACCAAATCTCTTCCCCTGCCAGTTCTTCTCTCCACTTCCTTTCTTGCTTCCCTCAGCCTTTACCAAAGTAGCCCGTTCATCGAATAACCTTCTCGCCAAATCCACTGCCGACCTGAAAGTGCTTGGTCGGGCAGAAATCAAGTGCCAATGAATTTCAGCTGGCAGCCCCTGAATATACCGGTTGATCTTTCGAGACACCGGCGTCACCTGCTCCGGCACCAACAGCGCCAACTCGTTAAACTTGGTGGTATATTGTTGGTGGGTCATCGTCCCCGCCTCCAACTGCAGGAACTCTCTCTCTATTCTATCCATTTCCCGACGAGGACTGAATTCCTCGATCACCAGCCTTTTTAACTCAGCCCACTTCATCTTCCCTATAGCCCTGCTACCCTCGGCTTGGACTATATTTTTCCACCAGCATAAAGCCGACCCTGTAAAAGAGTGGGTAGCAAACTTCACCTTCTTGTCCTCCTGGCAATCACTAATATCGAGGACAGCTTCCATTCCATCACCCATTGGTGAGCATCAGTAGCAGTACCAGAACCATCAAAAGTTGGGGGCTTGCACCTCATGAATGCCCCGTAGTTACAACCCCGGGCTGTCTCCCGTAACTGTTCTTCTTCCTCTTCCTCTTCATCACCGGATAATACTGTTTCTGCTTCTGTCTGTTGCTGTCTACCCGAGGACTGATTCCTCCCTCGTCTCTCATCGTTACGTACTGCCTTTATCACCTCGGTCACTACAGACGGTAAGATCGTCTGCATGACTTGGTGTACCTCCTCGATCACTGTCTCTTTCACCGAGGCTCTCACATCGTCACTCTCATCCACTCCCCCGAGGGAGTAGTATTAGGTTCTTCGGGAACCTTCTTCTCTTGTCTAGGCCTTCCTCTTGTGGCTCGTGGTTCCGCACCACTTCCGCCACTGCCTCCACCAAGTGGGGCTTTAGATGATCTACCACCAACCATCTTCTATCACACTGGAAGATTTAAACACCAACACGGTCATTCATGGAAATAGCTCAGTTTATGTCAAGTATAGTAAGTCCCTAATTACAGTGGCCAGTTGTGATTAGCCACTTACTCTACTCTTCACACCCCGAGCATCACCTGTCCTGACTACATTAGCATCTAAGTCTAACAGTACACGTAATTCACATCACATGCGCACATAATACCAGTTAATCTTTAAGAAAAATACCTGATGGCACGCGACTACTCAGATGGCATTCTCATTCTCCCTGTCCCATTCTCAGTTTAAGTTTAGGTTTATTATAAAAATTTACCCATTTTACTTAAACTTTTGCTCTGATACCAACTTGTAAGGCCCGTCCCCGGGCACCTCACAGTTGGTCGTAATTACCCATAAAACATACATTTAATATAACTTAATAAAAACATGCAGCAGAAACTTTAAATTTTACTATAAATGCTTTTGTAAAGTAATACAACACCCGTTACAAAATATCATTTGTTTGCATTACAATACAAAAACATTAACAAAAGAATGCCATCCCAAAGAGCTGAGTAGCCGCCTCGTGCCATCCTCAGCAACACTACCTGCCAACTGGAAAACACATAAAAGTCAGCGTTGCTGAGTGAGTTCTAGTTTTGTAATAAAACGTACTTTTACTTATTTAAAAGTATCCTTTCGTGCATGCGTTCATACATCATACGTACACAGAGATAATATTCGTTATTATCTTCATCATTCGTTATTCATCGTTATCTTTAACTTCTCGTATGGATTCTGTCAGGCTTTACCCACTTCATAGCACTTGGCTATGATTACTGTGGTCGAATGACAAGAATCCCGTTCATACTTACTTGCACACATTGAAAGGTGAATTGTACCAATACCATATGCTACACCCCGATCGTTATTAGCTACCGGGCCGAAGTCAACGTATGAACAACAAAACGTATGCCACGGTACTAGAGGTAAGCAGTAGAGGTACCATGACCATGGTCAATCACATAGAAGGACCAATCACGTTATTCAATGCTTGCAAGACATAATTCGTTCGTTCATTAATGCATGTATTCATCATCATTCCTCTTTTCGTTCATTCGTTAATACATGCATTCGTCATCATGTTCCTCTTTCATTATCTTTCACTTTACGATACATAATACTTCATTAGTTCATTCTCGTTATTCGTAAAGTTTCAGAAAGATAAGCACACAATTACAAGGAACATACACACTCATCATTCATACTCATCATACATTCATCATCATACATTCATCATCACGTAGCATCATACCATACTTAGCAATATTTTAATAATATTGTTAACAATAATACACTGATAATACTATCAGTAACAATAAGGGTTAACCATAATCATCATTACATGCATGAAACATCATCATTTGTTAACCCTAGTCAGCCCTGGTCAAAACCTCGAACTTCGGTATTGCAGGAAATTTCTGAAAAATTCTAAGTGTCCTAGGCGTTTGAGCCCTGTTGGGCGTATAAGCCCTCTGGCCGTATGACCCCTGTTAGCCGTATGAGCACTGCTGGACTTTTCATCTTGTACTTAGAATTATCTGGTCATACGACCACACTGTTGGTCGTATGAGAACTATTGGTCGTACCATTCCCTAGACTTGGAAACATGTTCTGATCATACGACCACACTGTTGGTCGTATGAGCACTAGTGGACTCATCATCATACTTAGAAAAAAATATCACTTGGTCATACGACCATACTGTTGGTCGTATGAGTCCTATTGGACTCAATTTTACTATAAATGCTTTTGTAAAGTAATACAACACCCGTTACAAAATATCATTTGTTTGCATTACAATACAAAAACATTAACAAAAGAATGCCATCCCAAAGAGCTGAGTAGCCGCCTCGTGCCATCCTCAGCAACACTACCTGCCAACTGGAAAACACATAAAGTCAGCGTTGCTGAGTGAGTTCTAGTTTTGTAATAAAACGTACTTTTACTTATTTAAAAGTATCCTTTCGTGCATGCGTTCATACATCATACGTACACAGAGATATATTCGTTATTATCTTCATCATTCGTTATTCATCGTTATCTTTAACTTCTCGTATGGATTCTGTCAGGCTTTACCCACTTCATAGCACTTGGCTATGATTACTGTGGTCGAATGACAAGAATCCCGTTCATACTTACTTGCACACATTGAAAGGTGAATTGTACCAATACCATATGCTACACCCCGATCGTTATTAGCTACCGGGCCGAAGTCAACGTATGAACAACAAAACGTATGCCACGGTACTAGAGGTAAGCAGTAGAGGTACCATGACCATGGTCAATCACATAGAAGGACCAATCACGTTATTCAATGCTTGCAAGACATAATTCGTTCGTTCATTAATGCATGTATTCATCATCATTCCTCTTTTCGTTCATTCGTTAATACATGCATTCGTCATCATGTTCCTCTTTCATTATCTTTCACTTTACGATACATAATACTTCATTAGTTCATTCTCGTTATTCGTAAAGTTTCAGAAAGATAAGCACACAATTACAAGGAACATACACACTCATCATTCATACTCATCATACATTCATCATCATACATTCATCATCATACGTAGCATCATACCATACTTAGCAATATTTTAATAATATTGTTAACAATAATACACTGATAATACTATCAGTAACAATAAGGGTTAACCATAATCATCATTACATGCATGAAACATCATCATTTGTTAACCCTAGTCAGCCCTGGTCAAAACCTCGAACTTCGGTATTGCAGGAAATTTCTGAAAAATTCTAAGTGTCCTAGGCGTTTGAGCCCTGTTGGGCGTATAAGCCCTCTGGCCGTATGACCCCTGTTAGCCGTATGAGCACTGCTGGACTTTTCATCTTGTACTTAGAATTATCTGGTCATACGACCACACTGTTGGTCGTATGAGAACTATTGGTCGTACCATTCCCTAGACTTGGAAACATGTTCTGATCATACGACCACACTGTTGGTCGTATGAGCACTAGTGGACTCATCATCATACTTAGAAAAAATATCACTTGGTCATACGACCATACTGTTGGTCGTATGAGTCCTATTGGACTCAATTTTACTATAAATGCTTTTGTAAAGTAATACAACACCCGTTACAAAATATCATTTGTTTGCATTACAATACAAAAACATTAACAAAAGAATGCCATCCCAAAGAGCTGAGTAGCCGCCTCGTGCCATCCTCAGCAACACTACCTGCCAACTGGAAAACACATAAAAGTCAGCGTGCTGAGTGAGTTCTAGTTTTGTAATAAAACGTACTTTTACTTATTTAAAAGTATCCTTTCGTGCATGCGTTCATACATCATACGTACACAAAGATAATATTCGTTATTATCTTCATCATTCGTTATTCATCGTTATCTTTAACTTCTCGTATGGATTCTGTCAGGCTTTACCCACTTCATAGCACTTGGCTATGATTACTGTGGTCGAATGACAAGAATCCCGTTCATACTTACTTGCACACATTGAAAGGTGAATTGTACCAATACCATATGCTACACCCCGATCGTTATTAGCTACCGGGCCGAAGTCAACGTATGAACAACAAAACGTATGCCACGGTACTAGAGGTAAGCAGTAGAGGTACCATGACCATGGTCAATCACATAGAAGGACCAATCGTGTTATTCAATGCTTGCAAGACATAATTCGTTCGTTCATTAATGCATGTATTCATCATCATTCCTCTTTTTCGTTCATTCGTTAATACATGCATTCGTCATCATGTTCCTCTTTCATTATCTTTCACTTTACGATACATAATACTTCATTAGTTCATTCTCGTTATTCGTAAAGTTTCAGAAAGATAAGCACACAATTACAAGGAACATACACACTCATCATACATACTCATCATACATTCATCATCATACATTCATCATCATACGTAGCATCATACCATACTTAGCAATATTTTAATAATATTGTTAACAATAATACACTGATAATACTATCAGTAACAATAAGGGTTAACCATAATCATCATTACATGCATGAAACATCATCATTTGTTAACCCTAGTCAGCCCTGGTCAAAACCTCGAACTTCGGTATTGCAGGAAATTTCTGAAAAATTCTAAGTGTCCTAGGCGTTTGAGCCCTGTTGGGCGTATAAGCCCTCTGGCCGTATGACCCCTGTTAGCCGTATGAGCACTGCTGGACTTTTCATCTTGTACTTAGAATCTGGTCATACGACCACACTGTTGGTCGTATGAGAACTATTGGTCGTACCATTCCCTAGACTTGGAAACATGTTCTGATCATACGACCACACTATTGGTCGTATGAGCACTAGTGGACTCATCATCATACTTAGAAAAAAATATCACTTGGTCATACGACCATACTGTTGGTCGTATGAGTCCTATTGGACTCAACACTTAGAAAAATTACTTGGTCATACGACCACACTGTTGGTCGTATGAGTCCTGTTAGACTCACCAACACTTAGAAAATTATATCTCCTGGTCATACGACCACGCTGTTGGTCGTATGAGCACTGGTAGACTCATCAGCCTGTAATTATTCATTCTAAGTCCAGATTTCAGTAGTATTAGTAACCTGTTCAGATATCTAAGTCCCAAACATCAAATGCCTAGTTCTAAACATATACACATGATTCTAGGTATAAATCTAACATAAACATAAACATACATACATTCATTTCATACGGGTATCAACCCAAATTTTACAAAAACATACTTGCATGCATTTCCAGCCCCAAACCATTTAAAAACCAGTAAAAAGGGGTCTAGAACTCACCTTAATTTGTCTTCGGTTTTGGATGTCCTTTCCTTGAAAGTCTCAGTCGTTTATACACCTAAACACACACACAGTGCAAACCGAACACACTAGTTACATTTATAAGCTCGTAAATGGTTCTAGATCGTCCTAAACATCATAATTCGAGATTTCTTACCCAAAAACTTCGAATTTCTCAGGTTTTTCTTCAAAAATCCTGATGGTTTTCTGCTCCTGCTGCTTTCTCTCTCTAAAATATCAAATGAATGAATACTCAGGCAACGTGGGAGGCCATACCACCTTTTCTATCAAATTAATAGGGAGTTTGCCCATTTGGCACTTTTGGCCCCTCCACAAAAGCAGACTTTTTATTTCCTTCTCCTTTCTTTCTATTTCATTCTTTTAATTTCTTTAATAAGAAATTACGGGTGTTACATTGAAGGCCAGCTGGATACATGAACTAGACAACAAAATCCATATAGAGTCAAAAGGCAGATTACCTTTTGACTAGTGACTATGACATGCCATAGCTCACATCCTAATATATTACAAAAAGGATAAAGTACATAAAGTGAAAAGTTACAGACTCAAGACCTCAATGTATAGTTTACCAAAAGAAAGGACCTTTTCACCAACTCATGAAAAGGTTGGTGACTTATCAGAGTGGCAGCTGAAAGTGGTCCAGCTTTAGGTAAAAGTACATCAGATAAAGCATGTAATATAAAGTTTTCGGAAGAAATCTGCCTTCAATGGTTGGCTTCAGAAGACTTAGTCCTTGAAGCTTCGGAAGACTTTATCTTTCGGCTTTAGAAGATATTGGTCTTGGCTTCAGAAGATTTCTGACTTAGAATAATTTCCAAGTTAGTGTGAATCTTCTGAAGCATTCCACTTCAGTGTACATGTGCATGCATGCAGGAAGGACTTCGAGTGTTTGGGTTGCATCAGCCTTACTAATAACCTTACAAACTCCCCCTAGGCTGATGCTACCATAACACCTTAAGATCTAGATATTGACAGTCCTTATTATGATAATGACCATCCCTTTCTTCATGAGATGGTCAGGATCACTCAGACTCTCATAGTATCTTCTCATGTCAAAGAGATCATGCAGAGGTAGATTGAACATATCCTGCCATGTGTAGACATGTTCAATACCTTGATCTCTTATGACAGCCATCTTTCTGGATTTGTGGAGTATGACCAAGATAAGATGGGTCTTCCTGATGCCAGAGGAGCTGCTTGAATTGGAGTTGGTGGGGCATCCTCTTGTTGCACATCCTCAGGATGTTCTGACTCATCCTGAGGTTCGGAGGTGGATGTTTCCTTCTTCTTCTTTGACTTTGGTTTGGAAACCATCCTTTTCCTCCTCTTTGAACTCTTTAACTGAGAAGACTGGCCTGCAGTACCTGATTGATCTTCTTTGTCTTTCTCAGTTGGGTCTTCCTTTCTCACAGGTTTAGATTGAGAGGGGACAGATCCCTACTGTGGATCAGAAGTGGAAGTTTGCTGAGATTCAGCAGGAGGTTCAGGTTGTGTTGTCTTAGGTGTTTTAACCTTAACCTCTACTTCCTGAGGGACCTGACTTGGTAGAGAGTGTAAGTCAACAAGTTCACCTCTTTTGATCTTCGACTTGATCACCCTAATATGCTCATCCATGGTGGATAGAGACATGGGACCAAGTCTCCTTCCGGAGAATCCATATAGCTTCAAGAAGCTCATCATCTTCTGTCTGTCAGCAGACTTTTTTAGATTCTTATGGATGATGGCTCTTGATTTTACAGCTTCTTCCTTTAACTTTCTTTTGGTGATCTTTCTTTCTTTGGCTACATCAAGTTCAAGTTATTTGAGATACTCAAACTCAATGTAGTCAAAGGGTAAGGGAAGAAGTGTATCAGCTTGATAGAGGCCTGTGGCACTTAGGTAGTTGATCATATTGATCCCATCTTTTTCTTTGTCTACCTGAGGTGCTTGTGGTACCACATCCCCTTGTTCATGAGTTTCTTGAACTGGTGAGAGAGTAGGCATATGCTTATAGAGCCTCTTCCTTCTTCTTTCTTCTTTGATTTTCAGAAGAAGCTCTGCATCCTCTTCTTCCTTTCTCTCTTTTGATAGTTCTATGTCAGCCAGTTCATCCAACTCATCTAAGGGGAGAAAATGGTATTATCAATATCATAGTTCCTAGTCTGCAAGTTGTTTATCCTAGCTACCCTTAACTCATCATCCTGAGTATTTGGTCTGGGGACAGCCCTGATAGCACTTTCCATGATTCTTGCAGACCCAGTAGAGGAACTTTCTCCCCTTAGCTTTCCTTTTCCTGTCTCTCTCCTCCTCCTCAATCTCCTCAGGAGTTAGTTTCCTTTTCCTTTGTCACTCACAGACCTTTATGACTCAGGGTGGAGAGAGCTTTGGCCTTCATTGCTTGGTGTAGCTTCCAATCTCTAGGTAGAGAGAGGTTGAGATGCACCTTCACCAGCAGGTGTCTCATCAAGGGTTTGAACATCTGCAGCAGTTTTGTGGTGAGACAGGGCTCTCAGGTTCTACCACTGGGCCTTCAGTCAAGGTTTTCCCTTTGAAGATAGTCTTAGGGTCTGCCTCAACATCCAGTTGACCGATGGTATTACCTGATTGCCTTTGTCTTCCTCTAAGGCTGAACTCTATAGTGTTCCTTTGTTGAACTCTTTGAAGGATAAGAGTTCTTTTAGCAGTATCATACCTCCACCCAAAAATGTGAGATAAAGTTTGGTGGAGATGATACTGCTCTTGGGATACCTTTCTCAAATAGACTCCTTATGACTGAGTCTATGCTGTCCATATCAATATGGACTTGAGAAAGTTTCTAAGTATGCACAACTGCAAGTGAGGATGGTGAGTCCTCAATGTCCATACTCCCTGAGGAACTCCCAGGTTCTGTGATTGTAATGACTTCCTCCCCCTTTTTGGTAGCATCACGCTCTTGCACAGGGGAGCTAGGAGTTAGGTCAATTACATCCACAGGTTCTTGTGTTCCTGGTTGAGTTTCTCTTAAGGGTCTCCTAGCTAGTTGATAAGATATCTCAAGTTGCTGATCATTGACCCTCTGTTGCAAGGTAATCACCTGAGATGCAAGATGACTAACCGTGGAGACTAAATAGGTGCATGTTTTGGATAGTTTTTGCACCTTTAGTCTCAATTCCCCTCTTCTTCATCAAAAAATCACTGGGGGATGAGAGAATGGGACCAAGGTCCTCTTCCTCATCACCAGCATGGTGTTCTTGGCTGCTGGATTTCCTCTACTCAGTGACAACTTTAGTTGAAGTGTCAATGGGCTGAGTTGCCATGGTTAGCTATTGACTCTGTGGACACTTGAGCTCCCACTTCCCCTGAGGAGCAAACCACTCCCATCACTTCAAGAATCAGTGCTGAGGTTCCTCATGCTCAGCCTGAAGAGCTCACAAGCCCAACAACCTTAAGCCTTCACTCTGAGTCTTAACACTCAAGTGAACAACCTTCAGGGGACAACTACCATCCCCAGCCTTTAGATTTAAACCAACCAATCCCTAACCTTGACTTCTATACTGATAAGGACTTAGATGTTAATGAGTACCATAAGTCTTCCTAATACACCTCTCCTCAAAGGGAGATGAGTGCTCCTGAGTTATCTAAGTCTAGCCCATATCAGTCACCTATCACTCAGGTGGATACTTCTAAACATGTTCAGGATATCCATATGGAAGAGGCTCTCACTTCAGCAAGTGATTACATCATTCAGCAAGTCAGGGGTTCGTTTGTGTTTTCTTTGGTAGGTGAGGGTGATTTGTGGCTGTTTTGGTGGTTGGGATGTAGAAGGTGTGGGTTCAACACTAGCTTGTGTTGCTAGGTTGTCACCTTGAGCAATGAGGTCTAACATTTTTGGGACAAGAGCTGTTTCTACCCCTGAGAAGCCAACAGTTGGCTTTTTCATATTTTAAAGATACCGGGCTTCATTTGTCCCAATTTAAGAATATTACCTGTTTCCCTCAACTGTGAGCCCAGTTCACAATTGAGAATGTATTAAACATATCTAGGAAACATGTAATATTCTAAGGAGTCTAAGTTTGCTATTCAATTTGTATATACAAATTGAGAATACCTGAACTTGACCCCCTAAACCATTCTATGTACTATGAAGGAGAGATCTTCAGGAATCTGGTCCCATCCTCCATGCTTGTTAGACAAGCTGTGGATGACCACATGAAGTAAGTACTTCTACTTAGATGAGACCTTCCCTTTCCTGAAGGTCTTTACAGAGAAATCTCCTTCATAACCCATCTGCTCAAAGGAATGGTTGATAACTTCCTTTGGGAAGAACACCTCACCTTCTTCATCATCCAGCTGAAGATGAATGTTGATGATGGCCGGAGTGATGAAGACTATTCTCCCTGCACTGTGGCAGACAGTGCCTCCTCCCCATCCAAAATGACCTCTTGGCAGGTCTTCTAGAATTCAAGCAAATGATCCTTATAGAGAGGAGGATCAATGGTAAGGGAGGTGAAGTAGTTAGACAGGGCCAAGAATTGGCATACCTCTGAGAAAGAAGGATCTTTCTCAGAGTTAACATTGCAACCTGATTGTGTTGCCTGTGTAACTGTATAGAAAAATCTGGGTCATTTCGTCTGTCAAGGTTGGCCATTTTGAGTAAGCTTAGATGTGAAGGAAGGATGAACGAAGGCTGTTTCAGAGAGAAATCTTAGAATTTAGGTTTGGAGAGAAGATGAAAATTATAAAAAGAGGGGGAACCGACAGGGTTTATATGTGAAAAGGATTTGAGACAAAGTTAATGAAAGAGGATAAACTTTGAAATCTGGAAGGCGGTCCCACCTCTAAAAAGTAGTTTGCTTTTTGCTCAAAAACTGTTTTCCTGGAATTTGAAAATCTTCCGAAGGAAAAATGCCTTCGGAAGTTTTAATGATAAAGCTTCCGAAGCCAAAATAGCTTTGGAAGAATTTCTCAAAGAGTTTTGACAAATTTGCTTTGGAAGATAATTGTTAAACTGGGATGCTTTGTCCCATAAAAACAAAGCTTCCGAGAGATAATATCATTCGAAAGAGAAATGATCCTTAAAAAACATATAAGTGCCTATGAGAGTTTTTATGCTTCGGAAGATATTTCAGAAATTTCTTCCGAAGGTAAATTTTACTTAGACAATTATTTTGTCTTGAAGGGATATTTTCTTCTGAAGATAAAAGCATATATTCCGAAAGATGAAAATTTGTCAAAAATCTACAAAAAAACTCTTCAACCAGCTTTTATCCTTAGAAAACATAAGCTTATGAAGGTGATAGACTAGACAACTTAGGACACACAGATTTTAAGAAATAAAATTATTAGTTTTTAAGAAAAAGCTACTCAAGGTTAATCATCCCAATAGCTGATATAAGATATTTAAATCTCTATTCATCAAAGGCTTTTGTGAACAGATCAACATATTGTTCATTTGTGTTAACCTTAACTAGTTTAATTAATACCTTTTTAAAGTTATCTCTAATTAAATGATACCTGATGTTTATGTGTTTTGTCCTTGAGTGCTGCACAGGATTCTCTGTAATAGAGATAGCACTGTTGTTGTCTATGTGAATGGGAGTCTTGTTGAAGTTGAAACCATAGTCAAGCATCTGATTCTGAATCCAAAGCACTTGAGCACAGCAACTTGCAGCAGCAATGTATTCAGCTTCAGCAGTTGATGCAGAGACACATGATTGTTTCTTGCATTGCCATGAGACAACCCTTCCACCAAGGAACTGACATCCCCCAGATGTAGACTTTGCAGTCATATTGCAACCACCATAGTCACTATCTATATATGTATACAGATTGAAGTCAGAATTTTTGGAATACCAGAGGCCTAATGTTGGGGCACCTTTGAGGTATCTTAGAATTCTCTTGACAGTGATGAGGTGAGACATCCTGGGGTTGGCTTGATATCTTGCACAGATGCATGTGACAAACATGATATCAGGCCTGCTAGCTGTAAGATACATAAGTGACCCAATCATAGCCCTATAAAGGTGTTCATCCATACACTCCCCCTTAAGATCAGGTCCAAGGGAGTGGTTTCTTGCTATGGGTGTCTTAGCAATCTTACAATCAGTCATGTTAAATCTTTTGAGTATGTCCTGGACATACTTTGACTGACTTATGAAGATTCCATCTTCAACTTGCTTCACTTGAATGCCCAGAAAGAAATTTAGTTCCCCCATAGAACTCATTTCAAATCTGTCTTTCATCAGCTTCTCAAAGTCTTTGCAGAGCCTTGGATTAGTTGAACAAAAAATGATGTCATCTACATACACTTGAACTAGCAGTAAATCATTTCCCTATCCTTTGATGAAGAGAGTTCCATCTATAGTACCTCTTCTGTATCCATGCTTGCAGAGATACTGAGATAGAGTCTCATACCACTTTCTTGGTGCTTGGTGTAGCCCATAGAGAGCCTTATCAAGCTTGCAGACATAATCAGGGTGATCAGGATCTGCAAAACCAGGTGGTTGTTTGACATACACCTCTTCATCAATCACCCCATACAGAAAAGCACACTTGACATCAAGTTGATAGACCTTGATGTTCTTGGATGCAGCAAAGGCCAAGAATATCCTAACAGCTTTTAGTTTTGCTACAGGAGTAAAGACATCAGTGTAATCAATTCCTTCTTCTTGTGTGTATCCTTAAACAACTAGTCTAGCTTTCTTCTTGATGACAATACCTCTATCATCTTTCTTATTCCTAATACCCATTTGGTTCCTATAGTAGTCTTCCTATGAGGAAGATGACATAAGTTCCAAACCTTCTGTCTCTTGAATTGAAGTAGCTCCTCCTGCATAGCTTCAATCCAACTTCCATCCTTCAGAGCCTCATCAAATTTATTGTGCTCTATTTGGGACAAGAAACAAGAGTGTAGACAAACATTTGCTTCATGGTTTGTCCTCTTGTTCTTACCCTGGTGTCAACATTTCCAATGATGTTTGTGATAGGATGGGACTTGTAGATCCTTAACTGAGGGATCACAGCAAATTGCTGAGATAGATCTAAATTAGAGAAATTTAGATCTGACATAGATGCTTGCTCCACCACTTTAACACACTTATCAAGAGAAACTTGATCCAATAAGTGTGTGACATCATGGATATGTTCATCTATGGGATGGTTATCAGCATCAAGAAATTCTTGATCACTGTCACCACCTCCATCATCTTCTTCTGCATTTGAAGTTTCTTTGTTTGTCTGTTGTGCCTCTTAGCTGGAACTTGAAGGCATCTAAGATGGATCAGCTGTAGTTGTCATTGTTCTGCTAATAGAAACCTCATTTGCTGAAGTAGTTACAACTGGAGCTAAAGATGTATAACTTGAAGGTCTTCTTAGCTCAAATCTTGGATCAGGATCACCTGGAGGTAGAATGTCCGTAGACCCTGAAACATTCTCACAAGATTTGTTAAAACAGTTTGTAACCAAGTCAAGATCAAAAAGCCAATCTGGACCAGAACCTTTCACACTGGGAGTGTGCTCATTGAAAGTCACATTGGTTGACTCCTTAACTACTCTAGTTCTGAGATTGTATACTCTATAGATTTAGCTTGAGAAGAGTATCCAATGAAGTGTCCATCATCTGATTTCTCAACAAACTTGGCAATTTGATCTTTGGTATTCAAGATGCTGCATGGACATCCAAATGACCTGAGAAAACCAATGAAATGTTTTCTCTTGTGCCAAAGTTCATAAGGAGTCTTACCATGGGTCTTAACCACTAAAACTCTGTTCTGCACATAGCAGGCAGTGTTGGCTGCCTCTGACCAGAAGGTGATGGGCAGTTTAGAGTCAGACAACATGGTTCTAGCAGCTTCAATCATTTTGCTGAGGAGTCCTAGGAGCACTGTATTGTCTTGTAATACCCTTTTCATCACAAAATGTATCAAGAATTTGATTATTAAATTCAGTTCCTTGATCACATCTTATGGTTTTGACCTTGTGATCACATTGATTCTCAATTCTTAAGATGAAATTCTTCAGAGTCTCAGGGGTCTCATCCTTAGTTCTAAGGAAGAAGACCCATGTGAATCTTGTTAAGTCATCTGTGATCACCAGACAGTAAGAGGTCCTTCCTAAACTCATTACACTGGTGGGGCCAAAGAGATCCATATGCAACAAGTGTAGGGGTGTAGTGATGGAGTTTCTTTCCTTAGGCTTGTGAGATACCTTGTGTTGCTTCCCTTTCAGGCATGCAACTTAGTGATCATCACTTGTAAACTCTTTCCTTGGCATTCCAGTTACCAAATCATTCTTAATTAGCTTATTCATGTTCTTAAAGTTTACATGACACATTCTTTTATACCAAAGAAAAGACTCATCACTATTGGCTTTAGATAGAAAGCATGAAACTTCTCCTGAGGGAGATGTTTCTTGCAAATCCATCTTATACATGTTCTCTTTTCTGGGGGCTTTAAGCAGAATATGCTCATGAGGAATAATCACCCCAGGCTTGAGAACAATGCACTCACGCTCAGTAAAGAGCATGTTATGACTCTGATCACAAAATTAGGATACACTTAGAAGATTGTACCTAAGCTCCTTGACAAAGTTTACCTTCTTAATGCTGAGCTTACTATTTATGACCTTGCCCCTTCCAGATATGTAACCTCCTTCATCTCCTCCAAAAGCAACTGGTCCTCCATCAATCCTTTCAAAGTTCTGGAGTAGTGACCTATTGCCTGTCATGTGCCTGGAGCAGCCACTATTAATGATCCAAACATTTTTATTTGTCTTGAGCTATTCTATTTGTGACCTTGCCCCTTCCAGATATGTAACCTCCTTCATCTCCTCCAAAAGCAACTGGTCCTCCATCAATCCTTTTAAAGTTCCGGAGTAGTGGCCTATTGCCTGTCATGTGCCTGGAGCAGCCACTATCAATGATCCAGACATTTTTGTTTGTCTTGAGCTGTTCCTGCACGCAGAAAATGATAGTTACATTTGGAAACCCAAGCCTCATTGGTCTTGGGCTCATCAAAGGAGATTGAAGGTAATGAAATAGTAATAGATCCTATGGTTGTGCTCTGGGGATCTGTTGCTGTTGTTGATAGAAAACTTTCAGTCACTTGGTCTTTCCTTGATTTCCACACCACCTTTGGAAGTTTGGACCTGACGTTAATCACTTCGGAAGCTTTTAAGACTTTTGAAGTTTTGATGACTGAACCTTCAGAAGATTCTGCTAGCACTGCAGCAGACTTTAGTGCTTCAGAAGTATTCCTTTCTTCCGAGACCAAATTTTCTTCCGAAGATAATTTTCCACTTACCTTCTTCTTTCCTTTGGAGCTTCTGAAGGAGACAGATTTTCCTTCCGAAGCTGAGTTCTTAGATCTCTTGGGAGTCTCCTTCTTGGTCATATGGAGAGTACGTTTTGGATTGTATGGACAATCCATTGCAAGCTGAGAAGTACTTTCACACATAACACAACTTATCTTCTTCTTCCCAAGAGTTTTCTTCTGAGAACAAGGCTGACTTTGATCACTTCCCTTCTCCACCTTCATTTTTGTAGATGATGAGACATTCCTTTTGGGCTTAGGACTGTTCTTGGAGTTGGATGGTTCAGGCTGTGTAGCAGCGGTACACAACAGATCAGCCTTCTTCTTGATGCTGAGATGATTTGAATATGAACCAAAACTCTTTGTAGAAGAGTTGAGGTTTAAGTTTTCAGTCTTGACCATATCAAATCCTGAAGAAATAAAGACTTGTTGCTGCTTAGAGTTGAAAGTGGCCTTGATCTCTTGAGCCCTCCTGGCCTTTCTTTTGCTCTTTCTGATCAAGTTCTTCCTTATAGACTTGGTCATCTCAGGCTTCCTGCTCTCCTCAAAAGGATAGTGACCCTTCTTAGAATCCTCATCTTCACTCTTCTTAGAGGAATTCTTCACTACCACTTCTTCATCCTCTTCACTCAAGGGGTCTTTGTAAGGAAGCTCATCTTCACAAGTTCCACACCTAGGTGATCTTTCACGTAAGATTGTGTGTGGAGTAGCTATCTCACTATATCCCAGTCCCTGTCTATTTTGGTAACAAACTTTTGCATGCAAGGATGAGGATATGATGTTCTTGAAGGTCTTTTCTTTATAAACATATTTTTCTGCACTGACTTTACTGATCACAAGCTCAGCCTGGCATACAGTTAACTTAGTTATGAGATCTTTGATCTGAGTCCTGTAATTTGTATGCTCATGTTTTAAAACTAAAACTGTTTTCTCTAAGTCCTCTATTTTTAACTTATAATCATTTCAGTTTTTCTAAAATCAGATTTTATTATGTTCAAAGACTCAAGATTAGATCTCATCTCTAGGTTATTGGACCTGTATCTGTTGACTTCAGCAATACATTCAGGAGTGCAAAGATGTTCCAATACCTTGGTTTCATCATGGTCAGCCATTAACGCTTGGTTTGGAGATGCATTTTCCACCTGAAAGCTCCAGTCAAAGCCTCCTTCTTTAACAGCAACTGCAGCTTGCTGCTTTGGCTTATCATTCTGGGTAGCTTTATCAGTGTAGTTTGGTCTGGATTGTGCTTGTCCAACATTTGTTCTTGGTGCCTTGCACTCCCTAGCAAAGTGACCCATCAAGTTACAGTTATAACATTTAACTTTGCTTTTGTCCAGGTCAAACTTTCCACTGGCTGTACTGCTGGGAAACTTCCTTCCCGTCCTCTTGTAGAATCTCTTGGCTCTGTGAGTGACAAGAGCCATTTGCTAGACTATCTCCATATATTCCAGGTCGTCAGGATGGATACAGTCCAGATCTTCAAGGGTGAATAGGAAGCTGCCATAAATTCATCAGAGCACATAAAGGCTTGAGAAGAAGTTGTCTCTTGGAATGGGCTTCCTTGAGTATAGTTCTCCCTTGGTGTCTCTAGGAAGGTGATGAAAGGACCCTTTTGTGAGATGTCAGGGTAGCATATGAGATGATGCTAGGGTTCTATGTTATCCCTTTCAGTCACATGAAGGGTTGAACCTATTTAATTGCTGGAGTTACCAGATGTACCTTGCATGTTCATCTCCATCTGGTATCCACTGAGAATGCCATACAACTCTGTCAGAGTGAGAGTCTTAAGGTTCTCAGTTCTCTTGATTACAATACAGTAATGTGTCCATTGCCTAGGAAGATAGGACATGAACTTCCTTACAATGTCTCTGCTTTCAAGAGTTACTCCAACATCCACTAGGGATTCCACAATCTCAACATACCTGAAGTATTGTTGTCATGGTCTCACCTGCTTTGAAGGTGAAGTTTTCAAACTGCTGCTTCAGCAGATCCTTCTTGTTTTCCTTTGCTTCAGTAGAACCCTCATACATTAGTTTCAATGCATCCCACAGCTGCTTAGCTGTTTTGCATTTATTGAAACATCTGTATATAGAGTTTGGAAGAGCAGTCTGAAGAGCTGTCTGTCATGGCCTTTTGATCAATCTCTACTCTCTTTCTATCTTCTTCTGAGTAGTCAGCCACAGCCTTGGGGATCATACCACCTCCAATAGCAGCTGAAGGAGTTTTTGGTATGTAAGGTCTAGAGACAACAGATTCCCACATTCTTGAGTCTTGACACTTGATGAAACCTTCCATTCTTCGGCACAAAGTGTCAAAGTCATCAAGAGTGATCAGTGGGGACTTGTCATGGTTCCAGTTTCCATATCAGCTTTAGAGATAACTGCCATTTGAAGGGTAAAGTATTTTTATGTGTGTGAGGGATCTTAAGATGGTGAGATCTTATATCAAGAGCCTGAGAAGCTCTGATACCAATTGCAGGACCGGATGAAGGGCTTATGCACTTGTACAACACAACAACACAAAGAGGAGAGTGTATTTCAACACTTAACAATTCAAATGGGGAACTGATAAGAAATGAGTTTAGAGAACTTAGAAACATAAGATGTAAGTGAGACAGAAACTAGAGCAATACACAAGCAGTTGGTTTTTCAAGGTTTAAGTATATTGATCTTCTAATTCCTTACAAAGATGTTTACAAAGTTCAACTCAAAACTTTCTTAGTTACAAGGACCAGAAAGTACTTATACTAGAACCTACAGCCAGCCATACTTTGAAGGCCAGCTGGATACATGAACTAGACAACAAAATCCATGTAGAGTCAAAAGGAAGATTGCCTTTTGACTAGTGACTATGACATGCCATAACTTACATCCTAATATATTACAAAAAGGATAAAGTACATAAAGTGGAAAGTTACAGACTCAAGACCTCAATGTACAGTTTACCAAATGCATGGACCTTTTCACCAACTCATGAAAAGGTTGGTGACTTATCAAAGTGGCAGCGGAAAGTGGTTCAACTTTAGGTAAAAAGTACATCAGATAAAGCATGTAATATAAAAGTCTTCGGAAGAAATCCGCCTTCAATGGTTGGCTTTGGAAGACTTTGTCCTTGAAGCTTCGGAAGACTTTATCTTTTGGCTTCGGAAGATATTGGTCTTGGCTTCAGAAGATTTCACACTTAGAATAATTCCAAGGCAGTGTGAATCTTCCGAAGCATTCCACTTCAGTGTACATGTGCATGCATGCAGGAAGGACTTTGAGTGTTTGGGTTGCATCAGCCTTACTAATAACCTTACACAAACGTTTGAGATTTTCACAATTTTGAAAGACCAAATGCGTTTTTATATACTTAAAAATGAATCTTATGCCACGTCAAATTTGATTGAAAGCCAACACCCATGTACTACCTATATGTGGAATATGGACCCATAATCCACGTATAGGTTTGCCACGTATGGTGCTATACTCTGCGTATATTCGTACTATGTACAAACTGCTTTTATAGTACGTCTGACACCTATACGTCGCGTATGGACCCATATGCCACGTATTGGTTGTTCGTCTGACACCTACAAGCGGCGTATGGACCCATACGCTACTATAGGTCTCATCTGTACTATAAAAGCAATCTTATATGAAACGTATGGTACTATATGACATGTGTGATTTTTTTGAAAGAAAATAGGGTTATGTGGTTCAACTATTTCTCCAAAATAATTTTTCACGTAAACTATAACTCCCACTTCATTTATATACATACTTATGTACACCTAAATGTCTTGATTACTTAATAATCATTTCAACTAACTCGAGTTCCATGATACTAGTTGTTTATTATATAAAATCTTGAAAATTATTTAACTTAATCGTAAACGACTAGCATCGATGGAACCCGAGTCAGTTGAGGCGATAAATACTTAGTGAAATAAGAATATAATATTTACCAAGTAAATTATATGTTAGAAAAAAATGTTGAATCACATAACACTAATTCTTGTGATAATATATTTTTTAGAAGATTAAACATTATGATTACTATCAATCACTGAAAGTATCAAATGTTACCTCCACAGAAAATGAATAAGCTTTTAATATGAGCGAATTTGTCTGATGTCCACTCCCTTTATATATTAAGGTAAAGAACCTTGCGTCGTGTCAAATAATTCGAAATCAAACGTTCGGTGTAAATAAAGTAGGCTATATGCGTCGTATGGGCCCATACGACGCGTATAGCCCTGTGGCATATGAGTTAAGCATGTAGGTCCACGGACACCTATACGTGTCGTATGGGCCCATACGCAACGTATAGGTTTCGGTGGACCTACACCCTTAACCCATACGCCACAGGGCTATACGCAGCGTATGAGCCCATACGACGTGTATAGCCGTGCTGAATGATTGATTAGAGTTAGTCCAGTTTTGTCATCTGAAAAGGCTATACGCGGCGTTTGGTGCTATACGAGGCGTATAAACACCACGACAATAAATGATGCGACATGGAATGTCAGACATTATTGTGGATACCTATACGCCGTGTATGAACCCATACGCGACATATATGGGGTGTCTATTTATCCGGGTGGGTGTCCATATATTAGGACGCTATTTTATTTGGATTAGACATAGAGGAACAATATTTATCTAGATTAGGGTTATTGGCATGACTTTAATTTTATTTTTTCTTTTGTAATGTACTCTTACTTGCAAACTTTTGGCTAGTTTTTTTTTCAGTATAATTTTCACAGTTAAAGAAAAAATTATCGACTCATTATATTGTAAATATCTTGCAAATATCTAATCTTGGTGATAGTGGGCATCATAATCATAATCGTAAGTATCTAATAGAGAAATATCTATTAATACACTTCGAGAAGGTTTAAGGTTTTTATTCTTGAAAGTGGGAAAGCATAAAGGCCACTAAGATAACACTAGATATTTTGAATTTAAATCAAACTTCCATATATTGGTTTTGCATTTGAAAAGAAAGCCTCCTAACTCCAAAAAGATACTCTATATTTGTAAACTAATAATAGTTTTATGAAATTTTTATTTCAATTGATTGCGGTTGATTGACAACTTTTTGTTGGTTTTATTGTTATTTAGGTATTGAATACATATATATATATATACATATATATATATATATATATATATATATATATACATATATATATATATATACATATATAGAGGGAGGTTCTCCTAAAAATTAATTTTTCCCTAAGAATACTAAGAAATAATCCTAGCCTTCTAATTATCTAATTAAGGGCTAAGATCAAAGTGTAGAAAAAATAAATAATCAAGGGTAATTTGGGTATTTTATTATATTACCCACAATTGTTGACTTTTTAAAATTTCCCCCTATTTTTTAAATGCTAATAACTTTTTCATACGACGTTATTTTTTTAAATAATTACACCATAAAATCAAGCATTTTTTCCTCTTTAATTTGAGTATAGTATTACTATTGTTTTTTTACAAAAAAAAATCAAATTATGTGAAGTTGTGCTACATTTTTTACGTTTTTGTGCTGCATTTCATAAAACAGCACAAAGCTGTGCTGTATTTCATAAAACAGCACAAAGCTGTGCTGTATTTCATAAAACAGCACAAAGCTGTGCTGCATTTCATAAAACAGCACAAAGCTGGGCTGTATTTCATAAAACAACACAAAGCTGTGCTGCATTTCATAAAATAGCACAAAGTTATGCTGCATTTCATAAAACAGCACAAGGCTGTGATATATTTCATAAAACAGCACAAGGCTGTGCTGTATTTCATAAAACAGCACAAGG
>CM044012.1:25431522-25526522 GCA_024085815.1 Flaveria linearis | reverse complement strand
ACACCCACTTGCCCTTGGACATTGCACATAACAAACCAGAAAAGAGAAGGGTCTTGGGTTGTTAAAACTTTAATCAATGAACACCATTGTCTACAAACCAGAGATGTTATGTACCATAAGTTGGTTAGCCAAAGAGATTGAACCAACCATAAGAGTGAACCCGAGCATACTGCTAAGAGCTCTTCAAGAGATGTAGCAAGAGAAATTCCAGGTTCAAGTCACATCTCAAAAGATTTTTAGGGCTAAGATGCTTGCAACTAAGACGATTCAAGGAGATTATAAGGCTCAGTATGAAATCCTTAGAGACTATTATGAAGAGCTTATTAGATCTAATCCAGGTAATACTATATATATTCAAACTCAGAATTTTACTTTTGTTTAATTGATTTTTGTATCAAGATATCTAATTTACATTTTTCTTTAGGCACAACTATGAAGATTGATGTTGAAAATGAATGTAACCCAAGCAGTCAAACTAGGCAGTTTAAGAGGATTTACATATGTTTAGGTGGTTTGAAGGTTGGTTATAAGATGTGCGGGAGAGAGCTACTAGGACTAGATGGGTGTTTCATAAAAGACCCTTACCCAGGTCATATTTTAACTGCAGTTGGAGTGGATGCAAACAATGGTATCTATCCTGTTGCTTACTCAATTGTTGAATCTGAAAGTTCAAGTTCCTGGACTTGGTTTTAGAGTGTTTAAAAGATGATCTACGACTCTCATCCAATTCTAATTTTACATTTATTAGTGACAGACAAAAGGTATGCACAGAATTAAGTAATTACATATTCTTATATGTTATACTTATCTTGTTTTTGTTTTTAATATAGGGCATCATACCTGCAATAAGTAAAGTGTTTCCAAGTGCTGAGCATAGATATTGTCTTAGACATATCCATGAGAACATGAAACAAAAGTGGAGTGGACAATTATACAAAGAGCTTGTCTGGAAGTGTGCAAGTGCAACCACGATACAAGGGTATGATAGGGTTATGAATGAAGTTTTAAAACAAGATAAGGCAGCATATGATTGGTTGAAAGCTATTCCACCAAGACACTGGTCAAGAGCTCATTTTAGTTGTAAGTTGACTTTAATCATTTCTTATTTTATTGTTTAATGTTATATTTGTATTCAATGTAATAGGATTTTAATCATATGCAGGCAGGGCAAAGTGTGATGTATTGTTGAACAATTTATGTGAAGTTTTCAACCGACAACTGGTGGGGGGTATGGACAAGCCTATCATCACTTGTCTAGAGTTTATTAGGGAGTACCTAATGAAAAGGATTGTTGTGGTACAAAAGACAATTGCAAAGTGTCAGGGACCTTTAACACCTGCTGTTACTAAGATATTTGAACAAATCAAGACTGATGCCACACATTACACAGTCATTTGGAATGGGGTCCAAGTATCAGGTTAGTGGTTCTGAATATGACCAATGTGTAGTTCATATGGACCAAAGGAGTTGCTCATGTAGAAAGTGGGATTTGACCGGGATACCATGCAAGCATGCGGTGGCAAGTATTTGGAATATGGCAATGAATGGAATTGGTGATGGTATACCAGAGAAATGGGTTGATCAGCTTTATTGGTTAGAGACCTGGAAAAAAGTTTATGCGAATACTATAGACCCACTCAATGGAAAGAACTTGTGGAAAAAATGTCAATGCCCAACTACATTAACTGCTCCAAAGCATCACATACAAGTTGGAAGACCAACAAAAAAGAGGAAGAAGTCAGCTGGAGAGGTAATTCAATTAATGCAAACAATTGCTAAAGGTGGAAAGATGCCAAAGAAAGGTTACTCAGTAACGTGTGACAAGTGCAAGGGAAAAGGACACAATAAGAGAACTTGCAAGGCAGAGGGACCGGGATCACAAGTTGGCTCACAACCGTCAAGTCAACCATCTACTATGTAATTTTGGTTTTGGTACTTTGGTATTTTGTAATTTTGGTTTTGGAAGTTTGGTATTTTCATACTTTTGTCTTGGTACTTTGGTACTTTGGATCTTAATGTTTTGGTACTTCGGATCTTAATGTTTTGGTACTTTGGATCTTAATGTTTTGATACTTTGGATCTTAATTAAAATACTATACTTTGTACTTTTTGATGGTTAAATTGACATGATTTATTTAATTTTGGACCATACAAAATGGACACAAAATGCAGAAACAATTAACTTTGACCAATTATCAACATACTTTGATTGAGTTTTTTCAATTGCCATTCACATACAACATGCATAATTGAACATAAACAATGACCAATTCATGCATAATTCAACATTGACCATAAAAAATGGACACAAAATGCAGAAACAACAGTGGCTACAAGCTGCACAATACATGACCATTTCATGACCCAAAAAGTCAAAACTTCATATTAAGAAACAATAGTGGCTACAAGCTGCACAATCTTGATTTTTTTCAATTTCAAGAACAACATAACCTCATGTATTCCATCTCAATGCTCAATTACAAAGAAAAAGAATGAAAACAACTAACTAAGCCCTACTACTACTTTTAATAGCTTGTTCCCTTTTGCCATTCATTACATTTAAACATAAAACATTCTTCAAATTGACAAGTTTGGGACTTCCTCTGTGCAGCAGCAGCTTTGTTAAACACAGTATAATGTTTCAGGTTCTTTTCTCAAATAAAGAACTTCTTTTGTGGCATTTGGTGACTTTGCTAATTGCAATAACTATGATCTCAATGTGTAGTAGCTTTTGTTGAACAATTGCTGCAAGCCATCCATTGTAGCTTCAAAGATTCATCAGTAAATTTCAATATTGATCCTTAGCTGCAAAAAAAAAACATAAAACAATTTCACTAGAAATTATAAACAAAAATACATTAGAATAGTTCTTATTAATAGGATCCAGACTAAAACATTGGATTGTGGAAAAGGAGCCTAAACCCAAGCTAAAACAATTTCAATATTAAACAAACCCAAGCTACAAAGTTTCCAACTTACCTGTCTGTTACAACAATAAAACGACGACCAGGGTTAACTCCTAATCGAACCAACTTACCTATCTATAGCAGACAAAAGTCGAACCAACTAACATGTCTATGGCGAGCGATTGTTGTTGAACAACACAAGCAAAGAACGATGTCTGGTTGTGCAACCACACAGGTCGATTCCATGGCTGATGACTCCTCTCATTTTGTCGATTACTCCATTGTGCAACCACACAAGTCGATTCCATGGCTGATGACTCCTCTCATTTTGTCGATTACTCCCTCAAACAGAGGTCGATCAAAACATACAAGAATTAGGGCTTTATAATTTGGTCCTGTCATTACCCTTCACATGGGTTAGTTTCAAATAAAACTTAACTTGTAAACTAACTTGACTAACGAGATCGGATGAAAATGATAATTTTTTAAAAAGTAAGGGAGCCAGAGGGGAAAAACTTAATATTTGGATGGAAATGACAAAACAGTTAAAAACTCAGGGATGAAAATGATAATTTACTCTTATGATAATGATGTTCATTTTAAGTAAAAAAGTTACATACATACAATGTTCCAACTCAGCTAAAATCAAATCCACTATGCTTACCTAGTAATCCTCCAAAGAATATATAATATCATCTTTCAAATATATATGGCGTCACCTTAATCTCAGGTGTGCATATAACGTATAAAATATTATTTCTAGTCCGGTCATGTGACACCATTCGTAACAAGTTGGATTCGTTGATGGGTTTATATTTCATTGGAGAATGATATTTGTTATATCGATAAGAATATATCTTTCTTTTCTTTAAAGTATTGTGAGCTCGAATGGATTTACATCAGTTTACTTTACATAGGAACATAAAAGAATATTTTATGATGCACTCCAAGATATTTTGAACCATAAACTTTAACTATGAGATTGATAACAACACAGTTTAAATATCTAAGGTCGTTGAAGATAGTAGTCCACACTATACGGTGACGTTTTCTTTTATAAAGTTGATGGTTTAAATCTCATTGTAAAAGATAATCTAAATTTAAAATTATGATATATCTAGGCCGGTTAAAGTCTTGAACGCGGAAACAAACAAAATAAACAAGAGTAAATTACCATTTGCATCCCTGACGTTTGTTCATTTTAACCATTTGCATCCCTGTGGTTTCAAAATTGCCATTCGCCCCTGACGTTTCATGTTATCTTCATTTGAGTCTATATTGTTTTATTTTTATTTCCATTTGAGTACTGAATACTAACACCGTTAGTTTTCCTGTTAAAATTATTATTAAAAAGACTAAACTACCCTTCATCATCACCACGATGACAACTAAGCATCACCAGTTTCACAACCATCATCACCACCTCCACAACCCCCATCACCACCACCGCAACCCCATCACCACCACCGCAACCCCATCACCACCATGTTTGTTTATTTTAATTAACATCAATCAACAATCAAAGAACCCTAATTCGAATCACAATCAAAGAACCCTAATCCGAAACACTTACTTACGTTCATCAACAAAGTAATCCTTGAACAGCTGAATCCGCTTATCCTTAACCTCCTTGCACAATTTCAAATAATTCCTCAAAAAGGGCCTCAAAATGGGGATGAAATCGCCATAGTTGTACTCGAAGCTTTGTGCTAACCGACTCCTTTCTCCGTTCAACGCTTTGAGCTTCAAGAACAACGGATCATCCTCACTATCAAACCTCCGATCGAACATGATTCTGAACATGTTGTTGTACATCATGAGCTGGAACCGTCGCCGGATGACGATACCTTCCGTCGCGACGGCCGGATTGTTCTTAACATCGTCGACGACCGCGGCGGCCTCCGCCTCCCAGCCGTAGCGGTACTGCTGGACGACCTTGTTGGTGATGAACGGAAGAGTCATGATCCGTCGCATCCTCCGCGAGTTTTCACCGTAGACTGTGAACACCATGTCCTGACCTTTTCCGGTGAAGATGTCGAAGACGACGTTACGTGTTCGTGAGCCGAATTCGACTTCTTGCGTGTGAAGCACTTCTTTTGCTAGCTCCGATGAGGATACGACGATGAGGTTGCGTTGGCCCAGGCGGAGGAGAGGAGAGATAGAGGAGAAAACACACGGGGAAAAGAGCTTTTTGGGGGAAAGGGGGGTGAACAAGGGTATTAAATAAGGGTATTTTTGTCATTTTATTAAATTTAACTGAAAAATCTAACGCCGTTAGTGTGTTAGACTCAAATGAAAATAAAAATGAGACGTCAGGGGCCGGATGGCACTTTTGAAACCGCAGGGATGCAAGTGGTTAAAATGAACAAACGTTAGAGATGCAAATGGTAATTTACTCAATAAACAAATATGAAATTGATGAATTCTAGAACTTGAATGTAATTCTCAAATAACTAAACCTGAATCAATCTCTAAATTGTAAATCACTATCTGGTACACCTATTTCACGGGTTACACTTGAAAAATTTATCGGATTAAACAGAGATCTTGTAGATGAAGCAGAATTTCTTGTTCAAATCTTGATGTTCTTTGTGATAGATCTTATAACCGTGAGTTTCACTTTTTTTCTCTTTGTTTGATCGAGAACAAAGTCCTAGAAAACCTTTTTTTCTTTTGTTTCTATCGAGAGAATACCTTCGGCCATATTCTTTTCTTTGGGCCCTTAAAACAAACCCAATAATGCTTAAAATAAAATTTGAAATATACTCTTTAAAACATATTAAAGCCTATTTATATATGTCAAATAATAAAACCTTATATTGATTATAAAGCCAAATAACATCAAAATGAAATCGAGCTCGGTTTGAGTGTGTGTTCAATGAGCCCTCGAACTGTGGTCTGTGGGAGACTAGTATTTTTGGTAAATAGATTTTGTAGTAATTATCCCGATTTTGTAACCATCTATATTGTGTGTTCTCTCCTTATATATTGGAAGGATCGTTATTGATTTTGCACCAAAGTTTACGTCAAAACATTGATAAAAATAAGCATGATCAGCTTTGACAACTTTTATAATTGTGCATTGACTTTTGTACATTATTAGACACAACCCTGTTTTGAATGAAATTGACTCCGAAATATGGATAACAATAAGCATACTGCAACAGTACACTCGAAATATTAGAAATTTACTTATTTAAGTTATTAAGATAAAAACAAAAAAAGATATAAATGAACCACTTTTAATAACTTGGTTGACCTATAAAAAGGAAAACAAACAAATAAAAGGAGGGGCCATATTGTACTTTGTAAATTTTAAAGGCCAATTGATGTTGAAGTCATGGTGACATTAGCACCTACAAAAATGGTGTCTGGGTGGTGAAATCTGCGGATTGGAATGAGAAACTTGAAATTTGTAAGGTTTGATTTCAATGACTAGTCATTAGTACGTACCCCGTGAAATAATATAATATTAAAATGTTGATAAAAATAAGCACGTGATCAACTTTGACAACTTTTATGTTTTTGTTTTGATAGCATGTGCATTATTACTCACAACTTAGTTTTGAATAACATTTACACAAAAATAAAAATAAACACATTGTAAAGATAAATTTTGAGTTTTATGAAATATTATATTTTTGAAGTCACAAGAGAAAAATAAAAAAAAATAAATAAAGAGTTGTGAGTGGATTACTTCATTACTTGTCATAACTTGATTGGTACAAAAAACAAAACAAAATATGAGGACCATACGATAACTTTGTAATTATATATTATATTACCAGGTGTGAGTGTAACCGTTGGTAATATCAATCTGGACCGTTGGATCAGGCTGAAACTAAATCCTGACCCTTTAAACTCGACAGTTTTAACGGTTACAGGTTGGTTTTCAGAAGTTATGGCAGTTCAGCAGAGGTTGCTGGCAGTTTTTGCAGCAGTGGACATACAACTTTCTAGAACATATCCACGTAACATGTTCCACTACAGTTACAACTATTCGGGGGAGGTTACTAGTGGTTTTTGCAGCACTCCTCATATTAGCAGGTTGTGAAACGTGGGTTGCAGTTATCCCTATAACTGCAAGCTGTCATCTTAAAAAGCAGTCCTTGCCTTCTGGGTTGCTCTTTTATTTTTTGTACCTGTTATGTTGCTCTGGCAATTTTGTTCCTGGATCAAATGGCAGATGAGGTTTCAATGGAAAGATCCTTCGCAGCTTCATCTCACTTCAAAGTCCTGCGGTAAGAAGCCTAATTCACAGAAAACAATTTCAGTTTTGTACATCATCCTGCTGTAATATGTTGTTTTATTGTGGTATACAAATCAATATGAAATATTATAGTTTATATCATTAATGGAATTTTTCTACCCCTTGAATTCTTTACAGTTGAAAAGTATATTGAGCAAAGAAATTACATCAATAGCAGATGCAATGCAGTTTCTATAGTTGTTGGATAATTATGATATTGTCATGGCAGACCTAAATTCTTATAGCTTTTATGTTTTATGAGGTTGTTTATTGGATGTTCTTCTCCTATTTTAAGCTTGGTGTTGAATGGCCGGTTCCAGTAGGGCTGCAGCCTGAAGGAAGTATCGATCTGTTTAAGCTATATATGGAAGTACATAAATGGGATGGGTATCAAAAGGTTTCAATAAACAACTTATGGTCTGATATTGTATTTGCCATGGCATGTAATTTCCGTGGTTTCCATCAATGTGCGGATTATATACCATCGCTACCTTGGTATGATCGAGTGGTACTACAATGCAAACCAGTGTAGGTGCTCCAAAGCCATCTATACTACTCAACCCACTGAAGATCAGTGCCATCGATCCAACAAAAGAAAAAGAAGCAGCTGTGCAAAAAAAACTTTTTAAATGGGTCTACAAGTAAAGAGGAAGTGTAATGTATTTGTCGATAAGTGTTTGTCTTTCTTTGATGTTTAGTTTCTTAGCACTTGATTTTCCATATGGTTAGATCATAGTTTTTATTTATCACACAGGAAGATTTTTAAATATAAGTATGTTTTATTTGCTTTGATTATGTTTCACCGATTTAAATGTTTGGTGTTTTACTTAAAGTAATCAATTGTAGGTGCTGTATAAAAAATCAATTATAGGAATGAAAGAAATTCACGTCAGTGTGATATATTAATTGCAACATAATACTTATTATTTTCTATTTTAAAAATTCTAAGTTTTTAAGAAAATTTATTAATTTAGTAAATAAGTTTTAAATTGTATGTCGATAGAAGTTTTTGTTATTAATATCAGAAAATGCTATGAGAAAGAACACAAAAAAGATTATATAAGTTAAATAATTTAAAATACATAAAACACAACATTTACGGTTAAAAATATATTCAAGTGCACCTTAATATTTTATAAAGTATAAATAGTTAACATATTCTATGAAAATTCATAATGTTTATGAAATTTGATAAATATATACGTAATACACTCGTGTCAGTCGATGCATGATGGACTCAAATTTTTATAACATAAACTTTTAAGAAAAAATATATAAAAGTAACATATGTAGGGCTTACCTTAAAATGGTATTTAGAAAAACTGAAACAACTATATATTTATTCATAAACGTTTATAAGTTATAATTAAAAAAACACTTTTGAAAGATAAGTTGAATAAAAAATATGTAATTTAGCAACAAAACGTATATATAAAAAACACAATTAATGAATGATTAAAGTGGTTTTTATGTTTAGTTAATAACTAATGAGTGATTATATAAGTATTTAATGATTATAGAGTGAGATGTTATAGGATAAGGTTTAAATAGCAACACCCGTTACTTTATAGGTTACTTAATAATATATACACGTTTGTATAACAAAAACAAAAAAAATAAAAACAAAAAAAGTGTTGCTATTATTTTATAATGGGTGTGGTGGACAGTTTTATGATTATTATAAATTTCTTTTATTTATGAAGTATAGATTGGTTTACCTTTTTTCTAAATTACATACTCTAGATAAATCAGAACATGTGTTTCTTATAATAATATTAAAGATAGTAACATTTTATATGCTACATGAAATGTTAAATTTTTTATGAATCCTAAATTCATATAAAACACTAACACTTTATAGACCATATGAATGTACAACATTTTGAAATAATTCACATGTTTTTGATTTTGTAATATGAGAAAAAGTTTGTATCTTATTTTTACTACATATTATATAAATATAATTAAACTACTTATATACTTTTTTGGTTTATGGCATAATTTTTTTTATCTATTTGTAACATTAATCTACCCGGCCTCATAGATACACTCTTTAAAATCAATCGCTGCAACAATATTAATTAGTAGTCTTTTGTGCTCCCTACCTAAAATGAAATGATTACTTTGCATATTTTGAAATATGTTTAGAAAGTATAGCCATTTACATAACCTTGATTTTTTAAATCAGCCTTATTTTATGAATGTCACCCTACTAACATAGAAACTGTCAGGCTGTTTAAACAAACAGTTTAAACAGACAGTTCAAACAAACAGTTTAAACAGACAGTTCAAACTGAAACTGTTGGTCAATAATTCCTCTTATTTTGGCCAAAAAAAGTTAGTGGGATGAGCAGTTGCATTCTGTTATGCCTATATAAGGGCAGAGTAGTGCATCTGGGGAAAAAGTTTCAACCATTACTTTTGATATTCCAAGATGGACAACAAATCCAGCAAACATCCCGTTCGAGAGGAAAATGTGAGTTATTATCAAAAAATCAAAAGTTTGCTCATTATTTTATAGAGCTTTCAAAACGTCTTTATTTTTTCTGTTTTGTGCCTTCTAATGGAAGTATTTGTTTAATGACAGCACATGGATGATGAGAGTTTGGAGGTTTTTATCTACACATAATATCTTAGGGCCTATGTGTCACAGCTTTCTCGTGAATTTGGTGTTGAGGTGATTTGTTTTAGTTTATGTATATACAGTAGTTTATTTTTTTGCTTATATTTTCTATGGGCTAACCCTGTGTTCCTCTTATATGTTGACTTTAATTTTTTATCAGGATTCCTATGCAAGAAAAAACAAAACAGCTAGACAGTTTAGATGACACGCCTGATGCAACACCTACAAGACCTGATAGCAACAAACAAAGCTGTGATATTAACAGCTATGAGTTTGACCCTTTTGATGATGACTCAGGTGATACAGTAGACTCCCTCCAAACTTTCAACAAAAACCTAAAGGTTCCAAAGGTGTTGGTTTTCAGTCGCAACCGTCCTAAGTCTGTGTAGGGGTTATATTTTGTTTGCTTTATGTTGTCTTCATGCAAGGATTTTACTAGGTTTTAGTTTATATTAGTTCTATGATTTCTCATAAAATCTGGTCAGTCATGTTTTATCGGGATGTTTCTTTATGTATGTTGTCTATATAAGGGCAGAGTAGTGCATCTGGGAAAAAAGTTTCAACCATTACTTCTGATATTCCAAGATGGACAACAAATCTAGCAAAAGCCCCGTTCGAGAGGAAAATGTGAGTTATTATCAAAAAATCAAAAGTTTGCTCATTATTTTGTAGAGCTTTCCTAACGTCTTTAGAATTTGTTTAATGATAGGACATGGATGATGAGAGTTTGGAGGTTCTTAGCTACACACAATATCTTAGGGCCTATGTGTCATAGCTTTCTCATGAATTTGGTGTTGAGGTGATTTGTTTTAGTTTATGTATATACAATAGTTTATTTTTTCCTTATATTTTCTATAGGCTAACGCTTTGTTCCTCTTGTGTGTTAACTTTAATTTTTTATAAGGAATTCTAGGCAAGAAAAAAATAGAAAAGGGCTGAAAATCTGTCAAGTTGGAAGTGGGGTGAGGAGGTAGAGATTGACGGTTCAGATAACACGCCTGATACAACACCTACAAGGCCTAATAGCAAGAAACAAAGTTGTGATGTTAACAGCTATGAGTTTGACCCTTCCGATGATGACTCAGGTGATACAGCGGACTCCCTCCAAACTTTCAACAAAAACCTAAAGGTTCCAAAGGTGTTGGTTTTCAATTGCAAGCGTTCTAGGTCTGTGTAGGGGTTATATCCTGTTTGCTTTATTTTGTCTTCATGCAAGGATTTTATCAGGTTTTAGGTTATATTAGTTCTAACCTTTTTCATAAAATTTAGCGAGTCATGTTTTTTAGGATGTTTCACTATGTATGTTGTCTATATAAGGGCAGAGTAGTGCATCTGGAAAAACGTTTCAACCTTTACTTCTGATATTCCAAGATGGACAACATATCCAACAAAAGCCCCGTTCGAGAGGAAAATGTGAGTTATTATCGAAAAATCGAAAGTTTATTCATGATTTTGTACAACTTTCGTAATGTCGTTATGTTTTCTGTTTTAGGCGTTCCAATGGAAGCATTTGTTTAATGACAGCACATGGATGATGAGAGTTTGGAGGTTCTTAGCTACATAGAATATCCTAGGGCCTATGTGTCACAGCTTTCTCATGAATTCGGTGTTGAGGTGATTTATTTTAGTTTATGTATATACAATAGTTCATTTTTTTGCTTATGTTTTCTGTGGGGTAACCCTTTGTTCCTCTTGTGTGTTGACTTTAATTTTTTATCAGGATTCCTAGGCAAAAAAAAAAGGGTTGAAAATCTAACAAATTGGAAGTGAGATGAGGTTATAGAGATTGACAGTTCAGATGACACGCCTGATGCAACACCTACAAGGCCTGATAGTGACAAACAAAGCTGTGATGTTTTTAACAGCTATGAGTTTGACCCTTCCGATGATGACTCAGGTGATACAGCAGGGTCCCTCCAAACTTTCAAAAAATACCTAAAGGTTCCAAAGGTGTTGGTTTTCAGTCGTAACCGTCCTAGGTTTGTGTAGGGGTTATATTCTGTTTGCTTTATGTTGTCTTCGTGCAAGGATTTTATCAGGTTTTAGGTTATATTAGTTCTATCCTTTTTCATAGAATTTGGTCAGTCAGGTTTTATCTGAATGTTTCACAATGTATGTTGTCTTGTGTGTTTTATGTTTGGTAATCGTGTGGTGTTCTTTCTCTATTTTATGTTTTTGTATTAAAGTTTAAATATTTTCCTATAGAATTTCACATAATAAATACATATCTGATATGCAACCAGTTGTAATATGGAAGGTGACAGGATCTCAGCCTCTCGGTTGATCAATTAGATTATGTTTGCAGCGGATTTAGCACATTAATTAGCAATTAAAGCAAGATCATAAAATATATTTCAATTAAAAGCATAAACATAGAGAGAGAGGAGTTCTGCGAAACAATAAATGTTCTATTGGTCGCACGTTTCGGCAATTAATACAGAGTGGTTCACCATCCTTTTATAGGCGGCAAATGGATGGGTAGATGTCCTTTTTCTGACATCACTGAATATTCAAATTACAACTGACAAAAATATAAAACTACTGAAGATGTCAACAACTGACATCTTCTTACAGAAGTTCCTAAGTACTGACAAAAATAAACTACTGACACTATAACAGCTGAAGAACATGCTCTTCAGCTGTTGTACAACTACTGAAACAAAATAAACTTCAGAAAAAGAAAAACCACCACAACAACTGAAGAAGACTTCTTCAGTTGTTGTGACAAACTCTGAGTCTTCAGTACTTGGTCTTCAGACTTGGCTTCGGAAGATGTAACAGCTTCGAAAGATATAACAACTGATGGCTTCAGTAGATATCATCAGTTGTTGTCCTCAGTCTTTTTCTTCAGACTTTGCTTCGGAAGATAGAACAGCTTCGGAAGATGTAACAACTGATGACTTCAGTAGATATCATCAGTTGTTGTCTTCAGTCTTTGTCTTCAGACTTTGTGCTTCGGAAGAAGATCTTCAGTTCTTTAGTTCTTCAGCTTTTGATACTTCAGTACTTGGTCTTCAGTACTTGAAGTCTTCAGTACTTGAATGATCAGTACTTCAGACTTCAGTACTTGGTCTTCTGTACTTTGGAGTCTTTAGCTGTTGTTCTTCAGTTCTTTGATCTTCAATCTTTGTTCTTCAGACTTTGTCATAACAGCTGAGGCTGGGGCTAAGATGCTCTCGAGTCTGACATTCAAGCAAGAGAACACAATAGCTGATGGGAGTCTTCAGATGTTCTCGAGTCTGACATTCAAGCAAGAGAACACTGTAACTGATGGAGTCTTCAGCAGTAGTTGCAGTGACATGTGGGACTTAGAGGTTTTCCTGATCTTGGCTCATTGGTTCTTTTGGTCCAACAAACTCCCCCTGAACCAATGCAGCCAAAACCTCTAATTATTGGATGTCCCACTTATTGATGGCATAAAAATTGGTCTATTTCCTTCTAGATCAGATTAGAAGTTGACCCAGATAAGCACTGGCCAGAGAAGTAGTCTCAAGTGTTTGTTTGGCTAAGTATGGATGGGAGCTCTGTCTTGAGGAATTGGACACAGAGCTGTTGTCCCATCCATGAGATCTACTTCCCATGTACAAGCCGGTAGGATTCTCGGGTGTAGGCCTGAAGAAAGATCATCTGCTCTTCTTTGGATAGATCTTCAGGCACACCATCAAACAATCCCTCCCGACCGTACAGCTCTGAGATGAACTTTACCTGTCTTCCATTTTTGAGCTCAACTGTTGTGATTTGCCTGTATGCAAATTCATCAGGATGTTTACCCTCCAACAACAGGTTGAGCTCATTCCTTTGGAAATTCTTAAGCCTCTTATAGACCAGACCCTTCCTAACCACCCTATTATCTAGCATTGAAAAGGGTGATTGGCCGGCTCTATAGGCTTTCTCGAATTCCTCTACTATTTCCCAGGGTGTTATTACAAAAGCCACAGAGATCACTTCATCTACGATTCTCTTTAGTTGGCTTTTGTATCTCACAGGCATGTCCTTTTTGACTATCCTGTGAGATACCCTTGGGTCAGGCCAAGTTCTCACCCTCTCCTTTTCATATTGAAAGGTTTTCTTGAGGGTGAATAATCTCAGAGCTTCCTTTTGCATATTCATTATAGAGGTGGAAGCAGCATAGCATTTGCCAATGCTTTTCAGCATTTCCTCATCATGTCGCTTTTGCTGCTCCTCCTCTTCTAATTTTACCCTCACAGTGTCCTGCTGTGAGGTGGGAGTGATGGTTTGTGATTTGGCTTTGGGTAAAGGTATAACTGCTGAAATAGGCAGACTATCCTCCTCATCCTCCTCATCTTCTTCTTCTTGCAGCCTCAACACCCTTCTCTTCTTCACCAAGGGTGGATCATTGGCTGCGGGTTTTGGTGGTGAAGGGGTTGGTTTAGTGGGTTGTGGTTTGGTGGTTGGTATGGGAATTTTGGCAGGCACTTTAGTAGTCTAGATATGAGAGTAGGCTTAGTCTGTTTTACTAGAAGTGTCCTGTTCCCAGCACCGGCTTCGGAGAGAGCCTCAGCGACCAGTCCCTTTGTGAAATCACCAGCTGAACAGATCTTGGCGGCTATAGCCAAGATTCTGTCCCTGGACCATGCTTTAATGTCAAGGACTGGCCTGCCCAAATACTTCGAAATGAATCTACTCACAGCCTCGAGTCTCTTTTGATCCTCTTGGCTATAAGTACACCATCGGTATTCTATCTCCCTAGTTTCCATCTTTCTGATCTCCTGATCTAGCAGGGCAGTGTCCTTGTCAAAGCCTTGCTTGAACAGCTGAGCAATGGCAGAATCCATTGATTTGCTGTGTTCAGCATCAGCCACCTTGACAAGGGCTGCTAGATCAGAGTCCAGTTTCTCTCCCTCTCCCTTCTTCTTATTAGTGGCACTGAAATCCTTTTGGATTTCAGCCACTTCTATTCGCTCAACCTCCCTTTCTTTCCTCTTCCCTTTCTCCCTCACCTTCCTAGTCTCCTCAACCAACTCCCTCTCAACCACCACCTCTTTCTCTGCCTCTACCTCCTCCTCACCCCTCTTCCTCTTGACTTGCACTGATGTCTCCCCCTTTTTGGGTGCATTGGTTGGGGTTTGACTATCAGCAAGTGCCTTAGAAATGGCAACCTCCACCATGGGTTAGATGTATGTGGGAAGCCTCTTATCAAGGGTTGAATGACTAAGTCTTTAAGCATGTGTGTGATGAGAGGCAGGGATTTTTGGAGGATAGCATCCAGCTGCTCAGGGAGGTTCTGACCCTGAGAGCTAGTGCTAGAAGCAGGGGCTGGTGGCCGAGTTTGTGGGAGTGGCTCAGTGTTTATGAGACCTTCGGGTGAAGGTGCCATCTGTGGGGTAGTGGTGGCAGATGGACTTCTATCCTGAGTCATTTGAGCAAGCAGCTCTTTGAGTCTGCTTATTTCATCCTCTAGGATAGTGTTTTGAGGTACTACATCATAGAAGAAGCTCAGGTCATCATCAGCATGAGCTGAATCACCTGACCTCCTGACATTGTCAGGATGTACATGTCCTGAGTGTGGCTCAGTAATGACATGTGCCCCTTGTTCATGGTACTGGGGACTTCTGGCCTCCGGATTGGATCCATCATCGGCCATTGCCTCTGGTGAGGTCTTAGTGATGTTACCAGCTGCACCCTGCTCAGATGTTGATGCAGGGGAAGTGGTAGCCTCACCAGATTGTTCTATCTCCCTAGCCACACTGGGAGATTGAACTGATTCTCTGTGCTGTGGGCTCCCATCGGCACTTGTACCCACCCCCTCTTCGGTTGGAGTCTCCCCAGGTGTAATAGGTTTCTGGGGAGAGGGTGGAGTGCTCAGATCGGTCAGCACTTTGGCTATTGCCAATGTTGGGCTTAGTGGGGCGGTCTCATCAGTAGATGGGCTAGAAGCAGTGTGCACATGGGGAGGACTGTGCTCTTCAATGGTAGTCTTCTCAAGTGAGGTAGACCCCAGTAATGTGGTTGCCCCAATGTTGGCTACATCAGGCTCCTGTTGAGAGGAAGCCTGTGCGGTTGTGGTGGGTGGAGTCGTGGTACCTGCTGGGAGAATCGAACCAGCAGGCACATCCTGCCTTTGTGTTGCAGGGGCATCCTCAGGGGACTCATCTCCCTGAGTAGCCTTTTTGGGCTTCTTTTTGGCTTTTGGCTTGGTGGGGACTGTGGATTTGGAGGTGGAGGCTGTGGGTTCCTGCTGCGTGGGTTTCGCAGCCGGCCAGCCTGTTTGAGTGTGTGGTTAGTGTTGTGCCTGGAGTATACCTCGGCTTGAACAGCCATGGCAGGGACCCCAGTGCCAACTAGTCCCTCAGCCTGAAGCTGGTTTTCGATCATGGCCATTATGAACCGTGGATACAAGTTCCAACGATTAGAAAAAGGTTTTGTGGCCATGTCCTTGAGTTCCAAAAATAAAATATCAGTAAAATTTAGAGGTTGTTTCTCAAGGATAGAATACAATACCTGTTGCCACCTTGTGGACATCTGGTCCCACAAAGAGGTTTTGGGAGCCAGACACACGTTCACCATGTGGAAGATTAGTCGTTGAGGGTCAGGGAAGTGTTTCTTCAACAAGGTGGAGGCGGAGAGGTTACCCTGGTAGTCATGGGATGTGAATGAGAGATCCAAGGTACCTTTGGGGTAGGAAGTTGGGTGAGTGGCATCCTCCAGCTCTAGGGTTTGGCGTAGGGTAGCAGGAGTGATAACCACGGGTTGGCCGTTAATGGAGGATCGGAGAGAGACCTCGCCATCCTGCTCTCCGGTTTGGACAGTTACATTTGTCCAAAACTCCGCCAAGGAGTCGGTGTATATAGTGGGGTTCAGGAGAAAGGCCGTTTTGTAGGGTGAGTCATTCATAAGATCGACGGCTTGGTGAAACTTGGGCCATAATGGCGATTTTGTAAGATGGGCGACACAGTTGTGTCGAGGTTTCAGTTGCATGGTCGCCATTAATGGTGTATGGGAATTTCAGAGGTTTTGTAAGATTAGGGCAAGTGGAGTAAATGCTCTGAAGGTGGGGTATTTATAGGGTAGGCCAAAGGTCGAAAGGAAACTACTGAAGGTTTAGGTGTCAGTTATCAGTTTTTGTAACGACTGATGACGTGGTTTTAACCTTCAGTGGTTGTAACATCTGAGGACTTGGTATTAGTCTTCAGTAGTTGAAACTACTGAGACCTTGGTTTTGTCCTTCAGATGTTGTAAACGTCTGAAGAGTTACTGTCAGTCGTCAGTAGTTATGAACTACTGATGACCTAGTATTCTTCTTCAGACGTTGGAACAACTGAAGACTTGGTGTTAGCCTTCAGTAGTTGTAAACTACTGAGATTAGTAGTTGTGAACTACTGAAGACATGGTATTGCTTCAGTTGTTGTAAACAACTGAGGACTTGGTGTTAGCCTTCAGTAGTTGTGAACTACTGATGTCAGTAGTTGTGAACTACTGAAGACATGGTTTTGTCCTTCAGTTGTTTGTGTATGAAACAGCAGCTGTTGTTATCAGCTGATGAGAAATTACTCATCAGCTGTTTCCGTCAAATCAGTTGTTTCATACTAGCCTCCACACACTCATCAGCTCTTTGGCTGACTTTCAGATGTTTCATCGACCCTTTAGCTCTTGTGAATATTTATGCCTTCAGCTCTTGTGATCAGATGTTCACAAGTGCTGATGACATATTCTTCAGAGCTGGTGAACAAATTTTGTCTTCAGTATTTGTGTAAGATTACACATCAGTACTTATGAGCAAAATTTGTTCTTCAGTACTTATTTATTTGAAAATCATACATCAGTAGTTGTAATCCACCTCACTACATCAGTTGTTTTTCAATAAATAATGTACATCAGTACTTTGAGTCATTTTAGTCTTCAGTAGTTGTGAAAGAGCTGAAGACTAAATTACTCATCAGTTTTTGTATTTGACCTTTGCTCTTCAGTAGTTGTGAACTAAGAGTACCAGCATAGGTCAAATCAATCAAGCTGCAGCATACCAAGCCTTAGTACCAAATTTTGGAATGTGGCACTATCTAGAGGCTTAGTAAAATGTTTGCAAGCTCATCAGCACTAGGCACAAACTTAGGATCAATCAGACCTTTCTCATAGCAATCCCTGATAAAATGATGTCTGATCTCAATATGTTTGGTCCTTGAGTGCTGGACTGGATTCTTAACAATACAGAGAGCTGAAGCACTATCCATTAGTAATGGAGTCTTAGTCTCAGTAATGCCATAATCCAGAAGTTGGTTCTGAAGTCAGAGTATCTGAGAGGTAAACTTGCAGCAGCAATATACTCAGCTTCAGCAGTAGATGTAGCAATTGATGTTTGTTTCTTACTCTGCCAAGAAACTAAACAATTGCCTAGGAATTGACAACCACCAGAAGTGGATTTTCTGGTGACTTTGTATCCTGCATAGTCACTATCAGAGAAAGCAACTAATTTGCGAGAATGCCCAGCTGAATACCAAAGACCTAGTGATTGGGTACCTTGCAGATATCTAAAGATCCTTTTGACTGCAATCAAATGGATTCTTTAGGTGCAGCCTGAAATCTAGCACAAGCACATGTTGAAAACATGATGTCTGGTCTAGAAGCTGTAAGGTACATCAAGGACCCAATCATACATCTGTAAAGGGTTTCATCAACCGCTTTACCTTTCTGATGTACATCTAGTTGTGTGATGCTGCTCATGGGAGTAGAACAGGGCTTACAGGATTGTAAATCAAACTTATTTAACAACTCTTTGGTATACTTGGACTGATGATGAAGATTCCATCATCCAGTTGTTTGATTTGCAAGCCCAGAAAATACTGTAATTCTCCCATAGCACTCATTTCAAATCTCAGCTTCATAAGCTTTGTAAGTTCATCACACAACTTTGGATCAGAGGATGCAAAGACGATGTCATCAACATAAATCTGAACAAGGAGCTTATGTTGTCCCACAGTCTTGATGAATAAGGTTTTATCAATGGTGCCTCTAGTGAACTTATTCTCTAGAAGAAAGGTTGAGAGTGTCTCATACCAGGCTCTAGGTGCTTGCTTCAGCCCATAAAGAGCCTTATCAAGCTTGTACACCCAATCAGGATGTTTATTGTCCTCAAAGCTGGTGGTTGACACACATAGACCTCTTCTTTTATTTTCCCATATAGGAAGGCACTTTGACATCCATTTGATAAACCTTAAGACTGTGAAAGGCAGCATAAACTAAGAAGAGTCTGATTGCTTCCAGTCTGGCCACAGGTGCAAAGGTCTCATCTTAATCGATGCCTTCTTCCTGTGCAAACCCTTGAACAACCAGTCTTGCCTTGTTCTTGACAATTTGGCCCTTCTCATCTGTTTTGTTCCTAAATCCCACTTGGTGCCTATAGCACACTTATCTTTGGGTAATGGAACAAGCTCCCACTCTTGCTGTTTCTTGAATTGAAGAAGCTCAAGCTGCATAGCTTCCACCCATCCATTGTCTCTTAAAGCAATATGATAGTTCTTTGGCTCTTGCTGACTGATGAGAGAGCATAGAAGCAGAAGTTGGACAACTGATTCCTGTTGAAACTCCAGCATGGATATCACCAATGATTTGTGAAGTGGGGTGATTCTTGAGCTCTTGATAAACTATGATATCTGTGTAAGTGTTTGTAGACCCATCAGCAGCAACAGATGGTGATGGAGATTCCTGAAACCATGTAGAGGATGGCAGCTCAAACGAAGTAGAGCAAGCAGAAATCTCATCAGCATTTGTAGTGGATGGAGCTGCTGAGGCTACAGGAGCATCAGGTTCAGTGGACTTAGGCAGGTTGTCACTAAACCTGAAGAGGTGAGTACTGACTACATCATCATCAGTACCACCAGGTGGAGATCTGTTGACAGGCTCAACAGATGGAGTTGATAAGGAACATATTGCAGTATGTCCAGATCAAACAACTCCACAGGGTTTTATGGAATCTTGTCCTTTGGAGATTCATTGAACTTAACATGCAGAGTTTCTTCAACCCCCTTGGTTCTACAGTTGAAGACTCTGTATGCTTTGCAAGTTGATGAATAACCAACAAAGTACCCTGCATCCACCTTACTAGCAAACTTATGGAGTGGGTTGCTAGTGTTGAGAATAAAACATGGACACCCAAAGGCTCTAAAGAATGAAATAAGAGGGGCCAAGTGATGAAGAACTTCATAAGGTGTCTTCATCAACCTCTTATTTACTAAAGCTCTATTTTGTACATAGCAAGCTGTATTGACAGCTTCAGCCCAAAAGGTCAGTGGCAACCCAGAGTCAGCCAACATTGACCTTGCTGCTTCAATGAGGGTCCTGTTCTTTCTCTCCACCACTCCATTCTGCTCAGGAGTTCTAGGAATGCTAAACTGCCTTCTAATTCCCTTGGACAGGTAGAAGTCATCAAGTGTGTGGTTTCTAAATATGTTCCATTGTCACTCCTCACACACTTGACCTGTAGGGAATACTGCTTTTCTACTTGTAACACAAAGTTCATTATTGTCTTTGCTGCTTCATCCTTGGAGTGCAAGAAGAAAGTCCATACAAACCTGGAGTAATCATCCACAATTACCAGGCAGTATTTCTTCTTTGCCATGCTCATTACTCTGACAGGACCAAAGAGATCCATGTGCAGAAGTTGTAAGCAAGCAGTGGACTTTGGTTCTTCTATTAAAAGGAATGAAACTTTGTGTTGTTTTCCTTTCAAGCAAGCAGTGCAGTCATCTTCACACTTGAACTCCTTCAGAGGCAATCCTCTTACTAACACCATGGCTTATAAGCTGATTCATGTTCTTGAAATTAACATGACCCAGCCTTCTATGCCATAGTGTAGACTCTTGAGGAGATGCCTTGGAGAATAGGCAATGATGGCCTTTTAGATCCATCTTTTTGGAAAGATCTAAGGCATACACTCTTCCTGTCCTGTTGGCCTTCGGGAGAGTGTGTTCATCCAATGCCTTGTCAATCAAACTCAGAACTTTGGATGACAGAATCCGACAGTTCTGGCTTGTGAAAAGGGCAACATGGCCTTTGTCACACATTTGACTGACACTCAAGAGGTTGTACTTGAGATTCTCCACATGGTTAACATCATCAAACCTTATTTCCCCATTGGAAACAAAGCCTTTTCCGATGATGTAACCCTTTGCATCATTGCCAAAAGAAACAAATCCCTCTTTCCTTGAGAGTAGTCATTAAGAAGGGAGCTGCTTCCTGTCATGTGCATGGATCCTCCACTGTCTACATACCAGATGCTTCTATGGCATGTTGAAGAACCCTGCAAACACAGCCATGTGTTAGTTAGTCTTGGAGACCCAAACCTGCTTGGTTTTAGGTCTGTTCTCAGCTACAGGTGCAGCACTAACAGGTGTGTTTTGTGTGACAGCTTGAGGTGAAAAAGATGGTACAGAAGAGGAACCCTTTGGCTTGGGCTTCCTTTCTGTGGTTTCAACACAGGTGCATCTAAGTGGTTGACTCTTCCCACTAGCTGCTGAACCATCATCACCAACTGTGTCTGATTCTGTGATAAAGCCTTCAGCTCTTCAGCTCTTCCCAATAGCATCTGTGATATGTATACAAAATCCACTGGCCAATGCAGAATCATACAAGCAGCCCTCAAGCATCCTATCAAGCATTGCCACATATCACAGATGCTATTGATAGTCAATTCTTCAATTATTACCAGTTATCAGAACATCACATCCCGTTTTAGAAAAACAGTTCAGAGGAACTCACCTCAATGAATCAAGTCAGTGATATCGTCTGCTCAGGTTCCCTGCTATCAGGTATTATCCTATAGGCAAAATAAAATTATTTAAGCTATATTCTAGCTAGTAACAATTTTAGGAATGATCGTTATCTTTTTCTATTTGTTGGTTTTATTTGGGCACTTTCTTTTATCCTATGCCAACCCTTGGTACAACCCTTACTAGTTGGCATAACTTGGGCGTTTGCATCATACCCGAGCCAACCCTCGGGGTTACCCAATACTTCCCTAAAGATAACCTTAAAGTCTAATAATAATAATATAACAACTACAACGCTAAAAATAACAAACAATAATAATACTAACTATTACAATAAAAATAACAACTATAATAATAATAATAACTATAAAGATGATAATAATAATATTAATAATAACTATATTAATACTAATACCTACAATGATAATAATAATAATAATAACGACTATAATAATAATTAAATATAACCTTAAATAAGGGCGTACCTGAAAACTATCTACGGCAATTTGATGTAGAGTCTCCCCTACTCGCGCTCCTAGCCGTGCTCCTACTCGAGTACCAAAACGAATACTAGCAACACCCAACGGGTATTGAGAACTCGAGATTCTCTTTATATTAGAGCGTTCCCAAAGAAACTTATGTTCTAAATTCAACCTTATGGTTCCTATTTATAGAAATAGTAAGCTGCTCAAATTTATGTGAACAGCGATGTGGGATGGAAGTTTTTCAAAGGTCGATGTGGGATTGAAGTTCCTGCGCCTGAAGTTTCAATTGAATTGCAATTGTTGCTAATATATTATTATTTTATTATATATTATTATATTATATAATTAATTCAGCTGCTTAACTCGTTTTTCTCTTATAACTTTTAATATATAGCATATTATGAAATTTCAAATATGTCGTTGTGACGGGCTTATTTTTCTCTACGAGTCAACCTAAGTTTCGTAAAAAACGGAGCAGGTTCGAATATAATATATTATCATTATATTCAAACGGTCTCTTATAACATAAAAATTTCATCTAAAAACTTCAAACTTTAAATAGACTGTTTACTTATTACTTACTCGTTTGACAATATATGAAATGCGAAGTTCATATGACTCAAACGCTCGGGTTGTTACATCTCCGTCCCTTAAAATTTCATCCTCGAAATTCGGATGTTACTCGAACAGTTGAGTATATTTGACTTTCATTTCTTCTGCTAATTCCCAAGTCTTCTCGGGTCCTTTCTGACCTTGCCACTGGACCAATACTAGTGGAATTATTTTCTTTCTTAATTTTCGTTCTTGAAAATCAAGAATCTTTATCGGTTTTTCAGTAAAGTTTAATTTCTCGTCTATTTGCACGTCCTCTAATGGCATTACTTGAATCAGATCTGCCAAACACTTTCTTAGGTTCGATATATGAAAAATATCGTGAATACCTTTCAAAGTTTCAGGTAATTCTAGCTTGTATGCTACTGGACCAATTCTTGCGATGATTTTGAACGGTCCAATATACCTGGGACTTAACTTCCCGCATTTACCAAATCGCATTACTCCTTTCCATGGTGAGACTTTCAACATCACATAGTCCCTTCTTGAAATTCTAAAGGTCTCCTTCTGTTATCTGCATAACTCTTCTGTCTATCCTAAGAAGCCATTAGTCGTTGTCTGATTTGTTGGATTTTCTCAGTTGTCTCGAGAATAATTTCGGTTTTGGTCAACTGATCATCCCCTACTTCTGTCCAACAGATGGGAGTTCTGCATTTCCTACCAAATAAGGCTTCAAGTGGTGCTGCCTTAATGCTGGAATGGTAGCTGTTGTTATAAGAAATTTTGATCAAAGGAAATGGATCGTCCCAGCTACCTCCAAAATCAATCACGCAAGCACGCAACATGTCTTCTAAAGTTTGAATTGTTCGCTCACTCTGACCATCGGTCTGAGGATGATATGCAGTGATTAAACTGATTTTGGTTCCAAGTTCCTTTTGAAAACGTGTCCAGAATCTGGAAGTGAATCGGCTATCTCTATCGGAGATAATGGATAAAGGCACTCCATTCTTACTTACTATTTCATCAATATATATCTTGGCTAGTTTTCTATTGGATAGCTCTCACTTATGGGTAGAAAATGTGCTGACTTGGTTAGCCTGTCAACCACGACCCATACAACATTATATCCTTTTCGTGTTCTTGGAAGTTTCGTGACAAAATCCATGGTCACTCTGTCCCATTTCCATACTGGCAACTCCAACTGTTGTAACTGACCAGCTGGTTTTTGATGTTCAATCTTAACTTGCAGACATGTTAAGCATTTCTTAACGTACTGGGCTATGGATCTTTTCATATTAGGCCACCAGTAGTGATTTCAAATATCTTTATACATTTTGTTTGCTCCAGGATGCATTGTGTATTTGGACTTGTGGGCTTCATCTAATACTTTGTCCTGAATACCTCCAAATTTTGGGATCCAAATTCTCTGACCAAATCGTAGGACTCCATCCATTCCTTGAGTCAATAATTTCTGGTTACCCATCATTCTTTCAGCCTGAATATTCTCATCTTTCAACGCTTCAGTTTGAGCATTCTTGATTTGGTCTTTCCAATCAAGCTTGACATCTATCTTTAATGCTTTTACCCTAATCGGTTTAACTCTTTCTTTCCCGACTAGAGCATTAGCGACTACGTTAGCCTTTCCGGATGGGATTTGATTTCACAATCATAGTCATTGAGAAGTTCCATCCACCTTCTTTGCCTCATGTTTAACATCTTTTGATTAAAGATGTGTTGTAAGCTCTTATGGTCTGAGTAGATTACACACTTAGTACCATACAAGTAGTGTCACCAAATCTTTAAGGCAAACACTATGGCACCCAATTCAAGGTCGTGCGTAGTATAGTTCTTTTCATGATTTTTAGTTGTCGTGATGCATAGGCTATAACCTTGTCACGTTGCATCAACACACAACCTAAACCATTCTATGAGGCATCACAGTATATTGAAAAGTCTTCATTACCATCTGGTAATGAAGTATAGGAGCACTACTAAGCTTTTGTTTTAGAAGGTTGAAAGCTTCTTCTTGCTTTAGTCCCCAGTCAAACTTTACATTCTTTCGAGTCAAAGATGTTAAAGGGGTAGCAATCTTGGAGAAGTGTTGAATATACCTTCTATAATATCCTACTAATCCCAAAAAGCTCCTAATCTCACTGGGATTCTTCGGTGATTCCCATTTCATCACAGCTTCTATCTTAGCTGGATCTACTTGTATTCCCTTCTCATTTATTACGTGACCAAGGAATTGAACTTCTCTTATCCAGAAGTCACATTTAGAGAATTTTGCATAAAGCTTTTCTTGTCGAAGGGTTTCTAGAACCATTTTCAGATGTCTAGCGTGATCATCTTGGTCCTTAGAATAAATAAGTATGTCGTCTATAAAGACAATGACAAACTTATCCAAGTATGGCTTGCAAACTCTATTCATTAGATCCATGAATGCTGCAGGAGCATTGGTAAGTCCAAAAGACATAACCAAAAATTCATAATGCCCATAACGCGTCCTAAATTCGGTCTTAGGAATGTCTTCCTCGCGTACTTTCAACTGATGATAACCTGATCGAAGATTAATTTTTGAAAAGTAGTTGGCTCCTTGAAGTTGATCAAATAAATCATCTATTCTTGGTAAAGGATACTTGTTCTTAACAGTTAACTTGTTTAATTCTCGATAATTAATGCATATACGCATTGAACCATCTTTCTTTTTGATGAACAATACTGGCGCTCCCCAAGGTGAGGAACTCGGTCTAATAAACCTTCTTTCTAAGAGTTCGTCAATTTGCTTCATAAGTTCTTTCATCTCTGAAGGGGCTAGACGATAAGGCGCCTTCGCGATTGGTTTAGCACCAGGTACTAAATCAATACGAAATTCTATCCGACGATCAGGTGGAAGTCCTGGTAAATTTTCCAGAAACACGTCTGGGAATTCGCACACTACAGGTATTTCATTCATCTGCATTTCCTTTTTAGCATATACCATGCATAAGAGAAAGGCTATGCATCCTTTCTGAATACATTTGGCACCTAGGATGTGTGTCCATCAAAGTGTCTATCTTTAATTATACATCAAAGTGTACATACATTTGTTATAATAGATAATACCATTACATCAGTTTAACTATACTAGAGATCCAAATCTTCAACAACATTCTAGAACTTTATTTCTCATAAACTAGCTATAATCTTCAATCTCTGTAATCATTGGCACCTAGGATGTGTGTTCATAAAAATAGAAAACATTTGGGACTCATCATAAAGCTTATGAGTTCATAAACATGGCATTCTTCAAAATTCAAAACATGTTATCATTGCTATTGCATCAAGCAGATACAACCATGGCAAACAGATAGAAACAGAGTAAGCACAGTATAAATTCACATAACCAGGCTATGTATACCAAACCACTGGCTAAAGCAGAATCATACAAGCAGCCCTCAAGCATCCTATCAAGCATTGCCACATATCACAGATGCTATTGATAGTCAATTCTTCAATTATTACCAGTTATCAGAATATCACATCTCGTTTTAGAAAACAGTTCAGAGGAACTCACCTCAATCAATCAAGTCAGTGATATCGTCTGCTCAGGTTCCCTGCTATCAGGTATTATCCTATAGGCAAAATAAAATTATTTAAGCTATATTCTAGCTAGTAACAATTTAGGGATGATTCGTTATCTTTTTTCTTTTGTTGGTTTTATTAGGGCACTTTCTTTTATCCTATTGCCAACCCTTTGGTACACCCTTACTAGTTGGCATAACTCGGGCGTTTCCATCATACCCGAGCCAAACCCTCGGGGTTACCCAATACCTTCCCTGAAGATAACCTTAAAGTCTAATAATAAAAATATAACAACTACAACGCTAAAATAACAAACAATAATACTAACTATTACAATAAAAATAACACTATAATAATAATAATAACTATAAAGATGATAATAATATTAATAATAACTATATAATACTAATACCTACAATGATAATAATAATAAATAATAACGACTATAATAATGATTAAACATGACCTTAAATAAGGGCGTAGCTGAAAACTGTCACACCCTCAATTTCCACGAACGGGGTTTTACCGTTAGGCGTGTGACATACCAGGATCTCAGACACAGTCATATCGAACGACACTATATGAATTTGAAATAAACATTGACTTCATTCACGCGAACATAAGCAGAGTTTACAATAGTGCGGAAGCATGTACAAAAGTTGTAAATCCATTACAATACTGTTACAATAGTCATGTTTAGACAAAATGTTCAATGCTGAAAATAAACTAGATGAATGCGTGTCCTGAGTGCATATCCTGAAGCGTGTCTCAAAAGCTTATGCGTTCCTGTGACCTAAGAAAACATGCTAAAATGTGTCAACATAAAGTTGGTGAGTTCACAGGTTTAATCATCAAGAAATGTATTCGTAAGCGTTTCCATGTTTTGCGTTTCAATGGTTTAGTACATAAAGCATATCGTTAGGTAGCTAGCCTATGTTCTTGTTACTTAGCGTTTCGAACCGAAGCTGACTGTTTACGTCCTATTTGTGTTTCCACCACGTCTTAACCGACCGTGGCAATCGTTGTGTCCGTCATGTCTCATCAGACCATGACAATGTGTTTCCACCACGTCTTAACCGACCGTGGCAATTGCATGTTAGGTCAATTTGGCACCCGTTTGACCTCCAATCAAGCTAGCGCGACTAGCCCAGGGGGATTTGTCAGACCCAGTAGTACTACTCAAAATTACCTCGCTAATCCATTACTAACGGTTCGAGTGTGTGAGGACATGCGTGTGTTTGCACTAACGTAACAAGCGATATCAATATTACTACAACCATTTATGTAAATTTGTTTTTGCATGTTTTCTCCCCAAACAGAAAGAGATGTAAAATAGGGGCCGTGAAACTCACAGATGATGTAGCAAGTGTGTAGGATGCAAGTCTCCCAGTGTTGTTTTACGATGCGCTGTCAAACACCTATTGACAGTTGTGTTAAGCGTTAATGTTGTGTTTAGCGTTAATAGACATGTTTAGTCGGGTCGGGTCGCATGGGTTCGGTCGTGGGTGTTACACACACAAGCAGTCATAGACGTATTAGGCTTCATGTAGACTTCAATGAGTTGTTGATATTGTAAACAGTTACGTTGTTTCGAGGTTGAAAAGTATATGTCTGTTGATTGCGTTGACTTTAATCTTTGTGGTCAAGAAATGACGCTTTATTGATGTTAACTTATCGTCCCATGATAGACACATCGCACACCAGAAGAATTCACTCAAAATGACTCCAATCGCATAACAAGGCTAGACGCACGACTGGACACTTCATTCGCACGAATGGACCTTCAATCGTACGAATCAACTTCCCTCGTACGATTGAACCCTCATTCATGCGACTCAGCCTTCAGTCGTACCACACATCACCCATTCACCCGAATCAATAACCAATCGCACGAATGAACCTTCATTCGTGCGGTTGGACCTTCAGTCAGGGTGATACTCAGTCGCATGCATTCATTCGGTCGACTCAATCGCAACATTCATTCGGTTGACTCAGTCGTATGGTTTCATTCGCACGTCTCACCCCAGTCGCCCTGATCAATCGCGCGAAGGGCCCAGTCGCATAACTCAGTTGCGCGGTTGGCCCAGTCGCGGACTGCAGCAGGTCGCGACTGCTGGGTGGGTCGAACTGCCTTCGGCTGTTCCGTGCTCAGTTTCTCACAATCAGGACTTCCAGAAACACCCTCCTAACATGTCTAAGTGGAATGCATACTCTGATTGACCTCACACGCACCCCCACGACCACATGTATTCGGGTTGAACCCGAACACCCGAACCCCATATTGCAGAAGTGAAACACGAAAACATTAACGAACGGATGCGAGGTTGCCTACTGGGATCGTGATTTCTCAGCTGTTGGGTGGTCTAATCCGACGAAACGAGCTCAATCGGGTGGGATTTGGTGCTAGGATGAACAATCGGGGTGTAAAGAGCGTAGGAGAGAAAGAGAGCAGAAATGGGGTGGTTTGGCTGGTGGGTGGTATTTATACCCAGCCCAGTTTGGCAATTGTCAGGTTTGGTCCCTGTACTTAGGTACCGAGTTCCCGAATTTGTTTCGGTTGATAACGACGTAGATGAGCGAGCTCTATTAATTAATAGGATTCCTTAGGTAATCTCGTTTATGTGAATCCTCTACAAACACCCGCGTTAGTATTTATCATAATTTGTTTAGCGATGTCGTGGCGGTGTTTGTATACGTTTCGAAGTATTAGCGAGTACGGGTCAATGTTAACGACAACGGTTTAAATAATGTTAATCTGAAATTACGGGGTGTCATCATCCCCTTGTTGCAGGAATTTTCGTCCCGAAAATTAGTACATCATGTTACGTGGTTTTACGGGGAAGTACAAGGCTCAATAGTTTGTGACGCATGTGGAATAGAGTACCTGTGTATCTAAGAGGTAGATGCCTAGTTTGGAACAGTTGAGGGTACTTCCTCTTCATCTGATCCTCGCGTTCCCAAGTAAATTCTGGTCCACGCTTTGAGTTCCAACGGATTTTGACGATAGGGATAGACTATGTTTGAGGCTTGACCTCTCGGTCCATGACTTCCACTGGTTCCTCGACGAAATGTAGTTGTTCGTCCACATGTATCTCGTCTAACGGGACGATAAGAGTTTCGTCGGCAAGGCATTTCCTCAAGTTGGAGACGTGGAACACATCGTGTACCCCACGGAGTTCTTCGGGTAGGCTCAACTGATAGGCCACGGGGCCAACCCGTTTGACAATCTCAAACGGTCCCACGTACTAGGGCTTAGTTTCCGCGTTTCCCGAAACGAATCACACCCTTCCAAGGTGACACTTTCAAAAGCACCTTGTCACCTATTTGGAATTCCAACGGTCGGCGACGCTTGTCAGCGTAGCTTTTCTGTCGGTCAGGGCTGCTGCCATACGGTTACGGATCTGCACGATCTTCTCAGTCGTCTCGTGCACTAGTTCAGGGCCGGTGAGTTGACTTTCTCCAACTTCCGCCCAACAGATAGGTGATCGGCACTTACGCCCATACAGTGCCTCAAATGGGCAGCTTTGATCGATGTGTGATAGCTATTGTTGTAAGAAAACTCAACTAGCGGTAAGTGAGTTTCCCACTGCTGCCGAAATCTATGACGCAGGCACGTAACATGTCTCTAGAGTCTGGATCGTACGCTCACTTTGGCCATCAGTCTGGGGGTGGTATGCGGTGCTCATATCCACCGCGTTCCTAGTGCTCGTTGTAAGGACTGCCAGAAGTGTGAAGTGAATCGAGCGTCACGATCAGAGATAATGGAAGTCGGCACACCATGCCGAGAGACTATTTCCCTGAGGTAGATACGAGTTAACTTTTCCATGCGATCAGTCTCCCGGATTGCCAGGAAGTGTGCGGATTTCGTCAAGCGATCCACGATCACCCAAATGGTATCGCATCCGCTGGGAGTCCGAGGGAGTTTCGTGATGAAGTCCATAGATATCTGCTCCACTTCCATACTGGTATTTCCGGCTGTTGGAGTAAACCAGACGGTCGTTGATACTCTACCTTAACCTTAGAACAGGTCAAACATCTGCTCACGTAGGTGGCGATATCTGCTTTCATGTTTGGCCACCAGTAAAGAACCTTCAGGTCATGATACATCTTGTCTGAACCTGGGTGGATTGAGTACCGGGACTTGTGGGCTTCGTCCATTACCTGTCCTCGTAGGTTCCATACGAGGGAATCCATGTTCGATCCATGAAGTAGCGGATTCCGTCAGGCTTGGTTCTAGTTGCTTCTCCATACCTCGTAACGATTCGGCTTTCAAATTCTCGTCTTTTAACGCCTCAAGTTGAGCATTGCGGATCTGGTCGGGTAAACCGGTGTGAATGGTGAGTTGCAATGCTCGAACTCGTCTTGGCTTGGGCGTTTCCTTCCGACTCAGGGCGTCTGCTACTACATTGGCCTTGCCCGGATGATACTTGATCGTACAGTCATAGTCGTTTAACAACTCGACCCAACGACGTTGTCTCATATTTAGCTCCTTCTGTTCAAAGATGTGCTGGAGACTCTTGTGATCGGTTAAATGGTGCACTTGGTACCGTACAAGTAGTGTCTCCATATCTTGAGTGCAAACACGACTGCTCCAAGCTCTAGGTGTGTGTCGTGTAGTTTTTCTCATGTACCTTCAGTTGTCGTGATGCATAGGCAATTCCTTATTGCGTTGCATCAGTACGCAACCGAGGCCTTGTATGGAAGCATCACAGTAAACTACAAAATCATCGGTTCCCTCAGGCAGGGATAGAATTGGTGCTGTGCAAAGTCTCTGCTTCAGAATCTGGAATGCAGATTCTTGTTTATCACTCCCATCGTACGTGGTGCCTTTATGAGTCAATGCGGTGAGAGGTTGAGCAATCTTCGAGAACCCTTCGATGAACCGTCGGTAATAGCCAGCCAGCCCAAGAAACTGTCGTACCTCGGTCGGTGTCTTAGGCGTAGCCCAGTTCTTGATGGCTGCTATCTTTGCCGGGTCAACGTGTATCCCATTCTCATTGACCACATGACCCAAGAAATGGACCTCTCGTATCCAGAAGTCACACTTTGAAAATTTTGCGTACAACTGTTCTCGTCTCAACAGCTCCAGAATCAGTCTAAGGTGTTCTTCGTGTTCTTCTTTATTCCTTGAGTAAATAAGGATGTCATCGATGAAGACAATGACGAACTTGTCTAGGTAGGGTTTGCACACTCGGTTCATTAAGTCCATGAAAACCGCTGGTGCATTGGTCAACCCGAATGGCATAACCAAGAACTCGTAGTGACCATACCTCGTTCTGAAAGCAGTCTTTGAAACGTCTTCTTCTCGAATCCTTAGTTGGTGATAACCCGATCTTAGGTCTATTTGAATAGTAACTCGACCCTTGTAGTTGGTCGAACAGATCATCGATACGCGGGAGGGGATAACGATTCTTAATTGTCGCCTTGTTCAGTTCTCTGTAATCGATACACATGCGAAAAGTTCCGTCCTTCTTCTTGACAAACAGAATTGGGGCTCCCCACGGTGATGAGCTAGGTCTGATAAAACCTTTATCCAATAGTTCCTGCAGTTGTGTAGACAGCTCTTGCAGTTCCCTTGGAGCTAATCTGTACGGTGCCCTCGCGATAGGGGCGGCTCCCGGAACCAAATCAATTTGGAATTCGACCTGGCGGTGCGGTGGAAGACCGGGTAGGTCTTCAGGGAAAACCTCAGGATAATCGCGTACAACAAGGATGTCTTCAATTTTCTTTTCATCGGGTCTTTTTCAGTGACCATGGCTAGGAATGCGGTATGACCCTTACGCAAACACTTCTGAGCTTTCATGTAGGAGATGATTCCAGAGACCATGCCACTCCTTTCGCCCTGAACCGATAAAATTTCACCACTAGGAAGTGGGATACGAACGATTTTCTCTCCACAGATGATCTCAGCTTGATTCTTAGACAGCCAATCCATACCCACAACTACGTCGAAACTACCAAGTGTGACAGGCATCAGATCTATATCTATCTCATGACCACATAATCCTAGTCTGCACCCCTTGGCGATATGAGTTGCCTCGATTAGTTTTTTGTCAGCTAATTCTACCACATAACTAGGTTCCATGACAGCTAGGGTTACATCTAAGAACTTAATGAACTTGTCAGAAACAAAACTCCTATCAGCTCCAGTATCAAATAATATAGAAGCAAAACAACCATTCAGGGGAAACGTACCAGTAACCACATTCTGGTCATCCCTTGCCTCGCCGGAACCGATCACGAATGCGCGACCCTTAGCATTGCCCCATTATTACCCTTGTTTCCGCCCTTCAGCTGTGGGCAATCCTTCCTGTAGTGGCCCTCCTTGCCACACTCATAGCAGCCTCTAGTCACTCCACTCTGTCGTTGTTGTTGGGGTTGTTGCTGCTGAGTCATCAGTTCACCCCGGCAGTCTTTGGCTGCATGACCCATCTTTCCACACCTCTGACAACGGAGTCGCTCACATGGGCCATGATGATGGAAGTTGCACCGGTTACACTTAGGGCTCTTGCCCCGTAGCTGCTCGATCCTGACCATAATTGTTGTTGTTGCTGTTCTGGTTGTTGTGGGTGAAGTTTCTTGATGGGTCAAACTTTTTGGTCGGTTGTTGCTGGGGGTTGTTGAAGCTTGAAGACTTGCTGTTGTTACCTTCCCATTTTCTTTTGTGATCTGATGAACCAGAAGCAGCGCCACGTTTAGGCAAAGTGCCTGTGCCACTGCCTGGTCGGTGAGTTTGTGAGCCAGTCGGATGGCCTGCTGGATAGTGACAGGATCAGCAGCCATCACACTAGCCTGGATTTGAGGAGCCAAGCCATCAATGTACTTTTCGATCCGTTTGTAGGCGGAGTTACCATTTGCGGACATAATGCTGCCAACTCGTGCGAACGAGTCGTGTACTCCTCGATGTCAGAACCAATCATCTTTAAATTCCAAAATTCTGCCTCCAGTTTCTGGACTTCGCTCCTGGGGCAGTACTCTTCTTTCATTAGAATCTTGAAGTCTTCCCATGGCATACCGTTTGCAGCACCAAGTCCTAAGGTTTGGACTTGTGAATTCCACCATGTCAGGGCTGGTCCCTCCAATGTGCCGGAGGCGTACTTGACCCGATTTCCATCAGGAAGCTGCACATGGCAAACACTGACTCAAGTTTCTCTAGCCAGCGAAGCAGTGTGACAGCGCCCTCTGAGCCGCTGAAAGAATGAGGCTTGCAATCCATAAACATCTTGAAGGTACAGACTGTTGGACCTCCTTGGTTCGGATTCTGGTCGTTCTGGCCCTGATTGCGGGCCTGCTCATAAGCTGCAAGCGCATCAGCCACGCGCTCGTTGATGATAGCATTCAGCTCGGCTTGAGTCAGGGTGATATTTCCTCGTCCACCCGGGCGTCCAGGTCTTCTTCCAGACATGATTTCTTCAATTCACAACACATATTAATCAATAACCGGATAACAATTATTGACAGTAATATATATTGTATCATGCTAGTAAGAATGAGGGTTTGTTTGCACATCGATAGTAAGGCTTTATGAGGATCCGAGGCCTTATGCCTCCTAAGTATGGAATTTGAAAATTTGTACTGGCCATTACCGTTATCACCCAATAGAGTTGCCAGAGTTCTCATGCACGACAAATTACAATTACGTGTGCACCCGTGATTCTAATTGCTTTGCATGGTCACACATGGTTCCTCCTATTCGAGATAACATACCTTGTCCAGTACCGAGTGTTATCAATGATAAAAGCATCAAAGATGTATTTGTTATACCAAGAGTCAAATAACTAAAGTTGTACAAGAGATTCGATTTAGGTAACAACGGGAATCAAGACAATTTGGCCTCTTTCCCTTCGTGGTTCTAGGTGTTGGATGTCCAAGTCCGATTCTCTAATCGACTTGAATATCTTAGTTGTCCCTCATTTACTGCTCGGACTAGCGTAGAGGATAGGATATGTTGGGAATAGTAACAAGTGTGAGAGAGTTGGAAGAGTGAGGTATTGTTCTTTTGTTTGTCATCGTTATGCTTATCGCGTGCGTTAGAAATGAGTTTCGTGTTCCAATCATGGAAATGTTTGATTCAATTCGTGTTGCTTTCACTCGCGAGTGAAGGATCAAGTGTAAGCGTTGGTTGTGAGCGAGCGGGACTCTCCGCCCCTCTGTTAGCCGGTAATGACACACATGTCATACCCATAGTGTTTATGTTTGCTCAGTAGTGAAATGTCAATACACCAGAAGGTTGTTTGCACAATAGTGGTAACCATATAAAAGTGTCTGTGCAATACTAGTGTGTGTCTAAGGCTATAGTCTAGATGCAATGCGATCCTAGTTCTCTATAACCTGTGGCTCTGATACCAATCTGTCACACCCTCAATTTCCACGAACGGGGTTTTACCGTTAGGCGTGTGACATACCAGGATCTCAGACACAGTCATATCGAACGACACTATATGAATTTTGAAATAAACATTGACTTCATTCACGCGAACATAAGCAGAGTTTACAATAGTGCGGAAGCATGTACAAAAGTTAAAATCCATTACAATACTGTTACAATAGTCATGTTTAGACAAAATGTTCAATGCTGAAAATAAACTAGATGAATGCATGTCCTGAGTGCATATCCTGAAGCGTGCCTCAAAAGCTTATGCGTTCTGTGACCTGAGAAAAACATGCTAAAATGTGTCAACATAAAGTTGGTGAGTTCACAGGTTTAATCAACAAGAAATGTATTCGTAAGCGTTTCCATGTTTTGCGTTTCAATGGTTTAGTACATAAAGCATATCGTTAGGTAGCTAGCCTATGTTCTTGTTACTTAGCGTTTCGAACCGAAGCTGACTGTTTACGTCCTATTTGTGTTTCCACCACGTCTTAACCGACCGTGGCAATCGTTGTGTCCGTCATGTCTCATCAGACCATGACAATGTGTTTTCCACCACGTCTTAACCGACCGTGGCAATCGTATGTTAGGTCAATTTGGCACCCGTTTGACCTCCAATCAAGCTAGCGCGACTAGCCCGGGCGGGGTTTGTCAGACCCAGTAGTATACTCAAATTACCTCGCTAATCCCATTACTAACGGTTCGAGTGTGTGAGGACATGCGTGTGTTTGCACTAACGTAACAAGCGATATCAATATTACTACAACCATTTATGTAAATCTGTTTTTGCATGTTTTCTCCCCAAACGGAAAGAGATGTAAAATAGGGGCCGTGAAACTCACAGATGATGTAGCAAGTGTGTAGGATGCAAGTCTCCCAAGTGTTGTTTTACGATGCGCTGTCAAACACCTATTGACAGTTGTGTTAAGCGTTAATGTTGTGTTTAGCGTTAATAGACATGTTTAGTCGGGTCGGGTCGCATGGGTTCGGTCGTGGGTGTTACACACACAAGCAGTCATAGACGTATTAGGCTTCATGTAGACTTCAAATGAGTTGTTGATATTTGTAAACAGTTACGTTGTTTCGAGGTTGAAAAGTATATGTCTGTTGATTGCGTTGACTTTAATCTTTGTGGTCAAGAAATGACGCTTTATTGATGTTAACTTATCGTCCCATGATAGACACATCGCACACCAGAAGAATTCACTCAAAATGACTCCAATCGCATAACAAGGCTAGACGCACGACTGGACACTTCATTCGCACGAATGGACCTTCAATCGTACGAATCAACTTCCCTCGTACGATTGAACCCTCATTCATGCGACTCAGCCTTCAGTCGTACCACACATCACCATCACCGAATCAATAACCAATCGCACGAATGAACCTTCATTCGTGCGGTTGGACCTTCAGTCGGGTGATACTCAGTCGCATGCATTCATTCGGTCGACTCAATCGCACACATTCATTCGGTTGACTCAGTCGTACGGTTTCATTCGCACGTCTCACCCCAGTCGCCCCGATCAATCGCGCGAAGGGCCCAGTCGCATAACTCAGTCGCGCGGTTGGCCCAGTCGCGGATTGCAGCAGGTCGCGACTGCAGGGTGGGTCGAACTGCCTTCGGCTGTTCCGTGCTCAGTTTTCTCACAATCAGGACTTCCAGAAACCCCTCCTACATGTCTAAGTGGAATGCATACTCTGATGACCTCACACGCACCCCCACGACCACATGCATTCGGGTTGAACCCGAACACCCAAACCCATATTTGCAGCAGTGAAACGAGATTAAAACGGATGAACGAGGTCGCCTACCTGCTGGGATCGTGATTTCTCAGCTGTTGGGTGGTCTAATCCGACGAAAACGAGCTCAATCGGGTGGGATTTGGTGCTAGGATGAACAATCGGGGTGTAGAGAGCGTAGGAGAGAAAGAGAGCAGAAATGGGGGGTTTGGCTGGTGGGTGGGTATTTATACCCAGCCCAGTTTGGCAATTGTCAGGTTTGGTCCCTGTACTTAGGTACCGAGTTCCCGAATTTGTTTCGGTTGATAACGACGTAGATGAGCGAGCTCTATTAATTAATAGGATTCCTTAGGTAATCTCGTTTATGTGAATCCTCTACAAACACCCGCGTTAGTATTTATCATAATTTGTTTAGCGATGTCGGTGGCGGTGTTTTGTATACGTTTCGAGTATTAGCGAGTACGGGTCAATGTTAACGACCACGGTTTGAATAATGTTAATCTGAAATTACGGGGTGTCACAAAAAACTATCTACGACAATTTGATGTAGAGTCTCCATACTCGCGCTCCTACTGTCCTCCTACTCGAGTACCAAAACGACTACTAGCAACACCAACGGGGTATTGAGAACTCGGGATCTCTTTATATTAGAGCGTTCCCAAAGAAACTTAGGTTCTAAATTCAACCTTGAGGTTCCTATTTATAGAAATAGTAAGCTGGTCAAATTTATATGAGCAGCGATGTGGGATGGAAGTTTTCAGAGGTCGATGTGGGATTGAAGTTCCTGCGCCTGAAGTTTCAATTGAATTGCAATTGTTGCATAATATATTATTATTTTATTATATATTATTATAATATTATAATTAATTCAGATGCTTAACTCGTTTTTCTCTTATAATTTTTAATATATAGCGTATTATGAAATTTCAAATATGGTCAACCTAAGTTCGTCAAAAATGGAGCAGGTTCGAATATAATATATATTGTTATATTCAAACGGTCTCTTATAACATAAAAATTTCATCTAAAAACTTCAAACTTAAATAGACAATTTACTTATTACTTACTCGTTGACAATATATGAAATGCGAAGTTCGTATGACTCAAACGCTCGGGTTGTTACACTTTCATGTACGTGTTCAACCCATTTCTGTAACACCCGGATATTTTCTTGGAAACCGACGCAAAAAAAGAAAAAGAATAAAGTATAAAGTCGGGGGACCAAACTTGCCAAAACGGGAGAATTCGAATTGTAAAATGGGAGATTTAGAGGGGGAGGGCAGCCACATCCTCCTTACTCTTGTGAAAAACTCTGCAAAAAGAAGAGAGGAGATGAAGAAAGAGAGAAGAGAGAGAAAAAGGGTTGATTCGGGCGGATTTGAGCACGAAAATCATCGGGTAGCGAGTCTACACGAAGCCCTTCTTCTTCTTGTAGTTTGTGTGAGTTCTAGGACCCCAATTTTACTCGCTTTCAACTGATTTGGGGCTAGAACATATAGTAAACCGTTTTTGAATGTGTGTGTGTTTGACCCATTTGGGTGTGATTGCGTTTGATGCGTTGGGAGTATGTTCTTGGGCTTGTGTGTGCTTGAATGGTGTTATACTATGCATTCCTAAGGTTTAGGATGGTTGATTTGGGCTTAGAATGGGTTTGGATGAGCTTGGAGGTCGAAAATGGCAGACTGGGTTCGGATGAACTGCATTCTACATCAGTTAGGGCTGGGCGACCGACTGGAGGCCATACGGCCGACTGGAGGCGATTGGGGTTCAGTCGCACGATTGAGGTTCAGTCGCACGACTGGGGGTCCACTCGCATGGGGAGTCATGCGACTGAGAGTCCACTCGCATGGGGAGTCATGCGACTGAGAGTCCACTCGCATAGGTGCTCATTCGCATGAGGTCCATTCGCATGAGGTCCATTCGCATAGTGTCCATTCGCACGATTGGGTGTTCATCCGTATTGGTGTTCATCCGCATTGGTGTTCATCCACATAGGTCCAATCGCATGAAGGCCATGCGACTTAAGGGTGCCCATACGCCCAAATAGGGCTGTTGTACCGAGGAGAAGCATAATTAAATTTCTAACCTTCGGGGGGGGGGGAAGTGCAGATATAAGTTGTGACATGAAAGTTCCCGTAAGTATGTGTAAGATGACCAATGGGATCTAGAGGTTAGGTTGGGCATGATAGTGATGATGATGCATATTATGCATGATGTATGTTATGTATGTATGATGATGCCCTGTATGATGATGCTATAATGTATGTTTATGTTCGTTGTTATGTCGTATGTTTATCTTTCCATGGCTTTATGTGTTAAGTTAATAAATGAATGAAAAGTATTATGTAACGTAAAGAAAGATAACGAAAAGAGGAACGTAATGAAAGAATGCATGCATTAACGAATGAAAGAATGAATGTAAGAAAGGCTTGCAAGCAAATGTATGGAGGTTCACACCCAATGAAGGCTGTTAGCTCAACGGTGTGCGGGTTAGCTACCCCAGAAGGATGCGCACTGGGGGTCCAATCCTCGTGATTGACCATATGTATGGGATCCTTGCGCTTGCCCTAGGTACTCGAGTCAGCTTCATGCACAATATTTGAGGTCCATGAAAGACCTCAGGCCAGTAACCAGCTTTGTGCATAATGTTCTGGGTATAGCACATGGCATTAATCCGTAATGAGGGAGAAACAATAAGTGGTGAATGTGCTTGCCCTAGGTGCTGGAGTCAGCTTCATGCACAATGTTCGAGGTCTATGAAAGACCTCAGGCCCAGTAACCAGCTTCGAGCACAATGTTCGGGGTATTGTAAATGTCATCGAAAGTAATGAACGTACGAATGAAAGAATGAATGAACTGAACGTTAACGATATAATGTAATAAAGAACGAAACGGGATCCTTGTCACTCGACCTCAGTAATCATGGTGGCGTGCCATGAAGAGGGTAAAGCTTGACAGGATCTAGATAGAAGTGAAAGATAATAAATGATGTACGTATGATGTGTGATCGCATGTAAATAAAGAACGGTTTTAATGAAAGAAAAGTTTGTTTTATTATAAAACTAGAACTCACTCAGCAACGCTGACTTTTTATGTGTTTCCAGTTGGCAGGTAAGGTTGCTAAGGAAGGCACGAGGCGGCTACTCAGCTCTTTTTGGATGGCATTCTTTTGTTTAACGCTTTTGTATTGTAATACGAACAAATGATGTTTTGTAATGAATGTTTATTACTTTGCAAAAGTGTTTATTAAAGGAAATGAAATGTTTTATTTAAAAGTTTCCACTGCAAGATTTTATTAAGTTAATGCAAATACATGTTTTATATGCGATGATTGACCAGCTGTAAGCGTCTCGGGAACGGGGCCTTACAAGTTGGTATCAGAGCTAAAGTTTAAGTGAAACGGGTAAATTTTCCAAATAAACCTTAACTTAAACTAAGAATGGGACGGAAAGGGAAGGGATGCCAATCTGAGTAGCTGCGTTCCATCAGGTATTTTCTTAATGTTAACTGATATTATGTGCACATGTTATGTGGTTTATGTGTTGCTGGTAGATTTAGATACTGATGTAGTCAGGACAGGTAATGCTCGGGGTACGAAGAGTAAAGTAAGCGGCTAGTCACAACTGGCCACTGTAATTAAGGACTTACTATACTTGACATAAACTTAGCTATTCCATTGAATGACCGTGTTGGTGTTTAAATCTTTCAGTGTGTAATAGAGGATGGCCGGTGGTAGATCATCCAAAGCCTCACATGTTGGGCTTGGTGTTGTATCGCGGCCCAAAGAGGCAGACCTAGAGTTGAAAAGGTGGTTCCTGAAGGACCCGAGACCCCCCATCCGGAGGGTGGTGATGAGGGCGCAAATTTGAGGGCCTCAGTGAAAGAGGCAGTGGTTGAAGAAGTGCATCAGGTCATGCAGACAATTTACCGTCTGTGGCGACCGAAGTGATTAAGGCTGTGAGAGATGGAGAAAGGCAAGAGAGGAACCGGTCCTCAGGAGGTCGGGAGCAACCGGAGACTAAGACGATTCCCTCCGATAATGAGGAGGAGGAGGAGGAGCCTGTGCAGGAGCCAGTACGAGGCTGTAACTACGGGCATTTCAAAGTATAAGCCCCTACTTTTGTTAGGACCGAGTACGGACGGAGTACTAACTGATTCTTTGTTAAACCGGATCAAATAGTGCGGAATCCTATTTGATTGGCGATCCAATCAGGGAAAACGTTAACAAGATCAAACCTAACGATTAGAAAACGTTAAGAATGAACTAGGAATGATCTGAAACGTTTTGTGAAGTTGGAAGGGACGAACAGGGCGTTCTGGGTCGACTAGGGTTGCAAATATTCGAAGTGTTTTGTTTTTCCACGAATTAAGTGGTATTTATAGGCTACAGCTCTCATTCGTACGACTGAGCCAAGCGACTGGCTCAGTCGTGCGACTGAGTCATACGATTGGTTCATTCATATGACTGAGTCAGTCTTGTGACTCAATCGTGCGATTGACTCAATCACCTGGTTTAGTCATGCGATTGGCCCATTCGCATGGTCCAGTCGTGCAACTGACTCAGGATACTTAGTTAAACACCTTCTTGAACCTTTAATGGTTCAAACCTATGTCTAACAACTGTAAACCTATATAACATTGTCATATATGCGTGCACTAATAATTGATATGAATAGATATAACATGTAAACAACCAATAAACATAAATAGAAGAGATTCTCATTATAATGATCAAACGTTACATATGTGTTACAAGAAGAAGTTCTATTACATTGAAGCTCACTAGACTAGAACTGGGGACATGTGTACCAACAAACTCCCCCTTGGACCTAGTTATATCTAGACTTTGACCTCTTTCTTGAACTCGTCAAATCTCTTCTTTCTATCTTCTCTAGAAACCCCAGAATGAATATCGAGAGCGAAGCATAAACGTATAACGTGTTGAAACTGAAGTGCTTGCTCGATATCTAGAGTGTCAAAAAATAGTGGCCACTTGTACAAGATGTATACATCTGAAGCAGACAAGTTAGTTAGCCACATAGGGTCGAATACCCTTATTGTCTCGACCTTCCATTCTTTCTCCAAAACTATGACTGCCTCACCAGTGCGCCAGTCATAGTACCACCATTTAAAGTGGGGTGCAAAATCCTGTGGCATTTCCCTCAATGGAATACGTGACATTGTGCGCGGAGGATGCTATCGCAAGACCACCTTTGGTCTTCCTGAGGTGGGATCAACCTCTGTCTTGTGAATCAACCTTCTGGGCTGTTAAGGTTTAAAATTTACCCACCTCGTATGATACTCTTTCTTCAGTGCCTGCTCAAACCATCCTGACATCTTTCCTGGAACAGCATACAGGAGGCTCAAGTTGGCTAGACAGTTAAGCTCAAATCCAGGGAGAGTTTTCAGATCGTGTAGGAATCTGAAATACTCAATTCCCTTCTCCCTCTTGATAGCATACACCTTGAGATCTGAAAGGTATGCCCAGTTGATAATTTTGCCAGACACCTTCTGATGCTTCTTTATCTTGTAAAGCTTGGTGTAGGCATTTGACTTGTTTGGCGCACGCTGTTTCTTCATCTCCTCCAGGCAAGCTATCCATTCATCCTTTTTGGATGCTAGATCAGCATCACTTGCCTGAGGAGCTTCTGCTGCAGCTGCTTTAGCAGCAGTCATCTCCTCTACCTTATCGAAGATGTTGCTATCAAATGTTTCCCCCAGATCTAGGAGAACTTCGCCTTCGGCGTTAGTATATTGAGGATAGTGATCAGCAGTCACGTCCTCAATCTCCACTTTGTCGACGTCTTGTAGTTCATCGTCACTGACTATGTCGACCTCTGGAGCATCTTTCACCAGCTCGTCAGGATTCAGACTAAACAGTTCTGCAATTTGTTCATCTGTTAAGTCATGAATTATCTCCCCCTCCTCAGCAGTGTAGCTGACTGATCGTTGAACGATCCCTTATAGATCGAGGATCATCGTCAATTTAGAATAAATGTGACGGAGGGGCATTACATCGTGTTCATCTACTTGTTTAGCTGAACCTTGAATCTGAGCTTGTTCTTCTGTAGAGTGGGAGGTTGACGGAGCAGACAAGGAAGCCCTCTGATCTTGTTTTCTTTTGGTTCGTTGTTCTTGCCCAGGATCAGAGGGAGAAGTAGCTGCATCTCCATCTTTGTCATCACCTTCCCTGTCATGGGACTCCCCATCACCATCCATATCATCATCGACATCATTATCCTCGTCGTCTTTATCCTCATCCTCATCTTCATCATCATCACCATCATCATCACCATCATCATCCTTTATTTTCAGCGGCTCATCCTTAGTGCCCTTCAGTTTGAGCATGATGGTCTTCTTGGCCTCCTCCAACTCCTTAATCTTCTTAGAAGATATGACATTTTGCTCCTGAAGTTGGGACATCTCTGATCTCTGAGCAGCAATCTGCTGTGCCTGCTCCTCAATGAGTTGTGCCTGCTGAGATATCTGCTCAGATTATGCAGCAGTAAGATCTACTAGCTGACGAATCTGAGCTGTCGTCTCGTCATCGGCAGCCCACAGCTTCAGCACCATTCTGTTTAGTGCTGCCAGCTGTTCTTCTACTCCAAATTGAGGGAGAGATGATCCTGTTGGAGCGTAGGATGATCCAGCTTGAGTAGCAGTGATGGGTGGTGTAGTGGTGAAGATTTGTGGTGGTGTTTGAGTAGTGGTTGTGGATGGTGGAATGGTGGTGGTGGGTGTTGTTGTAGTAAAGGGTGGTATTGAGCTAGTGGGTGGTGGAGTGGTGTTGGCTGTGGTGGTAGTAGTGGTAGTGGGTGGTAGCTGTGGTGGTGGTAGTGGTGGTAGCTGTGGTGGTGGTAATAAGAGTAATCCTCCTTCGTTTCGGCTTCAGCCCATGAGGCTGAGCCATGCGTTTCCTCCGTGTCCCCCTTGACAAAGAGGCTCCCCCTCGGTTGCTGGGAGAGGCTGGGGTGTAGGATGGATCAGTCGAAGAGCTCCCAGACTCTCCCGGGCGTCCTCCAACCGCCCTTATCCCTTGCTCAGTTGCCACTACCCGACTTCCCACAGTCCGGGTAAGTGGCGCTTCATCAGATTCCTCCTCCTCCTGCATATGAAAGTCAGGGTGTATCGGAGCTGGTTTGGGTTTTCCCTGACCATCTCCTCCCTGATCCGAGTCATGATCGTCATCGGAGTCATCGGAGGGTAGAGCCACCTGCTCTACATCAGAATCAATGTCATCGTGGCGCCACTTGACAAAGAGGCTGAGCCATGCGTTTCCTCCGTGTCCCCCTTTACAAGAGGCTCCCCCTCGGTTGCTGGGAGAGGCTGGGGTGTAGGATGGAACAGTCGAAGAGCTCCCAGACTCTCCCGGGAGTCCTCCAACCGCCCTTATCCCTTGCTCAGTTGCCACTACCCGACTTCCCACAGTCCGGGTAAGTGGCGCTTCATCAGATTCCTCCTCCTCCTGCATATGAAAGTCAGGGTGTATCGGAGCTGGTTCGGGTTTTCCCTGACCATCTCCTCCCTGATCCGAGTCATGATCGTCATCGGAGTCATCGGAGGGTAGAGCCACCTGCTCTACATCAGAATCAATGTCATCATGGTTCAACTTCCTCTTCGAAGGCGCCACATAGTCTTCCCGGGCCAGATGCCCAAACAATATCCTTACCAGGGGTTTCACCTGCTTCCCCCGGTAGACTTTCATCCTTCCTAGAGTCGTATCATCCATAATCTCTAATACAACTGCATCGTCTTGGGCTTTTAGCAGCTGTGGAAGTTTCTGGTCAATCATCATTTGAAGAAATCGAGGGTACATACAGAATCACTCTTTTTCTTTAGCCTCGATATTCTCCACCATATACGTGAAAATCATCCTTGAGAAACCAAAAGGGTGGTTCAGCACCAGATCAACGTATGCATTTTGCATCTGGTCTGAGAGCTCGTCAAAGCCACCCTTTCTGGATGCTATGCATCGCAGAAGTACGTGCGCCAAATACTTAAACTGGGGGCACAAGTTGCTCTTGTTGAGCATGCTCATGTTGATATCCCCAGAATATTTGGCCCTCAGGAAGCAGCCACGGACGGTCAGGGGATGTAGTCGTATTGGGCAGTCTGCATCATCCCCAAACTCAAGGACCGTCCGTATGTCCTCCTCAAAATCTGAATGGGCTCCCCAAAGATAGAGCTCCGGATGGAATAGGGTTCAGTCGACCTATCGACCACTACGTTCTCCCAGAACGCCTTCTGAATCAAGAGATAGGGAGTGCATGGAGCTGAGATAGCTCGATATATCCTCCATCGTCGTAGAAAGCTGATGATCCCTGTAAAATCTCCCGCATTACGTGAAGTCAGATCGAGATAAGCACATATGTTGTGCTTAGTACTCATTGGCCATCTGCTCGCCATCTGTGACACAAAACAGGTAAATGTTAGAACATGTGGAAGATAGCTGGTTTCAGTCAATGATCTTCAACCATTTGACTTAATCGTGCGTGTTGGGTCATTTAAGGCTGGTGCAACCAAAACCACTTCACATTGTCATTTTTGTGTTACATTCAAAAGGCTTCTGAAGCTAAGTATGGGATCTTCCGAAGTCTAAAGAACAACTTCTGAAGGCAAAGCCTGAAGACTTCCGAAGACAAAGTCTAAAGACTTTCAAAGACAAAGTCTGAAGACTTCTTAAGACAAAGTCTGAAGAAAGAACTGAAGACCAAGTCTCCTTCTGAAGACAAAGAAGATTCCAAGCCTCGGAAGAAGCAGTCTTCCGAAGTATAAGTGGCTTCGGAAGAAGTTATTCTTCCGAAGAAACTTATCCTTCAGAAGACACTGCTATGTCCAGTAGACATAAGTATGGTCTCTGATAGTCCGCTGTAGACCTCTGATACAGCATGGCTTCGTCCTAAAAGAACTATGTTGTTGACCATACTTTATTTTACTGTATACCTTTTATGATAGTACATGTTACCAACTTTAGTTGGTGACAAAAGGTAAGTCAGGGACATGTCCTGACTACCAAACACCTCACCTATAGTCTTGTAGTATAGATGTTTGGTTAGAGGTTTCCAGCTGGTATCAAAGTATATATGGCTGTAGGTAGTATTATATATATCTTCTCTTTGTAACTCATTAAGTAGAGATCGAGTCCAAAAGTCTTGTAATCCTTTGAGTTGAGAAGCAATATATAAAAGTACCTTGAAAATTTACATCCTGTGTTTATTTACTACTTGTTACTTGTTATATTGTGATCAACTCATCATAGACTCTTTGTGAGTATCGTTCAAGGTGAGTTGGAGAGAAGAACTACTTGTTGAGTGACCAACATACGATCCTGCAATTGGTATCAGAGCTCTCAGGCTCTTGATTGTGTGATCTTACCATCCAAATCAACCAGTTTTTCACTCCTCACTTCAAACCACTCACTCAAATGGCCGCTCTCACTAAGGCTGATATGGAGACCGGTACCATGACCAAATCCCCACTGATCACTCCTGAAGACTTTGACACATGGTGCACTAGAATGGAAGGCTTCATCAAGTGTCAAGACTCAAGGATGTAGGACTCCATTGTCAATGGTCCCTTCATACCAAGCACTACTTCTGCTACTGGTAATCGCATCATTCCAAAAGATGTTGATGATTACTCAGAAGAAGACAGGAAGAGAATAGAGCTAGATCAAAGGGCTCTGACTTGTCTTCAAACTGCTATCCCAAACTCCATCTACAGAGGCTTCAAGAAGTGCAAGACAGCCAAAGATTTATGGGATGCATTGAAGCTTATGTATGAAGGATCCAAGGAAACCCAAGAGCAGTTTGAGAACTTTACTTTCAAGGCTGGTGAGACCTTGACTCAACAATACTTCAGGTATGTTGAGATAGTAGATACTCTGGTGGATATTGGAGTAGCTCTTGAGAATAGAGACATAGTTAGGAAGTTCATGTCTTCCCTTCCTAAACTATGGACACACTATTGTGTTGTAATCAAGAGAGCTTCGGACCTTAAGACTCTTACTCTCACAGAGTTGTATGGTATCCTAAGTGCATTCCAGATGGAGATGAACATGCAGAACTCCTCTGGTCACTCCAATAACCAACTGAGTTCAGCCCTTATGTGGTTGAAAGGGAAATCACAGAACCACAACATCAGTTGCTGTGCTACCCTGACAACTCACATAATGGACCCTACATTACTCTACCTGAGACTCCAAAGTCTCAAAAGGTTCAACACAACTCTTTCAGGATAGTTGTGCCTTTGTCTCTGGAAGTGGACACTCTGGTGATTTTTAATATTGCTTTGATGATCTTGAGTGCTTCAGTCCAGATGATGTGGAGTATGTGGACATTGTCCAACAGATGGCTCTTTTAACTTACAGAGCGAAGAAGTTCTTCAAGAGAACTGGAAGGCAATTCCCTCAAAACCTAGCCAACAGCAAGTTTGGGTTTGATAAGAGCAAAGCAAAGTGTTACAACTGCAACCAACTAGGTCACTTTGCTAGGGAATGCAAGGCTCCCAAGAACAACCCGGGAACCCCACAGGCCTCCAACATCCCTCAGCTTCAAAGCATGAAGAGAAGTCAACTGAAACAGCTGCAATAGCTCAAGAAGTTGACTGGAGCTTCATGGTACAGGATGTGACTCCCGCTCAAGCACTCATGGCCGAAACAGATGATGATCAGGTATATGAACATCTTTGTACTCCAGCCTGTATTGCTAAAGTTAAACTCTATAAGGATTACAATACGGAAATCAGATCTGATGTTGAGTCTTTAAATATCTTAAAATCTGATTTTAAAAGAGCTGAATCTGACTATCAAAAGAAAATTGAGGAGTTAGAGAAAACTGTATCTCTTTTAAAACATGAAAAGACCAACTACAAGACTCAAATTAAGATCTGATATCCAAACTGTCTGAAGTTCAAGCCCAGTTGGTCACTGCTGAGGCTCAGGCCAGGAAGCAAGCTATTGCTGAGCAAAACTTCCAAGCTATTCTTGCATCATCCTCTCATTCCAAAATGTTTTATCAAAACAAAGAAGGGTTGGGAACCAATGAAATAGCTCCACCACACTCTTATGAGTCTATTAGACTACCTAGATGTGGTACTGAAGAGCAAGAGGTTCCAACTGCTGACCCTTCTCCATTGGAACTAAAGGATGAGGCAAAAATAGTGGCCACCACAGGGGAGAAACAGGAAGATACACTCATCTCCACCTATGAAGAACAAATCCTAACCACCAAGGCAAGAAGAAGCAGAGCTAAAGCTGCAAGAAGGACTGCCAAGAAGGTTGCAGAGTCCAAGCTGAAGATTGACCCAAAGCAAAAGGGTGTCTTCATCTCTGCTGGATTCCAAGTGGTAGGTACTTTGATTCAGGAAAGGAGTGTAGTACCAGCACTCCTGTCCTACCAAAGGATCAGAAGTTAAAAGGGAAAGTTGCTGATGAAGAGAAGAAATCCAAGAAACAGCAACCTGCAAATTCCCAAAAGACTAACATTGCATGCATAATGTGTGGTCTGCACAACCACATGGCTAAAGATTGTTACTACAATCCAGCAAGCACACATTATGCAAATAATGTTAGAAAAGGAGTCAGGGAAGGTTTCTCATTGGACCATTTCAAACGGTTCAAATGATGAAAAAGGGAAAATTGGTCTCGGAAGCCAAGTTGCTTTCGGAAGAAAGTACTTCTTCCGAAGGGAAAATGGCTTCGGAAGCCAAAGCTTCTAAGGTTCGGAAGAACAAGAAAGCTCCTTAAACCATCCCAGAAGAAGACTCCTTCGGAAGAAAAGGTGGTGAAGGCTTCTTCCGAAAAGAAAGAAGCTTCGGAAGAAGACCATGCTGCAAAAGCTTCAACAAGCTCATCCTCAAAGGTCAACCAAGGGATGGATTGGAAGATCAAGAAAGATGCTGCAGCCCAAACCTCTTCTTCAACGACCTCTATTGAACCCCAATGCATATCTTTTGGTTCAATTATGTCATTATCTTTGGAAGAGCCCAAGACCAGCAAGGCTTGGGCTTCCAAACAAAACTAACCATCTCATCTTATGTGCAGGGACATCCATTTGACAAGAACAACAATGTCTGGATTGTAGATAGTGGATGCTCCAGGCACATGACAGGGAACAGATCTCTCCTTCAACAATTCCAGAACTTTGATGGAGGGCCTGTCAATTTGGAGGTGAGGCCGGAGGATATATTTCTGGCAGAGGAAGTATATCCAATGGCAGAATAAACATTGACAAAGTTCACTTTGTCAAACAGCTTGAACACAATCTGTTAAGTGTTTCTCAATTCTGTGACCAAAAGCATCAAATGCTTTTCACAGAACATGAGTGCATTATCCTCAAACCAGGGATGACAATTCCTCCGAATTGGTGCTTCTTAGATCTCCCAGGAAAGGGGATATGTACAAGCTAGATATGAACAATGCTTCTCCTATGGGTGAAGTATCATGCTTTCTTTCCAAAGCTGATAGTGATGAGTCAACACTATGGCATAAACGCATGTGTCATGTGAATTTTAAAACAATGAATAAATTGGCTAAAAATAACTTGGTACATGGTTTGCCTAAAAAGGAATTTTTCTGCAAAGATAACTGTGTTGCATGCCTGAAAGGGAAACAACACAGATCATCTCATAAATCCAAATGTGTTAACTCTATCACTACTCCATTACACTTATTGCACATGGATCTCTTTGGTCCCACAAGTATAATGAGCATTGGAAGGAAATCATACTGCCTTGTGATTGTTGATGATTTTACTAGATTTACATGGGTATTCTTTTTAAGAAGTAAAGATGAAACTGCTGAAACATTAAAATCTTTTATTCTTAAAATAGAAAATCAAATTGATCACAAGGTTAAGATCATTAGAAGTGATCAAGGGACTGAGTTTAAGAACTTTGTTCTTGACTCATTCTGTGACTCAAAAGGGATTGGCAGACAATATAGTGCTCCCAGAACTCCTCAACAAAACGGTGTTGCTGAGAGGAGGAACAGGACACTTATTCAGGCTGCTCGAACCATGTTAGCTGATTCAAAACTACCTCTAACATTCTGGGCAGAGGCAGTTAGCACCGCATGCTATGTGCAGAACAGGGTTCTTGTAGTTAAGCCCCATGGAAAAACCCCTTATGAGTTATGGAACAAGAGGCCACCGTTCATTGGCTTTCTAAGGTCCTTTGGCTGCAGGTGTACCATACTTAACACAAAAGACAACTTAGCAAAGTTTGCTGAGAAGTCGGATGATGCTATCTTTGTTGGATACTCTTCTAGCTCCAAAGCTTATAGAGTATACAACATCAAGAATCAACAATTTGAGGAGTCATCCAATATAGTTGTTAATGAGCACACTCCTTGTGTTAGGGGGAATGGACCTGATTATATCTTTGATTTAGAATTGTTTCCAAACTATTCTAAACCATCTTGTGAGAATGTTTCAGCTGGAACAGGTGCTCAAAATGATGCTGATGCTGATCAACTATTTGAGCTTCCCAGACCTCTTCCAAATTCTCCAAGAGCTGAAAGACAACAAGCTTCAACCATCCACAGATCTGATAGTGTAACTATCTCCAGGAATAGTGAAGCTTCAACAAGTGAATCACTTGATCAACCTCAAAGTTCTTCAGTGATCCATTACAACACCAGGTTGAAGAGAGTAGTATTCTGAAGGAACAGGCAACTGTTAATACTACCCACAACCAACCATTGATGATGTTTCTCAATCATTCAATCAGTCCTCATTGAATGATTTTGAAACAGCAGCTGGACAGAGTGATCCAGTTCCTGATCAGAATATGTCCAACCTGGACTTATCTCTGCAACTGGAAGTGATTCCTCGTCTTAGGATTCACAACACTCATCCAACTGAAAACATCATAGGGAATGTCTCTGAAGGTGTGAGAACAAGAGGGCAAACTCATCATGGGAATGTCTGCTTGTACTCATGCTTCTTATCTCAGATGGAACCCAAGAAGGTGGAAGATGCCTTAAAGGATAGTAGTTGGGTTGAATCGATGCAGGAGGAGCTGCTTCAATTCAGAAGACAAAAGGTCTGGAATCTATGCCCACTACCATCTGGTCAAGTACCCATAGGCACTAAATGGGTGTTCAGAAACAAGAAAGATGAAAGAGGCTTGATTATCAAGAACAAGGCAAGATTAGTAGTTCAGGGATACACCCAAGAGGAAGGAATCGATTATACTGATGTCTTTGCACCTGTTGCAAGACTTGAGGCAGTTAGGATCTTCCTTGCTTATGCTGCATCCAAGAACTTCACAGTCTACCAACTTGATGTCAAGTGTGCATTTCTATATGGGGATATAGATAGGGAAATCTATGTATGTCAACCTCCAGGATTTGAAGACCCACAGCACCCCAACTATGTGTGCAAACTGGATAAAGCTCTATATGGGCTGCACCAAGCACCTAGGCTGTGGTATGAGACCTTGTCTCAGTTTCTCCTGAAGAATGGCTACACCAGAGGTACCATTGACAAGACTCTCTTCATCAGGAAGATTGGAGAAGACATTTTGCTTGTTCAAGTCTATGTTGATGACATCATATTTGGTTCCTCAAATGACCAAATGTGTAAGGACTTTGAGAGCATTATGAAGCAGAAATTTGAGATGAGTTCCATGGGAAAAATGGACTTTTTCCTTGGAATTCAGGTGAAACAGATGAAGGAAGGGTTCTTCATAAATCAATCTAAGTATGTCTCAGACATTTTAGATAGATTTGAAATGAAGGACTGTAAACCAGCCAAGACACCCATACCCAGAAACCATAATCTTTGCCCTGACCTTGAGGGGGAGGATACTGATCAACATCAGTATAGAGCAATTATTGGTTCTCTGATGTATCTCACTGCTAGTAGACCTGATATCATGTTTGCCACATGCATTTGTGCAAGATATCAGGCTGCTCCAAAGGTGTCTCACCTAGCTGCTGCAAAGAGAATCCTCAGATACCTCAAAGGAGCACCTAAACTAGGTCTCTGGTATCCAAGAAATAGTGATTTCAATCTCTATGGATACTCTGACAGTGACTATGGTGGCTGCAACATTGACAAGAAATCAACATCAGGAGGATGTCAATTTCTTGGTGGAAGGATTATCTCATGGCAATGCAAGAAACAATCCTGTGTCTCTACATCAACTGCTGAAGCTGAATACATTGCTGCTGCTAGCTGCTGTGCTCAACTGCTATGGATTCAAAATCAGATGTTGGACTATGGATTCAACTTCATGACTACTCCTATCCATATTGACAACAACAGTGCTATCTCCATTACTGAAAATCCAGTGAAGCATTCCAAGACAAAGCACATTGATATCAGGTATCATTTCATTAGAGATATTCATGAGAAAAATCTGATAAAGTTAATCAAAGTTGACTCAAATGAACAATATGCTGATTTGTTCACAAAAGCTTTTGATGAACAAAGATTTAAGTATCTCATATCAGCTATTGGGATGATAAACATTGATTAACTACCTCTTTTGAAAACTTTTAATGTGTAATGTCTTGTGTCAATACAATTTAAGCCCTGTTACAAAAGATCTTTTTATTCCAAGTGTAAATTCCTTCCGAAGAGGAATTAACTCTCGGAAGATATTCTTAAATATCTTCCGAAGCCAAATTCCTCAATGGAAATTTTCTTCTCGGAAGAGTTTTTAGTCTCGGAAGAAGCGATTGATTTTACATCAGATCTACTTCCGAAGCTTATAACACTCTCCATTCGGAAAGACAATTTTTACCTTCGGAAGCAATGTTTTGCTTCGGAAGAAAGAATTGTCTTCGGAAGATAATTACCTTCGGAAATGTTTTGCCTTCGGAAGGAGAGATTTTTATGTGTAACGGATATCTTTGGGCCCCACTCTGTAAAAGGTAAAAATTTGCTAATGATGGTCAGATTATTTAAAATTATCCCTTGCCGCCACTGTCATTTCATAGCCGAAAACCACCATCACCCCCAAACAGTTACCCTATTACCTCTACTACCACCATTTCCACTTTAAATAATCCAGACTGTTCAATTTCATCTTCTTTTACCAATTTACTGCCCTAACTATTCCCTTCTCTGTCAAACCTGAAATTTCACCCCAATTCAAGCTTACTTTCTCTGCAATGGCGCTAAACCCTCAGCACAACCAGGTCGCACTACTTGATTCATCAAGAGATGCCGACTTCACCCAAATAATCACCTTTCTTTCTAATCAACCTACTTCACGGCGCTCACTGTTAACCCCACCGTTTACTCCAACCACATGACTGAATTCTGGAGTAACGGTCAAGCTGCAGTCCTAAATGGGTTCGCGTCCTGAGAACCCGCATTTGTGGACAGGAGTTGATCATTAGTGAACAACTCATCAGGGAGCATCTCAAGCTTCAGGATGATGGAGCTCCTACTGAGTTTCCCAAAGAAGACTTGGATAGCACATACATCCTCATGGGATATGGTGGCGATGTGAGCAGATCAACAGTCTACAAGTTCAACTTCTCATATCATTGGAAGTTCTTGCTGCACATCGTTCTGCACTGCTTATCCAACAAGTCTGGGGGATGGGATCAAATCCCATACGAACTAGGGTGCCTAGTTCACGGGTTGGTGAGAGGTCTGCGCTTCAACTACTCAAGGTTTGTGTTGAACAATCTAATCGGGAATCTTCAAAGGAACACATTCTTCATGTATCCCCGATACATTCAACACTTCATCAACTGCGAGTTGGAACAGAGCAAGCTTGTCTGTGCAGCTGCTCTAACTGTTCCCCAAGTGCGGCCCACCATCTTCAAAACTTTGAAGAAGGTGTCCACCAATTTTACTGGAAGGTATACTCCTTTACCTCCACAGATGATTGAGCGCATAGCTCCTGGTGACATCCCTGTTGACCCCACAGGTGATGAACCCACACCAGCAACCTCCACCACAATGCCAACAATACCTTCTCCACCCATTAAATTTACATATCAGAGACGTCCCAAACGAACCCTTGTTCAATCTACTCTGATTGAACAAGCTCCTCCAGTTCAAACCAAAAGGGCTAGAGTGGAACCATGGGCTCCCACTCAGTCCGAGGTCACACCATCCTTCCATTTGACCTCAATTTGGGTTTTGAGCCTCCTCAGTCTCAAACCCAAGAGCCCGAACCTCAAGCCTTTAGCCCACAGGGTGAGTCTTTACACTCCCCTGTGCAGCCCTCAAGGGACAGCCCCACAATAGGCTCAATGCCTGTAGACATTGATCTAGGTCCCGGGTCAGTAGGCTTAACCTCTTTATCTTTCACTGACCTATTACTCCGAACTGACAAGAGATTACATCTCTCCATGGCCATGAAGTTGATCTACAACACCCTCTCAAAGATCAACAGAGCCAAGAGAGATCCCTTATCTCTAGCCCCATCAGCAGCCAACTACTGAGGTGAGTCCCACTGATGTGGAGGGGACTCATGTAGGCTCAGCTGCACTACTCAGAGTCTCTCATTGAGCTCTAAGGACAGTGGTAACAACAATCAGACTGAGTCTACGGCAACTTTGCCCATTGACATCTCTGAAAGAGATGAATTTGAGCAAGGGTATCCAGGGTGCCAAGAAGCCACATCTGGTGGTGAGACTGAACATACTAGGTATGTTATCTCATCTCCCCATGATTCTTCACATGAAGATGAGGAAGTATGCAACTCACACTTCAGTACTTGCTCTCTAAGGTATCAAACCTGGAATCTCAGGTGAGGATCTTAGAGACAAGGACAGCCACTCAGCAACTTGAGATTGACAATCTCAAGGCTCAACTAGCTGAGAAACAGACAGAGAGGTCTGTTAGGATGTACCTATTCAGGTCTCATTGACTTCTTCCTCTAGCTCATCTAGCTCTCAAGATGATGCTACCAAAAAGGGGGAGAAAGATCAGAGACAAACATCCGGGGAACCACAGATCCAGTCTTCTACTTCCCAACTCATAACCCTACCTGAGTCATATCAATCAACTCTAAAGATTGACTCACAGATGCTTCATGATCTCTACAGACTTTTCACAAAGTTTGTATTGAGATCCTCCTTAGAGCAGCCCAGCCCTGACACCACACTCATATACTTTGGGGTTGAGGAGCTTCAAAGACTGACTGCACCTTCTACCACTATGGAGGAAGTTGGTCAACCTAAGGTCCACATGGAACCTGAGATTAACTTCGAAGGGGAAGTGGGGACTGATGGCCCAGCAACTGAAACAGTTAGGACAGAACTTGCATCAGCCTCTTCTTCCGAAGCTCAGGCTGAAACTTCCGAAGCTAAAGTTGAAGCCTTGGAAGAACAAGATAAGTCTTCCGAAGCTGAGATGGAAGCTGCGGAAGGTTTGTTCGAAATGTCCGAGGAACTATCATCACAGATGTTATTGCTGAAATAGCATCTGAGATGAGCAGGGAGGACACTTCTGATCTACCTCCACCCCAAACACCATCTCTGCCTCTCTCTCAATCTGAACCCTCTACCCAAGAACCACCGCAGTCAAAAGACAAAGGCAAAAAGAAAATGACTGCGAAAGAGATTCAGGAGGAGGAGAAGATTGCAAAGCTAAACAGAAAGGTAGACTCCCGGCTGAGAAGCTGTTAGCTGCTAGTTCAAAGGCAGCTGCAGCCAATCAGGAAGCTATCAACAATAAAAGGGAGAGGAACTCATTGATCAGCTCATCAACCTAGGAGTTGCAAATGAGGAGACACTTGCTACCACTAGAGGAGTTGGTGACTTTGGAGAGGACAACCAGGCTAAAGCAAGAAGAAGAAGCCAGGTTGGCCTTGGAGAGAAGAAGAGGAACAAAGGAAAGCAGCCTGCAGCTGAGAGAGGTTAGGATCAAATTCCTGCTCTCAAGAGGCTTCAGTCTTCCTGAACTATCTCCACATGATGATGACATGATCCTGCTGCTCCACAACAAAGAGCAGGATCAAATGGAGAAGGAAAGGAAGAAAGCTGCAAGGGAGAAGATGAAGGAGAGGAAGAAAAGGGAGGAGGTAGAGAGGGTCACTGCCACCAAGAAGCTCAGTGATAAAGCCTAGATGAAAGACTATCTCCGGGCTCACGGCTTCTCTGGTAGGTGGGTGGGACCTATGTCGAAAGGACACTCCAACGGATTGTCAGTGAAATAAAAGCTGACATCCGTGTGGGGAAAAGAAGGAGATGTATAGGAGGGGACATGGAATGGTCTTCACCCCAACCACTCAATCAAAACCCACACCAGAAGAACCAACTCCATTTCCTATCAAAACCGAACCCTTAGATGAAACCTACACCCGTGAACCTACAACTCTACCCAAACCTACCTCATCACCTCAACCACCTAAATTTCCTATCCTTAAACCCAAAACACAACCTAGAACCACTAAACCTAAACCTACCCAACAGAAACCAAGATCATCCTCTCAGCCTTCTAAACATCTCTCTCTTGAGGAAATAAAGGAGCTAAAGACAAGGCTCATCAACTGCACTACTATGAGCAGCATCTCCTGTGAGGGAGACCTTATCAACATCACCTATGTTGATAACTCTTCAAGCTCCCTCACTCTAGGTCAATTTCTTGAGTTGCCTAGAAGTACCTTGGGCCAGGCTGTAAGACTTCTTGGTCTCAACTCTGATACCCTCAATGCTGAAGAGAAGAGACTAAGAAGGAAACTGGCGACTCTACTGGATACAAGGAAAGAGGACAGGATTCCTAGTCAGTCTCCTGGACCTAGGAAAGTTATAATCCAGTGGAGGTTCGATGAACCTTCTCATAACTTTGTTGTGGAATGGGAGAATGGTGAAACCAACAGGCTTAATGCCACTTCTCTATTGCATCTCAGCAGATTTGACATTGCTGAGCTGGCAGAGAAGCCATTCTCTAACCCCTCCAACTCAGAGGCTGCAGCTATCATCAGAAACTATCTAAGCAGTCTTCATCTAGCCGAGCTAACTACAAAGGCTAAGATCGAAGAAGAGTTGAAGTTGAAAAGACAGGAAGACAAGGAAAGACCCACCACTAAAGGTGCAACCTTTCTACAGATGGTGGAGGGTCCGGAATTGGAACCTATAGTTAGATGGGAATATGACTATAGTTCCCATCAACTAACTCTTTTCAGAGGGCCACAACAAAGGGTACACATAATCCAAGGTGACAGACTGGATGTTCTGTCTACCAAGGATTTGTACAAACTTCTCAACACCTCTTTAAGGAAAAACAATGACACAGACAAATATCTACTCTCCATGGTGCTGAAAGTTTTGAGAAGAAGAGAGATGTGAAGTTTTAGTAGCATCAGCCTAGGGGGAGTTTGTTGGGTCATTATAAGGCTGGTGCAACCAAAACCACTGCACATTGTCACTTTTGTGCTACATTCAAAAGGCTTCCGAAGCTAAGTATGAGATCTTCCGAATTCTAAAGAACAACTTCCGAAGACAAAGTCTGAAGACTTCAGAAGACAAAGTCTGAAGACTTCCGAAGACAAAGTCTGAAGACTTCCGAAGACAAAGTCTGAAGAAAGAACTGAAGACCAAGTCTCCTTCTGAAGACAAAGAAGATTCCAAGCCTCGGAAGAAGCAGTCTTCCGAAGTATAAGTGGCTTCGGAAGAAGTTATTCTTCCGAAGAAACTTATCCTTCAGAAGACACTGCTATGTCCAGTAGACATAAGTATGGTCTCTGACAGTCCGCTGCAGACCTCTGATACAGCATGGCTTCGTCCTAAAAGAACTATGTTGTTGACCATACTTTATTGTACTGTATACCTTTTATGATAGTACATGTTTCCAACTTTAGTTGGTGACAAAAGGTAAGTCAGGGACATGTCCTGACTACCAAACACCTCACCTATAGTCTTGTAGTATAGATGTTTGGTTAGAGGTTTCCAGCTGGTATCAAAGTATATATGGCTGTAGGTAGTATTATATATATCTTCTCTTTGTAACTCATTAAGTAGAGATCGAGTCCAAAAGTCTTGTAATCCTTTGAGCTGAGAAGCAATGTATAAAAGTACCTTGAAAATTTACATCCTGTGTTTATTTACTGCTTGTTACTTGTTATATTGTGATCAACTCATCATAGACTCTTTGTGAGTATCGTTCAAGGAGAGTTGGAGAGAAGAACTACTTGTTGAGTGACCAACATACGATCCTGCAATTGTATCAGAGCTCTCAGGCTCTTGATTGTGTGATCTTACCATCCAAATCAACCAGTTTTTCACTCCTCACTTCAAACCACTCACTCAAATGGCCGCTCTCACTAAGGCTGATATGGAGACAGGTACCATGACCAAATCCCCACTGATCACTCCTGAAGTCTTTAACATATGGTGCACTAGAATGGAAGGCTTCATCAAGTGTCAAGACTCAAGGATGTGGGACTCCATTGTCAATGGTCCCTTCATACCAAGCACTACTTCTGCTACTGGTAATCGTATCATTCCAAAAGATGTTGATGATTACTCAGAAGAAGACAGGAAGAGAATAGAGCTAGATCAAAGGGCTATGACTTGTCTTCAAACTGCTATCCCAAACTCCATCTACAGAGGCTTCAAGAATTGCAAGACAGCCAAAGATTTATGGGATGCATTGAAGCTTATGTATGAAGGATCCAAGGAAACCCAAGAGAACAAGAAGGATCTTTTGAAGCAGTAGTTTGAGAACTTTACTTTCAAGGCTGGTGAGACCTTGACTCAACAATACTTCAGGTATGTTGAGATAGTAGATACTCTGGTGGATATTGGAGTAGCTTTTGAGAATAAAGACATAGTTAGGAAGTTCATGTCTTCCCTTTCTAAACTATGGACACACTATTCTATTGTAATCAAGAGAACTTCGGATCTCTTGATTAGAGGTTTCCAGCTGGTATCAAAGTATATCCGGCTGTAGGTAGTATTATATATATCTTCTCTTTGTAACTCATTAAGTAGAGATCGAGTCCAAAAGTCTTGTAATCCTTTGAGTTGAGAAGCAATATATAAAAGTACCTTGAAAATTTACATCCTGTGCTTATTTACTGCTTGTTACTTGTTATATTGTGATCAACTCTTCATAGACTCTTTGTGAGTATCGTTCAAGTTGAGTTGGAGAGAAGAACTACTTGTTGAGTGACCAACATACAATCCTGCAGTGCGACTGAACAAACGACTGAGTTTCAGTCGTACAATTGAACTGTGCGACTGAGATTTAGTTAAACGATTGAGTTCATGCGTACGACTGAGTCATGCGATTGGACTCAGTCGCATGTCTTCTCATACGTGTATCTCAATCGTGCTTCTGAACTCATTCGCAAGGTTCAGTCGTACGATTGAGTCATTCGTCCATCTCAGTCGTACGATTGAGACAATCGGATAGCTTAGTCGTACGATTGAAGTTTATCAGCATGTCCAGTCGTTCATTCGACTGTTTGTCCATTCAAATTCTTGTTTTGAGCAAAACTAAGTGTTAAACATCAAACTTATGCTCATTACACTCAGAACCAACCGACTAAGCATCTTTTACCATTATATTGATTTTTAAGCTCAGTTTAAATGGTTTATTGATTGGTTTAAGGTTCGGTTACTGTTAGGTCAAAATTTTTGCCCATTTGATGATTTGACACGGTTTGTTCGATGATGTCTCTTGTGCAGTACCTGTATGATCGAAAGTAAACGTCAGAGCACACAAATATATGGTAAAAGTGAGTCAAACAAAATTTTGGCAGCAATTCTTTAGGTCATGCGAATTGGAGTCGATTTGGGAGATTGAGCGACTGAGGCCGATTCTACCTGTATATATACTAGGGCAAATCCCAGTCGGGCGACTGAGCCGAGTGGCATAGGTCAGTCGTAGGATTGAGTCTAGTCGTATGAGTGAGTTATGCGACTGAGTCTCAGTCGTACGATTCACCAAATTGTTCAGTTCCAATCGTACGATTTAGGTTCAGTCGAACGACTGTGACAGTCGGTCACCTTCAATCGTGTGCTTGGAATCATTCGCATTGTCCATTCATACGATTTGACTCATTCGTATGTTCCAATCGTACGACTGGACCATACTTATGGTTCAGTCGTGCGACTGGGCCATACTTGTCATCTTTTGACCATTTTACCATTACAACCCTTAGTTCCATTCAACAGTAGATAAAACATTATAAGCAATTTGATCATCGCACACATGACCATTTTAGTAAAAATAGTTTGATCACCTCAGATGTGATCCATTTATCCACCTGATCATCTCAGACATGATCCATTCAACCACTTGATCATCTCAGACATGATCCATTTAACCACCCGATCACCTCAAACGTGATCCATTTATCCTTTCAGACACAATTTGTTTAAATAAACATTAAGCTCATTTGATGACGTTTACCGAGAAGATTTTGCACAGTCCGACATTGACACATTATACAAATAACTTGAAAATTTTAAAACTACGAACAAAATAAAACATCTTTTTGTGATTTTTGTTAGGTCAGGTTAGTGTAGCCTATTAACATTGACATCATATCAAGGACAGACTCATATGGAATCAGACAGGCATAAACAACATTACTTGGAATCTTTTATCTGTATTCAACTTTAAACCCTTGCATGAATTACATATCATAGTTATTCACTTATCTAAGACTTCTAAGATCTAACTGGGAATCATGCTTGACATGATAAGTAACACCCATTGATTTTGAGCATCAGGCAACAGCCACGACGATTGTCAGTATACTTGTCCATTTAAATCCATACACAGACTTTTGACATGCATCAGTGATTAATTAGATGAATTAGGTCAACAAGAATTTGTGTGTTCCACAGGTATATGGTAATCAATCTTCCTTTGGAGATTTTTGAGTGGTCTTGGGACTTAGAAGATTTAGTTCTAAGAATTTTCAAAGAGATGCTAAGCCTCAGGTCAGTGCCATCGCACAGTAGAGAGGCGCAAACAGCAATGAATTCTTAGAACGGATAGGTTATGCTAAACCTCAGGTCAGTGCCATCGCACAGCAGAGAGGCGCAATACCTATCTTCTTCTTAGAACATTATATTAGAATATACATTGTTTTCAGTGACATTTGTCATCTTTTGCTCTGTTTTCAGGTCTTTGCTCACATTTGTGGCATTTGCTTGCTCCTCACCCCTTATTGGAAATTGATGGATTGTGCAGACCAGGGATACCATGACAACCCACAACTTGTTGAATTATTTAAGTTTAAGCCAAATCACTGATGATGTCTACTTATCTATTGTGTTGAATCTACCGACACATCGTACAATGCACTGGCACCACCCTAGATCTACTTTCTCCGGGTAGTTACAGTTCCAACCAAGCGTACTATCATTTTCCAAATATGTTAGACCTAGACTTCTCTGATTTGTAATTTTCTGTGATTTAATTAACCTCGCAAAACATAAAATCCTTTTGGTGTTCCAATTAACGCGACACCTGTGTACTATCACTTTCCATTGTGGAGAATTTCAGTCTTGTCTATTTTGTTTTTACCCTTTAGATTATCTTCCCTTCCCCCTTTTTTTATTTTTATTTTTATTTTTATTTTTATTTTTATTTATTATTATTTTTAAATAAATACTGAATTTAACCTAATCTCCCCCTAAAATTCTAAAACAGAAAATCTTTTTATGTTTTTGGATTTTTATAAAACAAGGAAATTAAAAAAATAAAATAAAATTAAACTAAAACAGAACTAGTGTCGGACTATGCATCTGGTTCTTCTGAGATAACGTCACTTTTCTTTTTAACACCATTGACCTCTAACAGATAGAAAAATCTGGGTTTATCAAACGGTTTGGTGTAGAGGTCAGCGCGTTGAAAATCCGTGTTTATTTTGACCACATCAATTAAATGTTTTTCACAGCAGTCGCGTATGAAGTGATACTTTATGCCTATGTGTTTGGTGTTAGGATGTTAGACCGGATTTTTAGTTACTGCAATTGCAGCAGAATTATCAACAAATATAGGAGTAGAAGAGAAATGCAAACCGTAGTCCCGTATTTGCTGTTGTATCCAGATGATTTGTGAGCAGCAACTGGCGGCGGCAACATATTCAGCTTCACAGGTAGATAGAGCAACTGATGTCTTCTTTTTGCACTGCCAAGTTACCAATCTCCTCCAGAAAAATTGACATCCTACTGACGTAGACTTGTAATTCATTTTGCAGCCTCCATAATCCGAGTCACTATACGCCGTTAGCTCAAAGTAATCATCATGAGGATACCACAACCCCAGTGTTGGAGTACCCTTCAGATAACAAAAAATCCTCTTAACTCCAATCAAATGATTTACTTTGGGTTTAGCTTGATATCTGGAGCATAAGCATGTGGCATACATGATATCTGGACGCGAGGCAGTGAGGTACATAAGAGATCCAATCATCCAACGATACATAGTGGCATCCACCAAATCCCCATTCTCATCAGGAGCCACATCATGATTTGTGGCGAGTGGGGTACCGGCTGCAGTGACATTTTCCATATCAAAGCGACTAAGAATGTCACCGACATACTTAGTCTGATGTAGAAAGATACCGGTAGGTGTCTGATCCACCTGTAACCCTAGGAAGAACTTCATTTCTCCCATGGCGCTCATTTCAAACTCTGCCTTCATCACAGATTCAAATTCTTTGCACAACTCTTCGTTTTGGAACCGAAGATTATGTCATCCACATATATTTGCACCATAAGCAAATCACCATCCTTTTCTTTAATGAACAATGTACAGTCAATCACACCCCTGTGAAAGCTGTGTTTCAACAGATGGGTGGAGAGCTTTTCATACCAAGCTCGAGGAGCCTGATGTAGCCCATACAGAGCCTTGTCTAACTTGTAGACTCTGTCCTGATGATAAGGATCTTCGAATCCTTCGGGTTGACTGACATATACCTCTTCACGGATTTCTCCATGCAAGAATGCACTCTAAACATCTAGTTGATAGACTTTAATCTTCATGTAAGAGGCGTAGGCTAGAAAGATGCGGATAGCTTCCATTCTAGCTACTGGTGCAAAGACTTCATTGTAGTCGACTCCCTCGACTTGTCTGAAGTCCTGAACAACCAACCGTGCTTGTTTCTGATAACAACACCCTGGTCATCCTTCTTGCACTTTAGTACCCATTTGGTACCAATTACTTTGACTCCTCTGGGTCGGTCAACGAGAGTCCACTCTCCAAGTTTCTTGAACTGTAGCAACTCGTCTTGCATAGCATTGACCCAGGCTTCATCCTTAAGGGCGTCGCTTATGTGTTTGGGTTCAATTTCAGAAACAAAACATCTTTAAGCCCCGTCATTCAAATAGCCCTTTTCCATAACTTCAGCGTAATCAGCAGCATACAGTCGATTTCTAGTCTGCACGCCGGAGTGAAGATCACCAATGATAGCATCTGGCGGATGATTCGTACTGATCCTAGTCATGGGAGTTATAGGAACAACAACTTCAGACTCCATAGTTGTGACTGGAGGTTCAGTATCTGTATTTCCAGATGCAGGTTCAGTAGCTGAAGAGCTTTCTTCTTGATCAACATTTGGTGCGTTGCTGGTTTCAGTTGCTTCTTCATCATCTGATGAGTCCTCACTATCAACCCGATCAGCTGTGGCAGATCCTGATGAACCACTTGCAGGTGTTGCATTACTAGTATCCAGATTCGGTGAGTTTAGAACATCGTGCATCATCTGAGTAGCAATATCATCATCTGAATCTATCTGAGGAAGATTGAATGATTTGAAAAAGCCATCGTAGTCAAAGAATGACGATGGACCTTTTCCAGCAGGGGGGATGGTGAAACGTTGAACATCAACATTACACCATACTTCTACCTGACCAGTAGAGTTGTTGTAAACTTGTTTGTCGGGTATGCTGTATCCCAGAAAGATCTCCTGATCTGCCTTTTCATTGAACTTGCCCTCTTGTGTTTTCTTCAGAAGCGTACAAGGAGCACCGAAGGGTTCCAGATACTCCAGGTTAGGCTTACGCTTCTGTAGTAACTCATAGCAAGTCTTCCCGTGCCTTTTCACTACTGACACACGATTGAGTGTGTAGCATGCATTGGCAACAGCTTCGTTCCAAAACTGCACTGGCAGTTTTGAGTCTGCCAACATAGTCCTGGCTATCTCGATCAAGCTCCTGTTCTTTCGCTCAGCAACTCTATTCATCTGTGGTGTGTATGCAGAGGTGAATTAATGAACAATTCCCTTTTCTTTGCAGAACGCATCCATCCACTGATTCTTAAACTCGGTTCTATTTCTGAGCGAATTTTCCTAACCTTCAGCTTGTAAAGTGATTCCAGAGTGGTGACCAACACTCTGAATGACTCAAAGGTTTCTGACTTTGCTTTCAGAAACATCACCCACGAGAATCGTGAGTAGTCATAAGTGACTACGAAGCAGTACCAGTCTCCAGCGATACTCTTCATGCTGACTGGACCAAAAGATCCATGTGTAGTAGCTCCAGGGGCATCTCGATAGGATTGACGTGCTTGGTCTTGTGAGATTTCCTGGTCTGCTTTCCTTTCTTGCATGAGACACAAAAATCAGGTAGTTTGAAGTTCTTGATAGGAACTCCATCAACTAAGTTGTTATGAATCAGATGATTCATTTTCCTATGATTAATGTGTCCCATTCTTCTGTGCCACGAAATGGAGTCCTTCTCTGTAGCTTTAGACAAGAAACATTGAACAGTAGAAGCACTAGTAGAAGCATTAGACATGTCTAGAACATACAGGTCATTATATCTAGATGCTGATATTAATACCTGCTCCTCAAGAATTTCCATTTCTTTCTTCAGAATGTAACACTTACAATTGACAAACATGACTTTGAATCCCTTGTCACAAATCTGAGACGCAGAAAGTAAATTGTTTTCTAATTACTGAACAAAATTGACTTTGTCCAACCTTACCTTTTCATTACCTACTTCTCCCTGAGTGGTAATGTATCCTCCTTTGTTTCCAGCAAAAGAAACGTGTCCCCCTTTAATTTGTTTGACATTATAAAGGAGGGACTTATTTCCCGTCATATGCCTGGAAGCTCCGCTATCTACTATCCATGTATTTGTAGACGCACTATAGCGGACAACCTGCACATAATAGAAAATAATCAGTTAAGGAGGGGGACCCAAGCCTTGACTGGCTTGGGTTTCCCAGAGGCACCAACCATCATGAACTCAATCCACTGTCCTTTATCAGTGGGTGAAATTTCAACTCTCAGCTTGTCTTTGCTTTCAGACCCATCAGTTGGTTTGGCTTGCCATAAACCATCCCTGTGAAAGGATTGCTTGTGATAAACTTTAGACTGATTTACTGTTTGAGTTTTTGGTTTAGATTCAAAACCAGATTTTGCCTCTGGCATTTCAGACTTGTCAGTGACTTGTCTGTGTTGCTTTTGGCGTGGGGGAGATGAGAACGACCTAGAAGGTGTTTTAGACCTAATAGGTGTTTTGATCTAACAGGAGTCTTAGATCGCTGTTTAGAAGCTAGCTTAACTTCATTGTTTAGCTCAACCTTAATTCTTGGAGTCTGATAGCGAGAACAATTTGTAGAAATATGACCACGCTGTCCACAAGTATAGCAGGACCTCCATTCATCAGGGCTAGGAGATCTCTTGTGGGGCGGTGAATACACTTCGGGTATTTTCTTTTTGTTCTCACTTTTAAGACTTTCACCTTCCTTGACAAATTTAACTTGTTTAACATTATCTGTGTTTTGTCTTAGAAGATGGTGGTTATCTTGCTTTACTAGTGTAGCTTGAGTGGTTTTGGAAATCTTAGGTTGTGTGATAGTCGATTTTTGACCCAACCCAAGAGATGCTTGAACATTCTCTTCCACTCGTTTTCTAGTGATTTGTGTGCCAGTTGTGCCTGATGTAGAAGCTGTCTGGTCAGAAACCGAAGGGGCAGAGTTAACTGCTGTATCCGGATCGCTGACCAGAGGAGTTGTCACCATATGATCCTTTATGGGGTTATCATTGATTGGACGTTGTTTGGTATTTAACAAGGTCTCATGTGGTGGAGGTACAACTTTGTATCCCAAACCTTCCCCATTGTTGCGTTCCTTAACCAAGTTTTTCAAAATATGCGAGGAGCTCGCAAGACTATGAAGTTTTTGGTTTAAAGACTCATTCTCAACTTGTAAAACTGCTTTATCCTTTTTAGTTTCTTCAATGGTCTTTAAATAGAATTTAATATCATTCTCTTGATTGAGTGCAACAACTTCAGTCTCCTTTAATTGTTTCCTTAATGCCTCAGCCTTTTCTTTGTAACTGCTTTCATTTTGTTTTAAAACTTTGTTAGCCTCAGTGCATAATTTTAGGTCATTTACTAAGTTATCGTTATAATCTAATAACCTAGAAAATTTTAAGTCAATGCTTTCCTTAAATTTTTCACATTCAACACAGGAATGTTTAGCAAACAGTTCATCTTTTGATTCTACCTGTGCAGATGTGGACGTTCCGGCCATGAAAGCATTTTGAGGCTGTGGTTGTGCTTCAGATTCAGCATTCATCTCATTCTTAACAATTTGGTTAATAGCAGCTAAAGTCTCATCCATTTCAGCAGTATCAATCTCAGCTGAGCTCTCCCACTCACTCGCTGAGTCTTCATTTAGATCATCCACAGATGCTATGTTGGCTTCACTGTCAGATAAGAACCTGAAGGACCAATCCTGTCCTTCATCACCTTGTGCAACCATAGCTTTGGAGTCACTGCTTGATGGAGCTACCTTTTTCTCCTTATCTTGTTTGTGAAACGATGAGAATGGATTCCCGTTGCCAGTCTTCTTAGGTTTGACACATTCCCTTTTGAAGTGGCCCTTTTCTCCACAGTTAAAGTAGGTGACTTTTGACTTGTCGAAACCAAACGTAGTGTCTTTTGTAGCCACCAGATTTTTCCCTGTTTTCTTCAAAATTTCTTTGCTCGTCGCACAGCACTCGCGAAAGCCCACATTATATCCATTCGTTCTAGCTCATTCTCAACCACCTGTTCGTAGTCTTCATTAGCCAGGTCGCAGTTGCCTATTTTCCCAGCAACTAAACCATCATACGAATGAACTACCGCAGCAAGTAGATCCATGTGCTCCTTTGCAACTTCTACAGTTACTTTACCCAAATTTTCATTCATTAACTTCGTTGATTGAGTGACTATAGGACTTTGTAGAACCCCAGATGCACCATGTGACTCACTAGCAGATGATGACCCTTGATCAGAAGATGATGATGCATTTGACACAAACGCATTTTGCAGAGGAACGCTGGAGGTTTTGGAAGTAGACGTAGAAGTAGGAGTAACATTGTAGAGCGATGGATCCTGAGCATATGAACCCTTCTTTGCCTTGTACTTGTGTCTAACTTCTTCCTCTCGTAGTTTCAGGATAAAATCATTTATATCCAAAGTCTCAAGAACTGAATTGTATCTCAAGGTGGAAATAAACGAATCCCACTTTTCTGGAAGTCCATCAACCAAACTGGAGACCTTTTCTTCTTTAGACGTGGTTACCCCATGAGTGTGAAGTTCACTCATCAGATGATAGAAGCGGTCAATGATATCATCCAGACTCTCATTTCCAATAGCAGAAAAATTATCAAACTCCTTTTTAAGTGCTTTGGCCTTCAAGGACTTAAGTGTTGAGCTCCCTTCATACCTTTTCTCAAGAGCTTTCCAGAATTTCTTACTTTGTTTATGCTCAGAATACTGATGGAAAATCTCTTTAGGAATAGATTGAGTTAACATCGCGTAGGCTTTCTTTTCAGCATTATAGGCAATCTTTTGAGCATCAGTCAATCCAGTAAATGTTAAGGGTATACCATGAGCACCAACTGGCATGGTATAACCAGTCTCAATAGCATTCCAAGGATTAGTGTCCACGCTACTTAGATGAATCTCAAACCTCTGCTTCCACTGCGGGAACTCATCAATAGACAGAAGCTTAGGTGGCTTATTGTGGTTACCAATCTCATTCTCTAGTAGCAGTAAGTTCTGGATCCTTGAGTCTTTCCCTGCTGAGAACGCGAAATTTTCGGAGTCCATAATGAATTTAACTTAAACTTGAAAAACACAGACTGAGTATGCGACTGGAAGGGCGACTAGGGAACGACAGAGATACAATCGTGCGATTGAACTCAATCGGACGACTGGACTAGGCGATTCTGACACCTGAGCGACAGGACAGACCGACTAACTCAACCGGCCGATTGAACAAATGACTGACTCAACCGGGTGACTGAGCTAGGCGACTAGACTTCAGTTGTACGATTGAGAAAATCGTGCGACTGAGACGGCTGAAAACGAGGTTTTTCACACACTTTGAGCTAAAACGCAAGTTTTTGCACCCTAGATGGCTGAAACTCGAAAAAGATTGATTTTTCAGAACATGCACACGTAAAGACTTAATTTTTTAGCAGAAAGAAAGGATCTTTTCGCTTAAAAACGTAGTCTTTTTCACAAAAACGATTGAATCCACGAAGAATCAAGAGCCTTTGCTCTGATACCACTTGTTAGGACCGAGTACGGACGGAGTACTAACTGGTTCTTCATTAAACCAGATCAAATAGTGCGGAATCCTATTTGATTGGCGATCCAATCAGGGAAAACGTTAACAAGATCAAACCTAACGATTAGAAAATGTTAAGAACAAACTAGGAATGATTTGAAACGTTTTGTGAAGTTGGAAGGGACGAACAGGGCGTTCTGGGTCGACTAGGGTTGCAAATATTCGAAGTGTTTTGTTTTTCCACAAACTAGGGTTGCAAATTCGAAGTGTTTTGTTTTTCCACAAATTAAGTGGTATTTATAGGTTACAACTCTCATTCGTATGACTGAGCCAAGCGACTGGCTCAGTCGTGCGACTGAGTCATACGATTGGTTCATTCATAGGACTGAGTCAGTCTTGTGACTCAATCTTGCGATTGACTCAATCACCTGGTTCAGTCGTGCGATTGGCCCATTCGCATGGTCCAGTCGTGCAACTGACTCAGGATACTTTGTTAAACACCTTATTGAACCTTTAATGGTTCAAACCTATGTCTAACAACTGTAAACCTATATAACATTGTCATATATGCGTGTACTAATAATTGATATGAATAGATATAACATGTAAACAACCAATAAACATAAATAGAAGAGATTCTCATTATAATGATCAAACGTTACATATGTGTTACAAGAAGAAGTTCTATTACATTGAAGCTCACTAGACTAGAACTGGGGACATGTGTACCAACAACTTTTGATGGAAATGGCACTGCTGCTACTGCTCAGTGATGGGTGAGAGAAATGGAAGCTGTTCTGAATATCAGCGAGTACCGGGAGGACCAAAAGGTGAAGTTTGCTGCCCATTCTTTTACGGACTCGGCCTTATGCTGGTGGGACAACATAGTCCAAGCCGAGGGTAGCAGGGCCATTGGGAGAATGAGATAGTCGGAACTTAAGAAGTTGGTTATTGAGGAGTTCTGTCCTCATCTGGAGATGGATAAGGTTGAGAGGGAGTTCCTGTTGCGGGAGGCAGGAACCATGACACACCAACAGTACACCACGAAGTTCAATGAGATGGCACGTCTGGCGCCAGATCAGGTGACTCCTCTGCCACAAAAGATTAAAAGGTACATCCAGGGTTTGCCAGCGGACATTCGCCGACACATAATCGCTACCCGACCAAGCATGTTTAGGTCGGTAGTGGATTTAGCAGGGAGACTATATGATGAGAGGGCTATAGAGGTGGTGGTTGAAGGTAGCAGGAAGGGTGGTGGTGAACGAAACTGGAGTGGAAAGAGGTTTGGTTGGGGTGATGCCTCGACGGGTAACAAGAAGGCACGGATGGATGATAGCCACACCGGGTACGTGATTGAAGAGGTGTGAGAAGTGTAGAAAGGAGCACACCGGCGAGTGTAGGTGTGGATTGAATGTGTGCTTCAAATGTGGGAAGCCAGACCATATGGCCCGGGAGTGCAAGGCGGGGAGATGTTTTAACTGTGGCGGGGAGGGCCACATGAGCAGAGACTACAAGAAGCCAAGGGCTGAAGGTTCGGGGTGAAGAAGACGGGAGTTGAAAGACCGAGGGCGAGCGCTAGGGCATTCACTATGACATAGGAGGAAGCTAGGACGGACCCTGATGTTGTGTCCGGTACGTTTCTGGTGAACCAATCTTTAGCTTCTGTGTTATTCGACTCAGGTGCCAGTAGAAGTTTTATTTCTGCTGCTTTTTGTGCTAAACTGCCTGTTAGTAGTAGACGTGTTGATGCACTATTTGATGTAGAAACTGCTATAGGTAAGTCTACCAGGATTTCTGAGATGATAGAGGACTGCGATGTGGAACTAGAAGGTCATAAGTTTCCTGTTAGACCATTCGTGATGACCTTAGGTGGGTTCGATTTGGTTCTTAGGATGAATGGTTAGCGGACTTCGAGGCGAACATTATGTGTCGTAAGAAGATGATTTGTTTGACAGCGCCCGACGGTAATTTGGTAACGGTTTATGGTGATCGGGTTATGATGATTTCGAAGGTGATTTCAATGGCGGTGGCGGGGAAGTGCATGAGGCATGGATGTAGTGCCTATTTGGCCTATGTAAAGGATATGTATACGCCAACACCACAACTATCCGACGTACCAGTGGTGTGTGACTTTCCAGATATGTTCGCAGAAGATTTATCAGGAGTGTCTCCAGACCGTGAAATCGAGTTTCAAATTGATTTGATACCGGGTGCCCAACCTGTCGCCAAAGCACCGTATCGTTTGTCTCCCACAGAGATGAAAGAGCTGATGAAGCAATTGCAAGAGCTGCTCGACAAGGGGTTTATTAGACCGAGTATCTCTCCTTGGCGTGCTCCGGTCTTATTCGTAAAGAAGAAGGACGGTAGTATGAGGATGTGTATAGACTACCGGGAGCTGAACAAGTTGACAGTGAAGAATCGATATCCGTTGCCGAGGATTGATGATTTGTTTGATCAGCTTCAAGGTGCCAGTTGGTTTTCAAGGAGAGATCTTCAGTCTGACTACCATCAGTTGAAGGTGAAAGAGCAGGATATTCCTAAAACAGCTTTCCGCACGCATTATGGTCACTACGAGTTTCTTGCCATGTCTTTTGGTTTGACCAATGCGCCAGCTGCTTTTATGGATCTGATGAACCGAGTGTGTCGGCCGATATTGGATAAATCAGTGATTGTGTTTATTGATGATATCCTGATTTGTTCAGAGAGCAAGATAGAGCATGCCGGTCACATTCGAGAAGTGTTGGAGACGTTGAGAAGGGAGAAGTTGTATGCCAAGTTCTCCAAGTGCGCGTTTTGGTTAGGCGAAGTTCAATTCTTGGGTCATGAGGTGAATCCGGAGGGGATTATGGTGGACCCGGCAAAGGTGGAGATAATGATGCAATGGAAGTCTCCGAAGACGTGATCCGAGATTCGCAGTTTCTTGGGTTTGGCGGGCTATTACAGAAGATTCATTCAAAACTTCTCTAAGATCGCTTCTCCACTGACCAAGTTGACCCGGAAGGATGTAAGGTTTGTATGGGGTCAAGCTCAAGAAAGGGCGTTCGAAGAATTAAAGACGAGATTGACTCAAGCTCTAATATTGTCGTTACCTGATGGAAGTGAGGATCTGGTGGTTTATTCTGATGCTTCCTACTCGGGATTGGGGTGTGTGTTAATGCAGAGGGGGAAGGTTATAGCCTATCCATCCCGACAGTTGAAGGTTCATGAGGTTAACTATCCTACTCATGACTTGGAGCTAGCAGCAGTGGTCTTTGCGTTAAAGATTTGGAGGCACTATCTCTACAGGACGAAGTGCACCATTTTCACTGACCACAAGAGCTTGAAGTACTTCTTCAAGCAGAAAGACTTGAACATGAGGCAGAGAAGATGGTTGGAGCTCATAAAGGATTATGATTATGAGATCCATTATCATCCGGGCAAAGATAACGTGGTGGCATATGCCCTTGGCCGAAAGGAAAGACCCGAGCCGATTCGGGTGAAGGCGTACCAGCTGATCATGACCTCTGATATGATGAAGCAAGTCAAGGAGTTTCAAGATGAGGCCTTAAAAGAAGATCATCTTAACACTGAAAGGATGAGAGGTTTCGTTGCGGAATTGGGTGAAAACACACTCGGTGTTAAAACCCGATTCGGGCGGATGTGGATTCCTCAACTTGGGGATCTACGGGTGAAGATTACGGATGAAGCTCATAAGACTCGATACTCTATTCATCCCAATACTACAAAGATGTACCAAGACATGAAGAAAGACTATTGGTGGCCGGGTATGAAGCGTGATGTGGTGGAGTATGTGAGTAAATGCCTTACTTATTTACAAGTGAAGGCCGAGCATCAAAATCCATATGGGAAGATCCAACCTTTGGATATACTGGAATGGAACTGGGAACACATCACCATGGATTTCATTACGAAGCTGCCGCGTACTCCAAAGGGGTATGATGCTATATGGGTGATTGTTGACCGCTTGACGAATAGTGCTCACTTCCTACCGATGTGTGAGACATATTCATCCGAGAGGTTGGCAGATCTTTTCATTAAGAAGATTGTGACTCATCATGGTGTGCCGGTGTCTATTGTGTCTGATCGTGACACCCGGTTTACATCCAAATTCTGGAAGAAATTCCACGACGCTATGGGGACGAGTTACATATCAGCACGACTTACCATCCCCAGACTGATGGTCAGTCATAAAGGACCATTCAGACGGAGGACATGCTTCGGGCATGTGTGATTGATTTTGGGGGAAGTTGGGATGACCACTTACCATTAGCTGAATTCTCATACAACAACAGCTATCATGCCAGCATTGGTATGCCACCGTATGAGATGCTATACGGTAGGAGATGCAGAACACCCGTTTGTTGGGGTGATATTGGTCATAAAGAGTTAGGGAGCGTCAAGGTGATAGAGGCTATGACTAAAAAGCTTGAAAGGATCAAGGCCTTCATGAAGGCAGCCAAAGATAGACAGAAGTCGTATGCTGATAAACGACGCAGACCGATTGAGTTCCAGGTGGGTGACCGGGTTATGTTGAAAGTCTCACCTTGGAAGGGTGTCATTCGTTTCCGAAAGCGGGGCAAGTTGAGCCCGAGGTACATAGGCCCTTTTCGAATCATTGCTCGAGTAGGAGAGGTGGCCTATAGGTTGGAGTTACCAGATGAGTTAAGGGAATTCACCCGACATTCCACGTATCTCATCTAAGGAAGTGTATGGTGGATGAGGATATGATTGTTCCACTGGATGATATCGAGGTAGACGAACGGCTCAATTATGTGGAGCAACTAGCGGCGATCATCGATCGAAAAGGGAAGAGACTGAGAAATAAAGTGGTTTCTCTTGTGCATGTATAGTGGAAGCACAGGAAGGGATCCGAGTCAATATGGGAGACTGAAGAGGAAATGAGACAGCATTACCCACATTTGTTCGAGGAATAACAGGTTTCGGGACGAAACCTATATAAGGGGGTGGACTTGTAACACTTGGATATTTTCTTGGAAGCCGACGAAAGAAGAAAAAGAAATAAAGTCTAAAGTCGGGGATAAAATTCGTAAAATGGGAGATTTAGAAGGGGAGGGCAGCCACATCCTCCCCACTCTTGTGAAAAACTCAGCAAAAGAAGAGAATAGAGGAAGAAAGAGAGAAAAGAGAGAAAAAGGGTTGATTCGGGCGGATTCGAGCACGAAAATCGTCGGGTAGCGAGTCAACACGAAGCCCTTCTTCTTCTTGTAGTTTGTGTGAGTTCTAGGACCCCTATTTTACTCGCTTTCAACTGATTTGGGGCTGGAACACATAGTAAACCCGTTTTTGAATATGTGTGTGTTTGACCCATTTGGGTGTGATTTCGTATGATGTGTTGGGAGTATGTTCTTGGGCTTGTGTGTGCTTTAATGGTGTTATAGTATGCATTCCTAAGGTTTAGGATGGTTGATTTGGGCTTAGAATGGGTTTGGTTGAGCTCGGAGGTTGAAAATGGCAGATTGGGTTCGGATGAACTGCATTCTGCATCAGTTAGGGCTGGGCGACCGACTGGAGTCCATACGACTGACTGGAGGGCGATTGGGGTTCAGTCGCACGATTGAGGTTCAGTCGCACGACTGGGGTCCAGTCACATGGGGAGTCATGCGACTAAGAGTCCAGTCGCATATGTGCTCATTTAAATGAGGTCCATTCGCATGAGGTCCATTCGCATAGTGTCCATTTGCATGATTGGGAGTCCATTTGCACTATTGGATGTTAATCCGCATTGGTGTTCATCCGCATTGGTGTTCATCCGCATAGGTCCAATCGCATGATGTTTAGTCGCATGAAGGACGTGCGACTGAAGGGTGCCCATACGCACAAATAGGGTTGTTGTACCCGAGGAGAAGCATAGTTAAATTTCTAACCTTCGGGGGGGAAGTGCAGATGTAAGTTGTGACGTGAAAGTTCCCGTAAGTATGTGTAAGATGACCAATGGGATCTTGGAGGTTAGGTTGGGCATGATAGTGATGATGATGCATGATTAAGTATGATGTATGTTATGTATGTGTGATGATGCCTTGTATGATGATGCTATAATGTATGTTGATGTTCCTTGTTATGTCGTATGTTTATCTTTCCATGGCTTTACGTGTTAAGTTAATGAATGAATGAAAAGTATTATGTAACGTAAAGTGAAAGACAACAAAAAGGAACGTAATGAAAGAATGCATGCATTAATGAATGAAAGAATGAATGTAAGAAAGGCTTATGTTGGACCAAAAGAACCAATGAACCAAGATCAGGAAAACCTCCACACGACATCACAACAACTACTGAAAGCTTCATCAGCAGTTTGACAATGACTGAAGACTAAACAGCTGAAGATCAAAGAACTGAAGAACAACATCTGAAGACCTCAAGTACTGAAGACACAAGTACTGAGGACTTCAAGTACTGAAGACACAAGTACTGAAGTCTTAAGTACTGAAGACTCAAGTACTAAAGATCAACAGCTGAAGAACTGAAGTACTAAAGATCAACAACTGATGCACAAAGACTGAAGACAAAGACTGAAGACAAAGACTGAAGACATCCGCTGATGACAACTACTGAAGTCATCAGCTGATGAATCATCTGAAGTTAAAGTCTAAAGACAAGTACTGAAGCTTCAGAGTTTGTCACAACAGCTGAAGAAGCATTCTTCAGTTGTTGCGATGGTTTACCTTTCAGTCTTTTCTATTTCAGTAGTTTGTAAAATGACTGAAGAGTTTGTTCTTCAGTCTTTGTAGTAGTTCAGTAGTTTGTAAAACGACTGAAGAGTTTGTTCTTTAGTTGTTGTAGTTTTTCAGTAGTTTCCTTTCAGTTGTTGTAATAGTTTTGACACTTAGCATTTTGTAAGAAGATGTCAGATGTTGACATCTTCAGTAGTTAAGTTAGTTTTAGTAGTTTGTTAAAATAACGGTTTGATGTCACTATCAAGTGACATCAGCTGACGTTATTCTGCCTATAAAAGGTAGATGACCTAATTGTAATCCTTGCCGAAGCGTGTGATCTAATAGAAAACACCTTTTTGCAAAATTCTCTCCCTCTCTCTCTCTATAACTTACTGTTACATGCAAAATTTCTTGTGTTCTTTTTATAATTTCTAATTCTTGTGCTAAATCCGCTGCGAATACAACCTAATTGATCAAACTAGAGGCTGAGATCCTGTCAAATGGTATCAGAGCTGGTTAATCATTGATCAATTTCACAATTGATCATTGAAACTGCTCGTTTGCTATCTACGTTTGATCGAATTAGCAAATTTGCAAGAATTAGTTATAGAGATTGAGTTTCAGCTGCTTCTGGCCATTAAACATGAGGTTCTCGTGGTTTTGAGCTAGATTTGTTTTGTTTACCTTGAATTTGCTTGAAATCTGAAATTGCGACACCAACAAACGATCCTCACAATATTGGCTCCTCAACAAAGCCTCCGATGCTTGTGAGGAGTGAGTATAACATCTGGCAACGTCGTATGCTCCACCACTTGTCTATCAACAGTGCTGGTTGTTGGAAGTCAGTGGTACATGGACCATACAAGCCGATGGTGAGCGTTCCTGAATCTAATGAGAGGGTTCCGAAGAAACCCGATCAATATTCGGACGAAGATCTTAAGCTGTTCGAGATTGATGCAAAAGCCCATGGAATTCTGGCCATGGCACTGCCTAATGAAATCTATTCTGGGCTGATGCATCATGAGACTGCTCATGATCTCTGGGTTGCTCTGAAGGAACAATTTGGATGAACCGATGAGGTCTTAGCAAACACAAGGGAAATCCTCGCCCAACAATATGAGACATTCTCTCATAGAAAGGGTGAGACTCAGACTCAACAGTTTGAGCGATTCTCATGTTTGATCTCTGAGTTGAAGATGGTCAGACAAGAGTATTCCAATAGTCAGATGAACAACCGATTCCTCAGATCACCGCCTGAGAGATGGGACACTTATACCATTGTCCTATGCTCTAGTGCAAATCTGAGCACTCTATCTCTCACCCAAATTCATGGGAAACTGCTTACATTTGAGAGAGAGATAGAACAGAAAAGGAAATTGTCATCATCTGGCAAGCTCACTGATGACTTTGTATCAGGCAATACTGCCTTGATCGGTCAAGAGTCAGAATATGCTGCATCAGAGAGTGCCTATGATGAGCATATTGATTTCTCTACCAATTCTGAACTTGCTTTTGTTGGTGTTGATAGTAGTTCAGGAGGTAGCAATGATGACTTGTGCTTTCTGATGGAGGACTTGAAGAACATTCCAGATGATGATCTGGTAGAGATGGATATTTTGAGTCAAATGGCTATGATAAATATCAGATCTCAAAAGTTCTACAAGAGAACTGGGGGGAAATTTCCTAGTCTCTCTGGCAAAACCAAAGTTGGTTTTGACAAGAGCAAGTTGAGGTGTCACAAGTGCAAGAGGCTTGGACACTTTGCTAGAGAGTGTAGATCATCTGGATCTAACACCTCTACACCCTTTGTGACTTTTCCAAGCAATAGCTCACAGCACAAAGGGCAACACTCCACCAGTTCCAGTCATCCATCACCAGCACAGGCATCACCTGCATACTTTGTGCCTCAGGGTCATATGCCATACCCATACCCCTGCTACTACATGCCTCAGCCAAGTCAAGTTCAAGCACCCACTGCTCAGCAACCACATGCTCTCCCTGAGCCTCAACCTTCCCAATCTCATCATCAAACCTAACCTCAACAACACAGCTTCTTCACCACAGAAGTTGTTGACTGGAGCAGTTTACCAGATGATATGTCTGGTCATGAACAACTGTTCCAAGGTGCTGGTCAACATGGTGGTGATCATCCTTTTGGGAACCTTGCTCTCATGGCCCTGGAGTCCGCTGATGGTTCATCATCCAATGCTTCATCACAGGTATCTTCTGAGGCTAAAGCCAAGCTTTGTTCTGAATCATGCATAGCCACATTTGCATCTATTAGAGAAGCAAATGTAGCTTTAATTGATAAAAATCTTGAGCTAGAGCAAACCATTTCCAAAAGAAAAGCTGAATATGAGACTGTGCTTAATGACAAAATGATGAGATTTATAAACTTAAATGTCAAATCAAAGATGATAAGGCTAGGGAAGAGGTACTTCTAGAGAAGTACAGAGACCTCAAGGAAACACTTACAGCTACCCAGGTAGAGTGTGATCGCTGGGTACAATCCTGCAAGGGTTTTGAAATGCTTCTTAGTAAGCAATCTGCTTCCAATGTGAAGTTTGGCATTGGTTATAATCACACTGCTCCTCCTACAGATTTTACTTCCAGAGCAAAATAGAATCTGATGGAGAGAGTAATAACCAATCCTTCTCATCATGTGACCTACTATCTGATACAGCATCATGAGAGGTAGAAGTTAGCATTAAATCCCAAAACTAATCAGCTGATGCTACAACAGCTGATGGTTCAAATGCTGATAGCCACATGATCAAAGAGTTGATCAACTCAGGTGTTGTCTCTAGAAGTACTGAAAGTACTAGAGAGCAAGTGATAACACCTAAAGTTCAAACCCCAACTACTGCATGTACTGAAGGGAAGAAAACTGCAAGTAGAAAGGGTTTGAAGACTACTGAAGAGGATGTCAGGAAAGCAAGTACTGCAAGGAAAAACTGCAAGTACTGACAGCAAACAGCTGAAGAACAAGTCTTCAGCAGTTTCATCTTCTTCAGTAGATGATCAACATAAGATGAAGAAGAAGCCATGTAAAATATGTGGCTTGTTCAATCATCTTACTGATGATTGCTGGTACAAAAGGGGATCCAAACTCAAACAAACGGAGAAAATTAAAGAGCAAGTGAATAAAATGAAAAACGAGTTTGAGACCAAGTTTGTACCAGCAACAGCAAAACCTAAAACCCCTAAGACCAAAAAGAAATCCAAAAAGAAGGAAGGGGTTAATCAGGCAACAGCTGAGGTTGCTCAAAAGAAGATGGTGCAACACAGGAATCCATCACAAGCAATCACTAATGTGTCTGATGAGCTGAAGGGTTTATCACAAAATCAGACACAACTTGTTATGATGGTTCAACATCTAATGGGAAGAGTCAACCAATTAGATGCTCCTGTGTTGAAACCGCAGAAAAAGAAATCCAAGCCAAGGATTCCTCTTCTACACCATCTCCTTCACCTCAGACTATCACACATAACAAACCAGTTAGTGTCACATCTGTTGATGAGAACAGACCCAAAACCAAAAAGGTTTGGGTCTCAAAAACTAACTAACCTGTTGTGATGAATGCAGGGTTCTTCAACATGCCAAAGAAGCATCTGGTATGTAGACAGTGGAGGATCCATGCATATGGCAGGAAGCAGCTCTCTTCTTAATGACTACTCTCAAGGAAAGAAGGGATTTGTTTCCTTTGGCAATGATGCAAAAGGTTACATCATCGGCAAAGGCTTTGTTTCCAATAGGGAAATAAGGTTTTGATGTCAACCATGTGGAGAATCTCAAGTACAATCTCTTGAGTGTCAGTCAAATGTGTGATAAAGGCCATGTTGCCCTCTTCACCAGCCAGAACTGTCGGATTCTCTCATCCAAGGTTCTGAGTTTGATTGACAAGGTGTTGGATTAATATACTTTCCTGAAGGCCAACAGGACATGAAGAGTATATGCCTTAGATCTCTCCAAGAAAATAGATCTAAAAGGCCATCCTTGCCTATTCTCCAAGGCTTCTCCTCAAGAATCTACTCTATGGCATAGAAGGCTGGGGCATGTTAATCTCAAAAACATGAATCAGCTGATAACCCATGGTTTAGTAAGAGGGTTGCCTTTGAAGGAGTTCAAGTGCAAAGACAACTGCACTGCTTGTTTAAAGGGAAAACAACACAAATTCTCATTCGCTCCAATAGAAGAACCAAAGTCCAATGCCTGCTTACAACTCCTACACATGGATCTCTTTGGTCCTGTCAGAGTGATGAGCATGGCAAAGAAGAAATACTGTCTGGTAATTATGGATGATTACTCCAGATTTGTATGGACTTTCTTCTTGCACTCTAAAGATGAAGCTGCCAAAGCTATAATGAACTTTGTGTTATTTGTGGAGAAGCAGTATTCCCTTCAGGTCAAGTGTGTGAGGAGTGACAATGGGACAGAGTTTAGAAATCACACACTTGATGACTTCTACCTGTCAAAGGGAATTAAAAGGCAGTTCAGTATTCCAAGAACCTCTGAACAAAATGGAGTGGTTGAGAGAAAGAACAGGACCCTCATTGAAGCTGCAAGGTCAATGCTGGCTGACTCAGGATTGCCACTGACCTTTTGGGCTGAAGCTATCAACACAGCTTGCTATATGCAGAATAGAGCATTAGTGAATCAGAGGTTGACGAAGACTCCTTATGAAGTACTCCATCATTTGGCTCCTTTGATTTCCTTCTTTAGATCCTTTGGGTGTCCTTGTTTCATTCTCAACACAAGCAATCCACTCCAGAAGTTTGCGTCAAAGGTGGATGCAGGGTATTTTGTTGGTTATTCATCAACTTGCAAGGCATACAGAGTTTTCAACTGCAGAACAAAGATGGTTGAAAAGACTTTGCATGTGAAGTTCAATGAATCTCCAAAGACAAGATTCCACAAAACCCTGTGAAGCTGTTTGATTTGGACATACTGCAATATGTTCCTTATCAACCTCCAGCTGTTGTTCCTGTCAACAGTTCTCCACCTGGTGGTACTGATGATGATGCAGCCAGTACTCACCTTTTCAGGTTCAGTGACCACCTGCCTGAGTCAACTAAAACTGAGGCTCCTGTAGCTTCAGCAGCTCCATCCACAACAAATGCTCATGAGATTTCTGAATCCTCTACTTCATTTGAGTTGCCATCTCCCACTTGGTTTCAAGAATCTGCATCATCATCTGTTGCTGCTGAAGGTCCTACAAACAGTTGCACTGATCTTATTGTCTATCAAGAGCTGAAGAATCACCTAATGTCTCAAATCCTTAGTGATATCAATATTGGAGTTTCAACGAGGAGTCAATTCTCCAACTTCTGCTTCTATGCTCTCTTCATCAGTCAGCAAGAGCCAAAGAAGTATCATGTTGCACTAAGAGACAATGGATGGGTTGAAGCTATGCAGCTTGAGCTTCTTCAGTTCAAAAGCAGCAAGTATGGGAGCTTGTTCCTTTACCCCAAGGTAAGTGTGCAATAGGCACTAAATGGGTGTTTAGGAATAAAACTGATGAAAAGGGCCAAATTGTTAAGAACAAGGCCAGACTGGTTGTACAGGGGTTTGCACAAGAGGAAGGCATCGATTATGATGAAACCTTTGCCCCTGTAGCCAGACTGGAGGCAATTAGATTGTTCTTAGCTTATGCTGCCTTTCACAATCTTAAAGTTTATCAAATGGATGTCAAAAGTGCCTTTTTATATGGTAAAATAAAAGAGGAAGTTTATGTGTGTCAACCACCAGGTTTTGAGGACAATAAACATCCTGATTGGGTGTATAAGCTTGATAAGGCTCTTTATGGGCTGAAACAAGCTCCTAGAGCCTGGTATGAAACATTATCAACTTTTCTTCTACAAAATAATTTCACTAGAGGCTCCATTGATAAAACTTTTTTTATAAAATGTGGGACAGCATAAGCTCCTTGTTCAAATTTATGTTGATGATATAATTTTTGCATCCTCTGATTCATAGTTGTGTGATGAATTCACTAAGCTCATGAAGCAAAAATTTGAAATGAGTGCCATGGGGGAATTACAGTTCTTTCTGGGTTTGCAAATCGAACAAAGGGCTGATGGAATCTTATTCATCAGTCCAAATATACAAAAGATCTGTTGAATAAGTTTGATTTACAAAACTGTAAGCCCTGTTCTACTCCCATGAGCAACACCACACAACTGGATGTTGATCAGAGAGGTAAAGCGGTTGATGAGACCCTTTACAGATGTATGATTGGGTCCTTGATGTACCTTATAGCTTCTAGACCAGACATTATGTTTGCAACATGTGCCTGTGCTAGATTTCATGCTGCACCTAAAGAATCCCATTTGATTGCAGTCAAAAGGATCTTTAGATATTTGCAAGGTACCCAATCACTAGGTCTTTGGTATTCTACTGGGCATTCATGCAAATTAGTTGCTTTCTCTGATAGTGACTATGCAGGATGTAAAGTCACCAGAAAACCCACTTCTGGTGGTTGCCAATTCCTAGGCAATTGTTTAGTTTCTTGGTAGAGTAAGAAACTTCAATTGCTACATCCACTACTGAAGCTGAGTACATTGCTGCTGCAAGTTGTACATCCCAGGTACTCTGGCTTCAGAATCAACTCTTGGATTATGGCATTACAGAGACTAAGACACCATTACTAATGGATAGTGCTTCAGCTCTTTGTATTGTTAAAAATCCAGTCCAGCACTCTAGGACCAAGCATATTGAGATCAGACATCATTTTATTAGAGATTGCTATGAAAAAGGTCTGATTGATCCAAAGTTTAAGCCTAGTGCTGATGAGTTTGCAGACATATTTACTAAGCCTTTAGATAGTGCCACATTTCAAAATTTGGTACTAAGGCTTGGTATGCTGCAGCTAGAATAATTTGACTAATACTGATGTTCACAGTTCACAAGTACTGATGAGCATTAGTATGCAAAGGTCAAAAAGTAAGTACTGATGAGTAATTTAGTCTTCAGCATTTTCATAACTACTGAAGACTAAAATGCTTCAAAGTACTGAAGTACATTATTTGTTGAAAACAACTGATGTAGTTACAACTACTGATGTGGTTATAACTACTGATGTCTAATTTTCAAACAAATAAATACTGAAGAACAAATTTTGTTCACAAGTACTGATGTGTAATATTACACATAAGTACTGAAGGAAAAATTTGCTCACAAGTTCTGAAGAATAATTTATTTCATCAGCACTTATGAACATCTGATCACAAGAGCTGAGGACTATATATTCATAAGAGCTGAAGGCCAATGAAACATCTGAAAGTCAGCCAAAGAGCTAATGAGTAAAATGTTGAGGTCAGAATGAAACAACTGAATTGACGGCAACAGCTGATGAGTAACTTTACTCTTCAGCTGATTCCTACATCTGCTGTTTCATATCCAAACAACTGAAGGACAAAACCATGTCTTCAATAGTTTATAACTACTGATGACTAACACCAGTCCACAGTTGTTTCAATAACTGAAGCCACAACCATGTCGTCAGTAGTTTACAACTACTGATGTCAGTAGTTTACAACTACTGATGTCAGTCGTTTACAACTACTGATGACTAACACCAAGTCTTCAGTTGTTTACAACGTCTGAAGATGAAAACCATGTCTTCAGTAGTTCACAACTACTGATGTCAGTAGTTAATAACTACTGATGACTAACAACAAGTCTTCAGTCGTTTACAACATCTGTAGGACAAAACCAAGGTCTCAGTAGTTACAACTACTGATGACTAACACCAAGTCCTAGATGTTTACAACCTCTGAAGGTTAAAACCATGTCATCAGTCGTTTCAACAACTGATGACTAACACACACAACCTTCAGTCGTTTTCTTTCAGCCGTTTCCATACCCTATAAATACCCAACCTTACCTTCAGAGTTTTTCATTCTCACTTGACCTAATATTTCAAAAACTCTGAAACCTCTCTCACACCATTAATGGCGACCATGCAGCTAAAGCCACAACACAACTGTGTCGCATACCTCACCAAATCGCCATTCTGGACAAAGTTTCATAACACCATCGATCTTGTGATCGATTCTCCTTTCCAGACAACATTTATCTTAAATCCTACCATTCCCTTACCCAGTTCTGGACGAACGTCACCTTGCATACTGGAGAGAACGACGCCAAGGTCTCTCTCCAGTCGTTCGTCAACACCCAGAAGGTGGTTATCAATCCAGCAATCATCCGACAAACCCTAAAATTGGATGATGCCACCTTCCCAACTGACTACCCAAAAGCACCACTGATCTTTCTTTTGCATATCATGACTATCATGGTGACCTATCTGCCTCTACCCTGCTCAAGAAACATTTCCATGATCCAGAACGCCTCATTTTTCACATGGTAAATGTATGCTTAGCCCCGAAGACTTCATCAAGGGATCAAATGTCTACAAGGTGGCAGCAGGTATTATTCTCTATCCTTGAGAAACAACCACTAAACTTTTCTGAAATACTATTTTTGGAACTTAGGGATATGGCCACAAAACCTTTTGCAAACCGTTGGATTTTATATCCACGGTTCATAATGGCCATAATAGAGAACCAGCTTCATGCTGAGGGACTAGTTGGCACTGGTGTCCCTGCCATGGCTGTTTTGCCTGAGGTATACTCCAGGAACAACACAGACCAAACGTTGAAAAAGGCTGCCGAACTGCGAAAACCCACACAGCTGGAACCCACAGCCTCCACCTCAAAGTCCAAAGTCCCCATAAAACCTAAGAAAAGAAGCCCAAAACGGCTACTCAGGGAGATGAGTCCCCTGAGGATGCCCCTGCATAACAAAGGCAGGAAGTAATTGCTGGTACAATTCTCCCAGCAATTACAATGACTCCACCAACCACAACCGCTCAGGCATCCTCTCTACAGGAGCCTGATGCAACCATTTCCGGGGAAGCCACACATCTGGAACCTTTCTCACTTGAGGAGGTTGCCATTGAAACACACCAATCTCCCCTGGTGCATACTGCTTCTACCCCATCTCCCACTACAACCGCCCCTAAAAGCCCTACATTAATAATTGCAGAAGTGTTGACTCATCTTAACACTCCATCCTCTCCCAGGAACCAATCATAACTGGGAAAACTCCAACCACAGAGAGGGTGGATACAAGTGTTGATGGGAGCCCACGACACAGAGAATCACTTGTCTTATCTCCATGTGTGGCAAAGGAGATAGGACAATCTGGTGAGGTTGCCACTTCCCCTGTATCAGCACATGAACAGGAAGAAGCTGGTACCATCTCTAAGTCGTCACCAGAGGCAACTGCCAATGATGGATCCAATCTGAAGGCTGGAAGTCCCCAGAACCAAGAACAAAGGGCACATGCGATCACTGAGCCACAGTCAGCACATGTACATCCTGATTCTATCAGGAGGTCAGGTGATTCAGTTACAACCGATGATGACCTGAGCTTTTTCTATGATGTAGTAGCTCAAAACACAATTGTTGAGGAGGAGGTGAGTAGACTCAAAGAGCTACTTGCCAAATTCTCCCAAGAATCAAGTCCATCTACCACCATTAACCCACAGATGGCACCTTCATCCGAAGGTCTCACAAACACTGAGCCACTCCCACAAACTCAGCCACCTGCCCATGCTTCTGGCACTAGTTCTCAGGGACAGATCCCCCCTGAGCAATTAGATGCTATCTTTCAACATTCCTTGTCTCTCATCACACCCATTATCATAGATATTGTGATCAAAACCCTTGATGAGAGTCTTCCCTCTACTATACAGCCTTTGGTGGAAGCTGTTGTGCTGAAGAAGTTTTCTGACAGTCAACCCTTGCAACCAATGCAACCAAAAAGGGGAGACTTCAGTGAAAACTAAGAGAAAGAGAGTGGAGGAGCAAAGAGTTTATGAGAGGGAGTTGCAACCAAAAAAGGAGAAGGGGAGACTTCAGTGAAAACTAAGAGAAAGAGAGTGGAGGAGGAAGTGAAAGAGAAAGAAGTTGAGGATGAGGTAGTTTATGAGAGGGAGTTGGTGGTGGAGACTGAGAGGGAAGGAGAAGGAGAAGGGAGCTGAATTAGAGAAAGTGACTAAAAGTCAAAAAGACTTTCATGTCACATACAAGAAAAGAAGGGAGAGAAGGAGAAAGAGAAAGATCTAGCTGTCCTTGTCAGGAGGCTGATGCTGAACAAGCAGGTCAATGGATAATATCATTGGTCAGCTGTTCAGGCAAGGCTTTGACACTGACACTGCTAAGCTAGATCAAGAGATTAGGAAGTTGGAGGTGAAAGAGATTGAGTACCGATGGTCTTGTTATAGTCAAGAGGAAAAAGAGACTTGAGGGCTATGACAAGATTCATTTCGAAGTATCTAGGGAGAGCAGTCCTGGAGATAAAATCATGGACCAGGGACACATCTTGGCAATAACCACCAAGATCTGTTTCGTCTGAAGCATTTACAAAAGGGCTGGTCATAGAAGCCCTTAGTGAAGCCGGTGCTGGGAACAGGACTGAGTTAGCCAACAAACCAATCATCTCTTACATCCGAACTACTAGCTCAGCCTGCCCAAATTCCCACACCAAAAACCAAACCACCACCCACAAAACCAACCCCCTCACCATCAAAACCCATAGCCGATGATGCACCCTTAAAGAAGAGGAGAAGGGTGTGAGGCTATAAGAGAAGAAGAAGAGGATGATGAGGAAGAAAATAGGCTGCCTCTTTCTGCAGTCCTAACCTTGCCTAAGGCCGAACGTATGCCCATCACTCCCACCTCACAGATGGAAACTGTGAGGGTAAGCTTTAAGAAGAACAACACAAAAGCTACATGTTGATGAGATCTTAAAGAGTGTAGATAAAGCTTATGCTACTTCCTCATCCATAGTTAACATGAGGAAAGAAGCTCTGAGACTATACACTCTCATGCATACTTTTCAATATCAAAGAGATAAAGTGACAACTTGGCCTGATCTCAGGGTGGCTCATAGGATCCAAGAAAGACATTCCGTTGAGATACAAGGGCCAAGTGAAGAAGATTGTAGAGGAAGTGATACCTTGGCCATTTAGTATCACCCTGGGAATCATTGAAGATTTCAAGAAAGTCTATGAGGCTAACCTGCCACCCTAAAAGATGTTGGAGAATAGGGTGGTCAGAAAGGGGTTAGTCTACAAGAGGCTTGAGAACTTCAGGAAAGATGAGCTCAATCTGTTGCTTGAGGGCAAACACCCGAATGAATTTCCTATAGACAGATAACCACAGTTGAGCTCAAAAATGGTAAACGGGCCAAGTATGTCTCAGAGCTGTATGGGAGTGAAGGATTGTTTGATGGTGAGGCTGAGGAGCTTACCATGGAGGAGAAAATTGTTTTCTTGAAGCCCACACCAGAGAATCCTATAAGCTCACATGGGAAGTAGGTCTCATGGATGGGACAACAGCCTTGTGTCTAGTTCCCTAAGACAGGGTTCCCATCCATACTATGCCAACCAAATCTCAAAGACCTCTTCCCAGGCCAGTGCTTACATGGGTCAACTTCTGATCTGATCCAGAAGGAAATAGACCAATATTTCTGCCATCAATAAGTGGGACAACAATAAACTTAGAGGTTTTGGCTGCATTGGTTCAGGGGAGTTTGTTAGACTAAAAGAACCAATGAGCCAAGATCAGGAAACCTCTAAGACCCACAAGACATCACAACAACTGTTGAAAGCTTCATCAGCAGTTTGACAAAGACTGAAGACTTCACAGCTGAAGATCAAAGACTGAAGGACAACAGCTGAAGATCTCAAGTACTAAAGACACTAGTACTGAAGACTTCAAGTACTGAAGACACAAGTACTGAAGTCTCAAGTACTGAAGACTCAAGTACTGAAGATAAACAGCTGAAGAACTAAAGTACTAAAGATCAACAACTGATGCACGAAGACTGAAGATAAAGACTGAGACATCAGCTGATGACAACTACTGTCATCAGCTGATGAATCATCTGAGTTAAAGTCTGAAGACAAGTACTGAAGCTTTAGAGTTTGTCACAACAGCTGAAGAAGCATTCTTCAGTTGTTGTGATGGTTTACCTTTCAGTCTTTCTATTTCAGTAGTTTGTAAAACGACTGAAGATTTGTTCTTCAGTCGTTGTAGTAGTTCAGTAGTTTGTAAAATGACTGAAGAGTTTGTTCTTCAGTCGTTGTAGTTTTTCAGTAGTTTCCTTTCAGTTGTTGTAATAGTTTTGACACTTAGCATTTTGTAAGAAGATGTCAGATGTCGACATCTTCAGTAGTTAAGTTAGTTTCAGTAGTTTGTTAAAATAACGGTTTGATTTCACTATCAAGTGACATCAGCTGACGTCATTCTGCCTATAAAGGTAGATGACCTAATTGTAATCCTTGCCGAAGCGTGTGATCTAATAGAAAACACCTTTTTAATGAATTCTCTCTCTTTCTCTATAACTTACTGTTACATGCAAAATTTATGTGTTCTTGTTATAATTTCTAATTCTTGTGCTAAATCCGCTGTGAATACAACTAATTGATTAACTAGAGGCTGAGATCCTGTCAGCTTACAAGCAAACGTATGGAGGTTCACACCCAATGAAGGTGTTAACTCAACCGTGTGCGGGTTAGCTACCCCAGAAGGATGCACACTGGGGGTCCAATCCTTGTGATGACCATATCTATGGGATCCTTGCCGCTTGCCCTAGGTACTAGAGTCAGCTTCGTGCACAATGTTTGAGGTCTATGAAAGACCTCAGGCCCAGTACCAGCTTCATGCACAATGTTCGGGGTATAGCACATGGCATTGATTCATAATGGAAGAGAAAGGTAAGTGGTGAATGTACTTGCCCTAGGTACTGGATTCAGCTTCGTGCATAATATTCGAGGTCTATGAAAGACCCAGGCCCAGTAACCAGCTTCGTGCACAATGTTCGGGGTATTGTACATGTCATCGAAAGTAATGAACGTACGAATGAAAGAATGTATGAACTGAACGTTAACGATATAACGTAATAAAGAACGAAAAGGGATCCTTGTCACTCGACCTCAGTAATCATGGTGGCGTGCCATGAAGAGGGTAAAGCTTGACAGGATCTAGATAGAAGTGAAAGATAATAAATGATGTACTTTAAATAAACGAAAGTTACGAACGAATGATGAAGATAATAATGATATTATCTATGTGTACGTATGATGTGTGATCGCATGTAAATAAAGAACGGTTTTAATGAAAGAAAGTATGTTTTATTATAACTAGAACTCACTCAGCAACACTGACTTTTTATGTGTTTTCAGTTGGCAGGTAAGGTTGCTGAGGAAGGCACGAGGTGCACTCAGCTCTTTTTGGATGGCATTCTTTTGTTTAACGCTTTTGTATTGTAATGCGAACAAACGATGTTTTGTAATGAATGTTTTTACTTACTTTGCAAAAGTGTTTATTAAAGGAAATGAAATGTTTTATTTAAAAGTTTCCACTGCAAGATTTTATTAAGTTAATGCAAATACATGTTTTTATGTGTGATGATTGACCAGCTGTAAGCGTCCCGGAACGGGGCCTTACAATTTCTTTTTGGTTAAATCCTTTAGCATAATCTGTATGACACATTAAAGTAAAACATAAGACAACGACACAACCCATATGCCCATATATATGTAAATGGATCCAAAGTTTCATCTCAGCACTCATACACGTGATAGAAACAGAGAAACAATCACATTCAAGATTCAACAACTCACAACACTCAAGCAACAGATGAAAAATATAAGCAAGTTATGTTGCACGTCTCAGCAAAATGGTAGCCCTTTCTCTCTTGGTTGTGTTAATGAACTTCCAACACCTTCTCATACTAAATATAAGTAATTTAGAATAATCATATCATAAAATCTAATTTCTTGGTTGTGACAGAAACTCGTATGACATCCCATAAGTCTTTAGTTCTTTAAAATTTTGTTTTGTCCACTAAGCCCACTTTAAAAGCTTGTCTAATTACTCGTTAGCAATACTTTCTAAAATATCAACTTGAATGTATCACATAATCATAATCAAAGAACATATAGAATATAACAGAAACAAATATTTTATTACATGCAGTATGAAGCGAGAAGTTGCACTGCAGGTTTGTTCTTTGGTATAGAAGCACGCAAAAAATGCCAGCTCCCTAGCAAAATCTTTTCTATTTTCAGGTAAGAAAAAATTTTGACTAACTGTAAGTACAAATTAACATAAATGATCGTCTAGAACATAAAATTAGTCATTCATTACATTTACTATTAGTCATATAGCTATAACTTATGAAACTCTCTGTATCATAATCACTTGAAAATATACAAATCAAGCAAATTGTAAAAATTAAAGGAATAAAAAGTGAGAAAAGTCATAAAAATCAAGCAAATCTATAAAAAATTCAAATTTAGTGGCAAAATGGGAAGCACATGAAAACCATCTTGAAGCAGGGTATGACTTTTAGGTTATCTCCGGTCACAAAAATATCATATAACGGTAAGCATCACTGACAAAAATACACTAACTCATTGCACACTGACCAACCTTGAAGAATTCACACAATGTCAATATTATGTTATAATAATGTGCATATCTTTGATATTGTAAACAGAATGAAAAGTATGTAAACTTATATAATAACCCAATAATAACATAGTTGCAAGCACATACATCATATAATATTGCCTAACATCTAATACTATTTATTCAAATGGTTTGTACTAATGTTTGCATACTCATTCAAGTGGTTTAATTAACTTTCCAATGGCAACTCTATGATGAAATATAATGCTATATACCATTGTCTACGACATACCAATGAATTCGATCCAGTATCTTAGCAAGATTAAACAAGACATTTTTATCTAAATTATCTAAATATCACTATTTCAAACAGTTATTTCATCATCCTTTTATTTAGGGGTCCACTTGAGTTAGTGGTATAATGGAGTTGGTTAAGCAAAAACCGTTTTGCTAGTCTATATATAGGCACCGCTAACTAAAAGCTAGTTCCATTTCAGAATGTTTTCTATCTTTCTAAGAGCTCTATTATAAGGTATGTGTTATAGCGTCTATTCATGTAACATCTAACAATATATGCTCATGCTAACGCATGCTTTTTTGTTATTTAGTCGATTTACTAGGCACACCTAGAGTGTTGCTTATGATTTGGACTTTGTTGTTTAGTAATGATTTGAATGTATTACTATATAGTATTTTTGGCTTACAGTCATAATATTCAATAGACAACCATATCATAGCTGCTAGTTCTCTAACATATTCATGCTTTTATAAAGATCAATCATAGTCAAGTTAATAGAGCCTCATATAGGCCACATTTTGTGCCCTATGTAATGGTGGACAGGCTACGTAGGGAATGACTGATTGTTAACAACACTAAGGGTTCATTCGTTAACAAGATTAAGCCCTAAGCTATCAAATTAATGGTGAACAGACAATGTGGACATGGAAACTACTAAAATAAGCAATTAAAAAATAACAAGCACCATAAATACATGATAACCAAATGTTTAGCCCTAAGCTATTAAAATTAAGCTCTTACACTATATTAGATAAGCAAACCTTCCTTCTGATGCAGATAATGCAGATAATGTGGTAACAGTAATGAAAAGAAAAATCCAGGTCGGAATTAAGAAGGCCTAGCCTGTATCTATACTTATTGTGAAATTATACTTTGTTAACACAAAAAAGGGAGAAATGACTAATCGGTAATTGCGAAGACGAACCTAAAATCAGGGGATAATTCTAACATGATGCAGTCTAGAACATGTCGACTGTGGGAAAAAAATTAGTGTTAAGAAACATCACAAGTCGACTAAATCAACCACGTTCGGTATTAGATCTTACGAAGATATGATGAACCAATACCTACTACTGTAAAGTACCCCGGAGCTGTTGTTTTGGACTATAGATCAATCGAGGATGCAAGCCCGCAGATCCTGTGTTTAGAGGTTATTGTGAAATACAATTATTGTATGAGGCAGAGAGCACAGACGGGAGAGGGTTGGTGGGGTAGACGAGCGATGTCAATCAAAGCAGCAGTTATCGCGTTTGGGTTTGCGCCTTTATGGCTGAAAACCCTAGAACTTGTCGCTTTACAGAGAGTTCATTTAGGGGTTTTGTGGTTAGACTATTATCATTTGAAAGTATTGGTTTGGTCGGGTTTTGTGAAAGAAAGTCAACATGTATATTAACCTTTTAATTAACTTCCACAAGTTATATTTAATTAGTTTGATATATAACAACTTATCATTGAAAATTCCAAACTTTATCTAATTCAAAAATATATAAAAGACATCAGATTAATAAAATTATTTTCTATTTATAAAGTATAATATTGATATGCTTTCGTATCCTATTTGTTTTTTTCATTTATAATCTGTTTGATTTTCTGTTTTTGACCATAGAATCATGGATCCAACTATATATTGAAATAAACCACTTATTTATAAAATTTTATTAATTTTAACATAATATAGCCTAATCAAAAACTATATTTTATTTGATAAAAATTGGTTGGGTTGGTTGCTAATGGGAGCAAGGGGCTGTTTGATTGGGTCTGACTGGCCTCGGTCAGACGTGCAGTCTGACTCGATCAGACGTGACTTGTTTGTTTGCTTGCATCTTACCGGAAAAAATGTCTGACCGAACCCCTTTTTAGTCATCTAAACCAACATCTGACCCAGTCAGACGTGAAGTCAGTCTGCGATGGTGATGGCCATAGCGTGGTGGTCTACGATGGCGAGGGCAGTGGCGGTCTGCGACGACGAGGGCGGCGGTCGGCGACGGTGGGCTTATTGCGAATTTTTTCGTCGGCGGGGCGGCAGTGTTTGACGGGTGGTGTTTCGAGGGGTGGCTGGCGACGGTGGGCTTTGATTGTGGGGAATTTAGGGGTGGTGATGGGTCTAGGGTTTGGGGGTTGTGGGGTGAGGGAGAAGATCGCAGAGTGTTGTTCGATACTTCTACTATATAATAGTAGGGTGTGTCTCGGTAAACCAATATAATAAATACATACAAATCCAATGTACATAGATGCCACCAATTTCAATAGTAAACCATAGCACGAGAGATTAAAAAAAGCATATGGGGTGTTTGGGTCTGATCGCAAGGGTTGTGGTCTGTGGGCGATGTTTTAATTTTGTTTTATTTATTTTATTTTATTATTTTTTTCTTTTACAATCAACACACTTATTGATTCAGACCACTTATTGGTTCAGATCACTACTGGTTCAGATCTCTTACTGGTTCAGTCCTTTTACTAGTTTAACTTATTCAATCGGATGTTGTCAAACAGCCCCTAAAAGTTTGGTTATAGGTTGTATAGGTAGAAGAGAGAGAAATTATTTTTTTAGTAAATAATTTGGGCGGGTTAGGTTGTGAATGAGAGTAGTATTAGGTGATAATAAAATGATCTGGTAGGTTGATATTGGGTTATTGATATTTCTTACATTAATAAAATATATAAGGTTTTTTATGGAATATCATACATGTATATTTATTTGTATATTATCTCTAATGTGTGAGGTGCACGAAAGGTTAAGTCATTATTGTATAGTAGGTGTTTATATGATTTATTATAATAACTATATCTAAGATTTTTTGTGTTGTAATGTCATTGAAGATAATAAATATAAAATATCAAAATGGTTTAATGTTCTTTATTATTCTGATCATGTTTCATATATTTAGATAGGTGTTTTTGTATTTTCTAACTTTGTTTTTGTGGTCTTCTTGACTGTTGTTCAGGCCTCACATGTTATAGTTACATAAATTTCCGGTATTTTAAACGTCTATTTTGCAAGGTGCGTATCCATATTTAAATCATTATACTTGCTTAAAATTTGTCCGTTTGTTTTTTTTGATGCTTATATGACTATTCTTTTCCTTTACTTTAATTACCACATAATTAGAATTGTGTCGTGCTATATGCTTTTGAAACCATATGTTATATGCCATTTGTTGTTAGTATCATGTGCATTACTACATGCATAATCTTTTACTTGCTTATTGTTTAATTATTATACTATTAATATTAGTCGGTGTATATTTTCCTATCAGACTTTTTTATAAAATTATTTCTTCTTCTTATGTTATTTTTTATGTGCATTTATTATTATATTTCATCCCACGTGTTTTTTAATATTCTTGTTTACGTTCGTCCTTTGATTATTATTATGTTTTTGTTCCACGAATTAAAATTTGTTGTCTTTCTTCAACTTACACAATGTAGCTAGAACGATCATGGCACACCTTTCTTTTCTTGTAATATTGTTCGAGATACTTCCAAGACTTTCTTCAAAGGTTGTTACGCAATGCAAACTCGTATCCAAAGAGTGTTATTCATTTCTATCAACATATTTATTTGCAAAACTTCATCATTGTCAGATATGAGGGCTTCACCAGATCAAAATTTCTTTTTCTTGGTCGTTCGTTGTTCGATTCATTCATCGAGTTATGAATCCCTTGGTTTTCCACTCTGACTATTTTAAAATCCCGTTCACGACTCATCCATATCGTATGTTGGTTTAGCAAGATTTGGATGGTAGTTGTGTTGTTCGCAAAGACACACTGAGCTGATTTTTGGAATCCACTAATCGAAGTGTACAAGAATTGTCAGCCTTCGAATCTCAAGGTTTTTACAAAATGCGATATGATGATGTTGGTTTTTTTTGTTGATTCTTTGAATGATTACAACGTTCTTCATATCAAGCGTAGGCATGGTACAATGACTATTTATATTTACTCAATGAGATCTGGCTCATGGGGAACAATACGTTTCTTAAAAAAACAAACCATACCATGGAGCGACTTATGTTTGGTCTGGAGGTATATTTTGTGTATTGGACTGTATTTCATGGTGACATAACTTTGGATGAGTAGTGAGAAAATAATAATTCACTTTGATGTTGATTCGAAAGAATTTGTGATATGCACTTTCCAACTGTTGCAAGTGAGGGAGTTCTACTGATTTGGTTAGTGTGCGTAATCACCTACATACTTTTGTCATTGTGCATTCGTTGACCACTGCGGTTTGTTGCGGAAGCTAGAAGGTAAAACGGGATGAAATTTTTAGTCTTTCTAATGTCATGCACCTCCTGTTGGGACTGTCATCCCTTGTCACCATGTCAATGAAGATGATTCATGTATTTGATAACAATATTAGGTGAAATGTATCACATTGATGTTCATGCGAATAGCCTTGATGGATTTTGTCGTCTCACTATTTTCAAGACATCCCATGCGCGGTCTATACCGAGACTATAGTTTTTACCCAAGGGATTAGTTATTGCTTAATGTTTGTTATTGTTAATTACCTTAGGCATGTGTCTTCCTTCTGTTTGAATGACATTTAGTTTTGATGGTTGTTTTGCTTTTGTGTTGCAATGAACGTTGTGCTTGTGTTTTTACTATATTTGGTTTTTTTAACATATATATCTTATAATTCTACGATGATATTGATCATATTAAAATATGCCATGAAACCCCGTACGATGTTCAACTATGCTATAATGTCGAATTACGCACACTTTATGGATTCACGTTGAGATTTACGCCAAGTAAACCTTATTATCATCATTTTCATTAATTTTAATATATTTCTTTAATACTTTAATATGAGATTAGACTTCTATCTTTTCTAGTTCACATTAAACGTTCAATGGTCTAGTTTAACATGGACGTCCATCATAGCGTTAATGTTTTTTAATCACTAACACATTGTGGCATTTGGTACACCGTTCCCTTTGCTTGGGTGGAGTTTATATCGCTGCCATTAGTCAACTAATCTATTAATATTTTTATTGATCAAGATGTAAAGATTCTCTTCTTCTTTCTACCTAAAATCTATGTTCAGCTGAAAACATTATACTAATATTTTGAATTTTTAGAGACAAAAAAATGTTGTATTCGTTCCTGTAAGGTTTAACATAAAGGCTGATGCAATCAAAGCAACAAAAGGCTTCTTGCATACATGCACTCAGTACCAAGTAGAAGTGCTCCGGAGGCTTTATACTTAGAGCAAGAATTACTTTAATATAAAATCTTCCGAAGCCAAAGTTGCTCTGGAAGCTTTATACTATACTTAGAAATATCTAAGTGTAAAATCTACCGAGCCAAATACCAATCTTTCCATAGCCAAAAGATGAAGTCTTCCAAAGCTTCAAAGACAAATTCTTCCAAAGCAAATCAAGTGAATATTGATTTCTTCCGAAGACAGAGAAGAACATGCTTTTTTCGGATGTATTTTTGCATAAAGCTGACACACTTTCCGCTGCAACTCTGAAGACTCCACCAACTTTCTGAGTTGGTGAAAAAGTCATGCTTTGCAAACTATACATTAAGGTCTTGAGTCTGTAACCTTCTACTTTATGTACTTTTATCCTTTTTGTAATATATTAGTATGTGATCTATGGCATGTCATAGAAACTAGTCAAAACAATCTGCCTTTTGACTCTACATTGATATTGTTGTCTTTCAATATTCCAACTGGCTTTCAAGTATAGCCGGTTATAGTATGTAGTATAAAGTATCTAGGGTCTTTTATTGTAAGGGACGTATGCATTGTAACTCTTGTTAGAGACTTGAGATTAATATACAACATTCTTGAAAGCTTATATATTGTTCTTGAGTTCTGTCTCACTATTACTTGTGTTCTTACATCTTGTTCCTAAATCTGGTTCTTTATTTG